>CM034147.1:865720481-866391582 GCA_019776745.2 Taxus chinensis | reverse complement strand
TGCTATGAATATCCACCTCCTCCTCCTTTTTCCTCTTTGTACTGATATGAATCATTATTAAAAGGGCCACTGGAAAGAGTTCCATTTAAGTTATTGTATGGAACTTATGTTTTTCTAATACACCATACTTCATGCAAAGCTATCCTAATAACTCAGTTGCATTCAACACCTGGAGGATCACAGAAGTAAGTCCTTATTATTCACTGCATTAACAAGATTATAGGACTTGATGGGAAATAAAGGAGGGCAATACCATATAGAGGCATGATAAAGTTAAGACCAAAGTTGACATTATACTTACTCATAGACTAGGTTACTCCCAAGGCTTTCATTGTTGGAGATCTTCTGCTATTATGAGATAACAGGTATGAACGAGTAAGGGCAAGCATTTCAAGATTTGACTTCAGCTCCTGGATGGGTTCCTTGAGGACCAATGATATTCAAAACTCATTAACATACCTTTTTGAATTGATATCCTACCTTGAATATAATAAAATTCTCCTATGAGTTTCTTATTCTACATCATTGAAGAATCTTGATGATGCACTTGCATGGATATAAGGATTCAATATGTACGTAAAGGTAAAAAATCTTTTGTACACTGTAATGGACACATGGCACACTTGTTCCTTGACACTCATATGACCTTAACAACATTTAACCACCCTGGTAACACACCTATTGAAACAATTTTCAAGACCATATATATCCATAGAAGAATTTGAATTTTCAAACACCCCCTCTTTTAGAGTGAAAGTTGACAAAAGGAATACGTAATGGATTAATTTCTCATCTCCACTTGATATACCTATAATGTTCTTGTATGAACTCATTAGGGAGTACTCCTAGAGTCCCTGCACAACAACGAGGGACACCATAGAGCTTGAATTTGAAAATTGAATATTTTTTTCAAGGATTCTCCTACATCAATGGACCTCATGACAATCACACATTCACTCTGATCTGCGTGCTCTTTATGCTCTACACTTTGTCGACCACATCTTTCTAATACACTATCAAACCATTTGACGATGACACATTCTTGTTATATGGTTCATTTTTTACTATTGAGGAGGAATGCTATCGATTAAACCTTGTCTCATGCATAGAAATCCACTGTCGGGGGCATGTGACTCCTCCTACACTCAGGAGTGCTTTCCAGTTTGCCTTATTCATCAATAACCTAATATTGTATATCTTGGTCACATCAACTATTGCTTTTAGGTATTTTCCCATACACTTTTTACACATGCTAAACCATGGATATCTTGTATGTCATGATCTTTCTATATACATATGCATGTTCACTTGTGTTCTAGTCATGGACACAAATTTCATACAGATCTATACATGGTTGATAATATGCTTGGCAAAGTGCCTATTACAAGTTCCGCAACGGCCCCTGGTGGCATCCACTGTTTGTAAAAAAATAGGTTCTATCCTTTCATTTTTCATAACACACTCTTATATCAGATTATTCACCCTTTGAATGATGACATTTATATGTTTTCCTGACATGTCTAACAGGTGCTGTCATTTTCCTGTGCAAAATTTATTCCTGCAGGTCTATTCGAAGGTCACCATGGTTGTATCATTCCATGCTTTGGATACTCTTTGTGTTTATTTTCCATTTTTTGGTGGGAAAATGGCTTATAACTTATCACTTGTTTGCTCTAATTGTGGCAATGATTGCGGCCACTACATCCTTGATTGTGTTGTGACATCGTGAGCTGATGTCTCATGTTTAATGATTGGTTCTTTATGGTCTACTATACACTTGGCTTGCTTCTAATTGGATGGGGCGCAACGGGTTTGTTTGTGTGAACTTAGCTTACACTTTTGTCTTTTACATGTCGGAAAAAGGTTTGATCTTGCTTTTACTAACACTTTTCCCATCAGGCTCTAATTAAAGAAAATTTTAATGTGGCACGGAAAGTTTCTTACCAATGAAAATCCCGTCTGCAAGGCATCACGTGGCAACAGCAATGATATGTCCTCCTTTGGGCCACATACTCCTCAACGACATCACAATTTGGACCCCAATTGAGGGGGGCATAATTTAGGTGAAAAGAGTTGACCCCATGAAAAAGGAAGTGCAGTTCCAATAGCACCCACATTGGGACAAGTGTCATTACTCATTTACATCACAGTCAGTAGTCACTGCAATGGCCTAGATCTTGGAAAATTGGGCCCTCACACAACACAAATACTAGAGGCCTAGACCCTGGCAGAAATCATGGCCATGGTTCCTAGTGGGACCCACCTTAGGACACACGTCTAGATTCATTGTGACCAAGGGCGGAGGTGTGGACACAATTGTGAAAAATTTATCAGTTTCCCAAAAGTTGTAGAATGTCTACAACACTTCACACATAGGCATTGTTCTAATAATTGAAAACAAGAATTCAACACTATGCACAACATGCAAATACACAGTAAATTTTCAACTTTTGAAGCTGGATTCTGAATCTGATTTAAAATAGATGTGATTTTTACTGAACCAGCTACTGGAAGTAGTGAGTCTTCATGACTTTCTTGGAAGTTTCCTACATGCCAAGGTTAGAGGATGACACTAGAATTTTCTCCATACACTTATTCCATGTCTTGGTGTGGGAGATCACCCAGAAAACTATCGCACAGTGCAAATTAGTGTGGTTATTAGGCTCGAAAAAATCTCCCATTCTTCTACATCATCTACATGGACCTTTCTAGGAACTTTTCACTTATCATGGATTAGGGGTGCACATGTTCGTGTTTTTGATTTTCACATATTTATTTACAGTGACTTTTTACTCATTTTGATCATATACTTAAATGCGATTTGACTATTCAATGAGATCTGTTCTTCTCTATTGTCAGTCCTAGTGACCTTATGGGAAGAGGTAGTCACATCACATCAAAAACATAATTAACATATTCATGGCAAGCACTAGTGCACTCAACATGTTTGGGTTTTTTAGGGGGGATAGGCACACATATTGCAAAATGTTATAAATGGCATGATGTGATCCGTACCCTAGAGTCATCAGTATCATCATCAATTGTTCACTCCCTCTTCAATAGCTTAAATGCTTCACATTTTTTTATCATTCCATGACAAAGCCTTGTCTCTCCACATGATTTTAGCCGTCCGAGAATCCTGGTTATACGGTACGTCATCTTGTTATCTAAATTTGATCATATCAAGGTATTCACTGCAAGTGTACATGCCAGTGGGGAAAAGCCTTGACACTAAATCTAGACACCTTTTCCTATCTATCTAAATCTTGATCTCATACTAGAGTTATTGATGTGATGATCCTAAGTGAGCAAAATGTACTTGTATCATTCCTGAATCTCTGGCCATATAGTTTTTCTTTCTTTCTTGTTGTAATCCTGTATCAAAATCTTATCTTAATCTTTCAGGTCTCAGTCCTTTTGACAGTTTAATGGCATCCGACAATCTCTGCATTTTTCAGCAGATCTTTATTGCAACAGTTAGCACTTTGTATTTTCCAAATCTCTAGTTTTGAAATAACTTTGGGGTCATCTGCAAATCATCTAGATTCATTTGTATCTCCTCTGGGTGCACCTCATGCGTGAATTAAATCTCAGATTTCTTGATGCTTTCTTGGGTCTATTTTATACTTTGCATATTTATTTACTCCTACATTATGTTGAAATGGTTGTTCATCTAGTTTTGAGAAATTTTTGGATATGATACAAAAGCTTTTGAATGCTATAGGAAGACACAGAGGATTAGAGAAAGCCGTGTGTAAAAGAACAAAGTCGTGGGTGAACCAAGTTCACCCTGCCCCACCTCCCACCAAAATCCATTTAAAAAATCTAATCCTATCCATACTACCCCTATTTTTTCTCTGTATTCCCACATAAGACTAGAATCCATTTGCTAAAGCATGCAGGACAGATCAAGATCCGAAATATCTTCAGTAACCTTAGCCTTGTGTTGAAAATATCTCCATAATCTGGAAGTGACAACTCTTGAGAGTTAGATTTGGTGTGTTGATCATATTTTCCCATGGTCTTCTCTATAAAAGTTATGCAAAAGAAAGGTACGTGTATCTCCTTTCAGATAACAAAGGTTATAAAATAGGTTCTCTTACCTTGGTTGAAAGAAACAACCTAAAATAGTGAGGATAGATAAAATCCTCTTGAAGGTGCTATCCATCTCTCCACAATTCCAAGTAAGAAAGGGATAATTAGATTCCTCCCCGACCACAAAATGACATAAATTTTTGATCTATCTACCTCTAAGCTCCGTATTGAATCTGTGTTTCTGCTTGGCTGGAAAAGGGGAACAAATTTGGACACCAACAGATGCAACCTCTAGATTATGAAAGAATTCCTTTCAGATGTACAATATTATTTTCTTTGGGGCATATCGCAACCAAGTGTGAGATGAAAAATCATAAAAATGAGTGAACCACTTGGTGGAAAATTTATTTCCTGGACCATTTTTCTCTAGACCGAAAAGGTGTAGGTTCATGTAACGCCCAAATTTTTAAGCAAAAAAACCCAAGAGAAAACCCACTAAAATAGATACGAAAAATTATGGAATAATTTATTTGTTTATTATTAACAACACTTGCATCGGGATAACCTTTAACTAGAATTAATTATTTCTTGGTTAATAATTCCTTCGTTTTAATTAACAAAAAATTAATATTATTTTAATTCAACATTTCGGGCTTAAATCCTCTTCTAGGATTAACGTTAAATTTCGTTCATAACCCTTACAATCCATTCATAAAATACCCTTATCACAACATTTATTTAATTTAGTATTATATTTCCAAGGTTGTTGATTGACTTAAAAATATATGTCTAAGGTAAACCTTACCCTAACCTTATTTTTAGTTCAAAAATAATTTAGTCTCTATTATAAGCATTGTCTAGTTATCATTTGGTAAATTTTATTTAATTAAATTCAAAGGTCAAAGACTTTATAAAAGTCACTAGTCTAAACAATAAGGTCACATTTTAAACTTACCTCCTAACACCCCTTTAGTGGCCCCATTCAAGTTGCAAATATCTTTGATTTAAAAACATATTCATACCCAAATCCTCACCTAATTTTTTTAGGGTTGAATCAAAACCATTAAATTTATTCATTTAGAGACCTTAGATCTAGGTAATCAACTAACCCTAAACTTCCTTTTGAAAAGATCGTATTCATTTCTTTTGGCTTATCTTCTCATTTCCATTCGAGGAGGCCATGAGAGGATATTCAAGCTCAAGGATGGATACTCATTTTATTGTTTTTTCTATTTGTAACCCTCTTTTAGGGTTTGTTTACATTCTTTTATTTGTTATTGAATATTTTGTTTGTGTTTGCCTTATTTGGGTATCAGCATTTTCACCCCATTTTTAAATCCAGTTTGAGTGGTGTATATACACCAATTATTTGGATGTATTCATATATACAAATGTGTGTGTGTGTGTGTGTGTATAAAATACATTATCCTTAAATAAGAAAAAATGTATGTCTCATTTAATATGTCACGGGTTACATTGATACATAGGCCACATTTTATATAAGGGACGAGATGAAAGTTTTTATGGCCGCATTGATTCTATTAACATTAGCAATGTTTTTATATAGTATTGGGGGCGATGTCACCGACCCCACCTCCCATCCCATATTAATATGGGATGGGGGGTGGGGTCGGTGACATCGCCCCCAATACTATATAAAAACATTGCTAATGTTAATAGAATCAATGCGGCCATAAAAAAATATGGGGTGGGGGTGTGGTCGGTGTCCTTCGCCCCCTCCCCAACTATTAAAACTAAACCCTATTGTTACAGCCGTGTAGGTTTAAACCAATATTCAACGTAATTTTTTTATTAATCTTATTAAATATTAAAAATTTGTGTATAGAAATATATGTGTGTGTGTGTACATACATTCATACACACACACACACACACACACACACACACACACACACACACATGTATGTATGTATGTATGTACAAACACACACACACATATTTGTATGTATTTTAATATTTGTATATATTTTTAATATTAATAATAACATTACAAAATATTATTTCTTTTATCTAATATCAATAAATCTAAAATTATATTATATTTAGTATATATCAATTTATAAACAAAATTTATATAATTAAATATAACTTTAGTTTTATATACATATATATGTAATTGTATATCCATTGTTTTACTAACTTTAAAATATCAAATCGATTTATATGACAAAGTGAAACACAAGACCATGAATTTAAAACTTTCTACCTATTCATTTATAGGTAAAATTGAGAAAACTAGTAAAGTTTCTCATTCAACCTAGTATAACTTGTAAAGAGAGGACTTTTCTTTAATCTAAGAATTCTAAACAAGTAATTTGTTTTTTTTTACAACATAACAAGAGATATAACTCTAATTTCAATAATTCCAATATGATCCTTATTTTGTTAAATAAAACAAGAATTATTTCCCTTCTTTCTCAATAAATAAATGACATCCATTAAGCAAACAAGAGTATTTCAACTAAGAACATTAGATTTTTTTCAAAAGAGTCATAATACACTTTTTAGGAAAATATTTAAGTTGAGTATAGGCTTGGATTAAAACAGTTTTAATTTCATTTTCAAAACCATATAAAAGTTCTTACATTTCCCAAATAATGCAAGGTTTGCTAGTTTCATTATTTTTACAAGAACTAAATCATTGAAAATACAAGCTTTCATTCAATGCACCGTTGATAGAGTTTACAAGTTGAAGAGATTTTCATGGTAACAAATATTATTTACCTTTCCTATTTTTCCAATATACATACATTTTTAAAACTTGATACAACTCAAAATTTCACAACACATTTACAAAAAGTTGATAATCCTTAAAATACAAGTTACAAGCCCTCCACTTAAGTGAAGCCAACATGGCAATTTTTTTTTTACAAAGAGGGATCTCTTCTCATTTTCTTGAAATGTAACTATGGATAAATCTTCACTTGAGCTCTACCATTTTCTCCAAATTCAAAACACAATAACAAAATAGGGGAGTAGGCAACACTCCCCACCCAACAAATAATCCAATGAGGAAGATAAGCATTCTTACTAATTGGCCCCTGATCCCCAAAAATGAAGCAGTGAGGGGTATAAGACAACCAAGGAAAAAATACAAGGCTTCCATAGTGAAAATTTAGACCAAAACATTCAATGTAATAAGAACAATAAAAAATTCACATAAACACACAAGTTTCCCAACACAAAGGCTCTAAACTCAAGCAAAGAAAGAGAAACGAACATGGGGATCTACTTTTACCTTCCAAGCATTTGGGTGCCCACATTAAAGCTTCCAAGAACTCAATCACATACCCACAAAACTCTTATGCCTCCCTCAATAAAATAAACAAGATAAATACAAAATTTTACTTATCAACAAGGTGGGACACCTAAACCCAACTCCCTCCTAAAATACCAAGTAATACTCTTATGTCTCCCTCCAAGATATCCCCCTTTCCATTTTCTCCTACACATCCTAAAGGGAATTTTATTCCCCCAAAATCACAAACATGCAACAACCATTCATTCAAATTCATTTGCAAAACAAAATAGCAACACGAAACATGGGCGAAGACCCTACCTTGCCATTGCAAGATTGTCCAAAATAGAAGAAATATCCAATATTTCCAATTCTAATTAATCACAAGCCAACTCTAAACTCCAACAAGCATTCCCAAAAGAAATCTCTTCAAATAATGCAATAGTCAAAATAAAACAACCCCCAAATCATCAAACAAACTTGAATAAATAGAAAAGAGAGGAGGGAGAGGTGATGTGGCTACATGTAGGATGCCACATCATTTCTCCTCCACTGCACATCACATGGCCAAACCAAAAACCCAAAGCACAATGAATTGGTGGTTGAGGGAATGACAACCCTCTTACACACACAAAATCAAGCCCACACCTCCAAAATACAAAACTAAAACTTTATTTAAGAAAATGCAATAAATAGCACCTTTGTGTCTTACAAACACATAATGGGGTCTATTTTCGCCCCCTTAACCCATAGGGGTATTTGGTAGGTTAAATTAAGAGGTGTGGGAAAAGCTTAACTTGTCCCACAAGCCTCCAAAAATGGCCACTAATACCTAATCCGAATTTGACATGCAAGGTTGAGTACAAAAAACTCAAAAGATATAAAATCCTTTCAAATCCAACAAAAACCAAGAACCACCTACTCACATTACATACCCCTTTTGGTGACATCTCAAATTATACTAATTAATCAAGTTTAATCAACTTAAAAGGATGACTTTAACTAACACTAATAAAGGTGATTCACAATACTAAAATAATACAAATACTCTCAAAATAAATAAAACAAAAAGGGAAAACAACATATTTACCCAAGGTCACATTTGAGGCCAACCCCTAAATGGGGACCTTATAACCATCTAACAACAACAAATAACAAACAATTACACAAGTTACCAAGGTGACTTGTTGCCAATACCCCAAATTCCTTCACTGTTGGTCTCCTATCCTGTTTTGTTTGTTGTGTTTACAATTTCCTACAAAAATCAAAATAATACCTTTCTGGCCTCGTGGCCACATTAATGATATGGAGATAATAAAACACATACATGTACATATCAACTCACATCATCCAATATCATAACTAAATGATCGCTAAAATCAAGTTATTCACCAATTGTTCACAATTTCAAATATTTCAATTATATCAATTCATCAATTAGTAATAAGATAAAAAAAGTAACTAAATCGTCTAGCAAAATCTATATATCAAATTGAATGTGTCAATATAGTAGTAACTATAGATAATCAAATACTGATATGTCAATCTATGCATATAATCCATCATGTAAATCACATCATGTCATAAGTCTAAAACATCCATACTATCTATCAAATAGGCTACTCAAATATAGCAATGTCCATCTAACAATGTCTACGAATCAAATATGATAACAATGTCTATGGCTCAAATCCAAAGTAAGAAAAACCATGGTAATATCAATGTCAAAGAGGAGTGGGCACTATATCCCCTTCCCTTAGACTCAAATTCCTCCTGAAATTCACTAGAACAATTGTGGAAACTACACTCTCAAAGGTGTGGTATCTTCCTATGTAGTTGTCTCATTGTATCGATCCTAATGGATGTGAACCTCATACATCTCCCTACCCTGAAGGCCTAGGGTCATGCAATCTTAAATGCACATGGGCTCTACCATCACCTTACCTTGATCTTACACCTGCAATGTGGTCCAATCCAATACATGAGAAGGATATGGAATGTACCTCTTAAGCACAGAAACATGAAATACATTGTTCATATGAGACAAGCTGGGTGGCAATGCTAGACAGTAGGCCAAAGGACCAATCTACTCCAAGATCTCAAATGGACCCAAAAACCTAGAAACAATCTTAAATACTTTTCCGTAATGGATAGGGATCTTATGAGGCTTGACATGAAGAAACACCTTCGTGCCCACCTTGAAACTGCGATCTATCCTCCATTGATCTGCATATTTCTTGTGTATCCTAGGCCTCCTGTATACTATGTCAAATCAAGACAACCTACTGATCCATATCCTGTAATAAAGTCAGACCAAGAGAAACCTTATTTTCTAACCTGTCCCAACGCATCGTTGTCCTTTACTCCCTACTATAAAGTTCCTAAAATTCAGCCAAACCTATAGAACTCTAAAAGTTGTTATGGGAAAAATCCACTAAGTATAAGTAATCCTCCCACCTCGATTGATGGTCCATGAAATACATTCGAAGGATGTCCTCAAATATGTGATTTACCTAATTTTTCTATCCATCTTTTAAAGGGTGATAGGCTATACTAAAGTTGATTTTTGTCCCGAGAGAATGCTACATGGTGGTCCAAAAGTGAGAGGTGTACAAGGGATCGCGGTCATAAATGATCTTTTACAGAATCTCGCATAGTATATTAATTTCATCTAGATATACTCATGCCACTAAACTAGCTGTATAGATGGTCTTAACTGGAGAGAAATGAGCCACTTTCATCAATCTATCCACCCTGAACATAATGGTGTCATGGTGGTATCTCGACGTAGGTATCCCTACAATGAAATCTATTGAAATGGTGTCCCAGTTCCACTCCGGTATGGCATAAGGATATAGAAGGATAGCTAGATGTTGATGTTAGGCCTTCCCATTCTAGTACTCTAAATAATGAGACAAAAAATGAGAAATATCTCTTTGCAACCCTCTTCAATGGTACAAATGTCTCAAAGTGACATGCATCTTCTTCACCCCTGGATAGGCTAAATAGGGTGCATGATGTCTCTCAACAAGGATATCCTTCCTCAACCCTTCATCTATGGGTACATAGATCGGACCTTTGTGCAAAAGAATACTATCATCCTCTAATGAAAATCCATCCAACTTCCCCTCAAGGGGTACATGAGACTCTATCTCTTCTCTAATTGAAAGGTAGAAGTCGTCCTATGGAAGATGCTACAAAATTTGGGTCCTCAAGTCTATGCCAACTGTTGTAGCCATAACAAATGTCTTTGACGAATCTAGTCATCCACAACCACATTCTCCTTCCCCTTCACATGCGCTATCTCAATGTCATACTCACAAATCAATTCCATCTAATGCCACTGATGAGCATTGCAATTAGGCTACATGAAGAGGTAATGAAGACTGAAGTGATTTGTCTTGAGAATGAGTCTCTTGCCTACAAAAAAATGTCTCCATTGAACTAAAGCATGCACAACTACTACAAACTCAAGGTCATGAGTTGGATAATTTAGCCCATAATCCTTGAGTTTGCAAGACTCAAAGGCTACTAAATGATCCTCCTACATACATACACCTCCTAATCTTGCCAAAGAAGCATCTATGCATACAAAGAACTCTCCCTGTGGATATTGAACTGCTAGAATGGGTGTTATCATAAGGCATTCCTTCAATGTCTTCAAGGTTTTCTTGCATCTATCTAACCAAAAAAACTTCTTCCCTTTCTATTAAAGGGAAGTGATGGGATGCGCAATAGAAGAGAAATCCTTAACAAACCTCCTATAGTACCTTGCCAATCCCATTAAACTATACACCTCAGTCACACTGGTAGGTGTTGGCCAATCCATAATAGTTGTAATCTTTGAAGGATCCACTTTGATAGCCTCCCTATAAATAATGTGGTCCAAGTACTAACTGTGTGACTGCAAAAATGCACAGTTCTCTAGGTTCCTGTATAGTTGTTGCTCACGAAGACACTCAACAACCTGGTGAAAGTTCTCCTCATGTTCCTCACGTGTGCATGAGTATATTAGTATGTCATAAAGAAAAATGAGTACAAAACGGTCTAGAAAATTCTTGAACACCCAATTCATCAAACTCATGAACATTGCAGGTGTATTCGTCAAACCAAATGACACCACTGTGAACTCTTAGTAGTCATATCTCATGCACAAAATTGTCTTATGGACATCTGCCTCTATAATCCTCAGCTGATGGTAACCAAACTTAAGATCTATCTTGGAAAACAATGTAGCTTCCTTAATTTTATCAAACAAATCATCACTACGAGGATGGGGGTAATGATTCTTGATCATTACTTTGTTCATCTTTTTGTAGTCCACACAAAATCGTAAGGATCCGTCCTTCTTAAAAAAAAATCACTGGCGCACCCCAAGGAGATACATTAGGATGGATTAGGCCTTTCTCAAGAAGGCCATCAAGCTGCAACTTGAGATCACATAGCTCTGGGGTTGTCATCCTATATGGAGCACGTGAGATAGTCCTAGAACCAAATCAATATGAAAGTCTATCTCACATGGGGGAGGGAACCCTAACAACTCACTAGGAAAAACATTATAAAACTCTTGTAAAATGGGGTGATCATCAAGTGAAGGTCTAGTAGCCCCATCCTCCAACCTATCACTAACTGTAATAGCATCCAACTCACACCCACGCTGCGCACACCACTCAAGATGCATAACGGAAATAGTGTGAATAGAGATGGGTCTACTAACTCCATCTATCACCGACTCAACCCCCAAATCATCTACACAAGATATAACCTTACTGTAACTATCAACTATGGCTCTGTGTGGAGATAACCCATCCATGCCCAAGATGACTCCATAAGAACCCAAAGGAAGGATACAAAGATCCAAGGTATTGGTAAAGGGTCCTAGGTCCACTACGCACTCCTTGACTAATGATTCTACTGAGATCTTGGATCAAGAAACCATCTCTACATCCCAACTAAGGCCCTACCTAAATGTAACCATCCTACATATCTCTACTAAAGATGGCGCAATAAAAGAATCAGATGAGCCAGAATCAATTAAATTGACTTAGTATACTAATCAGTATCTTAATTAGAGTTATAAACGTCCTTAATTCATAAGTGTTTATTTATATATTCTTAAGGAGTTAATACCTCTCGAATAATTGTTTTGAATATTTACACTTATTTATTGTTAAATATGTTTAGATTGAATATACATTTCAGTAAAAAATTCCTATTATGAAATAAAGATAATATCATTACTATTTTCTTTTAGTACTCATTTACTTCCTTAATATATTAACATCACATATGGAATTTGTTGATACTCTATTTTCATTCATTCCTTACTGCTACTTTGTAAAATCCACCTTTTTTGGCCATTGTATAATTTTGTTGTCGTTTATGTCAACACCCATTGATGGAAAAGGGTGCCATGTCTTGGTATGAGATTCTTTCCAGTGTCAATTAGATGTAAATTATGAAGGTTGATTGGTAGTATCAAGATTTGGTGAGTTTTAGGAGGTCCTGGTACTTGGTTGAGTGAACCGTGTCACTGTTTGTTCTCTCTAGTGTTGGTTACAAGTGTGTTACAAGTATCCTTGTGTCTACATATGGTCAATATGGCTAGTCACATGGTTATAATGTTGTGTTAGGTCATTATAGGATTATTTCTAGCCCTGTAACATATAAAACGAGGTGCAATTATGATATTTAGAGATGATAAGTGTTATTTAAGCATGGTTAAAATGTTACAAAATTTTACTTGAGGTGTGTGATGAGTTTTAGGATAGAATTTAGAGGTTAGATATATGTTTGAGGTCTTTGGGAAGAAATTAGTGGGAAATAGACAGTTTAGCAGAGGTAAATGAGATTGGATGGAGAGTTTGAGATGCATTTGGGTTATGTGGTGAGTTTTATAAGTTATATGATATTTTCATGGTGCTTCATTCCTAGTTTCATGTCAGTATTCTAAATATTGTTTAGGATATGAAAGCGTTGGTAAAACCAGGTAAGTTGTAGTGTGATTTTTAAGAAAAAGTGAACCTTTTGATGCTCGTTGTGAACTGTATGATTTGCATGGGGATTTGATCTCTTTGGAAGAGATTATTATGTAATTTATTAATTTTTCAAAAAATTAATGACGTGGTTTTAACGTTTTGTTTTTATGCATGATCGTTAAGAAGGAAAAGTGGTTTGAAACCCTAGCTAAACCCTAACTATGAGCAACTTGCATAAGAAGAGGTATAATGAGCCTATTTTGATTGATTATGAAAAATTGATGATTTTATATTGTATAGGACTATTCCATATTTATAGAGAGTTATGTTAGAGCATGTCATCATATGTGGGCCCTACCTGAAAAAGGAAAGATTCTAAAGAATTTGAGTTTGTGAAAAAGTTGTCCAAATGAGGTAAAGTCTAAATTGGTATTTTTTATAGGTCAGGAGTTTTTCTAGTTGTTAATGAATGTTTCAGATCATGATGATTATGAAAATAGACAAATTATACCCTACTTTTGTTAACTAGTCAAAGGGTAGTTTTGGGATAGTTTGGAGCAGTCTATGGTAGGAGCTACATATGGAGTTAGAAGGTGATTCAAGTTGTGTTGGAAAGAGGATTCATATATATTTCCATTTGAATAATTTTGTTTAATAATAATGATAATTTCTATGGTTTCTAGGTTCATTTTTGAGAAAGAAGATTTCTTGTTATCTAGGATAGAACTAGTTTTACTAAAGAATTGAGTTGGTTGGAGGATGCTATGGATTGGGTCATGCTTCCTGTCACTCGAGATGTGAAGAGGGATAAATTTAACATCTAATGAATTAAATTTTGATTATTGAAAGTTTTAGGAAGGGTGTTAACCATTTACGTTTTGGAAAAATCTTTTTAAGCAGCTTGATTTGGTGAAGAAAAACGTAGTTGTGGTTTTAGGAGGTGGATGTTTCAAGAGGTCTATCATAAATATAGATGTTTAACAGTTTCTTAGATTTCCATAGGGTGGTCACATTCCCTAGTTTACTTAATTGTGAGGGGTAATGAGGCCCAAAGTCAGATTCAGTTTGTTGGAAGTAGGTGTTTGGTGAAGGAAATTAGCCATTGGGCCCATTAAACAAAATAATTTGATTAGTTCATGTAAATTTAGACCATGGGTGATGTTTAAATGTTATTTTAAACATTTCTTATGAATTTTAGAGCTTGAAAAAAAAAGGTTTTGGTATATGGATATTTTTGGTAAATTTGACTAACATGTTGAAACATAATTCAACTCATCTCTAATGTCTTTCATGGGAAACAAAAACATGAATGCGTCTCCTAGTGCCCCCCACCCATATACAGAGTTACCAATTACATATCTCATGTTGGAAAGGATACCAATGGAATGTTATGTACATTTTTTGACATGCTAGTTGTTTCCTACTGTTTATGGTAACATTTTTTTTGTTTTCTATATTCCAATGTGAATGGTTGAAGAATATAACAGTGGAAAATATCTAGAAAACAATTATTAGATATATACTTAAAGTTTGCATATTTTTTGAATGGAGAGAATTATGTTTGACACAAAATCTATTGTACTTGACATCCATTTTAAAGTAATTTCTAGAGATATTAGATTGCTAACATTACAATGCTCGGAGAGGTATTACATGAGAAACTTCTTTCGAGGTTATCAACGATAGTGTACAAAAGGGTGATCTTCCAAATGTTTTGGAACATTGAGTGTTGGTTTGAAATGTATTGCTATATCATTTTTCACTATTCTTCCCATGCATTTTTCGTAAATTGATAAGTATTCGGGGAGGAAATTAATGCTCATTTTATCACAATGTGAAACACACACTGCCTATATTTGATGTTTTGAATGGATTATTGAAATAAACATTATAGATAATTAAACAAATTACCCTACTAAGCAAGGTCAACATCGACATCTATATGGAATGTTACATGTAGAAAATTAATAGATTCACTCTATATTGTTTCGTCATAAATTAGCACATGGTTCCAATCGATGATCCAAACCCTTAGAGTACCAAATTGATAAACTAATTGAATTATTATCACTTGAGAACCTATTTCCTACATTTTTATAAGAAAATTATTTTATCACTAATAATTTCTTTTAATAATTAATATAAACCATTACCTTCATTATTTTAAGCATGATATTAAGTTAAAATTCAAATATTACATACTATTCTAAAAAAATGGTGCACTGAAGGAGATAAAACTCCATAAATTATTCTCAGTAAGTGTTGTGAATTGGAAAAGGATACATAAACCATAAGAGATAAGAACATTTCTGCATGACCATTCAAAAAAGAGAAAGCATCTTATAAAAAGATCATAAAACCACTTTATATGAAGAATAAGAAGTCTAGAGTGTCATGCCCACTATTTTACAGACCCAAGATGTAACTGAAAAATTGACAATTTAGTTTTGGTCAAATCATATGATGAAACAGTGAAGAAAAAGTGTACTAATAAGTAGACATTTAATGCCAACACTTACCTTACAATAAGCTGACCTAGATTTCCATGTCTATTTTTTGAGAAATTTTCATCAAGGTTGTTATGTGGATTTCAATGCCTATTGGTGACATGGTTCTAGTTTGTTTGTATTGTGTTCTATTGTTGTATAGGGATATGCCCAAGGTGTCATGACTGCGTGTTTGGGACTACAAGACATGCCCTTTGTTTTTAGGTGAAGGGGCTTTATGCCTACAGGACTTTGGAGTGACCCAAATTCAATTTGATTATAGACACTTAGCCCTCCTTTGTTGGAGTGACACTACTAATATTTATTCCTTCTTTGTTGGAGATACATACTTGATTTTGAGTACTCTTTAGTTAGGAGACTCGTATGATTTCTTTGATTTTATTTAGTTGAGAAACCCTCATGATGCTATGTTCTCTTCAGTGGATTGGCTTTGACGCTTTATATTATGGTTTGATGGATTTGATTCAATCATATACTCTATAGATAAGTGGGTTGTTTTTTATTTTATACAATATGAATCATTGGATTTGCTTCTATGCTATGCAATATGGATCAGTAAATTGACCTTTATGCATTATGGATTACTAGATTGGTAAGTGATTTATGTTTCTACTTATTTTCTATGATGAGATTCTTCACCGTTGAGATGGATATGGAATCAATTCATGATTTATGGATTATGTGTGCGGTGGTTCACTCTTTCATAATTATGGTTTATTGGAGGGTATTGTAATTTAGGGTATGTAGATAATATAAAAATATAATACAGATGGGATCAATGATATTTTTTCTTAGTTATTGTTAGATGACTTTGCCCCTCAGGAAAGAATGGACAAACATAACCTTACACAAAGGAAATGGAGGGATTGTTTTGGTTATGGGAGATCACATTTCAGGCTTGAGCCAAGTGAGTTGAAGTGACATGGAAGCATTCAGATTTGGTGGAATTTTTTTTTGAAGGATGTCAAAGTGAGAAGTCTAAATTTCAGACTTTGGATATTCAAGATTTCGGAGTTAGCTGCAGGGTCGAGTAATGAACAATGCCATGCGGGGAGGAAACAAGAAGTCCAAAACTTGACTTCTAAAATTTGAACTTCAGGATTTTGATATTTTGGAGATATGTAATGACCAAATGGATGAACAACCCCGAAACCCCAAAACCCAAACTCCCAAAACCCGAACCCCCAAAACCTTGAATAATAATCCCCTGAAACCTGAACCCTCGAAACCTCAAAACCTGAACTCCCGAAACCTAAACCACTGAAACCTCAAAACATGAAACCCCCCAAAAGAAAAAGGTCTTAAACCCGAAGTTTGAATTTTAGACTTTGAGGTTTCAACATTTTGGAACGTTAAAGCCTCAATGCATGTAAATCACGTTTTGAAGTCCAAAACCCAATGTCTGAATTTCAGACTTTGGGGTTTTGACATTTCGGAGGTTTCATGAGCTCAAAAAGGTGAATAGTGACAACTTAGACCTCCAAAGTCAAAATAACTGAAGCTCTGAATCCTGAACGTCTGAAATTTTAGATTTCGGTGTGTCTGATGCAGGGTCGGAGTCCAAAAAGGTAGATCAACTACTCACATTTATTGCGGTATTGCACCCTCGCCTTCAGATGGCCGTAACTTTTGACTGGGAGCTCGGATTTACACAAAATATGAAATTTTTGGAAATCTCTCAGTGTTTTCTACACAACGTGATTGGTTTTCTTAATTTTAGTAAGGTTAAGTATTTTAAAATGAGGAAATATTATCCTCCATTTTTTAGGAATATTTCCAAATTTCTCACCTTCCAAACTGATGAAGGTATCAGATTCCTTTCTACCCCCAAAATGAAAATTACATAGAGATATGGGATTTATAGTGACACCCATCATTGTTAGAGGTGATTTTAATGCATTTTTAAGTGGTTGAAGAAAGATTTTGAATTCCTTCTCTCTCCCTTTCTATCATTCTTCCTATATATTTTAAGGAGGGGCTCATTTCAAAACGTTAAACACCTTGTATATTTCACTCCATTCTTTCTTATCTGTAAGAGATTTGTGGAGATTTCAAACCTGCCTACTAGACATTGTAATGAAAAATCAGTGCCTTTGGCACTAAATGTGATGTATTGTATCAACTTAGAGATCAATAAAATATGATTTCTGGATGTTTCACACCCTCTTCCACGTTCTATTACATCTTTTTGATCTGTCATTGCATGCGAGGTTATTGTGTATTATTGTTGTTTTCATTGTAGGGTTCGGGTAGTTTTGTGTTTATTGTGTAGGTTGTTTAACATTCTTTTTGGTGCATCACCTTCCCTTAGAGTAGATTTTATTTTCATTCATTGTCTCTATCTTTGTCTCCTTAGAAATATTACATTAGGGTTAGATATGCAACTCTTTGCACTTTGGAGTAGTTGGCACTAGGATAGGACGAGAAGTCAACCTTCTTCAAAGGGTTATCCTGATTTCAAAGTCCCACAGTTTGGGATAACTCTATGTCTGACAAATCACACTAACTTCCTCAACCAATATCTTACAAGCAATCAGAGGTGTTGTGATTTCGCCATAACTGTTATATAAGCACCATTAAGGAGACAGGTTTAGATAGTGAACTATATATATATATTGATAGATATTATTATACATGAATTCAATGGGCTCTATATCTAGAGAGATTTGTTACCTTTGGTATTCAGTACCCCAATACAGATGTGTTTTTATGAATCCATATCTAGTTGTTGTGTGGCGTTTACCATGTTATAAACTTGTTTGTATGGATTGTATGATATACGGATCGTGTTCTGGATGGTATGTTATGTTCCTTCCTTATTATGAGGGTGTACTCTTGATGAGAAAAATAGTGGTGTTCTTATGGTAATCTATCCATACGATCGTATACTTGTGGCTAGTTAATTTTTGCATCCATATTGGTATGGTGAATGTTATGTGTATACACTTCCTTGTTGTAGAGCTAGTACTTATTTGGGATAGTGGTCTTGTTTGAGTTACTAACATGAAAATTTTAAATTTTGATAAATGATAAAGAGATATGTGTTATGATTATAGTTATTAGATGACCTCATGATTCCTTACATCATTGGAACCCAAGCAAAAATAATGAAATTTTCTTGTGAAACAATGGAAGTAATGAGATAGAATGGTTGAACAATATGAGGAAACACTGTCAAACAAGTTTGGATAATGAAATTTAGATTGAATTCGCTATAGTAAAGAGAACTATCAATCTTCATATAACATAATTAATTTAAGAAAAAATTCTATATGGCTATTCCATTTTGAACGCGATTTAGCGACCCGATCCTTTTTTCCTTGTGTATTATCATTTGATGTTGAATTTATAGACTTTTGTATTTTCTTAGTTTGTTGGTATTGTGTCCCATCAAGGATGATGCTCTTATAAAGGGAGAGGGATGTAGTGCCCCTTACAAAACTTAATTCATTGAGAATGCTTAATTTTTAATTTATTTTTGTTTGAAACATGAATTTTAATGTGGATGGATACCAAAATAATAAATAGGTAAAACAACTATTTGAAAACATTGGATAACAAGTGAATCTTAGTCAACATGTGTGTTGGTAGGAATAAAATTTTGTTTTCGGGATTGAGGAAAGCTTTGTATATAAACACGCATATCAAGAAGAGGTCCTTTGCACTGGAAACAATTGCAGATTAACAACCTGTAAATCTATATTCCACTACCTTGTAAACATTCTCCCATGCTTTTGAAAAAATAAGAGTGCGAGATAGGGTATGGATGCACATCAAAGCACAATGTTAAAAGTTTTGTTGCTATCTGGAAGAATCTCTAAACATTAACATTTTTTGTGTAAATTAAAATTGTGTTAGGTGGATTTATTTACTTGGCGGACTACTGGTAGAAATATTAAGCATGCACATGAAGTGAAAGTTTCTATTTTTTATTTTATTTTGTTTTATTTTTATGGCTGAAACGGTGCACATGTTTGGAGGTGGCCAGAAAATTCTTCAGGGACCTGGTCGTTACTTTTCTCAAGGGAAAAATCCGTATAATAACTTTGATGACTCTGTGGTTATTTCTCATAATATCTTTCCAATCCCACATAGCATTGTTTGAAGACAATATGACTACAATGACTGTGTCTATTATCTCTCTAAATGTGGCATGTTGAAAAATATTTAAGAGCTATGAATAGCGTGGGATTTTGGTTGTTATTTTCTAATGTGCATACTAAAAGCCCAACAAGGTACGTGGATTGTTATACAGGACACCTCAACAAGATATCTCCTCATAACTATAAATAGTGCATGATATGCACATAACGATTTGTTTATATTGAAAAGGATTTAGTATTACAAAGAAAATGATTTTTGATATGGATCTAAAAAAAAATAATGTTACAAAAAAACATTTACGGGTGCATGGTTGAGTGTATTGCTTGTGCCTTATAGTGTGAGGAAAAATCTAAACTTTATCATGATCCGGTAAATAAATATTCTACGGGATTGTGTGGATTTGTTTGCCTCGTGCTAGAGGAGCACATAATGGAATGGGAGATTTGGAATCGGTCAAAAGATCACTCTTTGCGCTCAAACTTGGATGTTGTGTCGGTCATGGCATGATGCTCAAACTATGAATTGGATCCTTAAGTTGCATTGTTGTTAAATGCTTGATGATCCAAAGTGGATTCTTATGTGGTAAATATGCTCTCAAACTCTTCGAACTATGAAGTATGTTGGAGAAAATTCTAGAACTTATTGGATTTTGGTGGATTGTGGGACATACCAAAAACATGATCAGAAAAAATGCTTTCGAACCCCCTCAAGCAAATGTAGCTAGCTTGTGAGGTGTCACACCCCCTTATGTTTTTCTCATCAATTAACAGGTATCATTTTCTCACTAATTCAAGCACATTTTCTCATTTATAAGTTTTCCCTATCTTTGTAGTTAAAAGACTAAAATGAAGAAAAAACGTATAGCTTTGGGATATATTTTGAAATGGTCGTAGCTTGAAAACATTAAAATTTTATTTATTTGTTATACATTTGAAACTAGTACCTTAAGTTTCAATCTCACCCAAAATCTCCTCTCATGACATTAGGAAACTTAGTAGATAAACAAAGATAACAAGAAGCCTCAAAAACCAAAAAAATTGAACTTTTTATTTAGTGTTTATTTGCCATTTGTACACTTAGAAAAAAATAAAAGAACACATTTTTCAATACTCACAAAACACCCCTCGAAATCCCGTTTCTAGAAAATCTACCTTAAATATTTTAACTAGTGATCTGGGATTCCATGTCAACCCCTAACACGATTTGAGATAGTCATTCGATCAAATTTTTCCCGCATCTAGGAGTCCGCTGGTGAATATTGCAACATTGGATAATTTTAACAAGCTTAAAATTCCAATTAGTTTTGGCTAATAGTTTTTTCGAGGAAACTATAGTTTTGATAAAATCACCCTAGAAGCTTGTGTTGTAAGGCATTTTTGTAGGCCTATGGTGGTTCGGGGACAAATTGAAATTTTAGCAGCACGACAAGTAGCTATAGACAAGTGACAACCATTTGAACCCTAGTCGCCAGATCCTAGCTCTGTCAACGTTTTGGGCATCCCTGTGGATAGGAGAACAAAGGAAATTTTAGTCTTGCTCAGTTTGATTTCATAAAAATAGTTTCTTTGAACCCAGTTTTTAGGCCATGTTGTCTAAAGTGGATGTTTTTATATAATTACTCCAATATTAGAAAATTTTCGCAAAACCTTCTCTTAGCTGAATAACTATCAGAAAGTATATCAAAATTTTTACACGAGTCTATAGAAATCATTTATGTTTCTTATTTTGTCAAACCAACTTTTGGGTAATATGGTGTTTTTTTCTATCTTCTCCATTTTTCTCTCTAGTTTGATAACAAAATAATTCCTTCTATTATCTTTACTATCTTTTGTTTCATACAAGTGTGAATTTCTTTGTAGATGGACAATCATATATATGTGAAAAATTGTTAGTTGTAGGGGAAACCATGTCATCGTCATTTTCATTGACTATGTTTACACTAACTTGGCAAGTTGTAAATGGCATATCAAGATTTTAAATAAGTATGCAAACCTAAGTTTATAGTTGCTATTTGCAAAAAGTGTAATTTTAATGGAGTTAGAAATATACCCCTTTTTAATAATTTTTTTACTATCAATGCAAGAATTAAATGATTATGTATGAGATTAATGGGATGAGGAGTTTACTGTATTATACTATTGACCTAAATTTCATTTGAAGTTATGCTTATCACTATTAAGGTAAAATATCAAAATTTGGTGTGAGTTTTGAAAAGAGAACTTAATCTCATCCTCTATACCTATCTAGACGACTCCTCAACACAACAAGCTCCATCTTTTGCACTACATATCAAACCTCTAGCTCCACATATCATGCAAATATATATTGCACTAGGCCTCCTCCTCCTATGGCCTGTCTCAGTCTCTCTACCTCAGTATGAGCCTCATCAAGATAGATAAAAAAACCATGCACGTCATCGATACTATAACCATTGGCTCAAACGAATGGGCATGCTCACCCGTAATATTATCAACCCGCTCTGGCATACCTCTTCCCATGAGCACATCTGGGAGCACGTTTCGAGTTAATGTGTATATGGAGATGTCCACAATCAGTGACCAATACACATCCCCTACAATCACACAACAAACATTAGTTATTATACATCTTTGCATCAATTAAGAAACAACCAACAAAAAACATACAACACTAAATCATAATTACTCTCCACTCTTGCCGCTACTACATCATCTACGTCGAGGGTAAGTTTTTTTCCCTCTACTCCTCAAACTATTGGCCCATTGACTGCATCCACCACTACAAGAAATAGAAATACCCATCGATGTGTTTCTCACCACTAACTATATGGCTAAGTGCACCCTATGTCATCATCATGTATAGGCTTTATGGCCACATGCACCTCATTTGGACCTAGATACACTAGTTGTTCTCCTGTTTGGCCTAGCCTCACACCTTATCATCTCACCGCTCTAGTATATCGACAACATATATATGGCTCCAGGGGCACATCCTAGGCCATTTTAAATTCCCCTGATACTCTCTCACCCTAGAACAACTCATTGACCCTAGGGAAGCGATCCTCTATCTA
This sequence comes from Taxus chinensis, assembly GCA_019776745.2. NCBI lineage: Eukaryota > Viridiplantae > Streptophyta > Pinopsida > Cupressales > Taxaceae > Taxus > Taxus chinensis. The sequence goes on along the minus strand of CM034147.1, from coordinate 866,368,650 downwards.
CATGGTGCATCGTATGCACTACAACTCCACATAATCCTCTACCTATCTACCATAGTCTCTATATTATCTCTATATAATTGACCCAAGGCCCATCTAATCTATCATCGACCTATATGTGGTCCTACCCATCCTCCTACTATGGATACCCACCCACCTTGCTGCAAATATCTTGGTTTGATCTGAATCGACTTGTGGCCTAGTGGGTTGACTCAATATAAGAATATAATCATATGCCCACACATATAGCAAAGTAGTGGCTCCTATATAACCACCATATTCCTCCTATCTAAATATATACAAGTCCATTTAAAAATTGGCCAATACACACCACACGCAGTCATATCTTGTACCATTCTCCTCGATGTTATGATAAATATCATTCATCTTGTACAATATCCTAGCTCCACCACCGTCCACTTCCATCGATGAAGATATCAAAACTGTAATAAATTTATGCAATTACAAAACCCCAGATCTCAAAATAACATCCAAACTAATTTGTTTGTTAGCCTATAGTTGTGCCCCTGTAAATACCACCATGTTGCCCTCATCTGACTATGGGCATCCAATATGGCCATGATTTATACTCTATCCTATTATTCTACACCATTATATTCTATATACAAACTCTAATGTAATCGTCATGTCACCTATTAGAAACCAGAATGTACAATCTGTGCACCATCTCTCACATAAAGTAGCCAACATAGGAATATTATGGGGTATCTCCACCAATCTAACAATGTCCTGCAGGCTGACACAATCCAATATATCCCACTCCACATCTGAAAGCCTCAAATTAAGAAATGTACTCATGTGATGACCATGATGAAACTCTATGGAGTGCAAATCCCTATGTAAAACATAAAACAAAGTGAAATTATTACATTACCAAACCATACGTACTGGAAAATAACTCATCATAAACATTGAATCAATAAGAATACACATATTTCACAAAATAGTGCTAATACTTTTCCCTCGCATGCTAGCACCTAAGAGTAGGTCATTGGAGTTAGGAATCAGCTCACTAGTCCCAAGAATCGGGAACTAGTGTCCCCAGGGATAGAAACTCCTTGTCCACTTCCATCTTTGTCAGAAGCACCCAAAATACAAAATTTAAATTATACTAAAATTACTAAAAACATGCATATTTGATGAAATTGTTTCAAAATTATCATGCTTACCAGCTCCTTGGTCGTCTATGAGGCCATGAATGCCACCAAAATATCAAATATTTTCAAACCATTTGCTCTAATGGGTGGCATCTTCATAGCTCAGAGATCAAATTTCAAACACTCTAAGCACAAATAAAACTACTATTAACTTTTCCATATTGCTATATATAGTAATTCCTATTTACCATATTCTATAGTTACTATTTTCCATTATTACTACAACTAATACGTGTTACATGATTTCTCTCATATCACGAGCCTCGTAACTTCATTTTTCTTTCCGTTTGTACTGAAGGGATCATAATCTCCTCCATCACCATAAAATACAAATTACAACATCTCATATTCAAATTTGGCACATGTACTCATCAATATCTTATCATACTTTGAAAATAATATCACATACTATTTCTCATTGACTATTATAACATCTTATATGTCTTCCTTTCATTTTAGTGCTCGTTTCTCCACTCTTTACCCTTTCACCAAAAGGGGTACATACAATCTGGATCATGTTATAATCCATTTCAGGATAAAATGTAATCAATCGACACTCCTAATACATTACTATTACAATTTTCTTTGATCTCATTAAGAAAAGTACAATCATTCTATACGATAGTCAATACTCTCTACTATTTCAAAATTATTCCCCTAAATGACCTAATCTGGGGGAAAATAAAAAAAACAAAACCCTTTGTGAATTAAATCCTAAGAACATCTTAGTTCGAGTAATCTCTTATCACTCAAATCAAATCATTCAATCGGTACAATAAGAACGTTTACTATTTATCCCAGATGACCTAACTAGGGATCTGCATTACATTATTATCACTTCTAGATTGCCTAACTTAGAAGCCATATAACACTATTCAAATTAGAACACCCACTACTGTAGGAGTGGGATAAATTGAACTTCACTTCCTTTCCTATATGGGTTCTTCAATAGGTACAAACAATTTTTCAATTGAAACAAAATTTGGTCTCTATCTGTTTGTAGTAGTTGGAACTTTCGGGAATGCATTCATTGATGGAGTGTAAAAGTATACCTATCTCCCCAACACTCCTCCTTTAGTGACAAGAATCCCAAATCCTCCCAGTTTCAAATAAAATGGGTTAGGTAGTTGACCACTCCCTACCTATTCTATCGCTTCTAAGAATAATTGAAAATATCAAAATCTCCAAATCATTTCAACTATTTCTCTAAGAGATCCTTATGACAGATTACTATCTTCACTTACACCACTTAGGTCAAACCGATGATCCATAGTTTGCCATGCTACAAGTTTCTACATTCTACATGAACATTGCAACATGGATTCTCTATACTTTATACAAGTATGCTCATTATTTCCTTTACACTACTTGAATTCCATTAAAATAACATAAAATGGGGGAAAATCATTGGTGACACCATCTCCTTTCCATTTGTGTACTTAATTAATTTTTAACATACTTCTCTTCCACATTTGTAAATTATGTATCTGATTGTGGTTAGGTCATAGGGATCCATGTCTTTCTGTCACTTCACATATGTCTTATTTATCTTAGGACACCATCACCCACTCTAGACAATAGCACCCAGGTGCTTGTGTCCATTTGGGGCACTTCTGTCCTCTTTGTTATTCATACACATTTTTCCATTTGTGGTCAGCCTTTTCTCCTTTTTTTTCCCATTCTCATAGTTGGCCTTTTATGTCATTAGTGTCGATATTCAAAAAAGATATCCATATACATAGACAACATACACACTATTATTCTAGTTGAAAATTCTAATTTGCAATCACATATACATACTATCACCACCATAAAAAATATTACATTTTGGGGATACATACACTACATAGGAAAGGAATTTTTTGAATTCCATACCGCACATTTGCATCTAATATAGCTATAGCCTAATATCTTGGCATCTTTGGCACGAGGGAAACCTAAGGACACTATTTCACACACAAGCACCCAAAAATTCATGGACTCTCGAATGTAATGCAACATTTGGCAATAGGTTCACTCTTAAGATGACCATCGGGGTAAGTTTGACTTCACATTTTACATATTTCAGTCATCTTTGATTTTTTTGTGAGCTTATACTTATAGCTAGGGTTTTATTTGTAGGTTAACTTGGCATGATCAAAACCCTAACAATGAAGGTATCATGATAAAATAGAGATTAAAGTAATAGCCTTTAGACTGAGAAAAGAAGAAGATACCAAACATTCACACAGTAACCATCACCTAGACTTGGACACTAACATCTAGACGTATCTTCCCTCTTGTGGGTGTCCCCATCCTGATCACTATAGAGCTCCAAAAATCTTAAAAATCTTCATGTAACATCATTCCCTGTAAGATCTAGTATAAACAAAGACAAGGGTATCTACAAATCACACATAAATAAGCTAATTCCTCCTATCTCTCCCACTTTCTTAGGCTTTTACATTGTATGTGCTTGTTTTTTTTTTTATTACTATATTTTAGGATTTATTCATTATTTGTTACAATAGTTGCTCTACAATCAGATTGAATTAATATTAACTTAAATCACAGGGTATGGATGTCCATAAAATCATAAAGGACAAAATGTTTTTTAGATGTTGTAGTGTGACAAATATTATCCAATTTTGCCCCTCGGGAAAAATTGATTGAACAAAACCTTGCACAAGAGAAATGGAGAGGGTCAATTTAGTCATATGAGAACACATTTAAAATCTAATAATCAATTGGAAGGTGGGATCGACAATGAAGAAGCAAGGTTAGAAGATGAATGGCCAATGGAAATGTTGAAGAAGATTGAGCTCAGAGCGATTTGACTCGAAACACAATAATAGAACCACGGAAGGTTCCACGTGTCAGCTCAACGTAATTTCAAAAAGCTACAAAAAAAGTAGGGTCCCCAAATGAGTGAATGATCTCCACATGATCACAGCCTGACAAAGCTGCATCGGCCATTGAAAATTTGAAGCAAAGCAACAGAGCCAGCATAAGCCTCCACATGTCCCTTCGGTGCACTTTTGGTATGATGCTCCAAAGGGAGGTCCCCAAATGAGTGTAGGCTCTCCACGTGGTTAGATCCTGATAAAATTGCACCAAATGTTGAAAATTCTAAGAGTCAGCGAAATCCTCCATGTGTCTCATCAACAAAACATCAATGATAAAATCCAAAGTGGGGTCCCCAAATGAGCGTAGGCTCTTCACGTGACTAGGGCCTGATAAAGTTGAACCTACTATTGAAAATTTGAAACAAAGTAGCAAAGCTAGAGTAATCCTCCATGTGTTAGCTCAGCACAACTTCAATGGTAAAATCCAAAGGCAGTCTCCAAACGAGCGTAGGCCCTCTATGTGGTCAGATCTCGAAAAGGTAGAACTGGCCATTGAAAAGTTGAATCAAAGCAAAAGAGCTAGTGGAAGCCTCCATGTGCATCATCGGCACAACTTCAAAGGTGAAATCCAAAGGCAAGTTCTCAAACATGTGCTTTCCCTCCACTTTTCTAGGGTCCAACTTAGTTTCTCCTATATAGTGGGGCTCTTTACTCAACCAAGGGAATGAAGCAGTAGACTCGTGGATGGTACCAAGTGTCAGCATGTCGCATTCCCAAGACCCTAAAAGGAAGAAAAATCTTAAGAATGCGCGGGGCTTCCAGGTGGATCTCACACGGATAGACTCCAAACCCAAAGTAGTTTTGGAAAATTTTGGCGGTAGGTCGATTCAATGAAAGATGAATCATGAAACCCACCAAGAATTATAAATACAATTCACCATTTTTTGGGCTATTAGGCTTGTCACCTTACGCCATTATTGAAGTATGGGCTTCCTTTCTTGCACAACAAGGAACAACACGTGGAGGAAAGGTTTTTGTAGTAAAACCCATCATTGTTATAGGTGAATTCAATGCTCTTTTTGGGGTGGTTGAAGTAGGATTCAAATTTTTCCCTCCTTCCTCTCTCATTCGTCATATATATTGTAAGGAGGGGCATTTTTCTAAGGTTTGATCATTTTTTCTCTCCTGACCCCCTCTCTCTTTCTTCTCTAGGGTCGAATGTGGAGTTAAAGCCTCCTCTTATACCTTTGTAATGGAATTTTCTTTCCTCTTGCCCACTGATGGTGTACTGTGTGAACTCATGGAGAAATAAAATATGTTTTGTGATGCATTTTTTCCATCCTTCCTTATTTTATTGTCTCTTCTTGCCTCTCATCATTACACGGTGTACTATGCATATCTTTGATATCTATTACAGGTTTTTAGAGTTATGTTTAATGGGTTTTGAAGTGGTGTTCTCTGTGAACTTTATCTTTGTTCTATGATGCATCTTGTCCATTTGCTCCATTGCTCACCTCTCTCCATTTTAGGCAGCTAAGATTGTGATCAACAACCCCCCGTTTCTTGGTGATATCACCTTTGTAGTGTAGGATTCCTTTATTTTCAAGCTCTCTCTCTCCCTATCTCTTTGGCATTGTTAGATTAGGAGTATATAGTCACATTTCCTTTCTTAGAAGTATTTTAGCATTAGGATGAGGAAGAGGAAGCCAACCTTCTCTGGAGGACCATCTCAGGTTCGCAAGTCCCACAGCTTGAGATATGGTCCCATGTTATGAAGATTACACCAGATGCCCCAGTCAAATCTAAGGCCATCCAGAGGGTGATGTAATTTCACGTCAACAGTTTTGGCACACCCGATGGGATAGGTTTGAAGTACCTTACCACTTAATTTTAGTAGGTTGGTGTGTTCTTGTTAAAGTTTTAGATTTTTGAAGCATATGCAAACACATCTGGTGACTCCATTTGATCCAAACAACCCAATCTTTGAAGTTACAAAACTTTTCCCATCCATTTCTACCCATTCCTCTTTCCACATTTTTCATCCTCTTCCCTTCATGAAGTTGTGCAGTCATGGTTTCATTCCCATCTTGGATTTCACACTTGTAACAAAAGTAGTGCAGTCCACCTCCAATATGTTTCAAGATTCTTCCAGATCTGTATTATGATCAGGTGCAGAACCATTATGCTTACCCATACAAGCAATGTCAAAGCCTGTTTATATATGAATCTTATCAAGAGAAAGGGTACACATATGATGATAATAGCTATACAGAGAAGGCTGACATGTTGGAGAAGATTCAAAGAATGGAGGGTAACATGGTTCAGTCTCGGGATACAATACAAATGAAAGCTTTCAGAATTGGTTACAGTGCACCTTGTCTATGGGAAGGCCCTTTTCCAAGACACTATAGCCCATAGGAGAATCTCGACTTCATGGTTGAAATGTTGCCTCAACTTACACAGTGGGATCAAGGAGATAGAGGCCTACGAGCTTGGTGATAGAAAAACATTTTCAATGGGTTAGTCCACCCACCTCATAGCTTTTCTTTTCCTCTTTCTCAATCAGTATCATCGTAGTAGTGTCATGAGTCTAGTTTATCACTTGCTGCCCCAAATGTTGATTACCCATCTCCATCTTCTAGTCTCCCATCTCATCTTAATTTCTCTTCCCTTTTCCCTTCTAAATCCAAGTCCCATCCACAAGATCCAAAAGCAATACCTTCCCCACCCACCACCCCTACTTTCCAGAGGCCATGTCAGGAAGAAAATCAAGAATCTAGTCAAGGGGAGCAACAAGAAGAAGAGCCAAGAAAAGAAGAAATGGTTAGAAGCTTGGTGAGCGTGGCTCCTAGATTCAAGATTAATAAAATCCCCTTGATGGTCAAGCCACAAGTGGTGGAAGCTTCATATACATCACAAGCGAGGGAAGAAGGAGCTGCTCCAAATCCAAAAGAGGAGGAGTGCATTCCAGCTTTGGAGGAAGACCATATAGTTCTAGAGGCTTCAAATGTAGAGCAGGCCACAGTGGAACCTTCAGTTCTTCCTCCAACTTCATCCCCTTCGACCTATGATGTCAAAGAAGAGTTTGAGATTTCAAACTTCATGATTAAGGATGAGGGGAACCGTGGTGAGGAGGTTGCAAATCAAAAGGACGCTATGGAGGAGGTCAAGCACATGCAATAGGACAACAAGGAGGAAAAGTATCTATCTTATTTGGAGGATTGCTTCGATTGTGAGGATCCCATGGAGATCACTTCATTTGTTCCTCCACCATCTGCCTTCCAAACACATGAGTTCACTGCCATGGAGGAGAGCATTCAAGGACATCAGCTTGTGTCTCATGACAACCCTCTAGAACCAAGTTTGGAGGATCTTAATCTTCCATGTTCTTCTCAAGAGGAGGAAGGAAACAATGAAGACACAATCTCTTCCACATCATTCACCCAGGAAGGTCTGCAAGAAGACTCCATTCTTGGAGTTGAATTTCAAAACAATGGGCACATTCAATAGATCAGGCCTAGCAGAATCAAGTATTTGGCTTCATTGGAGAATATTTAGAGTTACCATAGGCTATGCTTACTTCTGAGCATGAGGATGAGTTTCAAAGTACCACGGATCAGCTCCAATGCCTCTTTAATCCAAATGTAGAGAAACTAAAAGAGGTATTTGTCTTGTTTCTAGTTGATACCTTAATGATTTGGGTGGAGGATCATCCTCTTGTCAGTTTTGAACTCATAATAAAATCCATGTTTAGTACCAAATCATATATGTGGCTGACTATTTTGAGAAAGGGAAGCTACTTCTCCCTGCCACTTGTAGGATTTTTTTGAGTTCCCTTTATTTTCAGTTATCGTAGAGAAGGTAGGTTTTCTTTTAGCATAATAAGTGCCTTCACACACTCTACATATCCCACTTGATATATGTATGATTTTTATTTTTTTACATAGCGGTGTTGTGGTGTTTTATTGCTCCAAGGTTGTATCACTATGTAGTACATCATGTCTCCAAGTTGAATGTTGTAGCAGTCTTTTTCAGGGATAAGTGAATGCTCTAGGTCAAAACAATTTTCTACTCTCACAAATCTCACCTTCAAGATTTTCTTATGAAAATTGAGATTGCGAACATCAGGGCAAGCTTAGGATCACTAAGTGCAAGCACTAGGGTTCACGTTTCAAGAACAAGATCAGTATCAGGCTATCATTTATGAATCCATGCCCAATGGATACTTCAAGGCCATTGGTATTTCCACCTAGCAGGTAGGTGACCCCATGAGTCACCAAATTGTTATCCAAGTTTGCCCCTCGAGAAAAATTGATCGAACAAAACCTTGCACAGAAGAAATGGAGAGATTCGGTTCAGTCATGCGAACCCACATTTCAAATCTAACAATCAATTGGTAGGAGGGCTTGATAATGTAGAAGCAAGGTCAGAAGATGAATGTCTAATGGAAATGTTGAAGAAGATCAAGCCCAGAGCAAGTCGGCTTGAAGCACATCAACAAAACTGCGGAAGGTGCCACGTGTCAGCTCATCACAACTTCAAAAGGTATGAAAATAGTGGGTCCCCAAATGAGCACAGGCTCTCTATTTGGTCAGAACCTAAAAAGGGAATGTTCACTTGCAGCCTGAATCAGTTAAGTATAAATAAGAGAGCGAAATCCTCCATGTGTCTCTTCGGTGCACTTTTGGTATGATGCTCCAAAGGAAATTCCCCAAATGAGCATAGGATCTCCGCATGTATAGGGCTGAAGAAAGTTGCATCAGTCATTGAAAAGTCGAAAAAAGCAATAGAACAAATAGAAGCCTCCATGTGTCTCTTTGGCACACTTTTTGTATGATGCTCCAAAGGCAGGTCCTTAAATGAGCGTAGGCTCTCCACATGTTCAAAGCTTGATAAAGTTACACCAATTGTTGAAAATTCTAAGACTCAGCGAAAGCCTCCATGTGTCTCATTGACTCTATTGGTGCTCAAAATAGTTTCAGCCCATTTTACCATTAAAAATATGTCAATTTATGGCCTCTACCATATTGTATCTCCTTATGTCATGCCTAAGAGGTCCCTGTATTTCTTTTGTTTCCCTAATCAATCCATTCATGGGTCGAGGATCACGTATGGACCTGTTATCCAAAATTCACCCCCAGGGTAAATTTTTGATAACATGCATCAGATTATTCAATCCCGAGAAAGTATATTGATTCAAGGCAAAAAATCATGTTTCTGGGGTCCCCTCGGCTTTTTTCTAACTCTCCCATCCAAGAAGAAATCCCAACAAGTTAGAAAGAATGGAAAAAATGCAAAAAATATGGTTGCAGGACTGTTTTGAGGCATTTTGGGTCTGAAGGGCTCAGGTCATACCAATTCGGGTTGAACTGAGGTTCGTTGTACCAACTTGAGGCTGAAAAAATGGAGAAAATCGGCTAAGTCTTGTCCCAGGCGGTCTTTGGGATAGTTGAGACGTCGGGGCACGAATCGGCCGAAAAGCCGCCAGGCGGTCTGCGCAGCACTTGGAGCACTTGGGACACGTGAGGGACGCGAAAAGGTGAATCAGCTGAAAGAGAAAAAATTTTTTTTTCCTAAGTCTTGTTTCAGACAGTCCGGGACAGTCGGGACAAAAGTACGCGGATCGGCCGGTTTAGCGCAAGTCAGTCCATTTCGGGCAGGTTCGGAGAGATTTGTCCCAGGAAGTCCGGGACAGTTGGGACAAAAGTACGTGGAGGACGCGAACTGGCCGATTCGGCCGAAACAAGAGACTTTCGTCTGGGACATTTGGGCCAAAAGTACGCGGAGGACGCAAAAAGCCGAAAGAGCCGAGAGCCAATGGAATCTCGCCACGTGTCTTCACCGCAAAGAGGGACAAGGAAGCCCGAATCGGCCGAAGTAGGAGATTTTCATTCCTAGGACATCTGGGCCAAAGGTACGCAAGGGACGCGTGGGACGTAAAAGCCGAAAGAGCCGCCAACGAATCAAATCTTCGCCACATGTCTTCACCTCATCGGCCCGGCGGGAAAATTTTGAAATTTTTTCCAAAGGCAAAAAACAAAAGGGAAATGGTCAGGAAGGGCCCGCTTCCAATGAAATCGTGCCATGTGGCACTTGAGTGGCGGAGCGCAGGGAGAAATGGGAAAATTTTCCAAAGTGAAAAATATAAAAAATTAAAAGGACAAAGTGCGCCCCTCAGGCCCGAGCCAATAAAATAATGCCACGTGTCCAAGTGGCAAGAAATTAAGAAAGGGGCCGACAGGAATTTTCAGAGGATGAACCCGCGAACGAATCAGAGCCTGACACATGTCATCCAAGTGGCAGAGCATGAAAAAAATTCAAACTTTTTCCCGCCGATCCGTTTTGGCTTGTTTTTGCCCTAAATCTTCAGATCGCCATATCTTTCGATCCAGAGCTTGGATTTTCACGTTCTTTATATCAATGGAAAGCTGGTGAAATTCTCTACACGATTCCGGGGTCAATCTTGCATTTTGGTTCAGTTTGGAGAGAGAAAATCAAGAAACATATCTGGCGCGTGATAATGGCCAGAAATGACGTTTCAACAACCAGCTTAAATGCAAAAAACAGCTCGCCGCTTTTGCTAGGGTTCTCACCCACCGCCATAATGAGATGAACTAAATGCAACCTAGAAGTGGTTGGGGTAGATCTGGATTTCCTCTCTCTTCCCTCTCTCATTCTTCCTATAAATTGTAAGGAGGGGCTTCTTTCTCAGTGTCGAACATTCCTGTTTTGCCCCTCCCTTCTTCTCTTTGGCAGGCGAATTTGTGGAGTTCAAACCTCCCATTTAAAACTGTAATGCAACTTTTCCTCTTGGCATTTTGTAGTGTATTGTATCGATCTTTGGAGCAAGTAATGCATGTCTGTGGATGATTCTCAACCCTTTCTGTGTTCATTTGCATCCTCCTGATCTTTCACTACAAATTTTGTTATCTGTGCATGATCTTGCATCACATTTGAATGGTTTGTGTTTATTGGCAAGATAGGTGTTCTTCATTCCTCGGTGCATCACCTCTGTTAGCTTAGGTTTATTTTTATGCATCTTCTTACCCTGTCTCCTTGGCAAGATTAGATTAGGTTTTGAGTAAACCCTCTGCATTTTTCGTGTGCATCTGAATAGAGGAATAGGAACCAGCCTTCTCTGGAGATTCCTTTCTCATTTCTGCAAGTCCCACACTTGGAGAAAGGATTCCATGTTGTGCAATCACACTGGATGCTAGCATGATCAAACTAGAAATCTGATCAACATCCAGGGGTGCTGTGATTTTGCACTAATAGTTTTGGCACGCCCGGTGGGACATTAGAGGTCTTTACCTTCATTATAACAAGATCGATGTGCACTTGTTCCACGTTCCAGCTTTGAAGGAGCTTTGAAATTACACATCTGGCGACTCCAAAAGAGGCATAACCCGCTGGTTTCAGTAGTCCAAGCCTGGCAAATTTATGAGAAGAATACAGACCAGGTCAAGAACTAGGGAGGAAGGATTGTTTGTTTATCTGCACCTATCTCCAGGCAGAGAAAGAAGGGGAAGAAGAGCTCAAAGATCACCATCTCCACCCAACAGAACTCTCTCTACACCTCCACCTGGTAGACCTTTTCTCGCATCAACAAGGGTTCTCAGGCCAATCAGAATGGCTCAACCACCGAATCCCTTTGTCAATTTCACTGGCAGTAGCCCACTTGCCCTCAATGCACAGAATCCAGTTCCAATCGCAGCGTTGAAGAACATTCCATTTTTCACTGGAGAAAATCATACCACTCCTGGTGATCATGTCAAAGACATTGCTAACGTCTGTGCAATCCATGAGATAAATGAAATGGATGTGGCTGTCAAATTGCTGGCATCTTCGTTCAAAGGGAAGGCATTGCAATGGTTTAGGAGCCTTGGAGCTGGTTCTATCACGAATTGGAATCAGTTATGCATAGTTCTCCATGAGCAGTTTGGGGAAAAGGGAGACAATTTGTCTCTACTAGAACAATTGACAACTATCAAGAGAGCTCCCAACGAGTAGCTGACTGACTTCAACTTCAGATTTCAAAGGTCTTGGGAGAGGATTCCAGTGGCAGTAAGGCCAGCAGCAGAAGGTGCTTTTCTATACTATCTTAAGGCTTTGAATTCTGATATTTCTATGTTAATTCAATCTATGGGAGGCACAACCTTACCTGCTACTTATAGCATTGCCATTAGAGCCGAAAACTATCTTATTCAAGCTGGTAAACTGGCTCCTAGGCCTCCCATGCCCTTGTATCCAAACTTAGAAAATCCAAGCACTAGTCAAGCACCCACTTTGGCTCCTATTCCCACTCCTAGAAATCAAAGTTCAAATGAGACTTCTACTTCATCCTCTAGTACTTCAAATGAACTCCAAGAGGTCATGAAACAATTGCAAAATTTGGGAAATGAGCTGGTTACTATCAAAAGACAGCAAGCTCAAAGTGCTAGACCATATCAGCCTCAAGTGCAGTACCGGGCTAGGCCCCCATACCAACAAAATAGGTCACCAACTCAGGCTGCAAATCAAAATCAAAGCCAAGTAAGGCCTCCCACTAATGGACCATTTCAGCCCTATAACCCCAATGTCGTATCTACTTCTAAAGCATTAGTGCCAGTCCAAAATAACATGGCCCAAGAATATGATTGGTGTTTCCCATGCAGTCAGCCACATAACCAATCAATGTGCTTTAACGGTGCATTAAATCAAGCTCTTATGGTGCAAACCATTGGCGGGTCGCAAGAGTCCAGCCATGAAGAGGATCAGCAGCAAGAAGCACCTCAGCAAGGAACATCTCCGAACGAAACTACTCTTGTCAATTGGCAGGCTGAAGATTTCTGTGGTATGAATCAAATACCCTCTCAAAGTGTTGCAGCCAACACAAGGTCAAAGAGGAGAAATTTGGGTGAAGAACAGCCATTAGCCCCAAGTAATCCACAACCTTCTACCACTCCACAAGCCGCTGGCAAACAAAATGTAGTTCCAAACATGCAAGGGGCACCTAAAACAGCCCCTAGGCCAACCCAAATGCCAGTTGCCACTGCCCATGTGCAAGGGATGAATGTGCAGGCCAAGGGACAGCAGAGGGACACTTCATCTCCATTCAGTATCATTGATCAGATGAGAAAGACAAATGTAAACATATCAATGTGGGAATCACTATCTATCCCAGGACAAAGAGATTTGCTACAAGCTGCCATGAAGGACTGGTCAACTTCAAATCAACAGGTCCAAATGCAAGAGAAGGTACTCACAAATGCTGCCCAGCCTGAAGGAAATCATGGAGGACAACAAGGTAAAATGTTGAAGCCCCCTCCATTTTATGTTTCATTGATCATAGGAGACAAGTTGGTACATAATTGCATGATTGACTCGGGAGCAAGCAGCTCAGTCATACCAAAACAGATAGCTGATCAGCTAGGACTCCAATATGAAGTCATCTCCAAGGGTGTAGTGCAATTAGACGGGACAGCAGTAACAACAGTTGGAGTGATTAAAAACTTGAGTCTTACTTTGCATGCCTATCCCAACGTGGTTGTTTTGCAAGATGTCTCAGTAATAGACCTTCCACCACTCTTTGCATTGTGCTTGTCAAGAGACTTCACTGCTAAAATTGGAGGCTATCTTTCGGCAGATTGGTCACACATGTTGTTTAGAACAAGGTATGGAACTAAGGCCACAATCAGATCTGAACCTATTGCAAACTTTCACATTGAGCCTTACACTCCAAGCCAAATCAATACCAACTGTTCAACATTTGATCAAGAAGATTATCCAAGCACTGATGAAGCTGACACCAAGGTAGGAAGCATCCCAGATTTGACTCTTGATGAATGGGCAAGTAAGGTGCATGCTTTTGATCCTTATCAAGAATCTGAGCTAGGAGTTTATTGTTTACATGAAGAGAATCAACCTCTCCCCAGCATCACCAAGCCAGATCATAAAGACAAGAATGAAGTATGGCAATTGTTCTTTGATGGGTCAAGGAGTAGACAAGGTGCAGGAGGAGGAGCTATGCTCATTTCACCACAAGGTATAAAGTATTACTCAGCCTTCCGTTTCCAGTTTTCCTGCTCAAACAATACAGCTGAGTATGAAGCCTTAATTCATGGATTGCACTGGGCAAAGAAGAAAGGCATCAAGAATTTGCAAGTATTTGGTGATAGTGAGCTGATCGTAAACCAAGTTAAGGGGCAGCATGCTGTCAAGAATAATCTGCTCAAGTGCTACAAAAATCAGGTATGGGATCTTATGGAATATTTTGAAGCTTTTAGCATCAATTCCATCCCAAGAAAAAGGAATGAAGCAGCGGACAGACTGGCAGCAATTGGGGCTGCATTTGACATTGTAGAAAATATCAAAAGTGAAAAATCTCAGCCTCATATCAAAGTGGTTGTGAGACCAGCTGTTCCAGATAACAACACAAGCTGGCAAGTCTTCGAGAATGATCAGCAGATTGTTAATTTCCTGCAAGAAGAGGCTGAGTTCTCCATGAGAAATCAAGACAAGCTGGAGCAGCAGTATGGTGACCAAGTGGTACAGCTGAGAACTAACAAATTACCAAAAGGCCTCATAACCTTGGAGTCAATCTTCAACCCGAATGATCAGTTCCGGAAGGAGAAAGCGAACATTCAAGTAAAGGGTGAAGATTCAGAGCCTATTTTAGTAGATGAAGGCAAGATATTGCAAATTGGCAAAGTAAGTACTCCACAAGAGAAATCTGATTTTGTTCAGCTTTGTCAAGAGTTCCCAGATGTCTTCGCTTGGACTTACAAAGATTTAAGAGGTTTCAACCCAAAGTTGGCACAACATACTATTGAGTTGGACCCGGAATCCAAGCCTGTTAGGCAAAAGCAAAGGCCAGTGAATCCCCATATTGAACCTCTCATGAGAAAAGAGTTAAGCAAGCTCATTGAGGCCAGTATCATCTTCCCCATCAAACACTCAAGTTGGGTTGCAAACTTGGTGCCGGTAAGGAAAAGAAATGGAGAAATAAGATTGTGTGTGGACTTTCATGATCTAAATAGAGCATCACTCAAGGATCATTATCCGCTTCCATCAATGGAACAAATATTACAGGTTGTAGCTGGTTCAGAAAGGTTTTCATTGCTAGATGGATATTCAGGCTATAATCAGATAATGGTGAAAGAAGAAGATCAATTCAAGACGGCCTTCACTACAAAATGGGGCACGTATGCTTACAAGAAGATGCCATTTGGACTGTCAAATGCCGGAGCAACATTCCAGCGAGCTATGGATATGGCATTCAAAGGCTTGATCAACAATATAGTGCTGGTGTACCTAGATGATATCACTGTCTTCTCAAAGAATGCAGCAGACCATCTCTTTCACCTCAGGCAAGTGTTTCAGAGGTGTAGAAGGTTTGGAGTGTCATTGAATCCAAAGAAGTGTATATTCTTGGCACACGAAGGAAAATTGTTGGGTCACATTGTCTCTAGGGAAGGGCTAACAATTGATCCTGAAAGGGTTGAAGCCATCCGAACACTCCCATTGCCACACCACAAGAAATCTCTTCAAAGCTTCTTGGGAAGGATAAACTTTGTCCGCAGATTTGTGCCTAATTTTTCCACTCTTGTGAAGCCTTTAACAATGATGTTGAAGAAGAGTCTGGCATTCAAATGGACAACAGAAGGCAAAGAGAGTTTTGAAAACATCAAGCATGCAATATCACAAGCTCCAACTCTTATCAACCCAGACTTTTCAAAGGACTTCATGTTGTATGCGTTTGGAGGATCAGATACAATCTCAGCTATCTTGACACAGCTGAATAGAGAAGGTTCAGAACAGCCCATAGCATTCTTCAGTCAAACCTTGGAAGATTACGAAATAAAGTATTCTTTCATCGAAAAGCATGTCCTTGCCGTCATCAGGAGCTTGAAGAAGTTCAGACACTTGGTCTCGAACAATAAGATTCAACTACTGGTGTCTCATGCTGGTGTCAAGGACTTCCTCCTAAACAAGGATTTAAACGAGAAGAGAGCAGGTTGGATCACTCGGGTGATGGAATATGATATTGAAATCAAAGTGACCAAGCTAGTTCGTGGCAAAGGTTTGTGTGAGCAGCTCGCTTCCAAACAACCAGACGGCTCAAAAGGTGAAGAAGATGTTGTCCTACTACTACAGAATGATCAAGAACAACCAGCTGATGATGCACCCATCCCATGTTGGACTCAAGACTTGGTGCATTACCTCCAAACAGGCTTGTGCCCTCCAGAAGTGAGCAAGGAAAAGAGGAGATACTTTAGATTACAAGCTATCCCGTATGTACTCATTAATGGTATCTTGTTCAAGAAAGACATCCATGGTGTTCTATTAAGATGCATTGGAATAGGTCAAGTTGAGAAGATCTTACACGAGTTCCATGACAGGGAAGCAGGAGGCCACTTTGCTCCACGAGTGACAGCTCTCAAAATCATGAGAGCTGGTTACTATTGGCCTACTGTGTTCAATGATTGCTACTCATGGGTTAAAAAATGCAAGAGATGTGCATTCTTCACAGGGAAAGAGAGGTTAGCAGTGCTGCCCCTTCGTCCAATCTCAGTAAATCAGCCATTCATGCAATGGGGATTGGACTTCATTGGGGTTATCAATCCCAATTCAAGTCAAGGCCACAAGTGGATACTTACAGCAACGGATTATTTCACCAAGTGGACCGAAGTAGTGGCACTCAAGGAGGCAAATGAATCTAATATCTTAGATTTCTATGAAGGGATAGTCACGAGGTTTGGTGCCCCTACCACTATCATATCAGACAATGCATTGGCATTCCTTGGCACAAAGATCACTGAATGGGCTATCAAGAATTGTGTGTATCTCAGCACTTCATCAAATTATTACCCTCAAGGTAATGGCCAAGCCGAGTCTACAAACAAGAACCTACTAAGAATCATCAGAAGGACTCTAGATGAGAATCAAAGGACTTGGCATGCAAAGCTCAAATCAGCCCTATGGGCTGATAGGATCACACCCAAGAGGTCTACAGGAAGCTCTCCATACAAGCTTGTGTATGGGAAAGAAGCAGTTCTACCTATATCACTCGAGTTGCCAGCATTGGAACTCATGAAACAGTTGGAACTAGCTGAATTTGAACCCATGGAGGTTAGATATGCAGAATTAATGGAGCTCCAAGAAATTAGAGAGCATGCAGCCCAGGCGATAGAGAAGGATCAAGGTTTGATCAAGAAGACTTTTGATAGGAAAGCCAAGGCTAGAACCTTCCAAATTGGAGATCTAGTGTTGAAATGGGATGCAGATCGTGTGAAGCCGGGAAAGCATTCCAAATTTGATGCCATCTGGAGTGGCCCTTACATGATCATTGGATGCAAAGGTAGCAATGCCTTCCGACTGGCTAAGTTGGATGGTGAAGAATTGCAGATTCCGGTCAATGGGATCTATCTCAAACTCTGCTACTAGAAAGAAAGCTTCTCACCCTTGTAAATATTAATTTAGAATTTCCATTCCTCTAAGTGCCTATGCACATTGTACTACTGTTAGAGTAGTTTTTTATTTCCCTAAGTGCTTGTGCACATGTCCTATTGCTTCTAGTATGTGCGTGTTTGCAGTTCATCAAGCTCCTGGAAAAGAATTGCAGCCACGGGAAAACCAGCTCAACAAATGTTTCAGTAGCTCAAGGACACAGGCTTTCAAATTTCAGATCAGCTGAGAGGTTATCAAACAGACTCCATGCCCAATGGATTGCTACAAATAGCTGGCCGTTCTTCATCTAGCAGGCAGATGACCCCGCTGAGTCGCCAAAATTGTTATCCAAAATTCACCCCTCAAGGTAATTTTTGATAACATGCATCAGATCATTCAATCCCGAGAAAGTATATTGATTCAAGGAAAAAAATCATGTTTCTGGGGTCCCCTCGGCTTCTTTCTAACTCTCCTGTCCAAGAAGAAAACCCAACAAGTTTCAAAAATGTGAAAAAATTGCAAAAGCCAAGCTTGGTGCCGAAATACATGGAGAAAATCGGCTAAGTCTTGTCCTAGGCAGCACTTGGGACAGTTGAGACGTCGGGGCACGAATCGGCCGAAAAGCTGCCAGGCGGTCTGCAGCATCAGGGACACTTGGGACGTTGGGACGCGAGGGACGCAAAAAGGTGAATTAGCTGAAAGAGAAGAAAATTTCCTAAGTCTTGTTTCAGACAGTCCGGGACAGTCGGGACAAAAGTACGCGGATGGATCGGCCGGTTTAGCGCAAGTCAGTCCATTTCAGGCGGTTCACAGAGATTTGTCCCAGGCAGTCCAGGACAGTTGGGACAAAAGTACGCGGAGGACGTGAACTGGCTGATTCGGCTGAAACAAGAGACTTTCGTCTGGGACATTTGGGCCAAAATTACGCGGAGGACGCGAAAAGCCGAAAGAGACGAGAGCCAATGGAATCTCGCCACGTGTCTTCACCGCAAAGAGGGACAAGGAAGCCCGAATCAGGCCGAAGCAGGAGATTTTCGTTCCAGACATCTGGGCCAAAGGTACGGGCCAAAGGGACGCGTGGGACGTGAAAAGTCGAAAGAGCCGCCAACGAATCAAATCTCGCCACGTGTCTTCACCTCATCGGCCCGGCGGGAAAATTTTGAAAATTTTTCCAAAGGCAAAAACAAAAGGGAAATGGTCAGGAAGGGCCCACATCCAATGAAATCATGCCATGTGGCACTTGAGTGGCGGAGTGCGGGGAGAAATGGGAAAATTTTCCAAAGTGAAAAATATAAAAAATTAAAAGGACAAAGTGCGCCCCTCAGGCCCGAGCCAATAAAATAATGCCACGTGTCCAAGTGGCAAGAAATTAAGAAAGGGGCCTATAGGAATTTTTAGAGGATGAACCCGTGAATGAATCAGAGCCTGACACGTGTCATCCAAGTGGCAGAGTGTAGAAAAAATTCAAACTTTTTCCCTGCCGATCCGTTTTGGCTTGTTTTTTCCCTAAATCTTCAGATCGCCATATCTTTCGATCCAGAGCTTGGATTTTCACGTTCTTTATATCAATGGAAAGCTGGTGAAATTCTCTACATGATTCCAGGGTCAATCTTGCATTTTGGTTCAGTTTGGAGAGAGAAAATCAAGAAACATCTCTGGCGTGTGATAATGGCCAGAAATGACGTTTCAACAACCAGCTTAAATGCAAAAAACAGCTCACCACTTTTGCTAGGGTTCTCACCCACCGCCATAATGAGATGAACTAAATGTGACCTAGAAGTGGTTGGGGTAGATCTAGATTTCCTCTCTCTTCCCTCTCTCATTCTTCCTATAAATTGTAAGGAGGGGCTTCTTTCTCAGTGTCGAACATTCCTGTTTTGCCCCTCCCTTCTTCTCTTTGGCAGGTGAATTTGTGGAGTTCAAACCTCCCATTTAAAACTGTAATGCAACTTTGCCTCTTGGCATTTTGTAGTGTATTGTATCAATCTTTGGAGCAAGTAATGCATGTCTGTGGATGATTCTCAACCCTCTCTGTGTTCATTTGCATCCTCCTGATCTTTCACTGTAAATTTTGTTATCTGTGCATGATCTTGCATCACATTTGAATGGTTTGTGTTTATTGGCAAGATAGGTGTTCTTCATTCCTCGGTGCATCACCTCTGTTAGCTTAGGTTTATTTTTATGCATCTTCTTACCCTGTCTCCTTGGCAAGATTAGATTAGGTTTTGAGTAAACCCTCTGCATTTTTGTGTGCATCTGAACAGAGGAATAGGAACCAGCCTTCTCTGGAGATTCCTTTCTCATTTCTGCAAGTCCCACACTTGGATAAAGGATTCCATGTTGTGCAATCACACTGGATGCTAGCATGAGGACCCATGGTTGTTTCCTTATTTCTTTGTTTGTCTTGAAAAGGTCTATATTTGAGTGTAAAACTTGGGCTGTCCCATGTTTTCCATTTTCCATAGCCGGGATTTGTTGTCCTTGTCATTTTTCCCTAAATACTTGAGGAAAAACAAATCGGTGTAGTTCAGAGGAATTTATTTGAGCCTCTAACATTTCTAAATTCTTTGTCCTTGGAGAAAATATCATCTCCAAGCTCAAATGGTAGTTTTTCTACATTTTACGATTTGATCGGCATTTTCGTAGGTCAAATTTACATCCTTGTATCAACAAGAAATTTGGATTATTTAGGTTAGCTAGGGGACAACCGGAAAATGCTTTAACTTGTCACTTTTTGATTTTTGGCAAAAGGGAAATTTTGGTCTCGTAGTTCTACTCAATTCTGATTAGTTCTTTTGGTGCTTACGTGGCTTCTTCTGATTGAATGGGGTGCATCGGGTTTGTGTTTTGAACTTGTTCTTTATGGGTACATTGGCAAAAAAAAGTTTGAACCCGCCATGTGGCCCCGTCAGGCTTTGATTAAAGAAAAATTTTAGTGGAAGGGAAAAATTCTTACTTTGACCCTGTAGAAGGACACGTGGAAAGGTTAAAGGTGGAGATGTGGGCCTTCAGAGGCAAGCTGGATGTTTTTCTCTTCTGGAAAAATGGAGTAAAATTCTAAAATGGAAGCGCATCCCCGCCGAGTCATTTTGAAGCCTTGAGGTTTTTAAAATTGCACCATAACAACACGTGGAGGTCTCCATCGGGTCTTCTTTCCTTAGACTTTTGAGCAACTTCTTAAAGGGTCTGAGACACGTGGTGAGTCCACACTCATTCAATGTCTCAGATTTAGAGGACCATCTCAAGATGTGCCATTATGACACATGGCAGTTTGAAAAGTCAATAGGTGGAGAAGTAGACCATGGGGGGCAACTTGGATTTTTTCCTCCTAAATGATTTAAACATCAAAATGGCTCGTAGACCTGACAAAGAATAGTCAAAAAATTTCCCCGGTCAATGGAAAAGGTGCAGACTTTCAGGGGAAATTTGGAAAAATTCCCTTTTGTGAAGAAAGGAGTTAAAAGTGTAAAATGAAGCGTGGTTCTGATGGGACCCACATCAGAGGCTAGAAGCAGAAGGGTGGAGCTGCGGGGGAAACTTGGAAATTTTTTCTTTTTACTAAAAAATTAGTGAAATACTAGAATTTGGCCAAAGTTCCTATGGGACCCACTTTGGGACACGTGTCAGGATCATTTCTTAAAGGGGGAGGTGCGGAAAAAAATGTGATTTTTTTTTCATTTTTTCAAAAAGTTCCAAACAAAAAAAGGAAACCCGTAGGCCCATCTTAAAAGTGGATCTCCCACATGGATGGTCCAAATTCAAAAGAGAAATCAATGGCAGCGGTGCATTTGTATTTGATTTTTATGGCATTTTCACTCTAGAGCTTCTGGGGATGCGGATTCTTGTGGTTTTTTTAATAATTTCTTGGAGTCTCCTACACGCCAAATGAAGAGGAACATTAATCAGATACAATCTAACTATTGGATTTGAGTTTATTTTTCTTTCCTTGGCACGCAAAACACCTATTGATATCTTGGTTTGGTGAGGAAAATTTGGGGACGTCTTTTACCATTAAGATGAGATCTGATCTCTGGGCTCAATTTGATCTTCCATTTTTCCTTCTCGGGCATGCAAAGAACCAAATTGGATAGATTAGGGGCGGAAGTGGTTAGAGAGTAAAAGGAAGAGTGATCCACTAGAGGAGGGAGTTAAATGTGAGAGATGTTCGAAGAGATGTGCCCCCCGAGCACCTGAAAACTTTTTACATATTTGATTATGGGAATCACGATCGGGATCATGGCGAGCACTGGTGCACTCAATGTTTGGGTTTTTTGGGGGAAAAATCTATTGCAAAAGGTTATAAATAGCATGAGTTTTGCTGTGAAAGAGGTTAGAGGTTGGAAGGATGGAGTTTTAGAGGTCAGAATTGATTTTTTAAGACAAAAAGCTTAATAGAACCCGTCTTTTTGAGAAACTATTTGAAGAAACCTATTTATCTCTTTTGTGTTAAATTTGATCATGTCAAGGTGTTTGCAAGTGTATAGCCATTGAAAAGCTCTGAGATTGTTTGAGAAACTTTCCCCTGCTGATAAATTTAACCAAACTTGAGTTAATCTATGTTATTTTTGGGAAAAAATTGTGTTTGCTTTGTTTTTGAATGTCTGTAAGTCATTTTTCTTGTTCTCATTACATTCTTACGTTAAAATCTATGTGAATCACACAAGATCTTATCTTTGTAATAGTTTGGTGGAATTTTCAATTTCATTTATCGCAAGAGCTTTCATTTGATAGTGAAATAAAAAAATTTAAAATCACTGTGACTCCTAACATGACTATAAGATTGTTTGTTAGCCTTTGAGGGTATCTTAAGCGTGATGAAATAGAGATTGATAATGTTTAGTTAAGTTTTCCAATTTGAGCCTTCATTTTGGATCCTTGAAGTTTGTGTGAAAAGATCTTATTTGGGCCTCCATTAGAGCACATATTCTGGTTAAAGGGACATCCTAGCTACTCTAAAGCATTCTATTGTTCGAGCTCTCCATTTTTGTAAATATTCTCAAAGATTTGGTATAATCAAATGTATCCTACTTCACCTCCCACAAAAATAATTAATCTTACCCATACCACCCCTGTTTATCCTGTGTGTATATAGATGCACAATTTCTATAACCAAAACATGCCAAAAACACTTAGGTTTTCATTTTCTTTAGTGGCCTGAACCTTGCTTAGAAAATATCTCCATTATCTAAAGTGACAACTCGTGAGAGTTAGGTTTTGTAGAATTGATCTATTTTCTTCAAGGTCTCCTTAAACATTTCACAAGGAAGGAATTCCCCATCTCCTCCATAAACAACAGGATATAAAAGGATTCTCTCACCCTGGTTAAAAGGAACAACCATAAAGTAGTGAGGATAGATAAAATCCTCTTCAGGGTGCTATCCATTTCTCCACATCTGAGTGACAGAGGGCCAGTTAGATCCCATCCCTGGCTACAAAATGACTCAATATGATATATCTATCTCTAAGCTTCCTGCCAAACCTATAATGCTACTCAGAATTTGAAGGAGAATCAATTTGGGTACATACAGGCACAAATTCAAAGGTAAAATCCAAATTGGGGTCCCAAAATGAGCACAGACTCTCAACGTGTCTAGGGCCGAAGAAGTTGAACCAGTCATTGAAGAAGTCAAAGAAGAGAAGCAGAGCCAGTGGAAGCCTACATGTGTCAGCTCAGCGCAACTTCAAAGGTAAGATCCAAAGGCAGTCTCCAAATGAGCACAGACCCTCCACATGGTTAGAGCCCGTAAAGGTAGAATCAGCCGTTGAAAAGTCAAAGCAAAGCAGTAGAGCCAGCGGAAGCCTCCACGTGCCTCATCAGTGCAACTTCACAGTTAAAATCCTAAGGCAGTTTCTCAAATGTGAGCTAGCTCTCCATGTGTTTAGGGTCCAACTTCATTTCTCCTATATAGTGGGTCCCTTTACTCACCCAAGGGAACGAAGTAGAAAACCAGCGGATGGTGTCAAGTGTTAGCATGTCACATTCCTAGGGCCCTAAAAGGAAGAAAAATCTACAAAATTTGTGGGGCTTTCTCGTGGATCTCGCATGGATAGAATCCAAACCAAAATTAGTTTGTGAAAATATTGGATGTAGGTCGATTCAATGAAGGATGAATCATGAAACCCACCAAGAATTATAAATACAATCCACCATTTTTTAGGTTGTCAGGATTCTCACCTACTACCATTAATGAAGTATGGGCTTCCTTTCTTGCCCAACAAGGAACAAGACATGGAGGCACATGTTTTGTAGTAAAACCAATCATTGTTGTAGGTGAATTCAATGCTCTTTTGGGGGTGGTTGAAGAAGGATTCAAAATTTTCCCTCCTTTCTCTCTCATTCTTCCTATATATTGTAGGGAGGGGCATTTTTCTAAGGGTTGATCATTTTTTCTCTCCTGCTCCCCTCTTTCTTTCTTCTCTATGGTCGAATGTGGATTTTAAGCCTCCTCTCATTGATTTGTAATGGCATTTTCTTGCCTCTTGCCACTTGATGGTGTACCGTGTGAACTCATAGAGCAATAAAATATGTTTTGTGATGCATTTTGTCTATCCTTCCTTATTTTATTGTCTCTTCTTGCCTCTCATCATTGCAAGGTATATTGTGCATATCTTTGATGTCTATTGCAAGTTTTGAGATCTGTGTTTAATGGGTTTTGAAGTGATGTTCTGTGTGAACTTTATCTTTGGTATTTGATACATCTTGTCCATCCTCTCCATTGCTCACATCTCTCCATTTCAGGCAGTTGAGATTATGATCAACAACCCCCCTTTTCTTGGTGTTATCACCTCTGTAGTGTAGGATTCCTTTATTTTCATGCTCTCTCTCCCTGTCTCCTTCACATTGTTAAATTTGAAGCTGATAGTCACATTTCCTTCCTTAGAAGTAGTTTAGCACTAGGATTAGGAAGAGGAATCTGACCTTCTCCAGAGGACCATCTCAGTTTTTCAAGTCCCACATCTTGAGAGATAGTCCCATGTTATGTAGATTACACTAGATGCCTAACTCAAATCTAAGGCCATCCAGGGGGTACTATAATTTCATGTCGACAACATCCAGGAAGACATGTCTGGAAATGTGGATGCATAGACAAGGCATGTTGAATGTTTGACAAAATTTTCAAAATGTGGCCGCGTAAACATCATTTATTATTAGATTTTAACTAATGGGGTTAATGAAAAGGCCTTGTAACCTTTCAACCAAACAAAAGTGGAAGGTGTAAATCCGAACTTCCACAACCATTTTATATGATCCTCCTTACTATGCAAATCTTCAAAGACATTTCCCCCATCTTTTCATTGACATGTTGTGTCTATGGGTGTGTGCTGAATCCTACACAAAAACATGTAGCATTTTTCATCGTTTAATCCAACTACATACAATTTTAATCTTTGTATTCCTCTTATCCCTCATCAAATTTAATTCTACTTTAACCTCACCTTAACAACATATTGCTATATGGATGTTTGAAAAAAGAACATAATAATAATCATTTAAGGATAAATGGAAAATATCCCATGTACAACCATAAGGAGGAAAAATAAATGTGTATGGGTTTCATACAAGAGCATGAAGAAGGACACCTACAAGAACAAAACATGCAACAACTTGAGGAACTAAATAAGAAAAATGATTTATTCTGAATAAGCACAATCCCATATTCTCATGTTCTCTAAATAGACCAAGAAAACACATCCACTCACCCACCACAAATTTTATTTGAAATTTTAAAGTAATATTCTTAAATATTTTCACGTGTCCTACCAACCTATGGAAAAATGAGAGCTTTAAAATGAGATGACTACAAATGAAGGAATTATGGTTACACTCAAATTAATTGACGAAATGCCTAAAGGATATTTTAAAGATTCATAGATGTTGACTTTTTGTTTCCTGGAGGAAATCCATGGTTTTCTCACTTACATGTAGCATGATTTTTGCATTGATAGTTTCCCCTTCATGGTGGCATTAAAAATAAAATCAAATAAAGAGTATGTTTTGGTTAATTTAAAGGAAAAATAATGGTTACTAAAAACGTCAAAATTTACTTTACATTGTGGACAACCGTTGATGATAATTTTTAGTATTGACCTTGCTCCTAGATCATGTCCCAAGATAATGGATAATATATTTTATGAAATTTGTTAAAAGAAGCCTCCAAATTGGTGATTTGTACTCAAAATATTGTTTAAACATGCGATCTAAACACCTTTCCAAAATTAATGCAAAATTTTTTATAATGATGCACAAAACACCTCTATAACTAATGTAGAGGATAATTTAAGGTTGACCATGTTCTCTAGTGACATGAAAAGTAACATCAACCCTTACAACAGTTTCATATGGTCGTTTAACATCACATATTTAGGATCCCAGTTGGCTATTTCATACTTTGGGGTAGCTACCAAAAGTTGTAAATTCATTTTGGATTTGGCTTGTGCTTTACGATTTGTGTTGAGAAATAAAATTATACCAGCACATACCTTTAGAGTTTCACCATGAATATCATAACCAAACCTTGGTTTTGAGATACGCAAATCGGGAACAAGTTAAATGTAAGTGTGGTGTTTAGTCCACTTATTATTCTCTAGCAAGGATGAATTAGCACAACAATGACAATCATCTCTAGAAAGGTAGTTACAGTTTGAACTGTGGTCACAAGAAATGAGTTCCATCGAATTTGAAGGTCTCCATATATATAGAGGAGTTGACAGAAATTGACATATTGTGTGTTTAATTCTTGAACATTAATTTTCTATCTCAATTTCATAACCACTCTATCTAAATTGGCAACTTTTGTAAACTTGTGATAATAATGAGAAAATTGTCGTGCAACCCCATTTAAGCCTGATAACTAATGGGAAACTTTTTGACACTATCACATGATTCTATTTAACATAGTTTTTTTAAATTTTTGACAAGTTTGCTTGTGGGAAATATCTTGTTATTCTTTCTCTTATTTCTATCTCTTTCTAAAATGTAAATGAAATGAAACTACAAATATGATCCTTACCCTCTCTCTACTACATGCAAAATAGTTGATTTAATTGTGATTGGAAAATTATGTATACCAAAAATATGTTAGCCTATAGGATATTTTCATTCCATATGTTTGGTTGACCATGCTTTTGGTTGTGGATACCTTAGAAAAGAAGAATTCATTAGTGCTAGTTGTGGTTTTGTAATAACATGTTATATTTGAAAGTAATGTAATTGAGAATAAGAAATCAATGATATTTTTATTAATGACAACATAATCTATTGATTTCTATGATGAGTAAGAAAATGTTATTATATTGGGATGTTGGGAAAATGGGAATTTTGTCATTGGGTAAGTTATATTGTGGGTTACATTTTGCTGAGCTTGTAGATGAATCTATTTACAAACAATTAAATAACCTTTAATAATGCACTCCTATGTGAAGTTAATCAATCTAATATTTTTGTGTTTTACTAAATACTTGGGAATTCAAAAGAAAAAAACCAAATTGAAATGAATGATATTAAAGTAAAATTATAGTGGGGAAGGTCCTTACATGTGATTTCTTTCATAGGGTAGAGAACAAGAGTTGTATAGATGATCCTAGCTGATTTTGTACTTGTTGGCATCATCTAACATAGGGAAAATAAGATCATATATTTAGGATACTAATGAAAAATGTATGTTAATCGGAAAAATGACACGAAATCACCTTGTAGGAATTGCAAATGGATTAACATTGTTAAGATGTTAGTATAAAATTCAACATGATGACCCTAATCTAGTAAGCCTTAAGAAGGATATCTTTTTACCACATGTTAACTTTATGTCATCCTCCCTTAAATGAATCTAAGTGAAGTGGTGATCGAAAAATGATACAAAATAGAGGAGTGTCTTTTTATTGAATGAACTTGCTTAAGAAAACACCATTATCCTTGAGATAAGTTATGAACCTAATCATAACATACATTCCTAGAGAATTAGTGGTATTTTTTTTTATGTATGTGTGTTTTTCATAGGCACCTATTAGGGGTGTTCATTTTTGTGGAAGTGTGTATGATGAAATAGCTAAATGGTACAGTTTCACTTTTGGAACATGACTGATGTAACATATAAACAACGTAATTATATGGTTGGCAAAGAAAAGTTAGCTACAATGGAGGTAGATAAACGATGTAAGTGCATGGGATTATAGGGGAAATCAGGTAATTCAATAATCTGAAATTAAAAGGTTTTCAAACAAACTTTGGTAAACAATAAAGTGAGGTGTTACCCTCATTTCAGTACGTCAAGAAGAATCCTAATTCAAACTATATAGGATTAGTATACAAGCAAAAATAATGGGTTTCGTTCTTAAACACATCATATATGTATCATTCAACCATCTAGCATTTTTCTTCTATCACTTTAATGTTAGTATCATATTGTTTGCACCATTGTATCGATCATTGATTGATCTATAATCCATGCACTTATATAGTGAATAATTGTCATTGGCATTACTGAATCTATATGAAGAAATTGTATAATGACTATATAAATATGATATAAAACTTACATATTTAATGATAAACCATTCAAATTCCTTTTAAATATGATATAAATCAAAAATTTATAGTGATGAACTAAAAGAATTCCATAATAAATTTCATAAATTTCATAAACAAACACACAATCTATCTTGAATACATATAAGATAACTATTATGAAATACAATCATCTTGTCTTCCTTATGGTACTTTGCCTGTGATATATGTGAACTTCTAGAAGATCCCATAATATCTCAATTTTTAAAATCAGGGATTATACCATGTGTCACTTATCTCAAAAGAGAAAGTGTCATATATGACAATATATAATCAAATTGAATATAGATTTTAATCAAATACAAAATATATATTAAACATAGTGACACAATCAATGTGTATTAAATATGAGAACAAGAAGTAAATGTCATCCCCAGAAAAGAAGAATAGTAGGCATGCGCAGTAATCCAAAAAGGGCAATCAATAAGACCATAATAGTGAATGCTATAGAAATATGTTAGTAAACACATGAATCAAGACCATCATAACCATTGGGAATATGACATGGAGGGTGCACAATAATACAAAGACAACTAACAATACATCTCAATAATGACTTTAATAGTGTCAATAGTAGGTAATTGTGTATGCTATATAAGTATGTCTCAATTAATATATGTAGAAAATAATAAATAGTATGTATCTTGCAATGTATCAGTCATTATATCTTGAAAGCAATATCACTGATAAGGACTAGATATTACCAAACAAGCATTAAAAAAATAAGATAAGAGACCGAAATTAAAGTAAGTTTTGCACAAAGAAAATATGACAGAGAGAAAAGTGAGAAAATATGACATAGAGAAAAGTGAGAAAACACAATACATAGAACACATAATGGAAAGAGAAAATAATGCATAGATCAAACGCTTCATACTATAAACAAGGTATCCAGATTGAAAGAAATTAAAACACGGAAGAATACTCCAAGCGTCGATCAATAATCGAAGGACCAAATGTTGAAAACTGATTACCAGATGTAGAACACTTAGAAATTAGTGCTTATTTTTTCACATTGGACTTCTTGTGGCCCAATGTTTGAAATAGAGGACAAAAGCTGAAAACAAAAGAGGATGCTCTATAGAATAATGAAAAAGATTAAATTAGCTGCAAATAATTATAGTAAAAGTGTGCTTCAACGAATCTAATATCCAGATACACTCAATGAATTTATGCACCAATTTAAAAGTTAAATATGTATATTATGAAGAGGAAATGATCATTTTCGAAATTATATTTTATTTTTCACATTGTGCATACAGTTCTTGGTATCATCATAAAATAATCCTAGTTCCCGAAGATAGATTTGTTTTTGTGATGATAGATTCGTCGCCCTGCAATTCGCATAGAACTATTCACAAAATTCAGGATAGATGGACCCATACATATATCTTATAGGATTCAAAGATAAGCACTTCTCGTATAAGTTGCGTCGATGGACAAGGATGGAGGTATTGGTGGCTGGCTAAAACTTTTTGGCCTTTCGTGTTTGCAATGGACGAAAGTCGTACAGAAATCATTTTCATGTCGATGGAAATGTTTTTTCCTTCATCCTTTGATATTTTCCGTTTTATTTGGTTTTGCTTGTGTGTTGGGTAAGTTGGTTTTAGAATAGCATTCAATATCGCAATGGCTTTAGATATTATAGGAATTATGGAATGGTCCAATATGTTATAAGCTACATAACAATTTAATTGTTTTGTTAAATACATAAAACCTTGCGATCCTTAAAAGAATATATTCTTTTCTATCTCTAAACGAATGCAAAGGAAACAACAAAATGAGGGAGAGTTTCTTATTAAATGCATATATTATATATTATCGTTATACCACAGGCAACATGAATGAATATTTATGCGGAGAGCTTGATGGAGACATAATTGCATTGTATATAAAATGTTTATATGACACCAATTGTATAATTAAGCCATATCCAAGCCATGATTTTCCTTTGGCGTATACTAATAGCATCCAAGATGCGATGTTCCCTTTTTCACGATGGGACATGATCCTACAAATACGCACGGAATTCGTTGTGTGCAAGGTACAAACTATCATTGGAAGAAAGCAAGGAATTCACGCCTGTATTCAACGAATTATTAGGCACTCAAAATATGTAAATGGCTGGTTGTATATGTCATATGAACTAAATGGCAATGTACTAATGTTCATATTATATATGTGGGAATAAAGGATTTATTATTTTGTATAGATGTGAAATTTCAAGTAGATATGAGCCAGGATGTTTTTTTCTATAGAGTCAAGCTTCCCCATTTACTCGCAACACTAGAGTTTGGTATTAAAGAGATGACACAACACATATTTTGTGAAATAAATCTATGTGAAATTTAGATATAAGAAAGCATGAACTGGTTTTCTAAGTGCAAAAATGCACTACAGCCGACTTCATTTTTTAAAAACAAAATGTTAAAATATTAAAATATAAGTTTTAATTTTATTCTTATTCTAAAGGAAAGGCGAACATATGTACATTATTTACTCTCTAGTTATTAAATTGGGGGTAACGACATCGTTTCCAAGGATAAAATACATAAGGTTGCGGACCCATGTCCCATCTATGGAGGGGAGGGGAGGGCGCTGATGCGCCCCTCTACCATTGACCAACAAATCATTGAGTTGCTTTCGTGAATAGTTTCTTCCCAGATAGAGGGAGGGGCTCTATCTCTATATGCCCTGAGTCCCTAAAATATGTCTCGGCCACACCCTCACAACATTAAGAAAAATATTTTAGAAATATATCCATTTTTCTAGTTATATTAGTAGCAATTGTACATGAAATCTATGATGGAAACACCAGAAGGGGTCTTTTGAATGAGTCAAGATGGATGGATAGAAACAATGGGAGAGGAAGTACAAGGTTGTAGTTCAAGACGATGTGACAACTTATAGAAATATTTGGGAAAGTAAGGATTTGAAGAAAATTATTGTTGAATTGAAAATTTGTTTACAGTTTCAGCGCATGCATTTAGAGACAAGATGATGTGCAGTGGATGTAGCATGGAAAGGTAGTGACTACATGTGTAGTTTTCATCATCAACAATAATCATTTGTGTAAAACATTTGAAAGAGAAAAGGATTTTTGTGCAATTTATAATGTGGAAACTATATGTAGAGATTTATTTGAACGAAACGAGCAGAAGAAAAATATTGTTGAAGTTAATTTTTTTTATAGTTTTAGACCATGGATTTATTATGAAATAATAGAAATAAAAAATGTCATGGGAATTCAAATGAATGTATAATGGGACATGTAAGAGACAATAATATGTGGAGTTTCCCTCATCAACAATAGTGACGACATCGTCATTGAAGAATTTGCGACCCAAAAAAAGTACCGATGTGGGTCGCAGAGGAGTTTGATTAGCTGTTGAGGAGATTGTATGGCTCACATTTATTCCATGGCTGGCATTACTCCTTCCCAATAAGATCTAGTATATGTGATCAATTTTATGGTTGCGGTCTTGCTCGGACTGTTCACATGAGCTTAAATTCCACGTCCAAAAAATGTAGAAATTCCAAAATGCTTTAGGTTTATGCTACAAGGATGATGTTTTCTTCTTGTATTACTTTGTAGCCCCCACATATTAAAACTTTGTGGTTAAGTTTTAACCTCGAGTAAAGTTAGGAAAGGAGCTCTATGAGTGAGATGATAATTGAGCTCACCCAACAGATGATTGTATGAAAATTGGAAACAAAAATGTGGGAAATAAAACCTTGCATGTCATGCACCTTTTGCCAAAGATCAATTTATCCCGCATTCTTTTATTGAAGATGATGGCTGCAATGACAAAGAAGTGAAATGGTTCCATGGTGAATGTGTGTCTTTCTGCGTTAGTCTTCAAAGAGAGAAAAATACTATGATAAGATTTTTGTTGCAAACAATATATTTCAACATTTAAATATCGAAAGCAACTATCAAAAGAAGGAGAGCATCAAGACCTTGTTTGTTTGTTGCACGAGCTGCAAAATAAATGTCACTCGCATCGAAATTGAAAATCATTTGTTCAAGCTCTGTCCTGAAATTATAAAAGTAAGTTCTAATGATAAAATAAAAATGTATCTCATTGATACGGGAAAATTGAGTGTGTCAGGCCCTGCAAAACGTAGACTACTTGATAGACTATTGGCATGAACCCAAACTTTGATGTCATATGTTATTGTCTCTAAACCGTGGATCCCACTATTATTTTCTTGGTGTGGGGGGTTTACTCCACTTAGGTATATGTTTTTTAGTGTAACTATGAGTACATGTCAGTATGGCCAAGTATTGATTGTAATGATTTTGATGTACGTTCATACATCACCACAATTATTACATAATAATTACGGGGCACGTTGATGTATGATTGAGGTTTACAAATATTACAAATGTAGTGTATGTTAGTTTATGCTAAAATGATTAGTAATGGTGTGCAAGCTAGAAGAGAAGCAATATTATGCTACAATTATTAAGTATGCGATTTAACATTTATGCCAAACTAAGGCTCACAAATATTAAGCATTTCATCAAAAATTCAAGTATAACCAATACTTACAAATTATAAGAATGTGTTCAAAGCCAAGTTGTAAAGATTTTAGGGTATGTTCAAGCATGACCCATGTTTACAGAGCAATAATGGAAAATGTTGTAGAGTAATTATTACGGGCTACATTGGAGTTTGAATTATAAGCCATGTTTACAAAGTAATGATTATGAAGCATAATCAAACATGCACTATGTTTAGAAAGTAATTATCAAGGAGTGTATTCCATCATGATCCATGTTTACAAATATTACTAATGTGTCAGAAGCTTACCCCACATAGTTTCACAAACCCATAACTCAATCAAGATTTACCAGAAAATGAAATTTTAAAAATTACACATCAAATAAAGTTTCCCTTCTTCTCAGGGAAATGGATTTTTTCCACAAAAATGTGGCCATCTATAATCCCAACATAGAGATTTTTGTAAATAATATTTTAATTATTTTCTTTGATCTTTTCTTATGTTTTATCTTTTATTTCTTCTATGCTGGGCTTTACAACCATTTTGTAGCATCTAAATCTACCAAAATACAATAATGCAAGTTATAATGAGTTTCTCCTAACGTTGGTGAGATATAGAAGGAGATATAACCTTAACAAGATATGGAGGTTGACTCAAAAATTAGGTCCTGACATCCAAACAAGCAACCTTCACAAAACTCATGGGTGTTAAACAACATGTGACCATTTATGTTGTATGATCATCAATTACACATCTAGAGTGCAAACAATCACCTATTCATATAAAGGGTGTTGTGCATGTAAATCATATGTCATATGCTCTATTTACTTTCTTTATTTTTATGCAGTATGAAAATTACATTTGATCCTTCCATTTTAAAAAATCATGGATGGTATAATACTCCATATAGTTTTTTACGTTGTGGATTAGAAATCGTTATATAATTTATGATTTTTTTTTACTACTTAAAAAATAAAAGAGTATCATATAATGTTTACATGTGAAAGGGATTCCTCAATTTTTTAATTTAAGATCTGGTGTACTTACTCTTTTCTTAAGAAGTCAATTTTACGTCGAACCTAGACTTGGAATTTATGAGGAAAACAATTAGTAGGCATATACAAATGCAATGGTTTTGTAGTAAAAGCATCTTGGATCCACATGCATCGACAAGAAGAGATAAAAGAAAAAATGATGGCTTGATGCTTGTTGCAATCTAGATATGTCAAAGGGTTTTTTGTGATGTGGGTGAATAAATGACAAATGAAGAGCTCTTTATAAATGTTAGGAATTAGAGAACAAATATGCGGAAACAATTCCTCAAACCACAATAGTAGGAAACTATATAGCACAATTATACTTGTAGAAATATAACAACATGAATGAATAATGCACAAAAGAAGACAAGACAATATTTAACGTGGTTCACCCAATGTGGGCTACGTCCACCAAGAACTTGCTGAGATTTTATTATCAACAAGAGTAAAACAAATCTCACAGTCTTCTCTCAGTTATGAAATCACAACAAAATTCCAAAGATGCTAAACCACATCTAAACCACAAATGACACCCAATTGCTTAACCTTGATCACTCTTGATCACCTCTTGATCTCTAAGACTCAAGACCTCTTGAAAACTCAAGATATCTTTAAGATACCCTAACACCTCTATTTATAGGATTACAATCCTTCTAAGAAGCCATAAAGCCGACCCTAGAAGATTGAAAGTCATGATCTTTCAACTTCCCACGGCTGGAAAAAATAGTCCCGAAGTTGACAGCTAGGTAACAACATGTTAACAATAATGTCATAGCAACATCATAGCAATGTCACAGCAAGCGACTGCAGAATGCTTCTGAAGTCTCAAAACTTAACCATTCAAGCTCCAGCACTTCAACATTGATTCAAGAAGACCAAAAACAGGCTCCACACCCCAAAAATCTCCAACATGGAGACTATTTCCACTGAGAAAAGTTCTTAACCCTTCATTATCAACCATGAAGGCCAATCAAAGTTGAACACAACTTCAACTTCTCCCTTATGACCACCTTGGTCATCATATCTATAGGATTCTGACTGGTATGAATCTTTTCGAGCTTCAACTTATCTTCTTCCAAAGCTGTCTTGATGAAATGATATCTCAGCTGAATGTGCTTCATCCCAGAGTGGAAAGCAGAGTTCTTCACCAAATGAATAGCACTCTGACTATCACTGTGTAGTCTCCCAACTTGTTTTCTTATGCCCCAACTCATCAACCAACTGTTGTAGCCAAATCATCTCCTTGCTTGCCTCTGTGGTAGCAATATACTCAGCCTCTATGGTTGACAAAGCCACAACCTTTTGTAACCATGAAATCCAACTCACTGTTGTATCACCAACCATAATTACATAACCTGTCATGCTCCTCCTGCAGTCCAAATCTCCTGCCATGTCCAAATCTACATATCCATGTAATGTAGTGTCTAATCCACCAAAACACAATGTTGCTCCCATTGTCCCTCTCAAATACCGAAGGATCCACTTTACTGCCTGACGGTGCTCTCTACCTAGATCACTCATAAACCTGCTCACTACTCCCACTACATGGGAAATGTCAGGCCTAGTGCATACCATAACATACATCAAGCTACCAACTGCTGATGAGTATGGTACCCTGGACATCTAGATTTTATCCTCCTCAGTCTTAGGACTTTGCTCCTTTGATAATTTAAAGTGACCTACCAAAGGAGTACTAACCAGTTTAGCATCCTACATATTAAACCTCTCCAAGACCTTCTTTATGTACTCTTCTTGAGATAATACAATCTTCCTCTCCTTCTTGTTCCGAGTTATTCTCATACCAAGGATTTGTTTTTTCTGCCCCCAAATCCTTCATAGCAAAGGAGTCACCTAGCTACTTCTTGAGTACCTTTATTTCCTACATGTTCTTCCCTACAACAAGCATATCATCCACATACAGGCACAAAATAATATAACTACCATCAAGAAAATTCTTGATGTACACGCAATGGTCTGAGTGACACCTGGAGTAACCCTGCTCCTACATAAAACTGTCAAACTTCTTGGACCACTACCATGGAGCTTGTTTCAAGGCCATACAAGCTCTTCTTCAATTTGCACACTAACCTCTCCTTCCCTTTGACCTCATAACCCTATGGCTGCTGCATATACAATTCCTCCTCCAACTCACCATGAAGGAATGCAGTCTTCACATCCAACTACTCTAAGTGCAGGTCTTCTACTGCTACTAAACCAAGAACAGTCCTAATAGAAGTCATTTTAACAACCAGGAGAAAAAAATTCATCAAAGTCTATACCTTTCTTCTGTGTAAATCCTTTGACCACCAACTGGGCCTTGTATATTTTCCTGCCTCCATATTCCTCTTTGATTCTATACACCCACTTGTTCTGTAATGCTCTCTTTGCCCTCAGGTAGCTCCACCTAGATCCCAAGTCTGGTTTTCCATAAGATATCTATGCTCTTCATCCATGGCCTACTCCCACTTCTTCCTGGCATCCACCTACACTACTTCCTCAAAGCACTTTGGAATCTCCACTGTCAGTGAGCAATAAATAATTCAAAGATGGAGTAAATCATTCAAGTTCCCTTCTTACCCTAGAAGACCTTCTCACCTCAGGAGTTTGGGGTTCCTGATGAGTAGGTTCCTGAACTGGCTATGCCAGAACATGCTGTACCTGAACCGGCCCCTTGGACACCTTTCTGTCCACAATGTCCTCTAACACTGTGTATTCTTTCTTTGATTCCTCTTTCTGTTCCTACAACTGATCTTTATACATGATTTTTTCATTAAAGACAATATCTCTAGACCAAAATATTTTCATTGTCCTTAAGACTCCAAACACAGAAACCAAAGTCATCCTCACCATATCCAACAAAGGTGCATTTCTCAGACTTATCCTCTAACTTGGTCCTATCATCTTTATCAATGTGAAAAAATACCTCACATCCAAATACTCTAAGAAATGAGTAATCAATTTTCTTACCAGACCAAGCCTCCTCAGGTATACCTCCATCCAAGGCCATAGAGGGTCCTCTGTTAATCAGATAAACAATTGTGCTCACCGCTTCCGCCCAAAACATGAGTGGTAGCCCCGCATGTAACCTCATGCACCTAGCACGCTCCATGATTGTCCTGTTCATTCTCTCTGACACTCCATTTTCTTGTGGAGTATTTGGAACCATTCTTTTCCTGCAGATCCCATTTACTGAACAGTAATCAATAAATTCATTGCTGCAATACTCCCCTCCATTATCCAACCTGAGACATTTCAACTTGAGACCTGTTTCATTCTCAACCAAGGCTTTCCATATTTTGAAAGTTTCAAACACATCAGATTTCTTTCTAATGCAATATACCCAAAATTTTCTAGTTGTATCATCAATGAAAGTGACATAATAACATGAACCACCAATAGAGTTTACCTTAGCTAGCCCCCATACATCTATATGCACTAAATCCAACTTACCCTCCTTCCTGGTAGGTCCAACCTTGAGGAATCTCACCCGCTTCTATTTTCCCATAAACACAATCCTCACAGAAGTCTAAATCTAACTCCTTTAATCTGGGAAACTTGTGCTTTATAATCTGCATGCCCTTTTGACTCATATGACTGAGTCTCTAGTGCCACAAAGTTACATCTCCATCTGCAGTAACTAAATTACAATAATCAACACCATTGGTTAAATACAAAGTACCATTTTTCTTACCTCTTGTAACCACAAGAGCTCCCTTGGTAACCTTCCAAGAATCCACTGTAAAACTAACCGTACAACCATCACTACCCAGCTGACCGCTGATATCAAGTTCCACCTCAACTTAGGCACATGCCTGACATCCTTAAGTAGCCATGTGTTCCCATTCTACATTTTCACCTGAACACAACCTTTCCCTACTATGCTACATGGTTCATCATCACCAAGATATACATGTCCAAAATCACCTTGAACAAAATTAGTAAAGTAATGTCTATGTGGGGTGGCATGGAAAGAAGCCCCTGAATCTAACACCCAAGACTCAACAATATTATCTAAAGAAAGAATTAAGGCATCTTGACAAACATCACCTTCTGCCA
This sequence comes from Taxus chinensis, assembly GCA_019776745.2. NCBI lineage: Eukaryota > Viridiplantae > Streptophyta > Pinopsida > Cupressales > Taxaceae > Taxus > Taxus chinensis. The sequence continues at coordinate 866,331,056 of CM034147.1, read as the reverse complement.
CGTTTACCTCTTTAGTTTCCTCCTTCTTGTTCTTCTTATCCCGAAGAGCCCAACAATATTTCTTAGCATGACCAACCTTCCCACAGTGCCAACATTCTAACTTACTCTTGGACTTTGACCTTCCACGATCATTCGACTTCCCACGGTTACCTTTCCCTCTATTCTTTTATTCTCCCTCTGCTCTCCACCATCAAAGAATTTTCAGAAGTAGACGAATCTCTGGTGCTCTTCCTTCACATTTCCTCACTTAGGATCACACCTATTACATCCTCAAACTTCAACTTTGAGTTATTAGATACTGAAGTACTTACAACCATAACCAAGTTGTCCCAGCTATCTGGCAAGGAGCACAAAATCAACAAAGCCTTGACCTCATCATCAAAGTCAATTTTTACCAATTTTAACATACTCACAACCATATTAAATTCATTCAAATGATAACAACATAATCATTCTCAGACATATTCATATTAAATAACTTTTTCATCAAAAATATTTTATTAGAGGGAGAGGGTTTTTCATATAAATTCCCCAACGCACTCATGAGACCTTCCGTGGTCTTCTCCTGTTATATGTTAAAAGTAACTGAAGATGCAAGGCATAACTGAATTACCCCGAGTGCCTTTCTATACAACAACTCCCAATCCTCATTCGACATGGCTGTAGGTTTCTTTACTTTTCCAGCCAAAGGAACATGGAGGTCCTTCTGATATAAGTAATCCTCCATTTGCATCTTCCACAAACCAAATTTCTTCCCATTGAACTTCTCAACCCTCGATCTACCCTCATCTGCAATAGTGGCCACTCAAGCTAAAATTTCCCTGTGATTTACAACTTCAGCAAAAAAACCACCAAAGCTCCGATACCAATTGTTAGCAATTAGAGAACAAATATGCAGAAAGAATTCCTCAAACCAGAATAGTAGGAAACTATATAGCAGAATTATACTTGCAGAAATATAACAACATGAATGAATAATGCACAAAAGAAGACAATACAAGATTTAACATGATTCACCCAATGTGGGCTACATCCACCAAGAACTTAGATTTTATTATCAACAAGAGTAAAACAACTCTCACAGTCTTCTCTTAGTTATGAACTCACAACATAATTACAAAGATGCTAAACCACATCTAAACCACAATTGACACCCAATTTCTTAACCTTGATCACTCTTGATCTCTAAGACTTAAGACCTCTTGAAAACTCAAGATATATTTAAGATACCCTAACACCTCTATTTATAGGATTACAATCCTTCTAAGAAGCCATAAAGCTAACCCTAGAGGATTGAAAGTCGCGATCTTTCAACTTCCCACGACTGGAAAAAATAGTCGCGACATTGACAGCAAGTTAACAGTATGTTAACAACAACGTCACAGCAACGTCACATCAACGTCACATTAGACGACTACAAAATTCTCCTGAAGTCTCCTAACTTAACCATTCGAGCTCCAACACTTAACATTGATTCAAGAAGACCAAAAATAGGATCCACACCCCAACAGTAAATACATACACTAGTGGAAAAGTGCTAAGTATATGAAGGGGATGTATATACATTGAAATAGACATACATAGACAATATAAAGTGTGTGAAAGTGTTAATATCCACGAGATCTCAATATAAATTGTCCCACTCTTTAACCGATGTCAAATTGACTGACCCTGGAATCCAATTTGGAAACACCATTCGTGTATAAATTGAAAGATAAGGATGTGCGTAGACTTTAAAGAGATAAAGTTAAAGATTCAATTGTTTTGAGATAAACATGGAAAATTCAAGACACATGCCTAATCAATAAGAATAAACAATTGGAATACATTTTTCTATACTATCAACATCCATCAAAATTTAATCCCATCCACCTGCATCCTTGTTTGTTATCAGAGAGAGGAACCTTGAATCACATAGTAAACAGGTAATTACACAGATAATTGTTGATAGAGGAGTATAAAATTTATTTATTCAAGTTAACTCCACGTATTTAAGATGGTTGTTTCTGTTTGAAGTTTTCTCTTGTGGTTCAAGGTAACGTAAAAAAGAATGATTTAGGTGTGTCATGTGGTATAGAGTTAGGATAATGATCCTGGGGATACGTCAATGGTTCAACTCTCATCAAGGTTTACCAAAACCTTTTTATTTTCTTACAAAAAATTGAGACATAGTGATGAGCTCCCCAAAAATAACCCTAAATGTTCCCAAAAAGTCCCTAACCCTATAAGGGGTCTCTGCGGTAGCATTGGGGGAGTACAGGATGTTTTTGAAGGAAGTGGTGGCTAGGCTTGTGGGTTGGGTGGTGGCGCTGGTGAGCTTGGTTTGGATGGTAGTGAGTCCTTCCCTACTTCCGTCTCTACTAGTGTGACCCTGTCTAACCTTGGATTTTACTTCTCTTCTCCTACATTTAACCCTAAGAATTCTTATGGTAGTAGTGGTAACTTCTTTCCTAGTGTGGTTGGGCGTGGCACCCATGGGGGTTCTACCTTTCCTTCCTACAACAATGTTAGAGGACCCTCCCCTACCCCTATGCTGTTCTTTTTTAGCGCACCCTATTTCTGTGAAGGGTTGCATGTAAAATGAGACCACCACTTAGCCTATTCAGTCTTATACTGTAGCAATTAACATAAAATAAATTCAAATCCCTCCAGCCAACCAATTGTGTGGGGGTGTTATCTAATGGTTTATGCTGAGTCAATCCTAATGGTCTATTTTAGGGACGAATTCAATGAATATGATGTTTTCTTCCAGATTCATGGCTTTATTTGTAGGATCATTAACTTCTTTTTGGGTCTCCCAACTCTTCAAAAGTGGATCTCTAAAGAATTGTGTCCTCTCTTAGAAGGTAGAATCAATATTTACCCCTCATCCTATGGTAATTTTATTGTTGTGTTTGACAATCCCTCCGATAAGGAGGAATTTTTTGAAAAATTATGGAATTTTCAATCTCACCATTTACTGAAAAAACCCTTGGACCCCTCTTTTCAATCCCTTAACTAAAACCTTTAATACCATACCCATTTGGATTAGACTTCCTTATCTGCCTCTACAATTTTGGGGAGAAAATAGGTTTAGAGTAATTGGTAATACTCTTGGAAAATTCCTTGATATAGATCCCAAAACTGAATTATTTGATCACACTACTAATGCCCATATGCTGGTAGATATGGACAAAGAGTTTTGATTTTCGAGATTCAATAGAGCTCAAAGTTAAGTACATAATCTAGACAAAAATATATAAATTACTAAGGATTTCCTTTTAGATGCAAAACTTGTTTTGCTCTTCACCATTTGGCCTCTAATTTTCACATTGTTAAAAAACACAGTAAGGGTCGAGTGTCTTGGTGAAAGGATTTTAATTTTGATCATTTAGTTGTTGAAGGCCACTTGGATGATGATACTGACAAGGATTTGGTAAGGGAAGATGACACTTGAAAGATTCATGAAAAGGAATAATGTGAGGAAAATTCCTCAAGCCTTGTTAAGCATACATAATGCATTAAAGATAAGGAGGATGTAGCCATGCCTCAACCTCCTATATCCTTGAAGATCAATTGTCTAAAAAACAAGGAGAACTTCGAAATTTTTTTATGAGTTCGTCCAGATGAGAATGCGAATCCAATTATGAGAGAAAGATGGATGGTTTAGCTGAACAAAAAAAGAAACCAGAAATCGTTAACGAACCTCGGGTCTCAAAAGGGGTAAAAACATGGAATTAAAGAAAGTTCTTAGTGGGAAGTCAAGTGGCTTTGACCTTCCCGGTTTGGTGCCTTCTAGTTCTTTAGTGTGTCTTTCTCTTGATTTTGTACCTGGGTTTTCTGTTGGTTTCTTTTATGGTCATGTTGGTTGCTCCACTTTGTTTCACTTTTGAGCCCTGAAGCTTATCTTTCAGTTTGTACAGAGTTTTTTTTATCCCTTTAAAATCAAATAGTTACCTAACCTAAAAAAATAAAGTACGATTTAGTAAAAAAATTAGATATGCCAAAAAAATCTAAATAAGTTATTAGAAGAAGGGTCAGATTGTAATTCACTATTGAAGATGTGATGCAAACTGAAAGTGGGCCATTTTTTCGTTATTTGACCTATATATTATTTGTATTTTTTTACAAAACTGTAGACAATGACAAGATACAAATTTAGAAAACTGTATATTTGTTTAGATAATTAAGTATAAATATATATTAAATATGTGAATATATAAAAATAAGAGTAAGAAAAATTGAATTTTACAGCCACATAAAAGTCTTAAGTTGTAATCAAATTTTAATTTGATAGAGCTCATATCCCCCACATCGAGATGGAAGATGTCATAAAGAATAAAAGGAAAAATACCTATGGATACCTACGTAGCATTGTTTAGGCTTGGAATCTAAACTTAAATGTGCCTATAAAATCTAATTTTTTTGATGACATAACTTTTTCGACGAGCTATAAAATCTGAAAAACGTATAAATTTTTTGATGTTTTCTTTTCAAAAATACAAATAGTTTCTAAATTTTCACATATATATATATATATGAATAAACAACTATTCAAAAAATTTATGGTTTTCTAAATTTTTAACATGTCATTCTCTGTGGCCACAAAAGAAAATTACCAGTGAAATACGGTTAAAATAACAAAAAAATGTCTAGATCTTATCAATCTTGAGGGCTACTTGTGTTCATATAGTAGAGTTTATCAAACGATTCACTAAACAAATGGCAATCAGATTATATCATAATTAGCATCATTCTTTATTATTAATGAATCATCATTTTTCCTGATCAGATGAAGGGGACTGTTGTGTTTTCAAAGATAGATCTTAAGTCAAGGTTGGGAATTTTTTTTATAACCGTGGGTGCCTGATTTGTTATTATTTTGTGGTGGATCCTTTAAACACTAGAAAACGACCCTAAATTTTAGTTCCTAATTTTTGAGTTAAATAGTGGTTTTTTTCTTCAAAAAAATACAATAGTGGTATTTAGGGATATACAGCTAAACGCGTACCAACCTACCTCCTTTTATAACTAAAGGTATGTACTGTAGGAAATAAAACTAAATGTACCATCCAAGGTGGCAAAAATTCCTATCACTATCCTAACCCTCATGTTTACTTCTTTCTCATTCATGCTCATACATATCTACATGAAATTGCAAAACAAATTTAATTTGTTAGGAAAAATCCAACGTATGCATGATATTCTAGTCAATCAATGGCTCCAGTGTTACTCTATGTAGTCGTATGACATGTTTCATCTTCCCTTTGCACCATTGATAGATCTGATAGTTTTCATATCTAAGGGGTTTTCCTCCCCTTTGTATAAATTCCTTCTCCGTAAATATTTGCAATTATTTTAATGCTAAATTCATTTAAAATGTCTAAATGGGTGTGAAATTTAAGGGTTAAATTTAACGCCTTACAATTTATTAATTATATAACTAACGATGTGTATATGCTCTCTAAAACCTTGGAAAATCCATCCTCTACCATTTTCCATATCATCAACATAATAGTGAACTTTTGAGTCTCACAAACTCAAAGATTACAAGCTTAATTATTTGACTCATGATCTTAAGCTTGCAGCAATTGTGCATGCCTTGGTTCGATAGAGACACTTTCTTCTTGGTTGGAGATTCACACTTAGGACAGATCACCTGAGTCTTCGCCACCTCTTCACGCAGCCCAATCTTAATGCTCATTACCGGCGTTGGATGGAGTTTCTATGTAAGTATGATATGGAGATAGAGCATGTGAAAGGGAAGGATAATGTGGTTGTAGACGCTCTCAAGCATATGAAGACATGGTGAGTGTGGCCACTTCATTGGGCATAGATTTGCGGAGCATGATTCTTCAGCAGCTTCCTCTTGACAGCTTCTACAGTGCAGTTCAAGATGAGATCGAGTCCCAGAGACCCCCTCGTGGGGAAGTTTGATGGTTTTTCTTTATAGGTAGATGGTCTTCTCAGGCACAGAGGCAATATTTTTATTCCCAGAGATGAAGGCTTAAGGCAAGACATCTTGATAGAGGCACATTGTGCACCCTATTCAGTCCATCCCTGGGTGAAGAAGATGCACGCCACCTTGAGACAATTATATCACTGGAGAGGACTTTGCAGAGACATGTCTCAGTTTGTGTCATGTTGTTTACAGTGTTAAAAAGTGAAGGTTGAGTATCATCATCTAGCTGGCCTTCTCTTTCCTCATGCTATATCAGAATGGAAGTGGGACATCATTTCCCATGGATTTCATTATTGGGCTACTGATGTCAAAATATCATAACGACGCCATCATGGTCACGGTTGATAAATTGACAAAAGTGGCTCATTTTTCTCTAGTGAAGACCACTTATATAGCTAGAGCAGTGGCACGGGTATACTTGGATGAGATCGTCAGGTTACATGGGATTATGTGGAAGATCATTTATGACCGCGATCCTTTATATACTTCACATTTCTGGACTACCATGCAACATGCCCTCGGGATGAAGATCAATTTCAGCACAACATATCACCCTAAGACAGATGGACAGACTGAGTGATTGAATCAGTAGTATAGATGGGAGGAGTACTTGTACTTAGTGGAGTTTACTTACAATAATAGTTTTCAGAGTTCCATAGGCATGGCTCCTTTTTAAGCTTTGTATGGTAGGGAGTGCAAGCCACCTCTTAGCTAGGAAAGGCTAGTGGACAGGGTTTCTCTTAGACCATCTTTGTTGTAAGACATGGATCAGTAGGTGTTTTTGATCAGACAGAGGACTATAGGAGGCACATGACAGAAAGAAGAAGTATGCAGATCAACATAGGACCGATCGTAGTTTTGATGTGGGCATGAAGGTGTTCCTTCGTGTCAGACCCACACAAGAGCCCTATCTGTTATGGGAAAAGGTTCTAAGTTAGCTCTTATATTCATTGGTCCTTTTGAGATCTTGAAGCATATCGACCATTTGGCCTACCGTCTAGCATTGCTACCTAGCTTGTCTCGTATACATGATGTGTTTCATGTTTCAGTTCTTAGGAGATATATTGTAGATCTTTCTCATGTACTGGATTGGACCTCATTACAGGTGTAGGATCATGGGCAGGTGATGGTGAATATCCCTTTCGCATTATAGATTATAGGACCCTGGGCCTTCAAGGTAGAGAGATTGATCAGGTCTTGGTGTAGTGGGATAGATATGACGAGATTGCAGCTACATGGGAGGATGCTACATTATTACGAGTTTCTTTTTCACATTTATTCCAGTGACTTCTAGGAGGAAGTCAAGTCTAAGGGGAAGGGAATGTAGTGCCCACTTCCCTTGACCCATTTTTTATACCAATCTTGATACTGTTGATTACATTATGGACATTAGTATGGTTTTGATTTAGTGCGATGTTAGATGTTGGACCATGGATTATTGTTGATCTGATTTACTTATAATGCATGATGATTATTAGAGACACTTCATAGGTGGATGGTGATATACTATTTGACATGGATATATTATGAATGTTGTTCATGGACATGTGATTTTTGGAATATTGTGAGCAGACCTAGAAAATGGACATTATATGATGATGATATAGTAGTTGATATAAATTGTAAGTGATATTGTTGATTTCCTTGATGTTGTTGTGATTCATATGTATAGATGATTTTGTGATTATATTTATATCATGTTAGATGTTCTGATATGGCCACGAAGCTGAAATAAGTATTTGTGTTTTATAAGTTAAAATATCACAACAAACATTGGGGGATTGGAGACCAACCACATTGGAATTCTAGATGAATTCAACAAGGTCACCATGGCAACATGTTTTGTGTGTGTGTGTGTTGTTTTTTGTGAGGGATTTCCATGGGGGGATTACCTTTGAATGTGACCAAGGGGCTTTATGTATTTATTAATGTGCTTTCTTTTATTAATGTTTGCATCTATTTAGTTTGTGGTGTTTTTTACCCTTTTTCATTAGTTATTAAATGTTGTGTTAATGTTGTGAATAATCATGTTGTTAAAGTAAACAAATCAATATGTCATAAGAAAGTAGTTAGTGAAGTGGTTAGCTTTTGTATTAAATGTTGTAAGTATGTGTAAGTGACTTTGTAAGTGATGTGTAAGTTTACTTTTGAGTGTGAAACAATCCACCTTCTTGGAAATTCGAATTTGTCCTTGGAGGCTAATTTTGGAGGCTTGTGGGACAAGTAAAACTAATCTCATACCTCTTAATTTTATTTACCAACCATACCTATGGTTGGAGGGTTGAATTTAGACCTTACTTATGCATTTTGATATGACTAATTGTAACTTTTAATTGCACTCTTCTTACATTTTATTAAATTTAGTCCTTATGGGGTGTGGGATTTTTGGAGTGTTTAAGTTTATTGTTATATTATTCACCCACCTCTTTATTGTGCATTGGAGAATGAATTTGACTTTTGTGTTGGAGTTGAAGATGTATGATGTGGCATCCTACATGGATCCACCTCATCCTCTTCTCTCCCCTCTTCTATAAAATTAGAACTCCTTGCTTTGTTTTAGGTTGTGGAAATTTCACATAATTCTTTTTAGGGAATTCTTTTGTTGTTTTAGAGCTCTTGCTTTTAGAGGAGATTGGAGACCATTGCATGCTTGTTGGTTATTAATCTTGGAATATATTTTGTAATTGGAAAGGTTGTTGTTCTTGGAACAAAATCCATCATGGAGAGGTAGGATCTTGACTCTTTAAAATACTTCTTTATTTTGTATGCATGTATGAAATGGTGAATGTTTTTTTTGTGTTTGTTAGCTAGTTGGGTAGACTACCTAGGAATTGTGTAGGATAAGGCTATGGGGAATCCATGTGGGGGGGCATAAGGGAATGTCAGTGGCATAAAAATTATTGTGGAGGTAGTTGGGATTGGGTTTCCACCTTAGAAAAGAAATATCTTTCATTTCTTACCTTGTGGGGGGCATACAAAGGAATTGTGGGGGGGAATAATGATATATGGGAGATTTTTTATATTGGTGGTTTGTTACAGGTGGATACCCAATTCCTATTAGGATGCATAAGCAACTTCCCCCATAGTTCCTTGCTCCTTTGGCTTGCTTGATGAAGCCTTAGTATTTTTTGTATGTTTTAATGTAGTTGTAAACTACATTGTGTTTTGAACTATGTTTAAAATGTGAAAATGTTGCATGTGTGTTGTGGAAGCCTTGTTGACATGAGTTGAATCAAATATTTTATTGCATTATGGTTGGGGCTAGGGGTCCAATGAAGAAGGATGTCTTATCCTTTTCATTGGATGTCTTGTTTGGGTGGAGATCATTTCATTTCCCTTGCCTTTGGTGTGATCCAAAAGGAGAAAATTTATGTTGTTGTTCTAGAGCAGAGGAGAAAAACAATTTGACAATTCCTTGTGAAATGAAATCTCATTGTAACCCTTCCCACTCTGAAGTGGATGATCTATATTTTATTTGTAATGGAACGATACTTTGTATTGAGTTATGAAAGTTGTAAATTGAAAATGTGAAAGATATATATAGTTTGTTCTGTTCATTTGAAAGAAAGAAATTGAATTCTGTTATTTACATTTGAGAACTTGAAGAATGTAAAGTTGAATATTTGAAATCAATAAAAGATTGCACTACCTTTATCAATTTACATTGTTGTGTTGAAATTGATCATCAAATTGTGATTTGAAAGCTCTATTTGGAAAATTGAAATGAGGAATAGGTATGAAGGAAATATATGTAACTCTGTTCTTTCGAAATATGTTAAAATCAGAAATTAGACTTTTCATTTTAGCTAGTAAAAGGTTTTTTTAAATCAACTAAATGTATTAGACTAGAATAGAAATGAATTTCTATATTTGGGAGATGAAAAATGATAAACATATCCTTTAGAAATTGACCTCTGTTTTGAATTTTAAACTGACAAATACTTCCTCCTAAAATGTGCATAGTTCAAACCTGAAAACAATAAATAACATTGAAACATTGAAATATAACATGCCATGATATAAATGAACTCAGTTGGACTAAAACACTTAAGGAAAAATCCTTCAAACATTGCAAAACCGGGCCGAAATCTTTCATAGTTATTTTTCTATCTGAAGTTGTAAAAATTTGAATTGGATATCAATCAAGATAAATCACCTTCCAATATATCCTAAAATTCTTCTTAGAACAATCCTCCATGTTCATTTAACATGTTAAAGGAGAAAGAATGACAAAATTGAACAAAATTTATAAGTTAAATTTACCTATTTACTTTTAAAAATCCTGCACGCTTTTTTCTTAAAATTAACCCCTTAAACTTTATCAAGATATTAAATTAATGATTCGAGAGCAAAGAGAGCTTCAATATCTTTCTAGAAAGTCCTCTTTTGCACAAAACTAGGCTCTATATCAAAAGTTATGCCCTTCTGAAGTTTTCTTCAGTTGGCAGAAAATTTTGGGAAAAATTTCCTTAGTGGGCTCGCGGCCTGAAATTTTCACTTGGGACTTAGGAAAAATTTTGGGAAAATTTTAAAAATTTTCTCCACTGGCCCGCATCCAATTAGAGGCTACCACATGGCACCATGAGGAGTCAACGGATGGGAAGATTCCCTTTTTAACTTAGCACTTCTGAAATTTTTTCGGGAAAATTTTCTAACTTTTCCCTGTCGCCCCATCATCCCGCAACCAATTAGAAGCTGCCACATGGCCTCATGAGGCAACGGTGGAGGAACGATACCTTTTTCAACCTTAGCACTTTTAAATTTTTCTTGGGAAATTTTCTTAGTTTCCTCTGCCTTCCTTCTAGCCCGGGGCCAATAGGGTGATGACACGTGGCATCATCTGGGAGCAGAAGAAGGCACGCAAGAAGTTTTTCCCCTTGTGTTTTGCGACCCAAAATTCCTAATGCCTTAAATCTCTCTGATGGCCTGACTTTCTGCCAGAACTTTCTGAAGCTGACATGTGTCCTCTTCGGGAACTTAGGTGTTCAGAGTTAAATCACGTTGTTGCCCCGAAAAGGGAAAAACCACCAAAACTCTTCCCCACTTTACTGACCCGCGCAAGGGAGAATTTTCACCCCTAGGCCTGCAGGCCCACTTTTGGGGAAAAGTTCCACCCAAGGCCCATGGCCCCATAACTTGAAAAATATGAGGAGTTAGGAGGAATTCTTTCTATCAATGGAAAGGTGAGGAAATTTCCGATCCAATGGGAGTGATTTCAAAAAATTTAAATGCATTAAGTATGAGAAAAATCAAATTGAAAATTTAAGCCTGTTAGAGAATGGGTATGATGAGGAATTTCCCTCTGAACCTAATTGGAACTTCTAACCCTAATTTTTGGATCCTATGACCTCTAATAATTATTAATAAAAGAAAAAGTAGATTCTAGTATATTTGAATTGTTCTGGAACTTGTTAGTGGTAGTTGTTACCTTGTAACCTGGTTGTAGATTCTTTTTAACCAAAAAAAAATTATTCCATTATTTTCCTAACTAATCCTACGTTGTTATTGGGTCTCAAGTGGTTTGTTTTAACAGATTGTTACACCGTACATCATTATTTATGTACCACCCAAAATTTTGATGCACCAATAAAGTCAAACCTCGTTAATTACTTATGTTAAAATTACGGGTTAGTTTGTTTTGATTAAAAAAATTGTAAGGGAGTAAACATTAACTATGTTACATTTTATTTTCCGTTAATAATTTCCACACATTCACAAGGTAGGTGGAATCATATTAACAATTCAATATCATTAATTAATTCACAAAATCCATTTTTAGAGTTTAATCATTTCTAGGGTTTCTAATAGTTTCTAACTAAAATGTTGATTGTCTTAATGTCGTTATTTTACCTCATTTAACTCCACTTGAGTATAATAGAAGCTATTCCCTAAGTTGGTTAAAATATATCTCCTTCAATAATTTAACATTAATACCTATCATTTAATTATTTAACCATGCATTTTACTTTTCATTACTTTAATCCCTTCAGTTCGTTATCAACTACCATGTACCAAATATCTTGTTTAGTCCATACAACCCAACACAGTTTATTTATTTATAAACCTAAACAAAAACTCACAACTTGATCTAACCACTAAGTGGCCCCATTCAGACAATACCCATACTTTTCATTTTATTCCCATTCTCAATCCGTTGTAGGATTAAATCTATTAGGACCTTTGGATCAAGATTTCCCTAAAAATCCTTGTGATTTTTTTCTTATTCCCATTTAACCCTAATTTAATTTCATTTATTTAAGAACAAGTAGATGAAGTGAATATATTTCTTGGGGTTCATAAATATTATTGAAATGCATATATTGTCTAGTTTACAATACTCAAAGAAACATAACAACCATAGTAACATACTATTATTTCAAGTAACACTAAGAGAGGAAGAAAAAGAATGAGAAACTCAACCGTGGAAACCTTCTCTTTTCTTTTAGCAAGTAAATGACATATACAAGAATTTAAAAGCACCAAAACAATTACTCCTTTATAATTTCAATTCAAACAAAGATAATTCCTATTGAAAAATGAAATGCACTCTTGGTATAATTTTGTAAGTTTTATGGATATATAATAACAACAATATGCAACTTCACATGCCGCTTTTCCAAAATATACATTTATTGGATTATCAATACAAATCAGTTTTACATAATACATTTACAAGAAGTTGAAACTTTAAAATGCAAGTTACAAAAGTCCTCAAATTAGGTGGAGACAACATGGAATTTTTCTTACAAAAGTAGGATTCCTTCTTGTCTTCTAGAAAATGCAGCTATATCCAAGGCTTCAACTTGAGATCCACCATTCTCTTCAACTTGAAGACATAAAAAAAAGGAAGGGGGAATAGACAACTCTCTCCTCCTAACCTATATTCCAATGAGAAGAACAAGCCATCCTTTTCATTGGCCCGCGAACCCCAACCATATAAAAATAAGGAATGGATACAACTAATGGAGATTTTCACAAATGCTTTCACATTACAAAACACATGCCAACAATATTTTAACAAACATACAAGCAAAAAAAAATACTATCAATAAAATGTAACTTTTCTAAAACAAGGTTTAAAAAAAAATCTAAGCCAAGGGAGCAAGGAAATATGTGGAAATCACTTATGCCACCAAATGGGTTAAGTGTCCACCTTAAAGGCCTCCAAAAAATATTCGTCCACAAAAAAAAATAAATAAATAAAAAATCTTATCCCTCCCTCAAACTCTTATCACTCCCTCATAGTCTTATCACTTCCTTAAGTATTTCATACAAAGATAAGCAAGAATCTCTTATCTTCTAAAAAAGGTGGGACATTCATCCCAAACTCCCTCCAAAATTTGAAAACAATACTCTTATTCCTCCCTCTAAATATTTTGATATTCCTTCTCCTACACCATCCTTAAGGCCATACTACGCAAGTCACAAACATGCACACACAAACATTCATATTACATACAACACACATATAATAAAATAAAATTTACAGGTTAAATTCCCTACCTTGCCATTGCAAGAACCTTTGATCCGTAATCACAACTATATCTCCTTCCAAGCTCAATCCCAAATAAAAAAAAATCTCAAATACTCCAAGAAAGCAACGCAAGCCCAAAATCTAAAAAATGTAAGTGCAAAACTAAATAAAGTAAACCCCAAAATATCAAAATAAGTTGTATAAATACAAGAAGAGGAGAGGAGGGTGAGATGGCTCCATGTAGGATGGCACATCACTTTTCCTCAACTCCACATCGCTAAGTCAAGCATCAAAACCAAGGCTAATAAATTAGTGGGCGAGGATATAAAAAATTTCTTCCACACACAAACTCTCACTACATACGCTAAGGAAAAAAAAAGCTCATGTACAAAAGTGCAATAATTTCACATTTTTACCTTGAAAATCATATAATGGGGTCTAATTTTGACCCCTTACCCTATAGGTATAGTTAGTAGGTGAATTTAATATGTGTGGCACAAGCTTAACTTGTCCCACAAGCCTCCAAAAATGGCTCTAAATTCAAATTTCTGGATTTGAAGAATAGGTTAAGTGCACAACATCCAAATTAGTTAAAATCCAACTCAAATCAAAAGATCACAAGGACAATCTACACCAATTAAAGGCCCCTTTTTCACATCTCAAAAAATGTAATTAACATGTATAGTTAACTTAAATAATAACACATTAATTAAAAATAAGAAAGTGAAATACACTACAATAATACATTACATATTCCACCAATAATTAAAAAGGAAAATTGGAAAAGCAGACATACCCCATGCTCACATTTTGAGTTAATTCCCCCCATGGGAACCTCCTAACAATATAACAATACAAAACAATATAACTAAACATATAGATACCATGGTGACCTTTGTTACATCCATATGATATTCTGCCATGGTTAGTCTCCTAACCCACTCTTGTTTCTTGTGATAAAATAACCTGTAAAAATGAATCATTATCTCTTCAACCTTGTGGCCACATAAAATTCATCAACAATAAAATACATGCACATCCTTCAATAAACATCATCATATCACGTAATTAAATCATCATAAAAACTAAACAGTGCTATTAATCATTTACAATTTTCTAAACATTTCAAATCTACCATTTTCACCAGCATTAATGAGAGCATAAGACTAATCCTAACATAAAAAAAAATCAATACGTAAAGAATCTTGATTTTTATTAAATATATAAGATAAAAACACCTCATCATCATCAATACTGAAATATATATCGATGCATATAACAGTCCGTACAGACCAGAACATGAGTCACAACATATCGATAATGAAAATAACTCTACTTTCTTGTTAGGGTAAACATAATTTACTATAAAGTAATTATTCATTGTTCTTAGGTAAATAGGTTGTTTAATAGTTTTTTATATGGTTATGATTTAATAACCATTTATCTTGTTTTTCTTTCATAAGTGAGGTTATTCTTGTATTGTTTCAACAATATATTTATTTATTTATTATTTCATGGTTGCACCTATGCAAATGTTTTTTTATTTGTATTTGGTTGTCCAATATCTATAAATATTGCAACCTGCACAATTGTAAATGATTTTACTACATATCAATAAAATTGTGAGGCTATCGCCCCTCTTTTAGATTTACATTTGGTATTAGATCAGGTTGAAGCTCCTTATAAGGTTGGAGAGAGGTTGAAGAAGGTAGAATCATCTAGGAGAAGAAATATACGTTCTAGGAGAGCCTGTGTTCCCTACATCAACTTATGAGACATTGTTGTATCCCCACAACCCCGTGTTGAGCTCCAAGTGTTTAGAATGGAAATTGTTTTTGCACTAGTACTACCTGCACTAAGCAAAAAATAAAATTAGGAAAATAAATTAAAAAAATATTCCCCATTAGGGGTTTTACATCTAAATTTAAAGGTCTTGTTAATCTCTGCTAAAATAGTAGAGTACTAGATTTAGTCAGCGACCGAGCCTGCTCACCACCGAGTTCAGTTTATTCGGTGAGTTAACAGAGGGACGAGATCTTGATCGAGGTGAGTGGAAATTCAGGGCTCAACGTGTTTAGAACTTCCTGATCTCTCAGATGAATCCTCTACATAATCAAATGATGTACGAGCTCTAAGCCTGTCATTTCCAAGAGTGAGCTCACCAAGCAAGTGAGTTCCATGATCATAGGATCATCTATCGAGCCCATCGGTCTATCTACCCACTGAACACCTTAACTGTGGCTGATTGACCTACAATCAAGAAAACTCAAAGCAAGTAGGAGTAAAGAAATAAATAAATCCAAAGCAGTTGTTCAATCAATAACAAAATAAAACAAAAAGTCGTGTTAACATTCAAAAGGCATCCCAAATCTATTTTCTACAGCATATAATTATCATCTGAACCCTAATCCCCTCCCAGTACAGCAGCCATGTGGATCATCAAAAATATGTGACACCATATTTTAAAGGTTACTCCTTCTAATTTACATTTAAATATCAAATCCTTTGTATTGCATCATATGTGCTAACAACACTATATTGGATATTTCAAAAGGATTTACAATGGGTGAGTTATAGGTGTGAAATGCCATTCAAAACACCTTTTATATAGAAATTTTAAATTTAAAGGATTTATAGAACTCCTCGCCAAACATAGAGGTGTAAAACTCCACCTAACCAGCCTAGTTACAACAGAAAACCCTCGATGTTTAGCAGAAAATACCCTAACTTGGGTAAAAAACAAATTCCCCCATAATACTTAATTTTCCATTCTGAGCATTTTTTACGAAAGGGGGTGATTAAAAATTGCATTTTGAGCTATTTGTTTTTACATTTTTTCACGCTGAGAGCCATATTGAGATCCTGAGGCCACGAAGGTCTCGAAAAACAAAAACAAAATTACCTTCCATTCATTTTTTAAGAATTTTGAATGTATTTGTATATTTCAGTGTATTGTACTAATTTGCAGGTTACCATATTCAACCGCAAACTATGTAATTGCTAAAAACACTAGTAGAGAATTGTAATCAAAATCACTCAAATTTGGTTTTGTAACACTCATGAGATCTTCGGATCTCATTCGCGGCATTCGGTATATAGAGTTCCTATGGGAAATGCTTACGGGTAAATCCATCAAGACTACTACTGCACTTAATGCCTCATATAGTTGCAACAACGTCATCTAGGCATCGACCCTTTAAATTAATGGGGATTAATAAGGACATAGTGCACACACTTTGAGCCCTCCCATTCATTTGTGAATGATTGCACGACAAAAATATGGTCATTGAAATTAGCTAAGTATATAAAAAATATACACGCACATACGAGGATATTTCTTTAAGCCAGTGTCATTAAACACAGAGACCCCTTTTAGTATTCTCTTGGTACCACGTATGAGATTCTTTTATGTACATTAATGCCTCTTTCACATACTACTGAGTATATATAAAGGGTGAGATTCTTCCACGTACTGACGAGTGTATCAGAAGGGCTCACATATAGAAAGGTTTGGTATATCAGACAGACGGTATGTAGATTAGGAGACCGTATACATGGAGTGATAAGAGCTTTACCCTTTATCAATTGATTCCGCAAAATGGGAACCAATGCCCCAAATTCTTTCTTCTAGATTCACAACTTCTAGTAGGAAATAAATGTGCAATATGAAATACAAAAATCAAGACACAATTTGAGTTTGAAATGATTTGGAATGTTGTAGATGGTTCTCTAACCAAATTAACAACTGATACAACACAATAATGAATGTTTGATAGAACTGATCAGAAGGCCAAGAGGATAATCTTGTTTGCAGTTTCTGATGACATGCATCCCCACATTCAAGATGCAAAATCAGCCAAAGAATCATGGGATAAGTTGAGCACAGTATACAAAGCCAAGAACAAGAATCTAATATTGAATTTGCAGAGTCAGTTACACAGATTGAAGTTCAAACAAAAAAATTGAAGCTTTTTTTAGAAAATTTATAGAATTGAGAGCTTCACTTCTATCCCTAGGAGAGGAGGTCACTGATACAACTCTTGATCCCATTTTTCTTAGAGCACTCCCTCCTTCATATCACATTTTTATGACAACACTAAACTTGTCGGATCAAATAGTTTCTTTCGACAAGTTAGGGAATTTACTGTAACAAGAAGAATCTATGTACAAAAAAGATAATGAAGAGGAGAAGGAAATATCTTCTCATCATAAATGGAAAGAAAAAGGAAATTAAAATCTCATTGCTCTTAAAATTCTCAAACACAGAATCAACATGGGGACAAACAGAATGAGAATAAATATTATATTTGCAAGAGAGGACATGATATAATATATTTTTGGTTCAAGACCTATAAGAAAGGTTCACCAAGTCATTTTGGACCTCAAAATCAGCAATCTCACATGGTAAAATCATACTACAATAAAGGGAAGTATAAGTGTAACTAGCAAAGAAAACCCCATCACTAAGGAAATATAGCTGAGAAAGAAGAACATTCAGATAATGAAGGCTTTTTTTACACTGCTCGATCAAGTTAAACCTCCATGTCTTCTAGTGAAATTTTGTATGTTGATTTGGGATCCACTTGACACATGACTGGGCACAGAGACTGGTTTACCACAATGAGGGAAATGACTTTGAAAAATTATGTTTCATTTGGTGATTATTATTCATACATTGTACATGGGATTGGGAACATTTCTCTACCTCTCGATTTAAGAAATTATAGACTCTAAGATTTTTTATATGTCCCTTAGTTAACAAAAAACCTACTATTAGTAAGTCTGCTTCTAGATCATGATATGAAGATTGATTTTGATAGTCATTCCGACATGAAAATGTTTTTAATTTGATACAAATCATGAGGCTCAAAAATTGTTGCAAAATCCTCCAATATGGGACATATGTTGTAGTTTGATGTTGTCCATAGAGATGATGAGGCACATGTGGTTAACAATTGTACCTCTGCACAATTATGGTATTAGACACTTGTTCACTTTAGTTTCAATTATATCAAAAAACTTCAGCAGTATAATATCGTAAAAGGATTTCCATCTCTCTAGAAGGATATAGATAATTGTCCTCACTGCCTAGCTGGAAAATACAATAAAGCTTCATTCTAGAAGAGGACTTATTGAGCTCATGGTAAGCTTTATTTGGTTCATGTTGATTTGTGTGGTGTAATTCAACCGAGTCATTCTGAACTTAAATATTTCATGTTTTGTGTTGATTACTATTCAAGAAAAATGTTGATATATTATCTTCATTAGAAAAGTGAAGGTTTTGAGACTTTCAAGAAGTTAAATGTGGCTTTTGAAAATGAGACTGGTCAACATAGAAGATCGCTCCACTCAGATTGAGGGGGGCAATTTACAGGTAATGATTTCAAATCCTACCTACAATTTCATGGGGTTCATTGACAAATTCCTCCTCCACACACACCACAACAGAATGGTGTTGTTGAGAGACAAAACCACACTATCATGGAAATGGTGCATTGCATGATCGATGATTCTTGATTATCTATGAAATTTTGGGTAGAAGCAGCAAAGACTATTGTATATTTTTTGAATAGAGTGCCCATAGTTTCTCTTGATGGAGTAACACCATATGAAGCATGGTTGAAGCGGAAACCATCTCTTACATACCTTAGAGTACTAGGTAGAAAAGAAAGCATGCATATACCCAAGTAGAATATGAAGAAGTTGGATATGAAGTAACAAAAAATCATCTTCATTGGCTACAATGAAGAGACTCTTGTGTACAAATTGATGGATCTGAAGACCAGGAAAGTATACACCAGTAGAGATGTTGAGTTTTTTGAGAAGGAAGCAACATATCCTCCTCTGAACTGACCTGATGTAAATTTTTCACTTGTAAAAATAGAAGCTAATGTTCCTGTAGATGGTGAAACTGATAATGGGGATGATGGTGATGATCAGATAGAACCAAAAACCATGGGATAAGTTCAATGTATGCCCAAGTTGTATACTAGCATGATACAAGATGCGGAATTGGATGCTCCACTAGATACATCAACCACTAGACCAAGGACTCGTAGTAAAGAACATGAAGTAAACTTTTCTTTGATGAATAGAGTTATTGTATCGAATGATCCCTCTATAGTCTAGGAATATCTACAGTTGAAAGCTTGGAAAGATATCATGGATGTTGAATATAAGTCAATAATGAAAAACAATACTTTGTAATTTGTCGATCTTCCACCAGGGAAGAAACCCATTGGTTACAGATGGATACTCAAAACAAAGTACAAAGTAGATGGGACTATAGATACGTATAAAGAAATATTGGTAACAAAGGGGTATGCACAAAAATAAGGCATAGACTATGAGGAGACATTTACTCCTACAGATAAGATCACAACAATCTAGATGATATCTTCTCTAGCTGCACAATTTGGTTGGAAATTCCATCAGACGGATGTAAAATGTTCCTTTCTAAATGGAAATGTACAAGAAGAATTCTACATGACTTAACCTAACGAATATGTTATACCTGGTTAAGAAAACAAGGTATGGAGACTCACCAAATATTTGTATGGCCTTAAACAGGAATCCTGGGCTTGATACATCAAAATAGATGAGCATATCGTACAATATGGATTTGTCAGAAATCCATATGATCCCAAACTCTACCAAAAAAATAAAGGGGGGAGATTGTGATCTTTTTTATCTGTGTCAATAACCTAGTCATCACTGATAGTTTAGTGAAGATGATCAATGTAATGAAGAAATATCTTAATCGACTGTTCAACATGACAGAGATTGGGATAATGCACTACTATCTTGGATTAGATGTATGGTATAAATAGAATCAAATATTTGTTTATCAGTTGAAATATAACAAAACAACGCTCGAGAAATTTAGAATGATGGATTGCACACCTCTTGCTAAAACTATGGATAACAGATTGTAGTTATCTTGATCAGATCCATATCCTATGGTAAATGCAATTCTCTAATGATAGTTGATTGGGAGTATCATTTACCAGACCTATACTAAACAAAATATCAGCTTTGTAGTGAGCTATATATCACGGTTCATGCAAAAACCCCTAGTTTTTCATTGGAAGGTAGCAAGGATAACATTAAGATATCTCAAGGGAGTAGTGGATCTTGGTCTAGAGTAAAAGAAGAACAACAACTTCTTCTTCATAGGTTAATAAAATTCAAATCATGTAGGTAACATTGATGATAAAAAATATAGTTCATGATTTGTGTTCTTTTTGAGATCTGGACCGATATCATGGGGAAGCAAGAAAATACATTTGATTTCTCCCTCTTCCATATAAGTTGAGTATCATTGTGTAGGTGAAGCGATATGGCTACGTCACATACTTGAATGACTTGGAATACCGAAGGACAAAACTACCACTTTGTATGTTGACAATAAAGGTGTTCTAAACTTTTTCGCAATCTAGTGTTCCATGAAAGAACAAAGCACATAAAAGTACAAGCTCATTTCATATGCGAGCATGTCTTGAAACATAATATACAACTTGATTTTTATCCAACATCTGAACAACGAGCAGATCTCTTCACAAAGTCACTTGCACGTAACATATTTGAGTTTTTTAGAGAGTTCCTTTCCTCATCCCTCGAGAAAACGGAAAATTAAGTGGGGGAATGTTAGGGTAAAAATAATTTAATATGAATTAATTATGCATTTTTCTTAGGTAAATAAGTGGTTTAATAGTTTTTTTTATATGGTTTTGATTTAATAACCATTTATATTGTTTTTATTTCACACGTGAGGCTATTGTTGTATTGTTTCAACAATATATTTTTTTGTATTATTTCATGGTAGTACCTATGTGACTTTTTTATTTTTTTGTATCTGGTTGTCCTATATCTATAAATATTACAACATGCATGATTGTAAATGATTTTCTTTTATATCAATAAAATTTTGAGGCTTCCATCCCTCTTATGCATTTACATATCTAACATCATGCTAATCAAAACATAATAACAATGTCCATTTGTTAATGTCTACTGATCAATATGATAACAATGTCCATGTCCCTAGTCCATAGTAATAAAAATCATAGTAAGATAAATTTTGAAGAGGAGTGGGTACAACATCCCCCTCCCCTTAGAAGTGACTCCCTCTTAGAATTCACTAGAACAAGTGTGGGAACTAAGCTCTTAGCATGGTGGCATCCTCGCATATAGCTAATGGCTTGTCATATCGATCCCACTGGACGTGCACCTGATCAATATCTCACCTCAAAGTCCCAGGGTCTTGCACTCTATAATATGCATGGGATATGACATCACCTGGCCTTGCTCCTATACCTTCCATGTGGCCCAATCCAATACATGAGATGGATTCTACAAATATCTCTGAATAACTGATACATACAAAATATTATGTATGCGAGATAAGTTGGGTGGTAAGGCTAAATGGTAGGCTATGGGGCTGATCCTCTTCAAGATTTCAAATGGACCAAGAAAACCTCAAAGCTAGAATAGAGTGCTTTTACTAATGGACATGGATGTTATGAGGTTTGACTATAAGAAACACCCTTGTGCCAGCCTCAAAACAACACTCTTCTCTCCTCTGATATGCATACTTCTTATGTTTATCTTGTTCCTCCTGCAATCTCTTTCTCATAAAGATAATTGACTATTCCCTATCATGTAACATTGCTTGTCTAAGAGTGAGCATGTCCTCTAACCCATCCCAACTTAAAGGATTCCTACACTCTCTACCATACAAGGCCTAGAATGGTGTCATGCCGATAGAACTCTTACAGTTGTTTTATGTAAACACAACAAAGTACAAATACTCCTCGCAATGCGATTGATGATCCATGACGTATATTTGAAGAATGTCCTTTAAAATCAAGTTCACCTACTTAGTCTGAAAATTTGTCTCTGGGTGATAAGTTGTACTAAAATTGATGTTCATCCCAAGATAAAAATGTGAGGTGTATAAGGGATTGTGGTTGCTAATGATCTTCTGTGGAATCCCAAGAAACCCAAGTATCTCATCCAAATATACTCACGCCACTAAACTAGTTGTCTAGGTGGTCTTCACAGGATAAAAATGGGCCACCTTCCTCAATATATCCACCATGACCACTATAATGTCATGTTAATATCTGGACATAGGTAGACCTACTATGAAATCCATGGAAATGGTGCCACATTTCCACTTCGGTAAAGTATGCACATAAAGAAGGCCAACTACACATTGATGCTCGACCTTCACCCTCTAAAACTCCAAACATTGAGACACAAAATAGGCTACATCCCTCTGAAGTCCTCTTCAATGATACAATTGTCTCAACGTGGTAGGCATCATCTTCAACCTTGGATGGTCTAAATAAGGTGGATGATGAGCCTCTTCCAATATATCCTAACGCAACACTCAATCTCTAGGTACATATATCTAACCTCTATGTTAGAGGATTCCATGTGTCTCTAGTCTCAATCCCTCAAATTCTCGTCAAGGGATCTCTAAGACTTAATCTATGCTATAACTTGTAGTTAGAAGTTGTAATGAGGAAGCTACTTCAAGATCCTACTCTATAATTGTGTATCTACTAAACTCGCCATAGCCAAATGCCTCTGATGGCTCAAAGCATCCACAACCACATTCTCCTTCCCTTTCATATGCTCAATATCCATATCATACTCGCATAGAATCTCCATCCAATTTCATTGATGAACATTGAGATTGGGTTATGTGAAGAGATGTCATAGTCACAAGTGGTCTGTTATGAGAGTGAACCCCCTACCTAACAGGAAATGGTGCCACTACAGTAAGGCATGTACTACTGCTACAAGATCGAGTTCATGAGTCAGATAGTTGAGTGCATAATACTCAATTTTTGAAGACTCAACAGAAACCACATGACCATCCTACATCCAAACTACTCTTATCTCTGCCAATAAAGCATTTGTGCAAATAAACAAGTCCCTTTGTGGATCCGACATTGCTAAAATAGGAGTTGTAGTGAGGAATTTTCTCAAAGTTTTGAAGGGATGCTCACATTTGTCTAACCAAATAAACTTCATCCCTTTATGTTAAAGGGAAGTGATGGGATGAGAAATGCATGAGAAGTATTGAATAAATATCTTGTAATACCCTTCCAATCCCATGAAGCTATGTATTTGGGTCACACTAGTTAGCACTAGCCAATTAATAATATATCTAATATTTAAAGGATTGACTATGATGCCTTCTCCAGAAATAATCTGGCCTAGATATTACACCTCAGACTAAAACAATGTACACTTCTCCAAGATCTCATAAATCTACTTCTTTCATGGACACTACAGATCATGTCGAAGGTGTTCCTCATGATCCTCACGCATACGTGAGTATATCAATATGTCATCAAGAAATATGACCATGAAGTGATCCAAGAATGTCATGAATATCCCATTCATCAAACTCATGAATACTGTGGGGGTATTCTTCAAACCGAATGGCTTAACTGTGAACTCATAGTGGCCATATCTCATATTAAAAGTTTTCATATGAATATCCACCTACAAAATCCTTAGTTGATGATAACCTAACTTAAGGTCTATCTTGGATAATATTGTGCCCCCCTTCATCTGATAAAACAAGTCATTAATGCGTAGAAGGAGGTAACAATTGTTAATTGTTACTTTGTTCAATTGTTTGTAATCAATACACAATCTATAATAGATGTCCTTATTATTTACAAAAATCACCAGTGCATACTAAAGGGATACACTAGGATGGATTAGGCCCTTCTCCAGAAGACCCTCTAGCTACAACTTGAGCTCACAAATCTTAGGGGTATTCATCTTATATGGAATGTGTGAGATAGGATTTGCTCCAAGAACCAAATCTATATGAAAATATATATCATGTGGGGGTGGTAGACTAGGTAGCTTATCGGGAAAAACATATAAAAAATACAATAAAATGGGGTGATCATCAAGTTAAGGTCCACTAGTCTCATCCTCTAATTTGTAACTGATAGTAATAACATACAATAAACATCCCGAAAGTGCACACCACTTAAGCTGCATAGTGGATATGGTGCAAATGGAGATAGGCCTCCTAACCCCAACTATATCCGACTTAATCCCCAAATTTTCTACACAAAATATAAATTTTCTATAAAAATCTACTCTAGCTCTGTGTACCGATATCCAATCCATACCCAAAATGACTCCATAAGATCCCAACGGATGGATACAAAGAACCAAAGTTGTAGTAAAGGGTCCTAGGTCCACTACACACTCCTTTACTAATGATTCCACTGTGAGCTTTACTCTAGAAGCCATCTCAACATCCCAACTAAATCCTTTCCTATATGCCACTAGCCTACATCTCTCTACTAATGATGGAGAAGTAAAGGAATCAGAAAATATTGAATAAAATAAGATAGAGGTAGGGATACCATTGATGCTACCTGAAGTCCTTATCACTTTTCCTTGGTGCTCACTAGGTAGTTCTAGAATGCTGCACATATCCTATGGCTCCTGGGCATGTCACCAAATTTAGGCTATGAAATAGGTCCATTACCTAGGTTGTTGTTAGGGTTATGCGGACACTCTTTCCAATGGTGTCCAAGTACACCACATCCATAAAAACTAAGAGGTTCCCTCCAATGAGATGTGGTTGCCCGTGGTTCTCTAGTGGTATCTGGATTAGATCTCGATGATCCTATAATGGATTACTATGGCCACTCTTGAGGAGCTCCACCTACCTGAGCTCTAGGTGTTTCCTTTTTCTGAATGGGTCCCCTATGAGGAGGCTCCATACTCCATCGCTATTGTGCATAAAATATCTGTTGAGGTGTAAACAGTGGACAAGTTTATTTTTGCTACTGTTGATGTGGCTATTGTAGTGGCCTAAAAGAGGACTATGTTGAACCAAGTCCTCCTCCCCTTGACTGAATATCCTACATCTATTTAATATGGCTCCTCACTCTATCTCTAGCCTATTGTGTCTTCCCCTTGTTCTCCTTTGCAATGTAGGCCTTCTCAATGGCCTTAGCTAAGGTCTACATGCAATGAATAAATAGTTCCCCTCCCAAATATAAGTTTAGGCCCCTGATGAACTTTTGAATCCTATCCTTCTCATCTTACCTATAGTTGACATACTGAAGCAAGTCTAGAAACCAATTCTCATACTCAGCCACTATCATAAATGTTTGTCGCAGATCATAAAATTCATTTATCCTCTAATAACTAAAACTCCTGGAAATATACCAGCTACGGAAATTTTCCTCAAAGAGCTCCCATGTAAAAATATTTTAATCCATGTGGATCTTTTTCTCATTTGTCCTCCACCAAAAACATGTTCCATCTCTCAAAAGATAAATCGTGACATGAGCCTTAATGTTGCTGGTACACAGATATAGCTTAAAGAATCCACTGAAGCTCACAAACCATTCCTTTTTTCTAAAATCTCCATGTATCACTAACATAATGGGACATATAAAGCTTTAGGAACTCTCGAATGTGATTGGTCATGGTTGTCTATCTTCCTCTTGGTCTCTCATCACGGTCGTTTGTCTATCTAGGGCTCCTAGATCTCATAACCCTATGGTTGTGCTCTCTTGGTGGTGAATATGGTATAATTAGCTCAACATGGGATTTATCCACTCTATAATCCTCATTTTATCATGGAGGGACATGATCCTGCATTGATGACTCCCTATCATCTCGGCTAGGTCGTCCCAATACTAAACCTCCGTGCATAGTGGGATTGACTTCCTATAATGTCTACAAAATATGTGGTAGTATAGAAATGATTTCCTGCCGTGAGGGTGGTATATCTAAATCGACATGCAAGAACTCCTCTTCTGTTCCACACCTCCTGAAAATACCAAGGTGATAGTTAGTTCATCATCATCTAGGTTTGTTTCAATTTTATAAGTTTTTTTACATTTTCAGATTATCAACAATGTCATGTTTTTCTAAGGTTAGAGTTGCGCTAAGTTTACTATTTGTGTTTCCATGCATGCCCAAGTTTCCTAGAATTGAACCCACGAATCTGATACGAAGTGTAACGCCCACAATTTTGATGCACCAACAAAGTCAAATCTCATTAATTACTAATGTTGAAATTATGGGATAATGTTTTTTATTTAAAATGGTTTGCAAGGGAGTAAAATTTAACTATGTCCCATTTTATTTCTAGGTAATATTTTCCACACATTCACGAGGTAGGAAGAATTAGATTAATAATTTAATATTATTAATTAATTCCCAAAATCCTTTTCAAAGTTTAATCCTTTCTAGGGTTTCTAATAGTTTCTAATTAAAATGTTGACTATCTTAATCTCGTTATTTTACTTCGTTTAAATCCACTTAAGTATATTATAGGCTATTCCCTAAGTTGGTATCAAATTTATCTCCTATAATAATTTAACATCAATACCCATCATTTAATTATTTAATCATACATTTTATTTTTAATTACTTTAATCCATTCTAGATTGTTATCTAGAAAATCATGTATGCACAATATTATTTATTTAATCCCTATAATCTATTGCATATTTATTTATTTATTAATCCTATACTAGAAGGGGTCAAAACTTAATCCGACCACATGAAGTGGCCCCATTCAATTAATACCCATAACTTATATTTAAAACTCATTTCCTATAAAATTGTCAATCAACTTAAAAATTTGTAGGGATTCGATTCTCAACCTTTGGATTAGATCTACAAGGGCCCTTAGATCTAGGTTTGACCCAATAAGCCCTAAATACCTTATGGGATTTCTTCGTTATACACTTTTTACCCTAATTTCTTTTCATTCAATGTAAGATCAAGTGTTTGAGGTTTGGGAGCATGGAGGCCATGGAGCTAAGGAGAGATTATGGAGAATTCCTATATGCCTCTTGATTACAAGATTTGAGAGAAATGAGGAGAAACCATCCTAACATTCTCCATTTATTCTCCTTGTAATACTAAGAGAGGAAGAACGGTAATGATAGATTCAACCATTTAAACCTGTAAATATTTCTTTTAGAAAGTAAATGACATATACAAGATCATGGTTGTGAAGTATCAAAACATTTACTCCTTATAATTGTCATTGTTCTAGATTTGGGTTTTTCAGGTGTGTGTGTGTGTGTGTGTGTGTGTGTGTGTGTGTGTAATGTGTGTGTGTTAATGCGGGATTTATAATGTGAACAAGATACTACTATAATGCCTGGTATATATTTATCACATTTAAATCCCGCATTAAACAAACAAACACACACACACACACACACACACACACACACACACACACACACACACACACACACACACACACAATCATTAATATTTATTGATATTAAAAAAATACAGATTGACCTTATGAATATACCAGGCTCTGCAAAATAGTATGGCTGCGGGTTTATATAGAGTTGGGTCGTTTTTTTTTTTGTAAAATTGTTGTGTGTAAATGGGGGGTGGGGACGCCGCTCCCACATCTTACACTTTTTTTATTTTAAATACTATTGGGGTGGGGGTGCTGCCCTACCCCATTCCACGCAACCCCACCCCACTATTTTTTTTGTTTATAAAACAAACATGACCGCTTAGGCCTTACCCCATTTTTTGTTTTTATTTAAATTTGTTTTTTGCTAAATAATACTTAGCCTCCACTTTATACACAGCTGACTACACATTCATTTCATTATTCAATATATTTTTTATAATATAAAATATTATATATATATATATATATATATATATATGATTATTTTAGTGAATGTATATATATTTCTCCAAAGTCCCAAGGTTGGCTCTTGCCATTTCTCCTAATCAACATGATGAAAAAGACGAAGAAGTTGCTTCAGGCTGGCCGCCCCTTGCAGATGGCAATGATCTTCCTGGTAGTAACCTGGAGGATAAGGGGCCTCCACCGCCCCTGCCTCTATGTTTGTTGTGGTGGCCTAGTTTGTTTTATCGTTTCGTTTTTTTGGCAGTTTTGCTATGTTTATTATTGCCCCTTAGGCCTGATACTTTAGTCTCCTAGCCCTCGGTAGTTTGATCATGGGGTGTGCCCTTTACCACCCATATTTTTTATGGATAGGCTGTAATATTTTATAAAGTAATATAGACTATTTCATCAAAATAAAAATGTATATATATTTTACTTTTATAACATATATATTTATATGGGCGTCTTTTGATTATTTTCAAACCATAATAAATCTACTAGATTGTTGGGCTTGTGATTTTTTTTTGGAGGTAAATACAAGGTAGAGAGAGTTAATTTTTTTTCTTTTTCTAAAGAACTAAAGGTTTTGTTTTGTATTGTTACATGAATTTTAACCACAATGCAAAATTTCTAGTATCTTACAACTTATTTAGAAGAGGTAAACTAAGTATAAACACCACCCAAATGAATCCTCTTTTGTGTAAGTAAGGAAAAAACAAAGGAAGGAAATTTTAAAAGGGAAACAAACCATTCATTCCACACATCTCTAATTCCAAATAGGTAAATTTCATGTTTTAAACAAATACAACTTGCCTATTGTCTTTTCCTCTCCTACCATGTGTATTTCCATTTCAAAGAAAACCATATTGCTTTTATAAAGTGAAAATTTGTTTTAAGTAGTACATTTAATTCAATACGAATTTTGAAAGTGGCATAATTTCCAAACAAGAAGACTCTTCAATAATTCTTTCCAATCATGCACACTTTACAATTAAATAGTACAAATCATATTTGAATAAACCATTTACAAAGAGTTTCAACTTAAGATACAAGTGAACAAAATCCCTCCACTCAAAGGTGGAGACAACATGGTAAGATTTACGACAACAAGATCCTTTCATTGGGCTCAAACACAAAAGTCTTCATTTCAAGATCATCCTCCAACTCCATGTCTTTTCCTTCTTCTTCAAAAGCACAAAACAAGGAAAGGGGTGTAGGCAACACTCACCTCCCAACATTTATTCCAATGAGGAGGAGAAGCCATCCTCCTCATTGGCCCCCGAGCCCCAACCATAAAAAAATATGAAATGTTTACAACCAATGACAACTTTAAAAAATGCTTCCACATTACAACACACATGCCAAAATATTTTAATACACATACAAACACAAAACAACAATATCAATAAAATGTAACTTTTCCAAAACAAGGCTTAGAAAATCTCTAAGCCAAAGGATAAAGGAAATACGGGGAAATCACTTATACCTCCCAATGGGTTAAATGTCCACCTTGAATGCCTCCAAAAAATCTTCATTCACACACCCATACAAGAATTCTTATGCCTCTGTCAAACTCTGATAAATAGCTCATACTCTTATCACTCCCTCAAATAAAACATATCAAGATAAGTAAGAATTTCTCTTATCTTAAAAAAAAAGTGAGACACCCAACCCAAACTCCCTCCAAAAATATGGAACAATACTCTTATGCATCCCTCAAAAGATCTCCACAAATTTCTTCTCCTACACCATACTTAAGGCCATTCCACCCAAGGTCCCAAAACAATGCACACACAACCATTAATTTTACATATAAAAATCATATAATAAAATAAAATAGCAAGGTTTAAGTCCCTACGTTGCCATGGTAAAAACCTTTGATCCAAAATCACAACTTTAAGATCCTTCCAAACTCAAGCCCACAATCCAAACAAGCTCCAAGACTCCAAGACTCCAAGCAAGCAACTCAAGCCCAAAATCTCCAAAATGCAAGTGCACAACTAAATCAAGTAACCCCCAAACTATCAAAATAACTTATATAAATAGAATAATAGGAGAAGAGGGGGGTGAGGTGGCTCTATGTAGGATGCCACATCACTTCTCCTCAACTCCACATCACCACAGTCAAACATCAAAACTAAAGCTAATAAATTGGTGGGTGAGGATATAACAAATTCTCTTACACACACTAACCCTCGCTCTCATACCTCTAAAGGACACAATTAAAACTCATGTAAGAAAGTGCAATAATTTCACCTTTTTACCTTCCAAATCACATAACAGAGGTCTACATTTTGACCCCTCAACACCATATGTATAGTTGGTAGGTGAATTTAAGAGGTGTGGGACAAATCTTAACTTGTCCTACAAGCCTCCAAAAAGTGGCTCTAAAGATCAAATTTCGAGATTTTGATGAGATGAGTTGAGTACACACAATAATCCAAATCAAATAAAATCAAACTTAAATCACAAGATCACAAGGACCATACTACTCCATAATAAATGTCCCCTTTGTGAGAACCCAAAATTTTAAATTAATTAACATAATTAATCAACTTAAACAAGGGTACATTCAATCAACAACACATAAAGTGAAATACAACTGCAATAATAAAATCACATACTCCACAAATAAATCAAAATAAAAGTGAAAAGAACAACACAAATCCCATGGTCACAATTTGAGGTCATCCCCCCCCCCCCACCCCCCACCCCCCATAGGTAACCTCCTAATAACCTAACAACACACAACAATATAAAATTGACACATAAAGATGCCATAGTGACCTTTGTTGCAGCCATCCGATATTCCGCTATGGTTAGTCTTCTAACCCCCTCTTGTTTGTTGTGATACAATTACTTGCAATAATAAAACAATACCTCTTCAGCCTCATGGTCGCATAAAATACATCAACATATAAAATAAACACACAACCATCAATAAACATCATTATATCACGTAATTAATTCATCATCAAAGCTAAGAAATGCTATCAATCGTTTAAAAATTTCTAAACATTTCAACTCTACCATTTTCACCAGCATTAATGAGATCACACGACTAATTCAAACATCAAAACTTAATCAATATGTCAAGAATCCCGAGTGCCAGTACATATATAAGATAACAACACCTCATCATCATTATTACTGAAATATCTATCCATGCCTCTAAGATTCCATACAAATCATAATATATTCTTAATCAAAATAGCTCTAATGTCTAACATCATGCTAATCAAAACATAATAATAATGTCCATCTATCAATGTCTACTAATCAATATGATTAAAATGTCCATGTCCCTATTCCATAGTAAGAAAAAATCATAGTAAGATAAATGTCTAAGAATAGTGGGCACTACATGTTGACACATGTCATTACTTTTGCTTTGTGCTTTCATCTGTCCACTATGTCTTTCCTTTAGGGACTATGTAGGAATCACTGCTTACAAAATAAAAACTCAATAGAGGGAAAATTGAACATTGAGACCATGTTCCATTCCCCCCCCCTCAATGGTGAACATTTAACTTCCTTCAAACAAGAACTCAAAAATCATATTGCACACAACTGAAATAAACTACAAATATGAAATAAAACACACATACATACACACTGTCACTACAACATCGTGCGGCCCCGTCATTAGTGACTGACGAGAGGTTCATTGATTGACCTCTAGCCTCTGTTGCCTCCGTCCTCTAACAAATGCACTCTTTACTTAATACAATAAGTATTCATCACTTTTCTGAGCATTTGTTTCCCTCATTATCAAAGTGGGGAGAATTCATATCCCAATCACTTTCTTCATCTCTATTTTCAAAAATGAAGGATTTTATCCTTCAAATTACCATCAATTAAATCTTGTGCTCTTTTCTTACAATACATAATACCATGTCCAGGAACATTACAATAGTGACAAATAAATTTCTGTGGACTTTGGGAGGTTGATTTTTGTTTTAAAAAAGGCTTGAATTTTCCTTTAGCATATGATTTGTTTCTACCATACATTGCAGTTTCTTCTAGATCAATCTTCTTTGATCTATTTTCTTCTTCTATCAGAGAATAAATTAAATCCTCTAGACTCGGATTTATTTTGCTCAAAGTGAATACCATATTAGAATAGCTAGGAGGTATGCTATTAAGTAATACTGCTTTTGCATCATCATCAAGAACATCAAATTTGATACTAGCTAATTGATTTGAAATAGAACTAAACTTACTGATATGTTCCATCATACTTTCTGCTTCCTCCATTTTGAGTCCAAACAAATTTTTCTTGAGTGCCACTGTTGCGCTCTCTTCTTGTGACCCAAAATTTTTGCTCAATGTCATCCAGATTAAATATGATTTATTTGTTAGATCTATGTGATGTAGGTAGAAATCAAATAAACCTAGGCCAATAATTATTGTTGCTTTTCAATCCTTGCTTTACCATTTTTTTTCTTCATCTACGTCATGTGGTTTATTCATTTTTCCTTATATAATCTCCCATAGATCTTTGTTAATTAAAAACAATTGAGTTCTAACCTACCATGTATGGATATATTTTCCTTTGAATTGTTAAATTCGTATCAACTTATCCATAGTAAAACAATGGATGTTGGTATCCACCGAAAATGCGAATGCAAGTCAAATTTTTTTTTTATATATTATCAATGACAAGAGCTCAAAAATACAAACATTTTTAAAAAAATATATCATCTCAATCTGAGTTACTAGATGAAAGTTATCATAACTACAAATTTTAAATCCAACATCTTTCCAGACCCCTTTCCAAATATGGATTTTTTTATTCTCCTTGTGTTTTTTTTACTACGTTCAAAAATGGCAAAAAACAGAACATAAGATTTCTAACTCACGGTTTCATGATTTCCGTGACTACGTGGAAAACAAGCATGAACAAAATAGTGATGCCAAAGGATTATATCACGATGGATAATGAGTGTGCACCAAACATAGCAAAAAATTCCATATAGTAGAATGAGCACTACAGAATTTGCAGACAAAAATCAATTGTCTACCATGTCATTGTGATAGATTTGCACCCAAGCTTCAATGGCGGATGATTGAAATGATTTGAATACATGGAATATGGATTATAAGCCACTCTGATACCACTGATTAAAACTGCACAATAATATGAGAAATAAACACCGAATAATAATATATAGAAATTAAGAATTCATTCAGGATATCAATTACAATGATAGAGGTTACATTTTATAATGTTTGATCTCCTACAAAGGTGGAGTCTAACTTCATCTTCAATCCCTCATATCACTCTCCATGAATCTCTAAAACCTATCTCCTAATATCTCTCAAACCAAAATAGCTACGTGAGTTGTTTATTCAACAAATTCACTCACACACAACTATTAACTATATTATTAATATGAGTTGTATTAACTCATTATTAATAATATTACAATTTATTAATAATGTTACACAATATATTTGTAACATTCCCTATACACAATTGATCATTCTGTCAGTTGTAAGATTCAAGGGGTTTGCCTCTCCTTTGGTAAATTTCTTTGGTATAATTAATTAAAATCATTTTGAAATGGGAAGGAATGAATTAAACATAGGAATTTGCATATTATTTATATGTAATTACAATTTTTTGAAAAACATATTTGCAAAAAAAATCCATGTAATTATAATAACTTAACATTTTTTCATATTTTACATAATGATATAATGTGATGGAGATGTTGATGGGGATGCATTTAAGAAGTTAATATGAGTTATAGAGACATTATAGGAGTAACATGGTTGATTAAGAAAGGGTTAGAAAGAGGAGAAGTCCTAGGTTGAGTAAATTATTGAAGGAAACCTATTTAAAAAATTTCTTTCTTACAACTAGACACATATAAACACCATACGATTTTTATCAATTATTTTAAAGGATATGTTGAGTGGACTCACCTTCCCATGCATATTCGATGTAGTAGATGAATTTAATAACCACAAAACATGTTCACTCATGTTTTTTTTCACTACCTTTATAACCCATTATACTATACCATTCACCATCCTTTCCCATACAACAACAAATATAAGGTGTAATAGTTTACCTTATTGATTTATAATTGACTTAGTACTAGTCTTATATAACCTAAACTTATAACCCAATAAACAAATAAAAGTTAGTGGAAATTAGTCTTTGAGTGGCACACATAAGCATACTTCCTAGAGTGGTGGGTCAACTAACAGTATCATATAAGATAATCCTTATCCATTTCTTGTAGATAGGGAAACATGCATATGCTTGAATCCCTAACTAAACCTATGTTGCATATAGAAAATATGTATTTAGGGTACCTTATCTTATTGATTTCATGCACATTTATAATTAAGGTTTTACAACATCTATTAATGAACACTAACATAACACCTTAAGAATACATTTCCCTAACTTGACCACCAATTTTCTCGACTTCTATTAGACATAATCACCGAGAATCCCATTTCTAAACTCATATGAGTGTATTAAATGTTGGATCCAATGTCAAATGAAGTAAAATAAATATCCATGTGCAATTTGGTTTTCCTTCAAAGGTATAATTCATAGAAGGTTATAATAGGGAATGCTTTAGTTTGAAGATTATAAATAAGTTTATAATTCATTTGATCAATTTTAATATTATATTTTATTTGATGGGTTTCAAGACTATATTTCCATGTATTTATCAAGGTTATTTGTACTTTTTAATATATTTTTTAGTTCAATCATGGTGGTGTTAGTCATGAATTAGGGAGGGGAGGATGTTATGTCAGCATGTCTATCTAAAAACTAAAATGAAAATGTAAATGGTTGAACATTCATCTCATGTATTAGTGTGATTGGTATAAAAATGTGACATTGAGAGTCTCAACATCATCATTTATCATCATCAACACATTATGATTTCCTTGTAATGTTTTTTATTCATAATTTTTAGTATATGAAATCAAGTGTGTCTAAACCATACACTCTAATTATATCATGGAGGACGTAACATGTAGTGATATAGGTGCAGTGTTGCATACAACACATATGGGAGATTCATGTGTGGTAATAGTGATTGTAGGATGAAAGCAACATTTTCACTAAATTAAAATGGGCTTTTCTATTATTTTATTTTATTTTTGAAAAACATCAAGGTTTTTGATTGGATGAAATTTAGTTTAATACATAAGAGGAATAACTGAATGGAAAGTTGAAAAAAAAAGGTAGGAATTAAATACTTGAATGTCCTACTCATATTCCACAGCTCAAATTTTTACCATAAAAATAACTCTCCACCATATTATCTCGATCTCACTCTTATTATTAACATGCATTTCATTTACAGTTAAAGGATCGAATATAAAAAAACTGTAAAATCCAATAGTTTTTATGTGTGAAACCAAACCACAATGTTTCATTCTTGTAGCAATTTTTAACCCCACTTTTTAGTTATAAGATTGAGTACTTGCAAGAAAATAGGCAATGTGTGAAAAACAGCTTCATGTCTGACACCTATTCCATGCCTCCTATTGTTCCCACACAAATAATATCTTTTATATGTGCTTCATTTTATCATGTCGATGTAGCTCACATTATTCATGTCAGTCCCAATTCTTTAAATTCATAGAGTAAAATGTGGGAATCAATTCCTTTCATGTCCCAACCCTATTCCAAAGATCATGTTTTTACCACCAAAACAATATGTTTTATTTCTTCTCCACTTTATCATCTTGGTCTCCCTTAGATAATTCACATGAGTGGAATTTACACTTAAACGGGTAAAAGTAAATAATGTTGAAAATCTAACAGATTCTAGGTTTGAAATACAACAGTAATTCCTTCTTCTTGTAACACTTTGTATCCCCTCTTATGATTTTTAAGTCCTACATCAATAAAGGATGCGGTTGTTCTCAATTTTCCTACCTCTCATCATTTGACATATAAGAAATCCAAATTTTAAATTTTTTATCATGAGTACTCGAGGAATCACTTTGAGAAATCTGATAAACTTTACAATGTTATCAAAGGAAATAGTTAAAATTCATGTTCCAAAAATTCCATTACAATGGAGTGACTTCCCACTCCTTGCACTACTCCTCAAGCCTTCTTTCCTTATTATCTTTCACTTTTGAGAAACAAGAACCCTTATACCTCTCTTTGTTGATCAATTGGTATAAACTAAGTAACTGCATTGTTGACTCTTTTGCCTTTGACAACATTATGTAGGCCAAAGTTGTCAAGGATTTTGGTTTCACCACACCACTATTATTGATCATTGTTACTCCATAGAGACCAAATAAGTAGTTCTCATTGGTCAGGTCAAAGATGCTCAAGTGGAATGTGTAATTTTTCTAGATTAGAAAGTCAATATAAAAATACTTGTATGCAACATTCAACCTTCATATGAAATTTTTTTTAACTGAAGTTTATATCCATAGGTTAATGGAGATATACATATGGATTGGTCATATTCAATCATACTAGTCAATGTGAAAATGAAAAAAAGATTTTATATACGAAAGACAAGATATACAATTCAAAAGGAAGATGACCGAAGAGTTGATATTTTATACCAATATTAAGGATACAAACACTATTTCATATATTTGAAGGAATATTTAAAGCTACCCATATTAATAGAGGATTACCCAAATTTAATTGAGCCAATTTTGAAAATTCCTCACTATTTGATGGACCCAAACTTTCACACCATGCACTTCCAGTTGATTAAGGTTAGTGGTTTCATACTCGTTGATGATGAGGATTATAGATATCTTGACTTCCCACAATGAGTCATAAGATGATAAGAAATAAAGATCATGGAGAAGAATTAATGTCAAATGAATTATTGGTATATAAGCCCTAGGTCTCCAATCATCCTCTTAGAATCATTCGTCGGAACTTACCTCATGAGTATGATTTTGAATATTAAGCTTTCTCTTTTCCTTTTGAAGAAGAGGAAATTTTCAATGAGGAACAGATAGATGACAATGTATTTCAATCTCTAAATAATAATTTCACTCAAGAAGAAGGTATATATATCACAAAGATGAAATTTATAGCTCAATATGATCAATATGAGGAATGTGATTATCTCCATGTCTCATCCCTAATATTTCATTCATTATCCTTTTAAGTAGATGATGCACCATGTGAGTTACACCATGGAAGCTATTGGTGTGAAACAAGTAAGAGTATGTGAAGGAGAACTATTTGGAGAAGTGGGTAAATGTGAAGAATTAATAATCTTGTGATGGTGTTGATAATTTTAAAATAACTATCGAGAACCAACTCATAAAAATGATGGTCATTTGGAGCATGAAAAGTATTAAAAAATGCCTATCAAAGAACATAATCCTAGTTGTGAATATGGCAAACCTAGAATGACCATGAATCAACCTTCCAGTAGTAGAAAAGTGAAAAATAAAAAATAAGAAGCATGGTTGAATCTAAAAATGGATGGGTAGCTATAAATGGAATTTTAGATAAATGAATACAACTAAAATTATGGATGGATCTTCACTTATAAGGGAATTCATACTAACTTTTTCAAGAAGAAACATAAAACTTTCCCTTTCTCAAGTATATGGAGATCTCTTCTAGAAGCTTGATTTCCTAAACAGTTGAGAAAGGGGTTTTACTTCAATGGGTTTTCAGAACAACATCATTTTGTGTTACTTGTTCATGGGTAACATTCACAAAGAAAAATTAATACAATCTAAGCATGTTTTCCCCCTGCATGCACTATAGGTGGTTTAGGTTTTTTGTGTTTACCTTTTCCCTGTTGTGTTTTTTTCCTTTTCTCATTATGTGGTGAATTTAATTTCCTATTGTGTGTTTTTGTGTTTGTTATTTTTCATTTTTTTTTATCAATGATGAGACTCTATTACCCAAGGGATAAGGTAGTGTTCTACTAACGCCTAAATTGAGATTATAGAATTTATTCTTACCTCATCATCATTTTATGTCAAACCAAATCAAGTCCCAACATATGAGCCAATTTTTGGCATATAAAATGTCACTACATTTTATTTTACATCCCCATTTAAAATTTTAACCCTTTTTAGTTAAATCTATCAAAATAGCCAAATTGTTTAAAATTTCCTGCTTTCAAAGTTTAACTTCTAGGAAAGGTTTCGGGAGCTTGAAAGTGTTTCATAAGTATATTTTGTAGTAAATGGAAAGGTATCATATATTTCTCCATGATGGAATGATTTAGCAAGAATTTTGGGAGCTTCTAAATGGTCTTGGGGAATATTTATTCTTACGCATTTTTTTTGGAAAAATATTGTGTATGCTTTTGAAGTTTTAACTTCATGGAAAGGTTTTGGGAACCCCATGTGGTGTTATGAAATCATATCTAGGAATTAGAAATATTTTTGAGCCTACTACATGGTGAAATAAGTAAAGCAAAGTTCTAGGATTATATAAAATGGAAACATTTCTGACACTTGTGCAAGGTGGCCTATTTACACATGAATTTTGCACTAAAGGTTTTAGTAACCTTGAGAATACTTTGGAACCTAAAAAATATAAAGTGAGATTACATTGAATCCTATTTATGAATCATAAGTTGATTATGTTTGTATTTTTTATTTAAATCTCCCTACAACTTAGCTCACCAGCACACTGCCCTAGGAAAAGTGGAGGAAAAAAAATGATGAATGAATCACTCATTTTTAGTAATCCTATAATAGTGTCATTAGATTCATTTCCCTGTTACCATGTGAAATTATCTATAATACAACCAAAATTCGATTAAGTATGGATCCTAAGGAGAAGGAAAGTCTACATGAGAAAAAAAAAAGTGATATAAATAAAGTTTCAAAGTGCACTTTGGCACAATGGAAAAAATTTCTTGCACCATTGCACCTTAGAAACATTTTTGAGGTGAAATTTCACCCCCAAAGTGCTCCTCTTTCTAATTAGAAGATGATTTTAAAATAAAAAGTAAAAAGCAATACAAAAAAATGAAATATGAAGGAAAATTAAAGTGTGCATACCATGTAGGCCCCCCAACATACCCAAGGAACACTTCAAACCCTCATTTTTCACCTTGTGTGAAATTTTTACAATCAATTTCAAACCAAAATTGTTCTTATTCTTGGAGGAGAAACTTCCACCTTCCACATGCACTGCGCATATCCACCACACAAATTGTTAATAACTTGTTTTCCCTCTAAATCACCATCAAGGTACATTCATAAACTCTAAAGAAGCCATTAAAGCACATTTGAAGCTGAATTTTCATCCTTTCATGTTTTTAAAACACTTTACGTGCCCTAGGTACACTAGGAAGTTTTTTACACATATCTCATGATCCCGTGTACGAAATGAATAAAATGTTTAGCCATACACTCCTCTTGAGGGAGCGTTTTAGATGATTTATGAATCATATTATGTGGTTTACCCATTTAATACATATTCATGACTATTGTTTTCCAGCCATCATACCCATAGTTTCCCCAAAACAACATTTTTTCAAAAAATATTGTGACAAAACCACATAAGTAAACCTCATTAAACTTAGACCATCCATTAATCCCCTCAATTACATCATTTTGAGAAATTGGTCATGATCTAAGAATAAAAAAATTCTTTATTTATCAACTTAACTATCATTCCTTTCTAAAAAAAACTTGTAAACCCCATATACAAGCAAAAATTTTGTTGTCATTTTCTCTCATATCTCGTGATATAATCCTTTAAAAATTGAAGCACATTTTTCCCTCACTGATATGATTCTACAAAATAAAAAACTAATCAAATTGGAAAATTTTCCCTTTCTTCTATTGATGCCAATTTGTAAGCCTTGCACATAGCCATAACTTGTATTTTAAATTCTTATTGATTCCGATGAGAGAATATCACAAAATATTTGAATAGATTTCTAATGAATTAATTTTCATTAAATTTTGATTTTATTTTATATCATTTTTCCCAAAATATGAAATCGGCTTCCAATAACACTAAAATACACTCAAATTTAGGTATTTTAAGAAATAGTTTGCGGAATCCATTTTTATTTGCAGCATATAATTCTTTAAACTTTATAAGACTAGTGTGCTTATAAAAACAAAAATTGAAGCTTCAATACTCTGGATATGATACCATTTCCATTCTAGTGGATTTTGATTATCTGAGGTAGATGAATGAAGAAGGAAAATGCATTTGTGGTCTTGAGTCAGAGTGCATAGGAGAATTTTTGATAACAAAACATACAGTTTAATAATTTAAATATTATCATGATGGGAACCGTGGTTGTGTTATATTCTTAATATCCATTCAAGAGGCACGATAGGAGGTTCTTACATACATAAAGAAGGTATTTTCCATTCAGTCATTTTTCATGCTTATCTTACAAAGAAGAAGTGTCTCCATTAATGGGATTGTAATTTTTCCAATGATTATTCTCACAAATATATGATATCATTAAATCAAAAATGGCTCACAGCTACTGAGTCTGAGTAATGTGTGGTATGAGTGCATTCTTCATGGTTATCATAAGATGAGTTTTTTCTCAAATGCAAAAAAGGAGATAATGTTTGTGAAAATGATTTTATTTTTTCATTCTACTATTACTCATAAAAGTGAAGGGTTGAAATATAAATTCCCAAGCATGAGCAATGATGATCAATAAATATAATGTTGGAAACATAATTTATAGTTATAAGAACATATAGGTTCTAATCCTTGAAACATTTAAGGAAGATTATATCCATTTACCACATTCATCTTTGTAATGGAGGAAGAATAGGACTTCATCCTGGATCATTTAACTTCTCTATATTATTATCTTTTTCTCTCTCCAACATTCTCTCTCCATTGAGGATAATATTTTGTAAAAAGGAACTTAGGTCATATAGAGTTTCTATTTCACTTGGGAATTTGAAGAGCCATTGTTTCAACTATAAATTTTAAAGATCTCTCCATTCTAAGAGGAAAGTAGGTTTCTCCCTATCTAGCAAGTTCTATTCTTCCATTCCGTTATATGGTAATTTTCCTCCATTCTCATCTTGTCACTCAGTTGAGCACATGCTGTAATTTTTAAGAATTTGGGACATTTAGTCTTCTTTGTGGAATGAATAAAACTTGATAAATGTAACGAGAAAGTAGTGGAGAAGAAATAGAGATTAGATATCTCTCACCATATTATCTATCAGAAGCACGTACATATATATAGGAGATGAATATAACAATATTCCCCATTATTAAAGGAGCGTTACATATAGATCGAGAATAATGGGATATGATAAAATAAAAAAGTCTTATAATATCTAATTATTTGATATGTTTAACTATGCCAAAATTCCTCCCCTTATTACATTATTCTTGCAAAGTAACCCTAAAAAGTTCAAATTTCACTTTTCCAAGAGATTTGGTGAGAATAACAGCTATTTGTGCTTCTGTAGCACAATACTAGAGATTAATGTGATGGTTCAAGATGTGATCTTGAATGAAATGAAAATAAATCTCAATATGCTTTGTTAGTTCATGAAAAATAGGATTCCGCACAAGCTTCAACACACTCTAATTTTTGCAGTAGAGAATAGGTGACTAATTTTAAGGAACCCCCATATCATCCAAATGTGATGTAACCATATCGCTTCGCACACAAATCCTCATGAAGAATGATACTCTTCCTTTATGGATGAAATAGAAACAACATTCTCCTTCTTTCTTATCCACAAGATAGGTCTAGATCCAAGATGAAAAATATATCTTGTGTTTGACTTCATGTCATCAATAGATCCAGTGTGGTCTGAGTCGACATATCCCTATAAGAATAATTGATAATTCTTCTTATATTCTAGACCATAGTAAACTGTACCTTGGACATACCTCAAAACATGCTTTGATGCAGTCCAGTGACATTTCTTTGGCTCCTCCATAAACCTAGGAATATAGCTAGTATCATCCCATAAGTATGGTTTGGTATATGTCAAGTAGATGAGCCCTCCAACAAATTTCCTATAGAGAGTAGCATCTACATGAGGTGAGTCCTAAAATCATGAAAGTTGAAAACATTTTTCCATGGGAGTGAATATAGGTTTATAGTTGGACATTTTATAGTTTTCTAAGAGTTTTTTGGAGTACTTTATTTGGGAGACAAAAATGTGATGTTTCTTTTTCCATATCTCCAAGCCAAGACAATAATGTAGTAGACCCAAAACTGTCACGTCAAAGGTTTTTTTGAGATCATTCTTAACAATATCAACTTGATCTTCTGAACTACTAGTGATCACAAGATCATCCACATAGACAAAAATAATGATAATTTATTTTCCTACCTTCTTTATATACAAATTTGAATATGAGGGGCTGTGTGAACCCATGCTACAAAAGGTGATCATATATCTTGATATACCATGACCATGGAGATTTCTTCAATCCATAAAGTGATTTTATGAGATGACATACCTTTCTAGGATGCTCTTCATCAAAAAATCCTTCAGGTTGGGTCATGTACACTTTTTCTTTTAGATCACCATTTAGGAAAGAACTCTTGACATCCATCTGCTGAATTTTCCATCCTTTTTGTGTTACTAGTGCGCAAACAACTCTAATGGTGTAGATCTTCGCAGTGGGTGCAAAAGTTTTATTCATAGTCAATGCCATCTTTCTGAGGATATCCCTTTGCTACAAGTCATGATTTATGTTTTTTGATGGATCCATCTTCCTTACATTTTGTTTCGAAAACCCATTTGCAGCGTATGGGTTTCTTCCTTGTAGGAATATCGACAAGTTCTCATGTCTGATTGTACATGAGTGAGTCATATTTTACATCCATTGATTCTTTGCACTGAGGTTGATTGAGTATTTCACGAACATTATTAGGCTAGGAAATATTAATCAGTGTACTCATGAGTACAAAATTTACCTCATTTCTTATCTGACTCATTGTTCTAAATCCTGATGAAGTATTTTTGAGTGATTGCATGTGAGAGTCTTTGATGGTGCTTTGTACCCACTTCATATGAGAACTCAGTTTCTTTTGTGAAGAATTATTTTGTTTACGCGAGGATGGATGCAGAGTAACATTATCTAGTTCTCTAAGGTCAAAATATAGTTCCCCTTGCAACTCATATTTTCTCTGAGTATTATCCTTTGGCTCATCATTTGATTCAGAGACTTATCGGTGAGAGGTGGCTAGTAATGGTTCTTCTGTTGGCACTATTGAGTCAAAGGATGGCTCATCACAAATAACATCTCGAATCTTGGATATTTTTTGTCTCAGGATCCATGAGAGGGTATTCCTTCCAGGTAGTGTTATAGTCCAATAGGATGCATAGTAGTGTTTTCGGATATACTTTCTTTCTCTTTTGAGATGGGACATACATGTATGTTGTGCAACCAAATAATCATAAATGAGAAATTGATGGATTTCTACCACTCCATACCTCTTCTAACATTTTTTTAAAAATAATTTTTATTAATCCCTACTGAGAAGATAAATAGTTGTCTGTACTAGTTTCACCCAATATCAATCCTCCAACTTTGTTATTTATAGCATGCAGTGAGTCGTCTCCATCATGATGTGATTGCAATCACTCCACAATTTCGTTCTGCTGAAGCATGTAGGGAGCAGTTAGGTTCTGCTTAATTCCTTGTTGGTTTAGGAATGCCAAGAAATTCTTATATGTGAATTCCCCCCCTTTATCTGAGTGGAGTACAAGAAGAGGTTGTCCGGTCTCTTTCATAGAAAGTTGATAGAACATCTAAAAATTGTGAAGAGCCT
Organism: Taxus chinensis; assembly: GCA_019776745.2. NCBI lineage: Eukaryota > Viridiplantae > Streptophyta > Pinopsida > Cupressales > Taxaceae > Taxus > Taxus chinensis. Next base: position 866,287,227 of record CM034147.1, on the reverse strand, counting down.
CACTCTTATTTTTAAAGAAAAAAACCCACATTTTTTTATATAAGTCATCCACAAATAGTTGGAAGTAATGGTATCCTAAAAATGAAGTAGGCAATGGTTAGTTCAAATTGGTATGTAAGTACCTCCAAACATTTCTTGGAATGGAAGGTGCTCTCCTTAAACAAATCCTTATGTTGTTTTCCTGCAAGACAACCAGGGAAAATAGGCAAGGAACTAGACAATTTGTGTTTTCCATGTGGCATTACTTTTGAACTCAATTGGTACAAATATCCAATAGACAAGTGACCATATCAGTAATGCCATAGGGTAGTAGATTCCATTTTTGATGCAAATAAATATATTATAGATGATGAAACAATATATAAAGAAAATAACTTATCTTTTAGAAAAGCTCTAGCAATAACCGTACCTTGCCCTGAGATCAAACATGATTTGATGTAATTTTGAACCTGAAATTCTACCTTTAAATGATAATTTAGGATTTGATTTATTGACAAGAGGTTACTAGTCAATCCAGGAACATATAGTAACTTTGTAAGTGTACATTTTCGTGGTACGAGAGAAACGGTAACTTAGCCTATTCCTTCTACACCATAGTCTTTGTCATTTGATACCCGAACCCAATCTCTAGTGGGTTGTTTATTCAGTGAATCAAACAACTTCTTATCACCTGACATATTCTTACTAGCACCCAAGTCTATCAACCAGACCCTCTTCATTGCTTATGAAGTATGAGAGAGTAGTACAAGATTCTTACCACAATTGGCTCCTTCTGGTGTCTCCTCATCAGAATCATCATCCTGTTGGGCTGCGAGATGTCCCTTTTTCTTTCTTCAGTGGGGAAATCATGTTTTGAGTTTTTAAAATCAACATGCTCAGTTGGGATTGATTGAATCGAATACCCTTGTTTCAAGCCATTGTACCAACAATGATCAGTGTCGTGAGTGTTGGTTTTACAGATTTAACACCTCCTCTTTAATGTTTTAGCTTTCTGTGGTTCATTCTGATGTGCCTATATTTGCTTCTATGGGGAAACTCTAAGATTATTCTAGCCACGATGTGGCTTTAATAAAAGGGATTTTTCATAGGACTCATCCTTGACTGAATTGATTGCCTCTTCATGTAATAGCAAGCTAACGAATTCTTCAAACGTTGCTTTCTATTTGGATACATTCAGTGTCATAACGAACACTCGGAATTGAGAAGGGAGTTACCTCAAAGTGATTGAAGCCAAATTAGTTTATTCTACCATCTCACTGAGCGTTAATAACTTTGTTCGTGGCTTAGCCACCTGATGTCAGAACTTGTCAAATTTTTCATCTGACTCCAGAGATAGGGTTTGTAGTTTCGACTAAAGATGGAGGGTCTTAGTTTGATTCTTAGCCTCAAAGATGGTTGCTAACTTATCCCAATATTCCTTTGGTTTTTCTGCATCTTTAACATGTGGTTTCACATCATCGGTGATACTCAACATAATCAACACCAAGGTTAGTAGGAACTACCACAAACCCTGTGATGATGCCCCATAATCCTTCAAACTGAAGAATAGTCTACATATTTATTTTCTAGGCTACATAATTTGGTTCTTTAAGTAATTAATCATCATATAGAAGTTGGTTTTGGTGTAAAAATTATAAAATAAATGGTTTTATTAATTTCAAATAATTATTACAAGTCTTCACTCACTGTTGAGAGAATCGGCCTCTAAGGTGTTCTCGATATTATCATGTTGAGAGATGATGATTCTTCTTAGGGAATTCTTCTTCATCTTCATAGTCTTCTTCATAACTAGATTCTATGTCTTCTTAAACTCACTTTACCTGGCATTTGATGTCAAAAATAAAATACTCTAGAAGTCATCTTCAAACCAGTTCATCAAATGCAAGGTTTCGAGTGTTGCAAAGCTTGTTAAGAAATTCTAAATAGAACCCAGAGCTTTCTGGAGCTTATGGATGGTGTTCTACATCTTACGAGTCATTGTTATGGATTTTAGTAGTCTCGATTGTTTCATTCACGCTTGAAATTCGGTGTTGGTCTATGGGACTCAACTTTGACTTGTTCGAGAGCTCTTCTTCTAGACTGACAACATTGGATCGGATTCTTGCTTTCTAAAATTTTGATTGGTATAGATATAGTGTCATGTGCATGGATTTATTTTCTTTATGACTACATTATGTATTTTTTGACTGGGTATACCCTTTTCAACATGGAAGATGCTCTTTCATCATCTTTGATGATACAAATAATAAAATAAATCTAGTTTTTTTAAATGTGAAAAAATTTCTTTTTTTTAATGGAAATGCATTATATTTTGGTGGCACTTTCCTCCCACATCCAAGCTGAATCCAAGAGATTTTTTGTATCTTCAACGCAGAGTTCTTTTCCTTTAAAAAAACATGTCCACGCAAAAATAAATAATGGCTTAAAATTTTCAACACAACACAAAATCCTCTTCCACATACCATGAAAACGCTTCTCATTTTTCTCTCCACGGGTTTCAGATATAGCTAAAAACCAATTTTATTCTCCATATCAAAATAAAAAGATGCCTAGGTTCATTGTTGGAACATACACTAGCATCTCCACTTTCCATGCAGGAGATAGAGACAAAGGCTACATTTTGGTAGTGAAAAATAGATCACTATAGATTGTGCAGGTACAAAAAACTTACCAAATAAAATATTTTCTTCACACATCCTCTTTGTAGAAATAAACAATGCCAAATCACTCTAATCATTATAGAAGAAATAGAGATTAGATATCTCTCACCATGTTATTTATCAGAAGCATGTACATATGTATAGGAGAGGAATATATCAATATTCCCCATAATTGAACAAGCATTACAAACAGATAGAGAATAATGGGTTACGATAAAACAAACAAGTTTAATAATATCTAGTTATTTGTTACGTTGAACTATGCCAACAATAAAGATTTCTATTTATCTGTACATTATACATTTCATTATGTTGTTATGTTTTGTTATGGTTATTTTTTTCATCCAATTGAAATAGGAATCACCTATGAATTGTAATTGATGAAATATGAGTTTTAGTTATCAATACAATTCCCCTTCCCATTTATCTCTCTCTCTCTCTATCCTTACCTACAATTTCACCTCTGTTTCGTCTTTAATTAAAGTCATAACATGGTGTATTGTAACACTCACTAGCCTCTGGCCACCCAAGGATATTTTTCAATTTTAAATAGTTTCTATATTTTAGTAAATGGGAGTTACCTTATTCCTAATCAGAGGGATTCAATCCTCCGATTGTTGAAAAAGAACACATTATTTCCTTGGCAAAATATTTTACAAACAATAGTATGTTATATCCTTTTTATATAAACATGTTTGTTCACATGGTAATTTTTGATGTGAATGAATATCACATACAACTTTGTACTTGATTTATGATTCTCGGCACTTTTCACTACCAATCCAAATGATGCCCTTGGGGATATCTAGCTTTATTATTTATCTATATTAAGGTTCTAACATTGCAATATCAACAAATTTAATTCCAATTTCTAGTTGTATACACATTCGCATACTATCAATTTTTTAACATGCTAAGGGGTGCTTGATATGTAGAATCTATATTATAGGTCTACTTCCAACCATGGTTATCTGATTTGTTTGGATCTCATCTATGCTTATTATTTGATTATAATTATTTGTGGGCTATTCCCTATGATTTATTGTGTGTCTAATATTCTATAGCCTTGAATCCACCGAGTCTCTTGCAACATTTTAAGTGATGTCCCACATATATAATCATCTTAATTAGATCCATCCTTGGTACATGAAGCATATCCTGTTATTTTGAAAATAACAATGGCACAAATACTAATTGAGAATGACTAATTACACACCAACTAAAGGAACTTAGGTCATAAAAAGTCCTAATTAAGGGGGTACCATACTAAAGGAGTTATAGAAAAATCTCTGATTCTCTAGCGAAATATGGGAAAAAATTTTATCCAAATGATGATATCAGCTACGATCCTAATTCTAGCACACATATACAAATTTTTGTTCATGTGCCAATTAATCATTAGGTGAAACCTACTACCTATTTCTGATATGACTAAAATGTTTCTCCTATAGACAAAAAATCATGCACTTACTATTTTACATTATGCTTATAAGTATATAATTATATGCATGATTCCTAAGCAAGAAAACTAGACATTAACAACATTTGTTTTAGTTTTACATTGCTTTATCCTTTTTATACTTATATAATTTAATTTCTTTGAATAAATACTTTACTTGTGGACATTTGAAAACATGTGACCTATCTTTCTAGTATCGATTTTAACCTTCGATCATCATGTATAGTATCAAACATTAGGGATATGAGTGCCCAAGTGCTACTGTCCCCTTTGGGCACTTTTATTCCTTTCCCTTATTTTATCAAATTTTGAAAATTCCACATTGACTATTAGTTCTTGTAAATTACTGCCTATCAATTTGACATTTCATTTTCAGATTTTAATGATTAAATTAAAACAAGGAAATCATATATATACATGACATACTCACTCTTATTGGGCACCTAAAAATATGGGCTATTAGTTTATATCTACTACTTTGGTAAAGAGAAGCATTTGAGGATAGAATTTGGGGTTTCATCATTCACTGCATTGGTGGGGGCTATTTATAAACTTCATCTCACACATTTATCTTTGGGTAAAAATTATATGTAACCCATTATCTTCATTGTGACTAGAAACAAGGGAAACATATCTTCGAAGGGACATTGTACGTACCTAAAATTGTAGGGTACTGCACAACCAGAATGATGTTACACATGCCCCAATGATGATATAATGTCTCGTTGCAAGGTGTTTGGAATCTAGAAAGGCTCACTAAGTATACACTTGTATCCCACACGCCTGCGCTCAGCCTCTAGATGCTTTGTATTTCCCTTTTCCCCCTTTCTTCTTATAATATTGTATTCAGTGAGGAAACCGCCACCTTGCCTGGGTGGTGGTCCTGTGACTGCCACCTAGGATAGGGTGGCGGGTCCCGTAACTGCCGCCCTACATAGGGTGGTGGGTCTTTTATGCATTTTCTAGATCCTTTCGATGATCACCTCAAATGTAAATCTTGGATTTTTACACTCTTTTCTTCAACCACTTTGGCTTGCATTAATGTTTTTGGTCCCCTGACAATAGTGTTTTTCCTATTATTTATAGTAGAAGAGATCAAATGGGAGTTACCTTATGGTAAATGTATTAGCTATAAATACCCAGCTTGTTTTCAAGCAAATGGCCCCTCATCCTCTCAATTATCCTATTCAGTATTTAAATTTCTTGCTTAGAATTTTATTAGTTTCATGCTTTGCCTCTGTTATTGGTCTTTTACAGGTCATATAATCTTCTTTTTTCAGTCTTGCTCCCATTGCTGCTTCATACAATTAGTTTAGAATAAAATAGCCTCATTTCTAGACTAGAATCCATTAAAAGTTACAGGTTTTGTTCTGTCACAAGGATAGTTTCTGAAACTCTCGGTACACTTGTGTTGTATTCCCATAATAAATCCTGCTAGGAATTACATAGTCAAGCTCTGTTCACTTGCGTTATCTCTCTCCTAACTCACATTGTATTCAGGTCTATATCCAAAGTTACCATTACTCAAATACCATCCTCTATTGATACTATCATATACACACTTTCTGGATTCACAAGGACACAAAGGAATGAGGATATCACACTGAGGGGACAAAATCACACACAACTAGATTTATCACTATTCTGTAAATGCCAGGTTTGAGCTATCAAAGTTTTAGTTACAACATATCAAATAAAGTAGTGAATTATTTTATTTTAGTCAAAAAGTTTGCTCTCGATATCACCAGGGAAGTTGTGGGGATTGATGATTTCTAAGAAACTGTGATTCATTCCTCACTTCTGAGGTAGGATCAAGAGTCTTTTCAATTTAAAACATATAGTTTCTTAGATATTTAGGATAAGATCACAACTACACAGTCGAATAGCCATACCAGGCTACGTTGCTTGTTTTATTCTGTTATTAGATTAGTTGTTCATTTTGTTAAATATACTAGAGTAGATGAGCTCTTTAATTTTATTAAAATACATCATTGAAAATACAAAAATAGAAGAATACTTGCGTAGTGTAAAAACCTCTTTCGTAATCAGTTTATTAATGTTAGTTAAAAGTTGAATCATTTTTGTATGACAATCAGAGGACCTAGAGAGCCTCGAGAATATATATTTGAAACCTATAGTGCCTCAGCCAAATCTACCCACAACATTAGCTGATATAGATCAGGACCTTAGGATATAGGTCTTTCGAGAAAACAACAAACTTACAAGAAATTAGTGAGTAGCTAAGAGGATTAAACATCGAAGATGAAAAAGCTTACATGTTTTGGTCAAATCATCCAAACTATAGATTTCCTTGATAAAACATCTGAAATGACTGTGCAAGGATTCAAATGAGAGCAAACATTTGGTTGTCGATCCTTTGGTTCCACAACCCGATGCAGGAGACCTCCTCGTTAACATAGATACTAGATTAATGTATTCAAATTGTCAGAACACCTGTTAGGTATTAAGAGAAAATAATACAACTTCTAGTTCTAAACATAGAGGTTGAAAAGGCATATGATTATTGGATAGTTGGGAGAAGGGATTGATTCTTCACATGACCATAACAGGTCCATCACAACCACAAACTCACGGTTGTGATCCCCAAGTCCCATAATCCAACAGGCCTACAAGTCAGTTAAGTATTGACACTGGCTTATGAACACTGGTATTTAGATCTTCACAACTCTCACCAGATATTATAGTACAATTCTCTGTATTAAACATAGAAGCCAATCAATTTATTACTTTCTAGGCTAGACTAGAAAACCACCCATAGCTAACTACAAATCCACTAAATCACCCATCACCAATTTTAGGACCTTTTCTGGAGATATATACAAAGCTCCCACAGGCCACTTCCCATGTATCCAACAACCAAGAAACAAGATCTTGATAGAGCTTGACATTGATTGGAGCCTCCAAGAAACCATCATATCCCAATGGACCATTACACCAATTCAGGTTAGGATGGCCTTCTTCGCCTTAGATTTGCAAATTCCATTATTGCGTATTGAGGATATAAGATTACTCGATTAGCTTATTTGTATCTATTCAAATCCAAACATTCACCGGATGTCTCGACACAACCTCGGGAGGTCAAGTACAAGGAAGAGGTACTTGTAGATTCTCATTCTCATATGTTACTTTTCCATCATACAAAATTGGTGAACCCAATGTGAACAAATAGTTCTTCCTTTAATTATTCTTCATTTCTCAAATTCACCTTCGCTCTTTCCCATTACTCTGCGGGTATTCATATACCCCCCAAATATGTCGGGTTACGATGCATATGGTAGACCTCTCTCAGGTCTTGAAACAAACAAATAGGAAACCATTGCCCTCACTTTCTACATGGGTGGATAACTATTCAAGTAATTACTTGTCATCTCAAAATCCCCCTGAAAGAACTAGCCGAAGTTCTTTATTCCAAATCAAGGATTTTGATTAGTTTGCACAAACACAAAAGCCAGAGCCATCAGGCTCTAATAATATGACATTTACTAGAGAGTCCACTCCATCTCCTTGAGTCTTGTTTAGACCAAAAATCAGTAGACAGTTAGATGGACTCCCCTTTTTCAATGAGGAATGCTTAGCATGCTTCGCTAAAAGTGAACAACATTTCCAAAACATGTATCCACCTATAGGGAGTTTAAAAATGTAGCCTAATACCCTATTCCATGAAAACACCCCCATTATTCAACCTATGGGAAATACCCTCCACGAGGCTTAGCAGGGTATCATACCCCTTTATAGCCTCAAGCTATACAACAAACACTCGTAAGGCAAAGCACTACGTCTTCGTCAATGGAGGTCATTTCAGCCTTAGCTAAAAAGGTTAGACGGTTGGAACTTTCCCAAGAAAACAAAAATTCATACTTTGGGAAAGAAAGAATCCCTAACCCTCTGCATCATCCCAGTTAGGTTGACCTTACAGGAACAGGAACGTATGGCATGTCTCCTCAAAATCCTTATAGTTACCCATAGCAAACACCAATTAGGACCACGTTTTCAAATGCCGCTCCAGTTGAAAACATGACACCTCCCAACTTGGCACCAAACAACCCATACCAGAACAATGTCCCTCCTTACTTAAAAATTTATTCAAAGTCACTACAAGGAGACATGTTCTCTTCTCCTGGGATGTTCATTCAACTGCAGGGATTCCCATATGTCCCTACAAACCCATATGCTATGCCATATCAAAAACCCATCCCACCTCAAGCCCCTCAGCAAGCCCCATCGATGGTCGAGGCAACCAAAGTAGGGACTTATTTAGAATATTTAAAAGAGCCCGTAGACTTCACCATACGAAGTGTAATGCTTCCAAGACCTCTCCCCGACTTACCCAAATACAAAGGGGAAGGCGACCCAAACACACACATTAAGGCCTATGCCACAGCCATATGGGAGTTACTCCCTTGGGACGGGGTTGTCACTAAGATATTCCCTAAAACCTTATAGGGTATTGCCCTTGATTGGTATTACAAAATACCTGAAGCCTCGATACACTCATTTAAACAACTCATGTCAGAATTCATCAAAGCTTTCGACATGAACAAATTATTAAGAACGGGAATTAGGGAATTCTTACATATTAAACAAGAACATAACGAATCTACTAATCATTTTATTCAAATATGTCGTACGGTTCACTACTCATGGGCAAGTGCTCCGAATATGGATCAAATGGAACTATGTGATTTATTCCTTAGTTCTCTCAATAGATAGATAAAAGAAGAAGTCCAGAAGTTCCCACTAAGAACTTACGATGAGGTACTCGAGAGTGCTCTCTGAATCGACCAAGTAGTGATAGATAGTGGTTGCAATACATATGGGACAAATGGGAAATTAACCACTCCCAATCAAAACACCATGGCCTATTCTAATGCAGGGAACACTAATCAAGGACCTAAAATCCTTAAAAAGAACCATGGGGTTACAACAGATGGAATAAATGACCAAGTTAAAAGGGAAAATGTTGTAAACATTTTTCCACCTGTCAATAATAAACGAAATAACAATTTTACTCCAAAAGTAATGCGGTGGATTTTAGTTATCCACCATGGCAAACCAATAAAAACAACAACAACAAAAACAAATCCAAACACAAAGTCCAAATCAAAACTCAGCTGGATATCGAGTCAAAACCAAAGGCAACAACCTCAAAATTTTAACCCTAACAACCAGTAACCTTATCAGAGTTTTGGGCCACAACAGGTTATAAATCAACAACCTCAAAATTATAATCCCAATCTATATTACAGCTTCCACAAGATTCAAGGCCACAATACTAGGACTTGTCGTGAATACAATAAATTCATGTAACATTTTCCAGAAGATCAAAAGCAAATCTTTATACATGTGATTTTAGCAAATTCTATGGTACCCATGCCAAACACTTATGCAGGGGCAGTTTCCCCTCAAAATGCACCCCTCAAGATCTTTAATGATCTGCTCCCAAACCACCCCAAGAATAATATGCTAGATCCTAATGGAACAAACAAAGGTGTTGTAATAGGAAATAATGATCATGAAGCTTCAACTTCATTAAATCCACTAGTCGCACCCCAATTAGGAACTCATCCTCAAACTAAGATAGTTGGTTTAGTGGAGTTAGACACTGAGCTACCTGTAGAAACCATAACAAGAACACGGGATTATTCTTCTCAACCTACTCCAAGTTATCCATTAGAACCAGACAACAACCAACAAACGTTGGTAAAACCCATAGGCTCCTTTGATTTAATTAACGATTTAACTAAAACCTTCTCTCACATCTCCTTTTTGGCTATTTTAAAGAACTCTCCCACCCACAGGGCTACTCTCTTAGAAGCATTAGGCCTTGGTCATTTAATCAACATCACTCCTCCCCCAGAAACATAAGTAAATTATGTGGACTTTGACTTTTATTCTCTGGGATAGCCAGATAGGGATACGGAATTTATATTCGATATAGGCAAAATGCCAATAGATGCTGAAATTACATGAAGAGGCGACCCAACTTTACATTTACAAGTTTGGGTCTACAATAATTATGTTAAACGTGTAATGGTTGATGATGGGGAAGCAGTTAATATAGTGCCCTTCACTTTTCTTCAAAAGTTAGGATATGGAGAGACAAACTGTTCCACAATGTGAAATACATTAAGAGGTTATGATAGCCTCAAAGCCACTTCGATTGGAACCATAGTTTTACTAGTCACTTTAGGGCCCAAAACGGTCCTCACTGAGTTTTATATTATAGATCGAGAAACCAATTATAATATGATCCTTGGGCAGTCATGAATACACCGCATGAAGGCAATCCCTTCCATGCTATTCCAAGAAATAAGATTTCTGCACTTAGGGAAAATATTCGTGGCACAAGGTGACCCAAAACCCTTCGATATACACCTAGATGATTTGAAGAAAAGACCGGGTATTCATTCCGAGTTTGAACTCCCAACAAATCAACTCATCAAACTAATTATTTCAAAACCAAAAGAAGAGTTGATACCCACCATGGAGTTATAAGTTACAAATCCAGCCGAGGACATTCCAGCACTAAAAAATGAGACCATTTTAATAAAAATAGTATCACTAGGGTCTAACGTAAAAAATTTCGAGTTGCTGGAGAAATATTTACCTATTTTCCTACCGTTTGATTCAATGTGTATTGGACACACCCTGGGAATCGCTTCTCTTCCATTAGATGAAGTTTTTATGGTAGAAGTAACTAAAGCAAAAGAAACAGATACGAAAGATATCCCAACATCCATTTTTCCAAACAATTATTGGACTCTCCACTTCGATGGAGCTAGATGTCACTTTGAAGCTAGGGCGGGAGTGATCTTTACTTCACCTGAGGGAAAGATCCTACCTTTCACCTTTAAATTAAAATTCGAATGCACAAACAATGGGGATGAGTACGAAGCTCTCATCCTTGGCCTCATTCTAGCTAAAAGAATGGGTGTTGACAACATTAGATTACTAGGAGACTCACAGTTGCTTGCAAACCAAGTCTCTGAGGTATACGAAACTAGGGCTGAACATTTACAAGTCTATAAAACAACAGTATTAGATCTAAGTAAGGGATTTAGTTTCATATCAATTGAAGCAATCCCATGAGAGCAAAACCTTCTCACAAACTCGATAGCAACCTTAGGTTCCCGTTTCACCCCAAATAGTGAGTTGGAGGATACAAATCTCATAGTATCACTTCGTACCGAGCCATTAGTGTGCAAAATACCAACAAACTCACTCCTAACTCATGGAGAGGTTGAGGATGATTTTTCCATTGTAGATCACTTTAATGATGATAAAGTCACTCTTGAATATCTAAATGCCTATGCGGAGCACCACCTTGCTCACCGTATAGTTGATCTTTCTTTATTACCACATTCCTCTTCCTATTTTGGAAATACCATGATAGAATCTCCTCCACAGAAGAATCTCGATATCTATGAGATAGAACACGGAGAAATTTTTGAACTACCTCCAGCCCCACCTAAATTTGAAGAAGGTAATGCTTCTTTAATAGAAGAAACCATTGACATAAACATTGGAACAGAGGAAGAACAAAAAATTTTTAAGTTGGGATCCTCGTTAACTCCAGAGTTGATAGAAATACACACCCAAATCCTCAAAGAACATCAAAAGGATTTTGCATTTAATTATAAAGAAATGACGGGTATTGCACCACAAGTCATGGTACATAATCTTGTCACTAAGATAGATGTGAAGCCAATTAAATAGAATTCAAGACCGATGAAGCCAAAAGTGGCTCTCATGGTAAAAGAGGAAGTAATAATACTTCTCCAAGTAGGATTCATCAAGCCCGTTGACTATCTATAATGGGTGTCTAATATATTTCCCTGTCCTAAAAAAGAATGGGAAGATATGCATTTGCATAGATTTTCAGGATATTAACAAAGCTTGTCCCAAAGATGACTTCCCATTACCGTCCATTGACATTATCATTGATGCAACCACTAGATTTGAACTATTGTCCCTAATGGATGGGTTCTCAGGGTATAACCAGATTAAAATATCTAAACAAGATTAAGCCGAAACTACATTCATAACTCCCTGGGGAACTTATTGCTACACTGTTATGTCATTTGGTCTTAAGAACACCGATGCTACATATCACCAGGCAATGACATATATATTCCATAATCTTATCCATAAAATTGTGGAATCATATGTGGATGACTTGTTGGCCAGGGCCAAGAAACATTGTGATCATCTAGAAGTTATCTGTATCATCCTCTCACGATTAATTGAAGATGGCATCACATTAAATCTAGAGAAGTGCGTGTTTGGTGTGACATGAGGCAAAATTCTGGGCTACATTATATCTTGACAACGGATTGATGTTGATCCAGCCAAAATATGGGCTATTCTCAAAATAATCCCACCATCGGATGAGTATGGAATTAGGTCATTTCTTGGGAAACTTGGTGCAATCCGCAGGTTCATCCCAGATCTAAGTTTTACCATTCATCCAATGAACAATCTATTAAAGAAATATTATAACATTGATTGGACTCAAGAATGTAATGAGGCCTTCGAAGCAGTTAAACAATTCTTGTTGTCTCCACCCATGCTAATGCCTCCCAAACTAGACCATCCTTTGATCCTATACTCACAAACCACTCATGTCTCGCTAGCCTGCATGCTGGCTCAAGAAGACAATGATAAACAAGAACGTGCAGTCTATTTCATCAGCCAAACATTGCTCGATTATGAAACACGTTATACACAGGCAGAGAGAGAACGCCTTGCCATAGTCTTTGCAACAAAATTTTTAAGACATTACATGTTAAACCAAGAAATGAGAGTCATTGTAAAGACATATCATTTACGAACGTTTCTCACACAAGGATCTTTATCTAAAAAGGTTGGATGTTTCATAACCTTAATGGGTGAATTCGAGCTGATGTTCGTTAACAAAAAATCTGTTAAGGGATAAATAATTACAGATTGGTTGGCTGAAAATCCACTAGATGGAGCTAATCTGGTAAATCTGGACTTTCCTGATGAGTGTATATACTTCATCGAAACCATACCTCCCATCTCTACATCTCCCTGGTATACTGATATCATCAATTTCATCATAAACCACACATACCCAGAAGGTGCCATGTCATAACAAAGAAGGTGGTTAAATGCATTATTACCACTAAATACATTGTCTTAGAATAGGTACTCTATCATAAAGCCTTCAACGACATGCTTCTAAGATCCATTAATATGGAAGAATCCAAGAAGATTCTTCATGAATTCCACAATGGGATATGTGGAGGACACTTTGGTGGTCATGCCACCACTCGTAAAATACATCGGATGGGCTATTTTTTTCCCACTCTTGAGCATGATGTAGTGGAATTTGTACGTAAGTGCCACAAATGCCAAGAATTCTCTCATGAGATTCACATGCCAGCACAATCCCTGCAACCAATAGTGACTTTGTGGCCCTTCTCCACATGGGTCTGGACTTAATAGGGAATTTCTCTCCCTCATCAACCGATGGCCATAATTTTATAATTATAGCCATGGAATATTTTACCAAATGGGTGGAGGCCATGCCTCTCACCACCGTACTAGGTTCAGTACTTGTCAAATTCATTCTGAACCAAATTATCTATAGGTATGGTGTCCCAAAAGTCATTATCTTAGACAATGGCACATCCTTTAAAAATGACAAGGTCAATCAGTTATGTAGCAAGTTTAAGATGAACCATCACATGGCCTCTCTTTACTACCCTCAAGCTAATGGGCAGGCTGAAGAAACAAACAAAACATTAAAGGCTATTCTTCTCAAAATAGTAAAGGTGAATAAGTGAGATTGGCATTCAAAACTATATCTGGCCTTGTGGGCCCATCGAACCTCAATAAGAACACCATCAGGAGCAAATCCTTTCTCATTGGTATTTAGGGTAGAAGTAGTTCTCCCGCTTGAGGTTGAAATACCTAGTCTCTACATCTCATTTCAAGGGATGATGGACGAAGAATCTTATAGGGAGGCACACCTCTCTCAACTAGAAATACTTGACAAGGTCATTCTAAATGCTGAACAAAGGAACAGAGCCTATGCCGACTGGATGTGCCGGCAGTACAAAAAAAAAATTCTATGAGCGAGAAATATATGAAGGAGATATAGTTCTAAGACTAGACAGACGAATCGATAAGAAAACTAGCGAACGAAGAAAGTTTCGGCCCAAATGGTGGGGCACACATACCGAGTCATGAAAGAATACAAAAACTGTGCGTATCTCTTATGCATAGTAGAAGGTGAGGAATTTAGTGAAACTATCAATTCCTTGCATCTTAAACAGTTTTATGCATAAAACATGAAAAATCATTACTTGTACATTATAGCTACCTACATTGCATTAGTCTTTTAGCTGCTTCGTTCTATCCATTTCGTAAAAGTGGTATTCGAAGAGCTTACTCTTAAACAATATGTTACAAGTTTCTGAAAGCATTGGAAAAAAGTAGTCAAAACCCATCCCTTCAAGCATCATCAAGTATTTTCAAATCTTCTCATCAAGTTTGACAGACAAGCATTGACGAAAACTATACCAATTCCTGCATACTTAGCTTTGCTCTTTCTTTCTACTAGGTGAAGTTGTCCTTGCCTACGGTCTTTTATAGAAGCTTCTTGGTGTCACATCTTATCATCACTATGCATTCATCACATTTTTCCAACATAAGAATAAATTACAAACATTTCCCAAAGAGTTCAAAAGTTCAGTACTACCATATCTTAGTATCATCTCATATCAGCATTACAACAAACATACAAAGTAAAACATTCTATTTACTATCATTTTTTATCCATTGCATACATTTTGAAAACATGAAAAATATTCTAACAACATCTAAGTACACTTGTGGAAACGAGTCACAAAATTCTAGATGCCAAGAGTCTAGTTCCAAAAAGATATATATATATATATATATATATATATATATATATATATATATATATATATATATATATATATATATAAATCAAGTTTCGTATACAATTCCATCATGCACTAGGCATGGTAAAAATGCTCAAAGAGCCCAAAGGTTACAAAAAATCTTAGATGGATATCTGACAAAATGCTACAAATATAGTCTCTCAATCCCTACGGGATCCCTCAGAGGGTGCACGACCATGCCTAGGATTCCGGCTACGCCGGTGCTCCGAATGTACTGAGGGCTCACGATCATGACCGGTAGCTACTGTCTTGCTACTAGAATGACTCCTTGTCATCAAGTGCTTTGATATCCTATATCTAGCTACCTCCATGCGGAGAGAAGTCATGATCTTTTCCACATTCCAGATAGAGGCAAAAACATCAGTATGCCTACTAGCTGCTGAGGGCTCCCCCACATCCACGGAAAGCTCAGCGTAAGTCTTCTCTCAGGGGAGAAGAAAGATATCAGTGCATATTTGGTGAATCAAGTCTTGCCACTCATCAACAGTCATTACAAACAAATCAGAAAACAAGTTAGAAAAGGATCAAATGATAGAACAAAGAGTAAATAACAAACTAAGATAATTCTAGCTAAAACAAATGTAAAGAGAATAGTGGCAACTCACTCAGATTACAAGGCCTCCAAGAAGGATCTCTAGGATCCGCGCCTACTACTGATGCCACCACAAATTGGTCTCCCTCTCCCACATTTGCAAAAATGTGATGGCCTGCAACAGACTCGCCATCTCCACCTAAGTCCTGAGAGAGTAACTCCTCTAAAACTAGAGTCACCCTCTCTGCACTCCGCTTCGCCCTCTCAGCCTGTAGGATCTCCTAGGTATCATGCCACTCAGGATGGCTATCATCCCCCCAACCCATCTCACTAATCTCCATCTCCTCTATCTCCTCCTCAATCTCTCCCCTAGTGAACTCCTCAAACTAAGAGTCCATATCAATGGGCTCATCACTACTTTAAGAAGGATCGGCAACAATCTGAAGTAAGGGTGCTTGAGGAGCACTGGCTCTCCCTCATGCACGTACCACCCTCGTGGCCATAATAGGAACACCAGGTGTAACAATAGTCCAACCCCAGCCTCTAGGACCTCCCCGAGCCTCACAGATAGATCTATACATTGGCACTGCCGGAGGAAGCATGTCACTATAGGAGAGGCAAAACTACTGTGGAACTCTGTCAAAGGGGTGAATCTCATAATTCCCCTCCCTATCTATCAACTGGCTGGTAGTCTGGCAGGTAATCAGCGTAATAGTCTCCTCTCCCCATACCCCTGTCATGGCCTGATAAGGAGTGGCCTCCATGTCTGCAGTGGTCAAAGAGGCCACTGGCTGGTGGGGTACTCTAAGAACTATCATCCTCATCCATCTCACTACTCTAACAGCCTCGGGATCCTCCACCTCTACACCTCTCCCATATGGGGTGATATGCTCATACACCCAACTCATGACAAGAGGCAGGTGGCTCAGTGACTGTCCCTGTAATCAGACTACCCTATACAAATCATGATAGGTAGTCCTGAGGATATCTGCTCCCCAAGCGTAGACACATCCATGGCCTTGAATCTGTTCAATAATGGGGGCCCAACAATATAAGAGGGTATCCCGTACCTTGTCCCAGATTATTCTAGATGCAAGGATGCCCATGATGGTCTTGCAGAGTAAGGGAATGTCTGACTCAATAATACAGTGGATCCTCACACCCTTCTTCAATCCCATCAATACAACTGTATCTCCCATGTAGGTGGCCCACTGAACCACCTGTGATCTAAATATTGTTATCTTAAGAGACAACCACTGCCTAAGGATCGGAACCCCTAGTATACGGTAAACATCCTCCCAGGTGATGGAACACTCACCCCTAATTCCAGGTAATTGGAAGGTGTTCCGATCTGCATCCCAGTATGAAAATAAGTCACACAGTATGTGACTGGCAGGTGTAATGTGAGGGACTTGGGCAATCATCCAAATACCAGTCCTCTTGAGAGTATCTCGCTCTTCCTGGGAGAGTGCCTCTAATACTATTGGGAGCCAATCACACTCCCTACCCTAGCTCCATCTAATATACTCCTTCTTCTACATACACCTAAAAACACAAAAAAGGGAGTAAGTTAGAACTGAAATCCAGTTAAAAAATCAATTAAAAACACGTAAAAATACTGAACATGTAAAAACAAGCTAAATTTTGTATTGTTCTGGTCCTCTATCATGGACTGCTGCCCTGTGTAGAGTGGTAGTTCCGTGACCGCCACCTTCCAAGGTCGTGGTCTTGTAACCGCTGCCCTGCACAGGGTGGCGGTCCTATCCCGCAATGTCAAACGGGTCGTATACCCTAAAAAATGCTTTAAAACAAGCAAATGCACCATTTTTGCTAAAATGAAAACCTAACCTATGGATGCCCCCCCTAAAGACACATTTAAAACTAACATTTTCAAAAATGACCCCCCCAAGTAAAAGATTTCATCATTTCTAAATTTTAGGTCTAAAAATGATAAATCGAGAAGAACAAACCTGAGACTTTGCGGTTCGATGTTCTGCTCTCGGAGGCATGATCCCTATCTGACCATGAATGTTTTGACTATACTCTCATCAGAAACCATCACCGTGGGTCCCAGAGCTCAAAAACTATCAAATCAATCTGCACAAATGAATAGTAAAATGACTTCATTTTATATAAATATCCCTCTTAATTTGATTTTAAATGTCTTTCATAGGGTCAGAGCACCGACGGAGGTAAGTTCTAAACCCTGCATAGATGGTAAGTCCTCTTTTGACGTCAATTTAGCCTTATCTCTAAAATAGTTTTATCTAGTTGCAATTTAGTCCCTTGTTTCATTTTGCAGATAATAAGACTTAGGATGATGACTCTCTAACACACGGGCATATTAGATATAACTCCTAACTCCCCATTTCAGGAATGCCAGACTTGGATCCACTATTTTACTCATCTTCATGGCTAAAACACTTCTTCGAGGGGACAATATGTATGTACCCAAAATTGTAGGGTACTGCACCACCGGAACAATGTTGCACATGCCCCAATGATGATATAGGTCTCTTTGTAAGGTTTTTAGAATCTAGAAAGGCTCACTAATTATATCCATGTATCCCGCATGCCCCGCTCAGCCTCCGCATGCTTGTTTTTTTCCTTTTCCCCCATGACCACCACCCAGGATAGGGTGGCAATCTCGGTCCTGTACGCATTTTCCAGATCCTTCTGATGATCATGTCAAATGTAAATCCTTGATTTTACATGCTTTCTTCAACCACTTTGGCTTGCATTAATGTTTTTGGTCCCCTAGAAATAGGTTTTTTCCATTATTTATAGTAGAAGAGATCAAATGGGAGTTACCCTCTCGTAAATGCATTGGTTATAAATAGTCATCTTGTTTTCAAGAAAATGGCCCCTCATCCTCTCAATTCTCTTGTTCAGTTTTTCAATTTCTTTCTTAGAATTTTGTTAGTTTCAGGCTTTTGCTTCCATTGTTGGCACTTTTAGAGGTCATATCATCTTCTTGTTTCAAGTCTTGTTTCATTGCTGCTGCATACAATCAGTTTAGAAACATAGAATAGACTTCATTTCTAGATTAGAATCCATTAAAGTTGCAGGTTTTGTTTTGTCACAAGGATAATTTCTGAAACTCTCGGTACACTTGTGTTGTATTCTCGTAATAAATACTGCTAAGAATTACATAGTCAAGCTCTATTCACTTGCGCTATCCCTCTCCTACTCTCATTATATTTGGTCTATATCCAAAGCTGCCATTGTTCGATTGCTATCTTTTGTTGATACTATCATATACACACTTTCTAGATTCATGAGGACACGAAGGAACGAGGACATCACACTGAGGGGACGAAATCATACACAAACTAGATTTACCACTGTTTTGTAAATGCCAGGTTTGAGCTATCAAAGTTCTAGTTACAACATATCAAATAAAGTAGTGAATTATTTTATTTCAGTCAAAAGCTTGTTCTCTTGATATCACCAGGGAAGCTGTGGGGATTGATAGTTTCTAAGAAACTGTGATTCATTCCTCACTTATGAGGTAGAATCGAGAGTCTTTTCAATTTAATATATTTAACTGCTTAGATATTTAGTATAATATCACAATTGCACAGGCAAATAGCCATATCAGGCTACTTTGTTTGTTTTCATATTGTTATCTAGATTAGTTGTCCATTTTATTAAATATACTAGAGTAGCTTCTCTTCAATTTCATTGAAATACAGTCATTGAAAAATACAAAAATAGCAGGATGCTTGCATAGTGTAAATATGTCTTGTCGTAATCAGTTTATTTAATGTTAGCTAGAAGTTGAATCATCTTTGTATGACAATCACATGACCTAGAGAGCCTAGAGAATATATATTTGAACCTATAATACCTCAACCAAATTTACCCACGACTTTAGCTGATATAGATTAGGACCTTAGGATACAGGTCTTTCGAGCCACAACAAACTTACAAGCAATTAGTGAGCAACTAAGAGGATTGAATATCGAAAACAACAAAGCTTACACATTCTGGTCAAACCATCTAAATTATAGATTGCCTTGATAAAACACCTAAATGACCGTGTAAGGGTATGAATGAGAATAAACATTTGGTTGCGATCCTTTGGTTCCACAGCCTACATGCAGGAGACCTCCTCGTTGATATAGACACTAGCTTACGTATCCAAGTTGCACTAGAACACCTGTTAGGTACTCCGAGAAAATCATACAACTTCTAGTTCTAAACGTAGAAGCTGAAAAGGCATACGATTACTGGATAGTCGGAAGAAGGGATTGATTCTTCACATGACCATAACAGGTCCTCAACAACCATGATACTCACGGTTATGATCCCCAACTCCCACAACCCAACGAGCCATACAAGTCTAGTCAAGTATTGACACCCGGCTTGCGAATGCTGGTGTTTAGATCCTCACCACTCCCACCAGATATTATAGTACAGTTCTCCATATTAAACATAGAAGTTAATCAATCTAATATTTTCTGGGCTAGACCATAAAACCGTTCATAGTTCACTACGAATCCACTAAACCACCTATCACCATTTTATGACCTTGTCTGGAGATATATACGAAGCTCCCACAGGTCACTTCCCACATATCCAAACAACCAAGAAACATGATCTCGGCAGAGCTCGACATCGATTGGAGCCTCCGAGCAGCCATTATATCTGAATGGAGCCATCACACCAATTCTAGGTTAGGAGGGCCTTATTCATCTTAGATTCGCAGATTCCGTTATTGCGTATTGAGGATTTAAGATTACCTGATTAGCTCATATATATCCATTTGCATCGCAACATTCACTGGCTGTCTCGACACGACCTCGGGAAGTCAGGGTACAAGGAAGAGGTTACTTGTAGATTCCCATGCTCGCTTGTCACTTTTCCATCATACATACATCATACTATCACATACAATAAAATGGTTTTAAGCCTTGAACTGTAGTCTAACACTCAGTAACAATCAAATTGGCTGACCTTATTTCATGTTAGATCCTTGACTTGCAACCTAATCTTCATTATTTGTTGGATTTAATCCTTTATTGAAGCCTAGGTAAAGTCTTATCACCATAGATATTTTGATTTCATTAGTATCTTATTGCAGATTTTCTAAACTCTACAATGAAATTGGAGGTGATAACTTGCTTGTTATGGCAGATAGACTCTTTCTTTAGTTAAAAAAATCTTATCTCAAAGCCTCATGCTTGTCAGACACTCTTCCCTCTTGATAGTTCGCATTCAGCTTGAGATCCTATAATTATTGAGTCATAAGGAAATTCTAGATTCCTTCCAAATCTAGATATTCCTATACCAATTTCATACTAGCTACACTTCATCTATCCTCTCATGGGCCAATAGGGATCCATGCTATACTAATGTCCTCCAAGATCTCCCTCTAGCTTCTTCAGGCTTACTTCACAAGGGCACACTATCTTGATACTTTTCAATATAGATATGGAGGTGATACTAGACTGAGAGGGGGGGGGGTGATCTCAATCCCTTGATAAATACTTTTCAATATATTAAATTGGATTCAAGACCCTATGACCATGATGATGCCCATATATGTACACATCCGTAGCATTCAACAACTTTTCAATAAAGTAAAATCAATGTTCATTTCTACATAATATGATCTGTCACTAGATAAATCATACCAATGATGATAAAATTAGATCCACACATGTATATAGGATAGTGCTCAAATCACCATCACAAAAGTAGTGTCTTTAAGTCAATGATTTCACATTTGATACAATAAAGAGCTCTCAAGACCAATCAATGTCTCATGAATACATTAGTGATTAGTGATACAATCTAGAATTCCTAATGTATGTCAACAAATTCAAAAATCCCATATCTGACAAAATCCTTAGTCTAAATTGAAAATTGTTCATTTTTACATGCTATGAGGTCTGAAGCTATCCAGTGATGCAAGCTACCCAGTACATTTGATCTTCCTTCATCCAATACTCGCTCTCAAAGAAACCTTCACCAACTAGTCAGGTGCTTTATCTCAGGATCATCCTCATGAAAAATCAACTAGCAGATGTTTCCTATAATGACCATTCCAAGTGTTTTGGGCTAAGAGCCTAAAGAGTTCCACTTTCTTTGTAGCAAAAGGATTCTTCAAAAGAAGATAAACGAGGTTATCAAAAAGGCTAGAACACATTGTACCCAAAAACTCCATTTTACTAACCTTTCAACTTGATTTAAATTCAAAGGAAATCAGTTTCTTACTCCAATTTTCATGATCCAAAGTATTCAACCTAAACAAGTTATCCCATAAGGAAATCACTAGAACTATTTCTCTTCTCTAGACCCATATAAGTTGGCCTACCAAAAATACTTCCACTCCATGCAGTTAGAAATTGAGTCCCATCTAAGGCCTAACCCTTGCATCTGGGATGACAAAATTCTCCCAACTCCTTCAAAAATATTCATCTGGTAAAGCTTTAATGTTATCCCTCATCATGCACATGTTTATAAACTAGAAAATTAAAAAATCATATATGGTCACAATTTATCTCATCCAATAAAATTATTTCGTTTACTAGGCCCAGTGCTCTTTGTTCTTCTCAAAACAACAAAACTATGAAATTATTTCTCTAGCATACATTGTTTTAATTTACATTATACATTTTATTTATTGTTTTTGGTTGATAGATAGCATTTCTCTTCTTTACACACATGACTTAACAAGGTGTATTGAGCCTAATGTATGGCAATACAAAATGATAAATATTTATGGGAGCTATCATTGTTCCTTACATAATTTATCTGGGGCCATTACTCCACACAAAATAGGTACTATTATTTCATTATATAGTGTCTTGTCACTTGTTCATTATGTGTAGTTTCATATATAGTATATTATTTATATTTTACAAAAGCAAGACAAGGACATGTGTCTTGTGTGGTGTTGACAGTTTTTGATTTCAAATGATCTTCTATATCACTATTTATTTCATCTCATCACATTATTATACTATATTTTTTATACATGTTTTCTATTTATCTATGTAGTTCATTGTTTTTTACTCTTATTGTGCCCTAAGGTCCATATTTTTCTTGTGACACCATGGGTGTCCCATGTTTGTGGCATAATGCCTTCCTTTTGAGACATTATATCAATTTATTATAGGCCGAAGGGATTTGATTTGATTTTGACACTATGGGTGTCCACATGTTTGTATGTGTTATGCCTTTTATGTGACATTGTTTACACTATTATCTTTTCACTTAAATATCCCTTACTCTTATTAATTAATACTTGTTATTTTATTGGCATTGTTTTTACTATTATTTTTCTTTCCATTATTACTTTTGATTATGATCTATGGTCTCCACCATGCACATCCCATTTATAATTACCGGTTCTTCTTTGTGGCCACAACATAATCCTTTCATATGTCTTCGATGTAAATTATAAGACTTATAAGATATGGTTACACATTTATACTATTGAGAAACACTCTCAAAATATTCTTCACATAATATTTAAAAAAGGGGGATTCAATCTATGTATACTCTACACTTATAGAGGTCATAGACATTATTTTGGACTCAAACATGG
Source organism: Taxus chinensis (assembly GCA_019776745.2). NCBI lineage: Eukaryota > Viridiplantae > Streptophyta > Pinopsida > Cupressales > Taxaceae > Taxus > Taxus chinensis. The sequence goes on along the minus strand of CM034147.1, from coordinate 866,264,042 downwards.
GCACAAAATAGGAAAACTCACTCAAAAATTTCATCAAACACGTAAATTTACAAAAGAAAGCTCATGGTAACAAATATTTACTATGGTAGGACTGTATGGATGTTCTCGACCCGTTCCTACATTCTTCTTTGGGGGTAGTTGCAACAATTTTCTCAACAGATTTGGATATTTATGTATAGGTACATGTTTTTGACACATTTTCAGAAAGTGATCGCTTAGTTCATATCAATTTCATAGGGCATGAAAGATTTCATTACTCCTCCATAGTATTCAACTTTAGTTATAGTTTCAAGGATATTTGGGCATGGGTTTCCTTTTTCTAGTTATATTTATGTTCTACTTATTTTTGTGAAACAATGGGAGATTATGAGGGTAAATCATTCTCTTTTATATTTTTTGTCCTAATTTATAAAATTTGTCCTATATGTTTGTGCAATAGTGTGGTATATGGTCTTATGGAAGGTAGTAAATATGATATATTCTATATATGTATTACTTTATCTCTACTTATACCTAAGGCGGAAGATATCAAAGTTTCTAAATTACTTTGATATATGGTCTTCTTCTTCCATATGCTACTTTATATCCTCATTATTCTCATATCCTCTCAGTATTCATGTGTTGGGTTCCATACACCCAATAATGTTACATCTCTTTAAAAAAAATTGGGACTCATCACCTGAATCCTTTTGAAAATTTCAATAATCCAATTCTCTAAGAACAAGTAAAGAACAAGAAACTCTTCCGTTAAAAAAATTAACAAGTGCATTCCTTGCACATTTTACATCTCTTTATTTCACTGTTAGAGTTTAAAATATTTTTATATTACATCTTGACATTTTCTTTATAGTTAATTTATTTATCATCGATATTGACTACATTTTTTGTTACAAATTTCATTATAGAGCATGTGAACACCAATATAATATGATCTTGCAATATAAAACTTGCGTGAAGAAATATTGTGTCTACAAAATTGGTTATGTTTTCCTTTTAACATGTAATTTATTTTCATTATTAAAGGGAAGAAATGTAGGCAATCATATTTGGGACTTCTAATTTTTTACTTTATTCTTCTTAAAAAAATTATCTTTCTCAGACAATTGCACTTTATCGATTATTATCCTGTACATCCATAGGTATCTTATCTATCTTTTTTACTCTTAAAAAATCACTTGTTGATTTTTTTCTAAGAATTTAATTCATGAAAAATAGTAAGAAACTCCACACTCCATCTTCAAAACTTCACATTACATATTCCCTATCTTAGGTAAACAAATTTATAGTAGTGGAAAGAATATTTTTGTACAGTACTAGCCCTAGAGTATGGTCTTGAATAAGATCACTTTTGTTCCCAAACATATAGTGACACATTATTATCTGGGTCAATTAATTTCTCTAATTCATCCTTTCCAGTTTGAATCCCTTCCAAAACAATATATAAAAAAGTGAAATTCAGCTCATTTGGAAACCTAGCACTCTTATGGACTCCTATTTGAAAATATAGCACAAAAGGCATCCAAAGTTCCATAGACTCTAAAAATGAATCTAACCATTCATTAGGGAACAAGTATCTAAATGTTTAAAGTATGCCACTAGGTATAGGGACATATTCCCTACACTTACAAGAACTCAAAGCCACACACTCAAGTAGATTACACAAGAGAAAAAATCATGCCAAAAAAATTCAAAGAAAGGAATTCAGATGAGATTGCACTACAACTAGATATCACATGCTAGGTGGTGAATGACTCAATGAAATATTTTTTAATGCCTCTTCATAATATTTTTGATATCGATGGTGCATGGGGATTCCCACAATCCAACTAATGTTTAATTTGTATGAATTCATCCATGGTTATGGTTTTGAAGGATTGAGAAAAGTATTAAGATACCCTCAAAATGTGATCAAGAGTGATTGAAAGATGATGAAATAGTGAATCAGAAAAGTGAAAACCTCATAAAGTCACAAATGATAGTTCCTATCAAGTACAAAACCATATAAAGAGGTAAAGAACAATTGTTTCATATCCTACTTTATGGTCCTTCCCCATTATATCTTCACCTCACATTTTACGTTATGATAGTTTCTTAGGTTGTGGTATCGTTTTTCTAACATTCAGATTACCCATATTAGTTCTAAATCACATGTTGTCATCTAAGTGTACTCAATTCGATGCAATTATGAGTTTTTGTATCATGTACACTTTTTACAAGTATTAATGTCTTATTCTAATATTAAATATTCAATGTTGGAATTTAATGATTCGTAATAAATTCTATAACATTTATTTCATTCTGTATTTGATTATAGTTATAAAACCCTAAACAATACCTAAATAAGTGTGAAAACAACACGTTGGAAGAATCCATATTGTACCTTGATAAAATTCCATTTTTTAAAAAGAACGAATAATAATGTATGAATTTCAAATCTATCTAACGATGGATTATTTTCAAGAGGAGAGATGGAAATATTATGAGGATAAAATAGGGCATTGGAAATATAGCATAGATATAAAACCACAAACCCAGAAAAAAAGTTCTCAAATCAGGTTTTTGTTGAAAAACAATCCCCCATGGGTAAATTGGAGGTGATTTTGGGGAATAACACCAGGGTCAAGAAGAAAATATCACCTAGGGCACTCCATCCCCAGTTTGATCCTGACTCCCTCAAGGTTCTCGACTTGTGGGAGGGCGAGAGATACAAAGAATACATTAATTTTGTATTTGGTATTGGAATTTTTGAAGGTTTAGAAGATGGATGGAATGCGATGCAATCCTAAAGAGATAAATGCAAGCATTTAGTTCCACATTACAGAAGAATCACAAGGAGTAGACAAATAATTTATTTAGATCTAATGACCCTTATATTCTTACATGTGCTTTGTCTTTGCATCATGAATGTTTGGGTGGTGTTTTGTTATATTGTTTCTTTTTCAATTTACTTTTATTGTTATGTTTTTGTTGATTTGCTAACTATTCAGCTGGTTTTTATTGGTTTCATATTTAATATTCGAATTTGCTTATCTGCGTGGTTATATCATTTTTGGTTGTACCATGGTAGGATTCTTGCCAAAAAACCTTTACCCTTACTAAAAATAATAATAATATATCTTTAAGTGATTGCACTCATATATGTGAGTAACGATGGCATATGAAGGCTATGCTATGATGTTTTCAATGGTACAATTATATATAACTATTTTATCAAAAAGAATGGATTCTATAATATATAAAACATTACTTCTCAAAATATTAGAGTCATCATATAATGTTAGGATTATCCATGTGTGATGTATTATTATAAAATATTGGTATTAACATCATGTGCATAAGAGTTATACGTCACAAGTAGTATTACTAATAATAGAATTAATATCTTCATGTCTATGTGGAGTGTATTTCAGTTTCCCATATAGGTAATTCTCATAAGAATAGTACTAAAATATGACATTTCATGCACAAATATGTAATATAGGGCCTAACTATAAGAATTATAAAATCTAAATTTTCTCTCATGATAAAGTTATATCAGTGTATGTTATATAATACATGTAGAAATGTGATCAAGATGTTGAATGGGATGTAAAGGTTGTCTCTTGCTATGAGACACCACATTTTGTACCAATGGAAATTATCATAGGTTAAATATAATATTTATAAGGAATACAATGAATGGAAATCACCTTACTATTACATACAAACCTTCAGTTGAAAGGTAAGGTTGAAGTCCCACGTACATTCAAATAACATGTTGACTATGTTATTTTACGGGAGTACTAAAACCATGCGGAGAATGTATAATGTCCAACACATAAAGGTAATAATATTACCATAAGTTGATAATATTAGTTTCGATAAAATTATTGAGCTACATATATTTTTTAGCTAAGTATCATAAGAGAATGAGAGGCTTATGCATAGGAATGTGTGTGTGTGTAGTGGAGTAGGGATAACATGTAGAATGGTGTGCACATATGTTGAACAATAAAGTGCGTGAGAATAAGCATATAAAGGAAATAAAGTAGGGACTTAGTCAATTTTCTAGAGCTCAGGCTAAAAATAGAAAAGTGGAGTTGGAGTGCCAACCAAGAAAAGGATAGAATTCTTGATGAATTGGTGGTCAAGAAAAGGCTATTATTGGAGAAACCACATGTAGATCAAAATAAATATTTATCTTTAGATTAATATATTATTAGTGACTATTGTTAAAGCATGCACGTTTTATGTGTATGGCTATTTTTGGAATGTAGTACATGTTGTCTATTTCTCAGAGCACGCCAATTTTTAGGAGAGTGCATGGGCGGTGAAGGGAAAGACCCCACCCCTATATATATGTATATATATATATATATATATCTAATTAATGTCATTATTCTAGTATTCTTATTATGTTCTAGAAAAGTCATGTTATTTAGTTTCATATCTAAGGTTTGAGTCATGTGTGCATGGTTCAGGACAACACTGTGTTATCTGGTTTTGTACTCAAATTCCATTTTATGTAATGATTTTTTATTTTAATGGGTACTTTAGAGATCATATTGTGATATACAAGTGACCAACAACAAATATTAGTGAAACTCCAAAAATCAGATTTTGAGATTATGCACAGTCATGGGTGGCCAATAGAGGTGTCTGATGGCTAGGTGCCATCGCCCCAATCTAGGAACCCTTGTCCATCATTATCCAATAGATCCAAATTTTACAATACGCAATAACAAAAGAGTTCACCTCGTGTTCAGTATTTTTCCTAGTCTGTGTCATTCTTATTTATTCTCTCTCCCTTACACTTCGGGTTTCATATTTCATTAACTTATTCCTCATCTCATAATGTATCTAGCAATTTTATATCATAGTTTACATTTAATTACTTTGTAGTTAGGATTTTTAAAAAGAGTATTTTTGTTCAATCAGAGAGTCATGATAATTATTTCTATGAGTTGTGGTTATAGGAAATGAGGTTCGTAAAATATCTTATTAAAGGTTCACCTAGAGGGTTGCAAATGAAGCGTGGTAGGTGATGAAAAAAAGTTCATAGTAGGTTGACCATTTTTTAGCTTAAGAGATGATTTGAATGAATATTTGGATTGGAATTTACTAGAAAAGGAATTCATTGAAGTTTCATAATACTTAATTTTTCCCATGGCTAGCATTTTATTATCATCTAATTTAAGTGTATGGAACAACTAATCGAAAGAAAAATAGGTCTCAAAGAAAACACTCTCTTGGAGAGGAGATAAAATACTTTGAATGAATAAGACTTTAAAATCAGAATCAATAAGGAAATTAGTCAATTTAGCAAGGTTGTTTTTATATCGGAGTACATAATTCAAGAAATTTTCATTAGATCCTTTTTATATTAGCTAATTACGCATACAATATTTTTATAATGATAATTATAAAAAAGTGAGCAAGAAATTTATCAACTAATGATGTGAAGGATTATCTGAATGAACAGGTAGATCATAAAACCATCACATATCGTAATCGGTTAAACTACAAGGAAATGTTTTAGAGAATAATCTAACATCATCCACATAATCAAAACACACCACATGAAAAGATCAAAGGTTCTCCTGAGTGTCGGCATAGTCATTGAAGATTGGAAGCTTAGGTGCAATGAAGTTAGGAGGGAGAGGATAAGAGAAAATGGTGGTTGTAAAAAATATATGAAGGAGGAGGGAGGAATTCTAGAGATGTAAAGTAATGTGAAGTACCCTATTATAATTGAAATATTTGAGATTGTAAAGCATGGTATAAAGAACCTATGTCATGGGTACCTGAAGAGGATACATGACATGTGTGATAAGTAATACGGGGTAAAATATTTAGTATAAGTAGGGATAGAGATGGGCATAATAGATGTAGGTTGAAGGGTGCTGGTGGATTTAGGAGGATGTGTAAAAATAGGAAGAGAAGTATCATTAGAGACCACAGGGTTGAGATCAGCTGAATTTGTGGCCTCTTACCAGGAAAGAAATAAAAAGAGATCTAATTCTTGAGGGTGTTCAGAAATATGAACCTAGAGATCATGACAGTCTTCATCAGTAAAAAGTTCATAAGTATCAGCCATGGAAGAAGAATGTGACACAAAAATTATAGGTTCGAGAGGTCAAGCTAAGAAAATGATTTAATCTAAACTTAGTTAAATCTAATTTTAACTATATTAATGATATTAAATTTGTAATATATAGTAAGACACAAGTAATCAGAAAGCAATAATATGAAACACTAAGAAAGAGGTCCAGAGAGGGTGACTTAGCTGATTTCACACAATCTCAAGATGATTTGGGCTTGGGTAAGAGGATTATTTAAACAAACTATAAGAAATGTTGTCAAGGCTCAATTAATGTAGCCAATTTCTAAACAAACTTGATATACTGTAAATAATATGAACTCCAAAAGAAAATAGATCTCCTTCTTCATTAGATTCAATAATGAATTACAATGTTTCCTAAATAGGAAAACAACTCCCAACTTGAGTTTCCAAAAAAACTCTAACTAACTTTGACTAAATCTACCCTAGGTGGCAAAAATTATAATTTTTAGCAATTTACTAGAACCTGCTATTATTAGTAAGTTCACATGCTTATTCGTATGGGTACATACATTGCCACACATATTCTCCATTCCTAATTTAGAGGATTTTCCAACTTTCTAACTCATCATGTAACTAATATACTAAAATTAATCAATGCCCAAAAATAGGAAAAAACTGAACTACAACTTAAATCCTAATTTTTGGACTCAAGATGGCATATTTAGGGCCCAAAAATGTGCTGAAACTTACTCCAATTGGTAAGGTAAGTTGACCGGTGTGTTCATCTCATTAAAACGTGTGGTTTAATAAAAACGGACTCAAATGGACACTTGGAGCTCAAGTTATGACCTTTTCAAGTTCATGCTAGTTTTGGCGCATCATTCTCCCACGCTTGAAAAAAATGCATCTCCTACAAGTTTTCTTCTTCAAACTGCTTCCATTTATCTGCATCCAACTTCTTAATCTCCCATTTTGTGACCCAAGTATTGTCCTCTTATTCCAATCCTTTCCAATGTACCAAATATTTGTTGTATTTCCCATGTCGCGTGTCCATTGTTTTCGTATCTAGAATCTGATCCACTTCTTCTTTTGTCTTTGTCGGAACCTATTGCCTCCAATCTACTACTTCAACAATAACATCCTCTTATACACCATCCCCATAAAAAGAATAAAAATTTGAAACATTAAACGCTATTAAATATCAAAACTCCGTGGCAAATTCTATGTCATAAGCATTATCATTTATTTTTTTCACGATTTTGCAGGGACCAATATTCTTGTACTTCAGCTTGTTATAGGTTCCTTTTGGAAACCTTTCCTTTTGTAGATATACCATAACCAACTCACCAACTGTAAATAAATTTCTCTATCTATGCACATATTCTATTTCCTTATACTTATCATTACTATTTTGCATCTTCTTCTGCACTTCTTCCTAAAATTGTTGTATATGTTCGACAAATGCTTCTACATCATCACTGAATCTGCCAACAATTGGTAGTTGAACGGTATATAACACCCCATTTGGATTAATCCCATACAAAATTTAAAATGGGGAATTCCTTATGGATCTATTTATGTAACTGTTATATGCAAACTTAGCTTGTGGTAATGCTAAGTCCCATTGTTTTGGCTTTTCCCCAATGATGCACCTTAACAAGTTTCCCAAACTTTGATTTACCACCTTTTTTTTCCCATCAGTCTGAGGATGATAGGCACTTCTAAACTATAGTTAAGTTCCCAATTTTTTGTATAAAGTCTGCCAGAAGTGACTTAAGAACCTTGTGTCCCTATGTGAAGTAATGGTTTTTGGAACACCATGCAAATGAACAACTTCTCTGAAAAAAAAATCTGCTACACCCGTCGCATCACTTGTTTTCTTGTAGGAAATAAAATGAACCATATTAGGAAACCTATTAACAACCATAAAATTTGAGTCATTACCTCCTTGTGTTTTTGGTAATCCCAAAACAAAATCCATACTCATATCTATCCACGACCCTTTAGGAACAGGAAACGGCATATACACCCCTGTATTCTATGCATGGCCTTTCGAGACTTGGAAAATTCAACACCTCTCCACATATCTTACCACATATATTTTTAGCTTTGGCCAATAGTATTTCTCTACTACTAAGGCTATCGTCTTATCTTTACAAAAATTCCCAGCTAATCGTCAAATATGTAACTCTTTCACTATATTCTCTCTCATATACCTAATAAGAATACATAGTTGGCGTCCCTTGAATAGGTATCCATCCTTAAAAATGTACTCATACTAGACATCTCCTGCATTGTCTGAAAATGGATGAATTAACCTTTCAACAATATCCTTGAAATTAAAATAAGAAGAATACTAACCCTTTATTATCTCAAACGCCACCACCTCATTTTCCATAGTGGTAAACAAATTCATAAGCCTACTCAATGCATCTGTAACTTTAGTTTGTTTTCCTGATTTATGTTTTAGAGAAAAATTATAACCCTGCAAAAATGATACCCACTTTGCATTTCTACTATTCAACTTCTTTTGTGTATCCACATACTTTAGTGCTATGTGGTCTATAAATAACACAAACTCCTTAGGCACTAATTAATGCCTCCAATGCCTTAATGTTTGTATAATTTCATAAAATTATACATCATAAGTAGAGTAGTTATTGTTAACTAAATTCCCCCCCCCCCGGAAAAATTAATCAAACACGACCTTACACAGGAGAAAATTGAAGGTTCGGTTGAGTCATGAGAGCCCACATTTCAAATCTGACAATCAATCCCAAATATGAAGGGCAGGAGGGCTCTATAATGGAGGAGTAGGGTTGAAAAAAGGGGCCAATAGTGTCAAAGAAACCAGATCTCGACAGGAGAAGATCGAAGAAAAGGCTCAACGTTTTCAGACTTAGCTACATATGATTTGACTTGAGGCCAAATAGCAGACTCACGGAAGGTGAAACACGTCAGCTCGGTGTAAGTCCAAAAGGGCACATCAAAATGGAGACTCCAAATAAGCACAAAGCATCCACATGTCCCAGGTCTAAAAAGAGATAGAGTCGATTGTGGAAAATTCCAAATGAGTGGAAGAAGCCCCCACGTGTCTCAATGGCATAACTTCAAAGGAAGGATCAAGAGCGGAAGCCCCATACTTACCCCACCCCTCCATGTGTCCAAAAGTCAAAAAAAGGTATAGAGCCAACCATTTAAATTGACTAAGTATGAAAGGACTAATGGAAGCCTCCATGTGTCTCAACAACGCACCTTCAAGGGTCAAAGCAAAAGGCGGTCCCCCAAATGAGCGCGGAGCTTCTAGGTGTCCCAGGCCCAAAAATAAGTACTCAAAAGGGGCAGAACTTGCTGTTAAAAAGTATACACAGGGTAGATCTGGTAGAAGGTGCCACATGCCTAAACGGCGTAGATTCAAATGGTGTGGCCCAAAGGCCAGTCCCAAACTAGCACTAGCCCTGCATGTGTCCAAGGTCTGAAAAGGAAACACTGGCCGTTGAAAATTCCAAGCTTGGGACTAGCTGGTGGAAGCCTCCACATGTCATCTCGGTGTAACTTTAAAGGAATAATCAAGAGTGGGGTCCCAAATGAAGGCGGGTTCGCCATGTGGTAAGAGTCAAAGAATGGAGTAGAGTAGGCCCAAATCAGCTAAGTATACAAGGATCAATGGAGGCCTCCATGTCTCTCGTCTGCATAACTTCAAAAGTGAAATCTAGAGGCAGTCTCCCAATACGTGCTAAGCCTCCATGTGTCCAAGGTTAGACATATGGCCCTACCAAACAAAAGGGACTTAGCCAAAACACAAAGAAATGGAGAAAAGCCATGGAAGGTTCCATGTGTCTCTTCATCACAACTTCAAAGGAAAAATCCAAAAGTTGTCCCCAAACGTGCACTAGCTCTACATGTGGCCATGTTTCAGGTCAAAGTGTGGAATGCACCATGTGTTAGGCCTAAATTACATGTGGGGAGGCGAGCCTTAGAAGGATTTTTTGTGAAAAGCAGGCGGACTGGCCTGGGGAAGACTTTTCACCAAAATGGAAAATGCGGGCCAGCAGGCTCGAAGATGACTTTTGGTAAATGAAAAGTTACGGGCCATGGGATTTTTTTGCATTTTTTGTAACTTTCATAAAACTGCAGTTTGCAAGTGCGGGCCCACGAGCCCAAGGAGGTTTTTTCCCCAAATGGAAATTGAGAAGTTTGTGGGCTTGCAGGGTATTTTGGGCATGTTGGTACCCAAATTAATTCTCCCTCAAAGGGTTGAGCAACATCACAGTTTTGACAGGAAGCTTAGAAGCAAGCAGAACACGTTATGTGTCATTTTGTAGTTGGGGAAGGAATGCATCTTGCTCTTTGTCACTCAGATGTGGAGAGATGGGTAGCACCCTTAAGAGGATTTGATCTATTCTCACTACTTTATGGTTTTCCCTTTCAACCAGGGTGAGAGTACCCTTTTGTAGTTTGTTAGAGTCATTGAGAAGACCTTGAAGAAAACATGATCAATACAGCAAAATCTAACTCTCATGAGTTGTCACCCTAGATAATGGAGATATTTTCTAAGCAAGGTTCAGGCTACTAAAGACAATGAAAACCTGATTGATCCTGTATGTTTTTGTAACAAAGATTATGCATTTGTACACACATAGGACAAATAGAGGTAGTATGGGTATGATTGGTTGTTTTTAAATGAATTTTTTGGTGGGAACTGAGGTAGAGATGAACTTGATTCACCAAATCCTTGAGAAATTTTACAAATATGAAGAGCTTGAACAATAGAATGCTTTGGGATAGCTACGATGTTCCTTTAACAAGAATATGTGCTTCAATGGAGGCCTAGATGAACACTTTTCACACAAACTTTAAGGAACTAAAATGAAGGCTCAAATTGGAAAACTTAACTATACATTATCAACCTTTATTTCATCGTGCCTAAGATACCCTCAAAGGCTAACAAACAATAATATAGTCATGTTAGGAGTCACAGTGATTTTAAATTTTTTAATTTCGCTATCAAATGAAGGCTCTTCTGATAAATGAAATTGCAAATGCCACCAAACTATCACAATGATAAGATCTTGTGTTATTCACAAAGATTTTAATGTAAGATTGCAATGAGAACAAGAAAACTACTTGCAGACATTCAAAAGTGAAGCAAACACAAATTTTGCCCAAAAATAACACAGATTAACTCAAGTTTGATTAAATTTATCAGCAGGGGAAAGTTTCTAGAAAAATCTTAGAGCTTGTTAATGGATGTACAATCGCAACCACTTTGACATGATCAAATTTAACACAAAGGAGATAAATAGATTTTTCAGATGGTTTCTCATAAGGACGGGTACTATCAATCTTTTCTCTTAGAAAAATCAGTCTCGACCTCTAACACTCCAACCATTTGCACAACAAATTCATGTAATTTATAATACTTCATTTACAACATAGTTTCCCCCTCAAAATCAGAAACATTCAAAGAACCATTGCGCGTTATGACCTTGACCATGACTCCCACAATTGGATTTACAATAAGGTTGTCAAGTGTGTAGAAGGAAAATCTCTCCAAATATGTCCAGTGTTCAATTCATCATCTGGTAAGTCATTCTTCATCTCGTGTGCCAACTACTCCCTCCTCCAATCTACCAAATTTGGTTCTTTGCATGCCAAGGAAGGGAAAAGTAGAAAATTAGATCAAAACCAATGACCATATCACATCTTAATGGAAAAATATGATTTCAGATTTTTTCCCACCAAAAAAAGATATCAAATTAATGTCCCTCTTCATTTGGCATGTAGGAGACTCCAAGAAATGAAAAAACCATAAAATTATGCATCCCCAGGAGCTTTGGAGAAAAATGATGGAAAATTAGATACATATGCATAGTTGCTATCAATTTTTCTTTTGAATTTGGACTGTCCATGTGGGAGATCCAAGTTAAGACGGTCCTGGGGGTTCCTTTCTAATTGTTACACCTTTAGGAAAAAATGCAAAATTTCTAAATTTTCTCCGCCCCTCCACCTTAGAAAAATGGGCTTGACACGTGTCATAATGTGGGTCCCAAAGGAACCATGGCTAAATTTTTCTATTTCACCTCTATAGTGTAAAAGATACAAATTCATGTCCAAGTTTTCCCCACAACTTTCTCCTAGATCTTCTTCCCACAGTTTCGGAAACTGCTGCGCTCACTGATTGGAACCATGCTTCCATGTTTGCCATTTTTTGTTAGTTTTGTCCATTGATGTCAATTATATTCCAAATTTCCCCCAAAATTCCACATCTTTGCCGTGGACTGGAGCAAAATTTGAGTCTCCTCTGTTGGTGCTAGTTAAGTGTCAAGTATGAAGGTTTCAGTCAATAGTGATTGGATTTGGTGAAGTTATCCATAGTTGCCCTTGATGGGCATGGTTCCTCAGCTTGTATAGTCATTTTTTGAGTACCACGCATCTCAATGGCGCATCTTGAAGGTGTTCCCCAAAAGTAGAGACCCTAGATGAGCATGGTCTCACCACATGTCTTAGGCCCTTTCATGAAGTGTCTAAGAAGTCTTCATGAGGTCAGTAAGGTCATTTCATCTGAAACCTCCACGTGTTGAGTCTATGGTCGTTCAAGGCCTATTCCTAGAACCTTAGAAGGCATGTCAGATATGAGATGGGAGGTACGCGATTCCATTGGAGAACCTTTACTCAATATTTTGGAATATGGTATTAGTATTTTGGCTTATGTACATAAGGTTTTAATATTATTTTCATGTCATTTATCATAGGTTTGCCACGTGTTTCATGGTCCTGTGGGAAGTCAAGCAGGTGAAGACTTTTTCGCTGCCGCTTACATTTTTCTTTAATCATTGCCTGGCATGGCCATGAGGTGAGTTTATACCTATTTGCACTATTAGGTGAAAATGGATAAGTTCATAGAGAAAATCCATCGCACCTAATCCAATTAGATGAAGCCATGTAAGTGACCAAAAGAACCAGGTCAAAATCAAGCGGAACTATTTGACCAAGATATGAAGTTTTTACTAACAACTAGGTTTTCCAATGTGCGACAAGTAAAAGCAATTGTCCTACCGTTCTGATGACCAACCAAAAGAAGCGCTGTGTGACTATTCAATGGGGACCTGAATAATCTTGATAGGAAAAATATGCTTTCTATGACCAGTTATGAAGGTTTTAAAAAATTACCATGTGGTGGTTTGATCATCTAGTTTTTATGAACGATCGTTAAGAATGATAATTTTCTTTGTAACAAAACCATAGCTAAACCCTAGCTCAAAGAGATCTTGGAGAAAAAGGAATTGGATGTACTAAAGGCATTTTTTATTCCTTTTTAAAAATTGATTATTCTCAAGCCTATCATAGGACCCAGGGTATAAATTTCTAAAAAGTGGCAGAGCTCGTGGATTTTAAAGAAATTAGGGGGAAAATAGGGAAAACTCAGTGACTAGTGACAGTATGTGGGCCCTACCTGAAAATGGATTGTGCAAATAATCCAAGGAACTTCAATATGGAGGTAAAAGTTGTTCATAATAAGGTCCACATGAATAAATTGAAACTTTGTTTCAGAACATGCAGAGTTTTTCTATATGACCACAATATTTTCATATCATTGTGTGAGATCCTATAAATGAGCACCAACATCAGCTCTGACTCATTTATGAAGACTACTTTTTGGGGTATTTTGCCATCAGTGTGTATTAACTAGTAGACCATTGTAGGAAGCTACAAACTGTTGAGTTAAGACTTAGTTCAAAGTTTATTTGTAATCCTAGTTCATATGAGATTAACTATAAGGTATCCTGCAAAAAATTTATTTTCTGTGGTACCAGCAATAATTTATGACCTAGAATTTTTAAGGCACAAATCTAGCAGGATGAGAACAAAGAACTATACAGGGTATAACGAAGTAGCATCATGAGGTCAGATGATTGTTATGAAGGATATTTATGATTTCTGAAGTGTTTATGGAGTTCTCAGAGATGGCCATGTCTAATTGCAGTTACATGATATGTTGTTTAATAGCTGGTCATATGATTACCTCTCTTTTCCAGGTCCATGGAGGAAGCTGAGCTCAAGCCTAGTTCTTGAGTCCTAAAATTTGTTCTAAATGAGTCAGTTTTTCAGAGATAGATATCATTGAAGGCTGCTTCCAACTTCAAATTCTCAGGGAAAGGTAAGATCCTCTTCATGGAAAGTAAATTCATAGTGACCAATTTCATATTAGTATATGTATTGTCAACATTGCTGATCAGAGTTATCAATAGGTCAATATCGACATGCAGTACTTGATAGAGAAGCAAAGTTGGGGTCTTTTTTTAGGATATTAGAATTGTCTTTTCACTTGGCTAACAAAATTGAGGTAGAATGACCTCAATCAGGATGGATTGGTTTGTGATTTATATCCAGTTGGAGAGTCCCAGTGATATGAATTTTATTCCTATTTATTTATTTTTTAAGTCTCTAACAGTGGACCCCAAGTGCGCTAGGCATAGTTGTATTTATACAATGGCTTTCTTGGAACATCTTAGTTTGGTGAATAGGGTAATGTTTGTGTGGTTTACACCATTAGGATGTTTCATGAGATCCCCAACTTACATAGAAATGTGATATAAATGTCCATAGGGGATTATAATTAGTGGCTACATGCTGCATATTTGAGGTGTTCCCAAAATGTGAAGATCAATGTCTTGACTATCTAGTTGTTTTGAGATTGCATGATGAACCTTCTTGATTTAGTTATGATAAATTTGATTTAGTAAATCTCTATGTAATGATCATGGATGGTTTTTTCATAGATCCATATTTAGACATGTTTAATGAATTTGGGATCTCCCTGAATAAACCTCAAGTGGATCACCTGGTGATCCTCCAACACTGGTGGTGTCTCTAGACTCATCCATGACTGATGGGGTTTTGAGCTATGTTCATATGTGCTACCTACGACATGTATTTGGGCATGGCCAACCTACATGGGCCCAAATATTCAGAGTTTTTATGCCCTTTTCTTGGTATGTTATTAAGTTTTTTGCAACTAAATTATGATGTAGGAACTAACCTCATCTTGATTTAACTTATGAGTTGGAGTGCAATCATAAAAGATAGAAGTTTGGCAAGGTCAACATTTGAAGGCTAGGTTGACACACTGGATTAGAAAAGTGCGACCCAAGTAGGATTATAAAACATGCTATGAGGGAATAGATAGGTACCTAAGGAAGTGTGAAGTTTTGTTAGAATGTCAGAGAGGATTTCTACAAGGCCCTTGGCAGAAAAATCTAGCCCATGAAAGACTCTTTAGAAAAAGTGAGTTTAAAGGAATGTGTGTTTGAATGAGCTTGGTTTGAAGGAATCTTAAAGCTGAATTTTGGGATCCCTAATTCAGTATGTATCAAAACATCCTTCTCTTAGTTTTCAACAACATTCATAAAAAATTTCCTATCTTCCTCAGATGAGATTCCTCCATCATAATTCATATGAGTCTTTTGTAGTGAGTAAATATTAACAAGTCAGTTACTAGGCAATTGGTGCTCCTTGTGGGGTTGGTGCCTACATTAAAAAAATGAGCATGTGATGTGTAAGATTAACTTAATTCTTTGTTGTGATGTAATATGAAAAATCACCAGTAGTTCCATTGGCACTTATTACCTCCCCTTGAGGGTTGCCCACTTACATAGTGTGCTCTATGTGTTCAACTCATCATGTAAACATGGTTATTTGAATGTGTTGTGCACACCTAATAAAATGTTGTTCAATTTATATGAATGAATGGATGTTACATGGATACTTAAATTAATGGTAAAAGAAATAATAACTATGGGTCAAGTGCATGAAGTTGGTGGACAATTCCGTGGAAAAAAAAAACATGAAATTCAGGAACTGCGATTGCAGTTCCTAAATTCTCAGATTCGGCAATTACCGAACATAAAACCGCGATCGCAGTTTAGAACTGTGAGCGTGGCTTATAAACTGCGATCGTGAAACTCTGAGACAAAAAATTAGCAGTCTTGTGAGTCCTTATTTTCCCCATTTTTCATTTTAAACCACGATTTCTCCTAGACGCTTTTTCACTCGAGCTTTGAATACCAACTCAAAATTGCTCATCGGACTTCTAGATCAGTGATATATTCAACCATGCCGCCAAGATGAGGAGGTAAGTCCCTTGATTTTAATTATTTTTTTTACATTTTAGGTTTTTGTTGAATTTTAGGTTTTTTTTTTTGCATTTTCATGGATTTTTTGAAATGTTTGTTTATGTACATACAATTTTCTTGTTTTGTTAGCTGGTTGGCAAGATCGAAATCGTGCAAATCGTCAAAAAAATTCCTCAAAACCCACTGAACATTCCTTAAAAACCCTCCGAACATTCTTCAAAACCCTCCTCCAAACATAGATCCCCCTCTTGTGGCTCCTTTTGTCCCCACTGAGCCAGTAGGAACACAAGATAATATCATTGGAAGAATCTGAGAAAATAAAATTTTCATTGAGAAACTTATTCAAACTATAAGACAAAATCATGCCACAAATCCATCTCGCATGAATTTATCCAACACATTGCAAACATTGATTGGCGAAGTCGACTCTACGTAACCAACCAAATACATAGATGGAATACCTTTAGAGGTGACGGTATGTGGTGGTATGGGGATAAAATTATCCCATGCATCCTTCAAAGACAAAAAAAAATGGAAAATACCTCATTTGTGCATTATTTATTGACCCTAGAACCAATGCCCCCCCGCAGTTACTTGCAAACGGTTCCTAATCGATTGGTGCCATGATGACCGAATCAAAAACAACTTTTCAGACCGACAGTGGATGGTTTTTTATTATCCACTATGCAACAACAGTGAGGTTCCTCTTTATTTTTTGAAGAAAATATATTGTGAGTTCGTGCTTAATGAGGTCCTGAGTTATTTTGACTTTTTCTGACGTTTTTGGTCGAGGAGGTGGCTCTGCACAGAGTAGATTTGGTGCACGCATAGGTCAACCAAGGGTCACACATGCCCCAAAACTCCACACTGCCTTCAGTTATCCCTCCTACATTGAAGGAGGTTGTGGAGATTGATACACTGCATGCATTGAGGGATCTCACTGACACTCTAACCGAGTATAGTGACCAGATTACATATGATGATGTTGGTGGAGGCATCAGTTCTAGCACAGCACAGCACTGTGGATCATGTGGTGCCGTATGCACTGCGGGCAAGACATCATTTGTCTGGTTCATATGATTTATTTTCTATAGATTAGATGTTGGGGAATGTTTTCGGAACTGGTACCACTGATATTGGTCTTTCATAGGTAAATTTCAAATAAATATAAATTATATATATATATATATATATATACACAATAGTTTAATTCACATGTTTGAGATATATATATATATATAATATATGTATATATATATATATTTGAGTATATGCCATGTACATACATGTAAAAAACTAATTTTTTATTTTATTTTAAATAGCAAGAGCCGGTGAAGGAAACATCTGGCATCGACATGCTAGCTACTGCGGCTGGGCGTGTTTCAAATGTAAGTTTCAAGTTGTACAAACGTATAAATTTTTAATTTCATTTGATTGCACACTAGACTATTATTATAATGTTTCATGTGTATGTTGTACATGTATTAATATTTTTCTCTTTTATACACAGGAGCCTGGTGGGTCATCATCTGCTCAGGGAACTAAGGCTACTGGCACGACTGACATGAGTTTTACGTAGGTTAGTAAATCTCTTTACACTTTGTTTCTAATTACTGGAAGCTCACGTGGATTACATGTTTTTGACATCTGTCGTGTAGATTTTAATATTGATTTGTACATGTTTTTTGTATAGTTTATGACTGCTAGAGAGACTCCTCCATATATGTAGACTGTGGAGGCTGCTGTAGATACTGCCATAGCATCTGCAGATCCACTAACTGAGGTACAATTTTTTAAATTTGTTAAATTTTGGAGGTTCATTATTTCTTATTAAACTTAAATCTACAATATCAAATTTTGTAGGTATATGTGAAATATTTAATTTGAAAATTAATTATTTGTATGTAGCTTACCCCTCATGAGTCTATTGTTGTCCCTATGATGCGTCAACAACAAATTGATAGGGATCATGACATTGTGGTAAGATTTCACATGCATTTTAACTAAATTGTACAAGTTTCTAAATTTTGAATGTATTTTGAAATTTTGGGTGTTACAAACTTGTTGTTTATGAATGTGCAGGTTAGGTTGCAGGCATGCTTAAAGACACCTAGGACCACACGAATGAAATCCGTAGTGGCATCTCCCTCCACTACATCCCCAGGTCGTGGACATGCTACTTCTAGCAGGGTGAAGAGAGGGAAGATGTTTCATGAGTAGATTTATAGTCCACTTGGATGTACATATGTGGTCATGAGTAGATTCATAGTCCATTGTATATATATAGCCTTTTGCGACCACATGTGGTCCCATATGTACATTATGACACGTTCTTAGTTTGAGATGTACACATAAATTATGAACTTATACATATATATTTTTAGAGACATGCGTCTAGAGCATACTTTGTTTGATTCATATATATATATCCATGTGTGTTGGTTTTCATATTTATGACTTTTTTAGTTCTTCTTTAACAAGCAGTGTAACGTTGGGATGCATATTTCTTAACTGAACTACTTTATGGGTTTAGCATCTAATGGAAAAAATTAATACTCATATTCTCATAATAATGCTATGAAAACATTTTTTTCTTTTGTTGAAAGTGAAGCTCCAAGATTTATCTATTATTTTTCTATATGTTCTTTGTCTTGTTTGTTTACTAATGACTCAAAGAGGATTTCACTGTGAGAGTTTTGTTTGTTTTTCTTGCAAGGATTTTTAGTAGTCTTGATTTTTATTATACTCTTTTTATTCAAGTGTTCACACATCTGTACATTTTATCCAAAGTATGCACAATCATCTAGGTTGATGGGAAAATATTTCTTATGATCCCCCTTCAAAATAGAATCCTTGATTCCCATGAATTCTGCAAATGTCTCATCATTATCAAAGAGACACTGAGAGATCTTATATTAATAAGGCATGTTGACAAATTAATTTATCATCTAGACCATTCTTTTGATATGTTGCCTCCAACAATGTAAAGGGATTGACCAATGATGGAAATTTCTTATTACCAGTTTCAATATGCAGATCTATTTAGATAGGACCCGCAAACCAAAAGCACTATTTTGAAATTTCTTATATGAGCAATGGTGATTTTGAGGAGATATAGGATCAAAATTCTAGCTGGTGTCTTTTCCAATTATTCTATTAAGTTGTATTGGACTTGTTGCAGAATAGGTAGGGGATAAATGGTATTACCAAACTAGAATGTCTTGTATCCACATCACAACTTTTCTCTAAGATCCTAATGGTATTTACTTGTTAATTAGATGAATGGACGCATCCTATAAGGGATTAAAATTGTTTATCATTTTTTGGATAGATGCAGGGAGTATTCCGATAGTCATTACAAGCTTGTCCATGATCTGAATTTTTGTTCTTTTTATCTCCATGGTTAGGATATATGGTTATTTGAATATACCCATCTTCTCGTTAGGACCATGTCTAAATTCTTTGCAAATTGTTGTAGCAACATATCTTTATCAAATGGGTAAGGAAATAGCTTTTTGTATAGATATTTTTTATTGTGTCCTGTACATTTCTTTCTTGTAAAGTGGTTAGCGTATGAACTTCATTGAATGTAACTCTTGTTGAATCATTTTTTCCTTTGTGGGTGATATATTAGTCTATTCACTTTAGCAACTTTGAAATTTTCTTCAATAGATGGATAAATGTGAAATTCACCTAACTTTATCTTGAGTCTATCCTTGCATGTATTCCTATTCAAGTAACCTAGAAGGTCACTAAATTTTGAGCGAGTTTTAGTATTTGTCTTTGAATGATATCCTCTTCGAATAAGGGTTCATCTTCAACATAAAATCTGGGAGGAGGTGAGTCTTTATGATTATGTTCAATCTTGAATCTACATGAATCCTTAAAGTAAGGTTTTCATGAATCACTTGTTGGTTTTGGTGGGTGATCCTCAACATTTTTTTTACATTTTATTTAAGTGGAAGAATAACCTGTATTAAAATGGATGTCCATTTCTACGAGGGATGGTCATTTTGGATCTTCTGCTTTGTGATTCATGGTCTTAATCACCACTTCATACTCTTGTAATAGTCTACCTCCTAACTCAAGGACTCTTGCAAGTACTTCGTCTCTATTGTAGTAAAGGAGATCATGAAAGAAAGATAGATCTAATTTGTTTTGGTCTTCGTATGAATTAGATTCTTCTCCACTATGACCAACCAAAGGTTATATGTCTTTGACTTGTGAGAATAGGGTTTCTAAATATTTTCGACTGAATGGGTATGTTGAATTAAAAGGATTTAACTTTAAGTTGGGTTCATCTCGTTTAGACATCATTTTTGTGATTTTTGGCATCCGTTAGACTCCATGGCAACTAGAGAGGCCTCATCTGATCCAAAACCTTGGCGTAGGGACCCTCTACAATAGCCTCTCTTAGTTCTTTCCTTCTCATTTCATTTCTCTCACTGTCCTATTGTTTGCAAACACGTGAAATAGTGCAGTTGGAGCTAGTGTAAGGTTGTCAAATGCTATATTTTCCAAACGGTGGGTCGTGGCACCAAACCAGCTGCACCGACACATCCAGGTGGATAGGTCAATGCTAGAGGAGGTGGTGTTTTGGTGCACGAAAGGGTCATTGTTTCCGGGCTACTTCATTTGGGCGTAGTCCCTTAAGAGCCCTGAGACCAAAATATCCTTCAACTTCGACGGGTGACTACTCAGACTCCGTGGCACCTAGACAGACCTCCTTTACTCCAACACCTGTCATAGGGACCCTCTATAATAGTATCTCTCAAATTTTTCCTTCTCATTTCGGTGCTCTCGTTGTCCTACTGTTTGCAAACGCGTGAAATAGTGTAGTTGGAGCCAGTGTAAGGTTGTCAAATGCTATATTTTGCTAATGGTGGGTCCTGGCACCAAACCAAATACACTGGCACATCCGAATGGCTAGGTGAACTCTAGAGGAGGTGGTTTTTTTGTGCGCGAAGGGTCGTTGCTTCAAGGCTACTTCATTCGGGCGTAGTCCCTTAAGAGCCCTGAGACCAAAATATCGTTCAACTTTGACGAGTGACTACTCGGACTCCATGGCTTTTAGAGAGGTCTTGTCTAATCCAAAACCTCGATGTAGGGACCCTCTACAATAGAACCTCTCATATTTTTCCTTCTCATTTTGGTGCTCTCGCTGTCTTACTATTTGTAAACGTGTGAAATAGTGCAGTTGGAGCCAGTGTAAGGTTGTCAAACGCTATATTTTTTAAACAGTGGGTCGTGGCACCGAACTGAATATGCAAGCACGTCCCAGTGGCCAGGTGAACACTAGAGGAGGTGGTTTTTTAGTGCACGAAAGGGTCATTGATTTCGGGCTACTTAGTTCGGGCGTAGTCCCTTAAGATCCCTGAGACCAAAATATCGTTCAACTTCGACGGGTGACTACTCGGACTTCATGGCACCTAGAGATTCCTTGTCTAATCTAACACCTCAGCGTAGGGACCCTCTACAATAGCCTCTCTCATATTTTTCCTTCTCATTTCGGTGCACACGCCTAGGTATGGTCTTGTAAACACTTGGGGAGGATTCATTTTCAAAATTTACAACATTTTCAAAATTTACAACATTTTTAAAAATTACAACTTTTTCAAAATTTACAACTTTTTCAAAATTTACAAAATTTTCAAAATTTACAAATTTTTCAAAATTTACAACATTTTCAAAATTTACAAATGCGTGAAATAGTGCAGTTGGAGCCAGTGTAAGGTTGTCAAACGCTATATTTTGCAAACGGTGTGTTGTGGCACTAAACTGACTACGCCGGCATGTCTAGGTGGCTAGGTGAATGCTAGACGAGGCAGTGTTTCTGGTGCGCGATAGGGTCGTTGCTTCCAGACTATTTCGTTCGGGCGTAGTCCCTTAAGAGCCCTGAGACCAAAATATCGTTCAACTTCGACAGGTGACTACTCGGACTCCATGACACCTAGAGAGGCCTCGTCTGATTTGGAACCTTGGAGTAGGGACCCTCTACAATAGCCTCTCTCATATTTTTCCTTCTCATTTCGGTGCTCTCGTTGTCGTACTGTTTGCAAATGCGTGAAATAGTGCAGTTGGAGCTAGTGTAATGTTTTCAAATGCTATATTTTGCAAACGGTGGGTTGTGGCACCGAACTGACTACGCCGGCACATCCGGGTGGCTAGGTGAACACGCTAGAGGAGGTGGTGTTTTGGTGCGTGAAAATTTCGTTGCTTCCGGGCTACTTCGCTCGGGCGTAGTCCCTTAAGATCCCTGAGACCAAAATATCCTTCAACTTCGACAGGTGACTACTTGGACTCTGTGGCAACTAGAGAGGCCTCATCTGATCTGATACCTTGGTGTAAGGATCCTCTACAATATACTCTCTCATATTTTTCCTTCTCATTTCGGTGCTCTCGATGTCCTACTGTTTGCAAATGCATGAAATAGTGCAGTTGGAGCCAGTGTAAGGTTGTCAAACGTTATATTTTGCAAACGGTGGGTCGTGGCACCAAACTGACTACATTGGCACATTCGGGTGGCTAGGTGAATGCTAGAGGAGGTTGTGTTTTGGTGCGTGAAAGGGTTGTTGCTTATGGGCTACATCATTTGTGCGTAGTCCCTTAAGCGCCCTGAGATAAAAATATCCTTCAACTTCGACGGGTGACTACTCAGACTCCATGGCACCTAGAGAGGTCTCGTCTGATCTAACACTTTGGCATAGAGACCCTCTACAATAGCCTTTATCGGTTTTTTCCTTTTCATTTCGGTGCACACGCCTAGGTATGGTCTTGTAAACACTTGGGGAGGAGTCGTTTTCAAAATTTACAACATTTTCAAAATTTACAACATTTTTAAAAATTACAACTTTTTCAAAATTTACAACTTTTTCAAAATTTACAACATTTTCAAAATTTACAAATTTTTCAAAATTTACAACATTTTCAAAATTTACAACATTTTCAAAATTTACAACTTTTTCAAAATTTACAACTTTTTCAAACAATGAAAACTTTCTCTTAGCTTTGAGAATTTAAAATTCTCTACTAACAGTGCCAACCACGTGAAGGTGGAAGCTTTTCTAGCACCACTAACCTAAACATAAAAGTGTTAGTCAAACAAATTTAAGTTTCAAATCAGAAACCATATACTATCTATCTATATATGTACAAAATACACAAATTTAAAATAAAATATATTCAAACTTAAATATATGATCTTTAAACTAAAAAATTTATATATATATTGAAAAGAAATTATATATAACAGACATTCAAGCATCGTAAATTCATTCCAATGAACCATCAATATCAGATCTACTCTGAATAGTAGACAAGATTGATTCATGATCTGACTCTCGAACCTTCCAAAGAACCTTGTTATTAGGCCTTCCTCGATATCTATACAGCTGAATATTTGTTGCTAGAACTAGATGTGAATATAAGATTATTTTTCTGTGTGTCTCAAAGTCTTCAAACACTCAAACAGAGGAGTTTTTTAATGGATACCGTAGAGCCAAGTTCCAGTAACTACCACTGACCCTGTAGGATACTCAATATGTTCGCCATCTATAATAGGAGAAGTCAACTTCTTTCTTTCCTCGATGCAACGACATAAGAAATAGATTGTTCCTTCTTCATTGTCTTCTGTTGAAATTACTGCAAACACATGTCCTACAAAAAAATAACCAAGGTTGAACAACTCAAATTTAAATTACATATTAAAATTTCAATGGACATAACTCAATACAAAAATTAAATAAATAACCATAAATTTAACTTGTCACACCAAAATCAAAATTTCGTCAAAGTCCTTGGATGTTGTAACTTCATCTAGAGAAACAAGTCGTAATGCTTGTGGAGGTTGATAAATAGGAAGTAGAGTTAGAGGCCTACAAATCCATCCTTCCACCAATTCTTGTGAATCACACTCAGTAGTGACAAATTCGATACAAGATGCACAAAAAAATGTCAACTTTCTTGTCCCTACGGCCCATGAAGTAGCGTCTAAGCTACAAAATGAGTGTATATCACTAGACCCAGTGAGTGTCATACAATCCTCGTAGTTAGCAATATGTTGTTCCTCTATCAACCAAAAATATCTATGAACTATGGAATTTTCTTGAGAACCTCGGGCCATGTTGTCAGTACACCATTCCACTATGCTTTTTGCATCTTTTAATTTAGCACCATCTTTGTACTTCAACTCTTATCTTGCAAGATCTCTTTTCACACATCCCCCTGCACCGTCATGCTCTCCTTTTCCATGTCCATCCTAAGTGAAACTCCAAATAGGTTGCACACCCATCTTGACGTGCATTATGCTCATCCAATAAAACATTCGTGCATTATTAAACTAAGACATGCAATTATTTGACCATATATAATGTTGTTTGAAGTGGATGTCCCTATCAGACAAGTTTCCATAAAATAACTGGAAACACCCTTGCACAAATTAACTAGAATGAGTATGATCATCACTGATATAAAAGTGGTACTATCTTAAAAAAAATTGATCATTCTCTGTACTGTCAGGATAATGTAGAAATGATATATGCACAAAAATGGCAACTTGTACTGAGTTGTAATATTACAATTGAACCTCCATTTATGGTTGCAATGTGTAATTCTTTACAAAATTGACCACTGAAGCAATAGTACCAATAAAAAATGTGTCTTTGCATATCTTGAATTGTTCATCCAACCATCGAGCTCTAAGTGTATGCCTCGCATACTCATAAAAAATTTCATCCTTAAATTTTCTCATAAATTGAAAAATGGGCATTTGTTATGTAACTAGCTCACACTATTTCGACTCTTTTCCATCTTTCAACTGGCATGCAAACTGATTTATATTTATAAAACTCAACTAAATTATGTCGTATTGTACCTTCAATTTGCTCATGGATGTAACTTTTCAATTTAGGTAATCCGCCGCATGTACTACAACTTCCATCTAAACAATCCTGACTATAAAAAAATTGTCCAAATTCTTTTTCACAAAATATAGTAGGAATGAAATCCCTGGAAGATATTGGTGGAACTTGAACACCACATTAAGATAAAATAGTTTCATAATGAAAATTACAATGAATACGTAAAAATTTAGCATAATGCATCGCAAATTCAACATATTGCCTACAACAACAAGTAGTGTGAGCATGGTTGATTTTCACATAGAATGGTTTCAACATTTCAAAAAAACGTTGACTAATTTTAATTTCCAGATTCTCTTGTTCAAACTTATGAAAAAATTGAGTTTGAGTCATATCTAAGAAATGCTTTAGATGTGGTTCACGATTAGAAGAACCAACTCTTCATTTTATAACATCTCTTGTATTAGGTGAAACTCTAGTGTTATCATGCCAAAATTTAATAACAACTTCTCTTATAGCATCAGAATTATTTTTGTCCTTACGTGGTGCTCTAGCAGAAAATGATCAAAAATCAACATTATTGAGTGATTGAAGGATATTACATCTTTCAATTTCTTTCATTAGATTTTTTCTATTAACTTGCAACATTTGAATTGTTTCCGTAATCAAACATTGTTTTTTTATTGATTCACTTATAACACTAGTAGCAAGTACACGGCGCACAATATTACTATACCTAGTGTGTCTCTTGACACCAATAGTGTGATATGCATCATGAAGGTTTTCAACAATTGTAGAGGTTTGACCACGTATATTAGATGTTGTAAATCCTAAGGTGTTTAATTTAGGTCTCATTTTAATCAATTTCATCAAACTAACCAACAACTGACATCTTTGGGAATCATTTAAAATTTTAAAATGATTATTCCAAATTTCAATGGCTTTTCTTCTGATTTTTCGTTCAGAAATTTTGTCAGACATTGGTTTCAAAATGTTTTCATCAATTTCAATAAAAAAAATAGGTTTCTTACGTAAAATCCTAGGAGGTGTTTTTGTCAAATTTTGCTTGTCTACAATTTCAACATGAATTCCCTTATTCACATTTTCATTATCTCCTTCAATTTCAACATTTGCTACATCATGAGTATTTAATTATTCTTCAACATTGACAGTAAAAACTTATTCATCACGAGTATTTAATTCAACTTCAACATTGACAGTAGAAACATTACATAGTTCTTCATTTCTTACAATAGTTGGGATTGAAGATGAACCTCTTCTAGATTCATGAAGTTTCCGCATTTGCTCAAAATTTTGAATTTTGTTGGCCTCTAATTCGTTTGGTGGTTTTTTACTTAATGAATTCCTTTTTTGACTTCGTTTTTTGTCTCCCATGATGTTTTGCTTCTGGTGATAAGAAAAACATGCAGAAAAAGAAAGAATTTCACAGTAATTCGTATGATAAGGTCAGAGAGTAAAAATCACATGGTAATTTAGACATTGGGATGTGTGTAAATATGATTTATGAACCGCGAGTGCGCTTTATAAACTGCAATCGTGGTTTATAAAGCACGCTCGCAGTTTATTTTAAAAAATTGTGATCGCGCTTTATAAACCGTGATTGTGGATCTATCTGCCGAACCTAAGCCTTAGAAAATCTTTGTTTTTCCCCAACAAAAGCTATGGAAGGTCATTATGAAGTGTAAAAGGTCAAAAAACCTAAAATCTGCTCTTCCAAAGACTTGAACCATACTAAAAAACTGAAATTTTTTCACAAAAATGGTGCCATCGCATAGGGGAGACTCTTAGCTTCGTAGAAATATTATTTTTAAAATGAATAGAATAAGATAAATATCATTTTATAATTTTTTACTAACAATAGTTCTTTAAGACATTTTTTCCCGTGAATGTTCATGTCTACGTTTAAGACTGTAACTTTTGTTTCGCTTATCAAAATATGATAAAACTTATACCATCCCAAGCGTGGAAAAATTCTATACACGTTAAAAAATATATATATTTGATTTCAGATATTTTTTGATAAAGTTATGGCGGGCAAACGAAAAGCGCTCCGTTTTCTAAATATTTTCATACCACTTTCACGGAAAAAATCATTAAAAAAAAAACATTACTAAAAAAAATACAAAATAAAATCCATGCCAAGATAGACAACTACATCTAACGTTTCACCAATGGAAAAAAAAAAAACAAGATTTGGTCATCCAAAATGCGGGCAAACGGACTATAATCTTATAAGTTTTTTTTAAAAAAAACTAAGTCATATAATTTTAAGTGCTTAATATAGCTAAACTTGTCTATTTTTTTAAAAAATTAGTATTTTAGAAACTAGATTCCGAATGCTATGATTCATATTCATATAATATTTTTCTAATTTAGAATGCGTGTATAGCTAATAATCCCTACAAGTTGTGATTTCGTTGTTTTTTTGTAATATGACGTCCACGGATGACCCTATATTTGTCCATCAACTTCCTGCACTTACCCCACACCAATCAATGACATTTGTATCCTCCACAATAGTAACTCTAGCAGCCAAAGGATTAGGTACCATTCTCTTTTCCTTGGCCTAGGACTATTTATTTCCAAATCCAACAGGTCCCTTGCCTCTGTCATCAGATCTCTGATCATTTATATGATGATTTGTAAACCTATCTTGGCCTTGTTGCTTATGTTGACCTTGTGAACTCTGTCAAATTCCTTTTTCTGCCTAGGCTAATTTTTATGATATTTCTTTGACAACCCCTACCAAAGTTTTCATAACTTCCTCCAAATCAGCAGCCTTACTTGTTTGAGGCTTTTCAGGGTTAATTAGTTTTACACCCTCCCTTTTTGGAGGCTTTCTAGTTTCCTTGATGTTGTTCTCAATTTCTAGAGCCATGGTGAAGGCTTGCCTCAAATTAGTAGGGTTTTTGTCCCTCAATTAGTAAGCAAATTTTTTATCAAATGCATTTAAATATTTAATCAAACATGATTCATCACATGGCCTTAAGCTAACAAGTAATCTCCTCAAGGTCTTGTTAAACCTTGTGTTGAAATCATGTACTGAATCATTAGGATTCTTCTTGATGTTTTCAAATTCTGATAGAAGAAACCTAGGGTCAGTTCTATCACCATAATGCAATCTAAATGTGTTTTTCATCTGTGTATGAGAATCAATGGAATTATCTGACAAAGCTTTATACCAGTCCCTTGCATCCTCTTCCAAAGTATGTATAAACAATTTGATATATACATCTTCATATTCAATCTCAAAGTCTTCCATCATATTGATAAAAATCTCTAAATTTTGATCACCAATTATAGCATTGTTTCCTTATAACTTTGGTAATCTATTTCTCACATCCTGGGGAACTTCATTTAGATAACCAGCCATCCCTGTAATATTTATAGGACCAAAGGTGTTTGCAATAAATGGAGGTCTAGGTGGGGGCTGGGCCATGTTGTTTTGAGGAGGTGACCCTAGAGGAGAAACAAATTGATAAGGGGAAGGGGGTCATTGAAACACAGGAGTATAAATTTCAAAATGGATATCCCCTAAACGCCTTGTTTCTTGGAAAACCCTATCAAATTTTGAAAAGACAAGGGAAGAATGAGGATAAAACTTTTAAAATTCAAATGAAGGCCCCTTTCCAGTTGGAGAATTCAATTCCACAAAGAGGCTACCTAATTCAAAAGCACTGGAATGGAAATATTTAATGATAGGCCAATCACTTTCATCAATGGAGATCCCTTTTCTTGACTACTGATCTCCAACAACTCTCCGGGATTTTCTTGCTTCTAACTTTGTTTTTCCTAGCTCTGAAAATAATGTCCTAACCATATCCCTAGCAAAGAAAGATCTTCTTCCTTCCAACTTTGCAAATATTAGTAACAAATCTCACTTGACGGAGGTTAAGACATTGGTACTTATCAAGAATCAGATCAATAGGGATTCGCCACTAAGGATTTCCACCTTAGTTATGAAAATGCACTAAAACATGATCTTTCAAATGTCTGTCAATACTAGAAACTGGAAATGGAATGATCTGACTTTTCTTGACCCATATTTATCAATGAAATCTAGTTCACTACATGTAGAAACTAAAAGAATTACACATACCCTTGCAACTATGAATACTTCTTACAGAATCGAACACAAGATGATGTTTGAAAAAATGTATTAGCACTTAGAGCATATAAGCAATGTTTACCAGGGTCTGAATATGAATTGTAACCACTATGTCCTTGACAATGGCACCAATTAGTGTTAGTACCTAAATTGATTCTCCCTCAGAAGACTAAGCATCATCACATTTTTGACAATAAGCTTAGAGGCAAGTAGAGAATGTTATGTGCCATTTTGTATCTGGGGAAGGAACATAACTTACTCTTTGTCACTTAGATGTGGAGAAATGGTTAGCACCCTTAAGAGGATTTGATCCATCTTCACTGCTTTATGGTTGTGCCTTTCAACCAGTGTGAGAGGACCCTTTTGTATCTTGTTGTTTGTGGATGGAGATGGAGATGTTTTAGTAACATAGATTATGCATTTGTAAACACACAGGACAAACAGGGGTAGTATGGGTATGATTGGTTGTTTTAAAATGAATTTTTTGGTGGGAAGTGAGTTAGAGATAAAATTGATTCATCAGATCCTTGAGAAATTTTACAAAAATGGAGAGCTTGAACAATAGAATGCTTCATGATAGCTACGATGTTACTTTAACTATGATATGTGTTTCAATGGAGGCCCATATCAATATTTTTCACACAAACTTCAAGGATCCAAAATGAAGGCTCAAATTGGAAAACTTAACTAAACATTATAGTCATGCCAGGAGTCATAGTTATTTTAAATTTGTTTATTTCACTATCAAATGAAAGATCTTATAAAAAATGAAATTACAAATTCCACCAAGCTATCAAATGGATAAAATCTTGTCTGATTCACAAAGATTTCAATGTAAGATTGTAAAAAGAACAAGAAAAATACTAGCAGACATTCAGAAATTGAAGAAAACGCAAATTTTGCCCAAAAATAACATAGATTAACTCAATTTTGATTAAAATTTATCATCAGGGGAAAGTTTCTAGAACAATCTCAGAGGTTGGCAATCGTTGTACACTCACAACCACCTTGACACGATAAATTTAAACACAAAGGAGATAAACAAGTTTCTTCAGATGGTTTCTCAGAAGGAAAGGTTTTATCAAGCTTTTCTCTTAGAAAAATTAGTCCCAACCTCTAACACTTCAACCATTTGCATGAAAAATTCGTGTAATTTATAATACTTCATTTATAACAGATTTTTCCCCCCAAAACCAAAAACATTCAAAGCACCATTGCGTGTTACGACCTTGACCATGACTCCCACAATTAGAGTTGCAAGAAGGTTGTTAGGTGTGGAAAAGGAAAATCTCTACAAATATTTCCAACATTTAATTCTTCATTTGGTAAGATGTTCTTCATCTCATGTGCCAACTAATCCCTCCTCCAATCTGCCAAATCTAGTTCTTTGCATGCCAAGGAAGGAAAAATTGGAAAATCATATCGAAGCCAATGGCCAGATCACATCTTAATGGAAAAATACATTTTCAAAATTTTCCCACCAAACCAATATATCATATTAATGTTGCATCTTCATTTGGCATGCACAAGACTCCAAGAAATGTTAAAAAACCATAAGAATACGCATCCCTAGGAGCTTTGGAGAAAAATGGCAGAAAATGAGATATGGACGGATAGTTGCCATTGATCTTTCTTTTGAATTTGGATCGTCCACGTGAGAGATCCGAGTTAAGACGGGCTTGGGGGTTCCTTTTAACATTTCACACTTTTTTGGAAAAAAACCAAAATTTCTCAATTTGCTTCACCCCTCCGCCTTCAAAAAATGGGCTTAACACGTGTCCCAATGTGGGTCCCAAAGGAACTGTGGCTAAGTTATGCTATTTCACCTCCTTTTAGGAAAAGGGAAATTTTTCCATGTTTTTGCACAGCCTCACCCTTTCGCTTCCAGTTTCTGATGTGGATCACAGTGGAACCACGCTTCCTTTTACACTTTTAACTCCTTTTTCCACAAAAGAAATTTTTTCCAAATTTCCCTTAAAAGTCTGCATCTCCGCCATTGACTGGATCACATTTTGACTATTCTCTGTCAGGCCTACGGGTCATTTTGATGATTTCAGTATTTTGAATAACAAGGGGAAAAAATCCAAGTTTCCCCCAATGGCTCGCCTCCCCGCCTCTTGACTTTTCAAACTGCCACAAGTCTCAGGGGCACATCTTGAGATGGTCCCCAAAAGTAGAGACCCTAAATGAGCCCAAGTGCACCATGTGTCTTGGGCCCTTTAGGAAGTTGTTGAAAACTCTAAGGAAGGAAGACCCGGCTGAAACCTCCACATGTCTTTATGGCGCAACTTCAAGAACCTTATAAGGCTTCAATATGATTTGGTGGGGACACGCTTCCATTTTAGAACCTTTACTCCATTTTTCCGAAAGGGAAAAATATCTGACTTATTTCTGAAGGCCCGCATCTTCACTTTTAAATTTTCCACGTGTCCTTCTATGGGGTCAAAGTAAGAATTTTCCCTGCTGCTTAAATTTTGCTTTAATCAGAGCCTAGCAGGGCCACGGGGTGAGTTCAATTTTTTTGCCAAAGTAGCCAAAAATAATAAGTTCATAAAACAAACCCACCGCGCCTCATCCAATTAGAAGAATCCTCGTAAGTACCAAAAGAACCAATCAGAATTGAGCGGAGCTATGGGACCAAGATTGCCTTATTTGTAAAAAAAGCAAAGAGCGACAAGTTAATACATTGTCCCGTTGTCCCCTAACCAACCAAAATATTCCACATGACTGCCGAATGCTGAGGAATAATTTTGACAGGAAAAAGACACCCGTAAGACCGTCAAAAAACACAGAAATTCACCATTCATGCCCAAAATCTAAATTTTCACTGAGGATGAAATTTTTTGAGACAAAATCAAGTGAATCATGGTTCCAAGCATCTTTTGACCATGGATTTGGATTTTCAAAGGCATACAAATATAAATTGATCATTCTTGAGCCTCCATGGTCAGCAAAAAAAAAGGAAAAAATGACAGAGCCCATGGATTTTGAAGAAATTAGGGCAAAAAGAGGGGCAAACTAAGAGACTTCTTCAAAAAGGGGCATGACAATGGATTATAGAAACAATTCAAGGCATTCAAATGGATGTAAAAGCTTTAGAACATCCACGTCGAGAGAAAGAGAAGACTTTTTGGAAAGGTCTTGACCTCCTCTATGCCATGGAAGCCTGAAACTTTAATTTTCACAAGGTTAGGTGGGTGAAAAATAGGAAAACATATTTCACGACATTAATGTATGATCTGATTGATTAAATAACAAGATCATATTTGATTTGATCCTCCTTTCTTCCTTCTTCAACACAGTAAATAGACATGGGGAACTATAATTGACAAATTATAGGCAGATTTATAGGGAATTGATGGTTGGTGGTTGAGCTTTAAGTGTAAAATCAAGTTTCTCTTCTTTCTTTCTAGTTTTCTTTGTTTATATATTGTAAGAACTTCTCATTTTAGAGGGGGAGACATTTTAGGTGTGCGGAAACTCTGTAAAAAAAATTTCTTGACTCCATTTGAGCTTTAAGCATTGTCTGTATACCTAGAAAGTGGATTTTATGCTTCTCAGCATCCATGTAATGGTTCATGCAGCTCATAGAGCAATAAAATCATGTTTTTCTGTTCTTCAACCCTTTCTCATATTGAGTTGTTTCTTTGTACCTCTCCATTTCATAGTTTTTCGTATGCATGTAGTTCATGTTTGCAGGTGTAAGATGTCATGCTTCGTGGAGTTTCAATGGTGGATTTTTATCTAGGTCTGTGTCACTTTTATCTGACCTCCCTCATCTCCTTTTCCCCTTATTTCATCCTCCCTCCACAGAGTATCTCGCCACTTTATTTTCTAGTGTATCACCTCTTATTTTAGGTTCTCTTTCACTCTCTCTCTCTCTCTCCCTATCTCCTTGGAATGGTTAGATTAGGATAGATAGGTTTTGGCTTGCACTAGAGTAGCTTTTTGGTAGGTATTTTTGGAAGCATGAACCATCCTTCTCTGGAGGTCCATCTCGAGTCCACAATTCCCACAACTTGAGATATGGTCCCATGTTGTGAAATCACACCAAATTCCCCACTTAGATCCAAGGCCATTTGAGGGTGCTATGATTTTTGTACCAAGATTTATTTCTTACCTCATTTAGTTTCTCACTAATGAAAGCTATTGGCTTTCCACCTTGACTTAGAAAAACACCAATACCCACATGTCAAGCATCACAATCAACCTCTAACACTTTATTAAAATATGGTAATGCCAAAAATGGGTGGCTCTATCACCTTCTTCTTCAAGAACTGAAAACTATCATTAGTTGCCTTTATCCAGAAAAGCTCCCTTCCTTTTGTGTAATCTGTTATAGGTGCTACAACACTGCTGAAATTTTTAACAAAATTTTTGTAAAATGTTGCCAGACCATGAAATATTCTTACCACTGTTGTACTCCATGGAGTAGGCCATTCAATAATTGCCTTTATCTTTTCTGATTCCATATGTACCCCATTTGCTGAAACAATAAAGCCCAAGAATACCAAACTCTCTTGCATAAATGTGCACTTCTTCATATTTGCATAGAGTTTCTCTTTCCTTAATACTTCAAATATCACCCTTAGATGCCTCAAATGTTCTTCTTTAGTTTTAGTAAATATCAATATATCATTAAAACAAACCACAACAAACTTACCATTATACTCCCATAACAATGTACTCATCAGTCTCATAAATTTACTAGGTGCATTAAATAACCCGAATAACATCACCTACCACTCATATAATCCATTTGCGGCCTTCAATGTTATTTTCCAATCATCTCGTTCTCTGATCCGAATCTAATGGGTAACCACTTCAAAGATCAATCTTGGTGAAATACCTAGATTCAGCAAGCACATCCACCATATCATCAAGGCGAGGTATTGGGAACCTATACTTGATTGTAATTTTATTGATTGGTCTGCTATCCATGCACAATTCTCCATGTTCCATCCTTCTTTGATGTTAATAAAGTTGGGGTTGCACAAAGACTCATGCTCTCCCTTACGACCTCTTTTCTCACGAGCTCTGCCACTTTCCTATTCAACTATGCATTCATTGTTGGGCTCATCCTATAAGCCACTTGACTTAGGGAGTGAATACCCTGGAATCAAATCAATATGGTGTTGAATATCTCTTTTTTTCAGTAATCCATTTGGTATCTCATCAGTAATAACATTAGAAAATTCTTCTATTAATTTTGTTGTTTCTACTGGTATTTGTGCATTGCAGTTCATTGTTATTTGCGACTAGTGCATAACAAAAACTAGTTTCCTTTTACCTCCTTCACAAATTCCTTTGTAGAAAGCATATTTTCAGCCTTCCCCTCTTCCTTAAGAGGTAGAAAAGCTATTTTTGTGCCATCCTTCCAGAAAGTATAAGTATTCTTTCCCCCGTCATGAATAACTTTTCTATCAAATTTCCATGGTCTTCCTAATAGCATACGACATGCATCCATAGGAATAACATCACACCAAATCTCATCCTTGTAACTATTCCCAATAGAAAAACTTATTAAAAATCTCCTATCAATAGTAACTTTATTACCATTCTTAAACCATGTAATATGGTAAGGGTTAGGATTCTTCTTACATTGCAAACCCAATTTCTCGACCATCTCATTTGAAACCATGTTCTCACAACTACCACCATCAATAATAAAATTATGTACCTTTCCTCCTGAAGTACATCTCATTCTAAAAATATTTGTACATAGCCATGTATCCCCTTTGATATCCTTTATTGGAGCAATCGTCATCTTTTAGATCATCATATTTTCTCCAACATCTGGTGGAATTTCTAGGTCCTGTTGATCTTCTACTTGTTCAGCTTCAACAAGATTTACTCTTGGAGCATCTCTTTGCCTCTTGTCATGTGTATAATAATGCGAGCATTCAAAATCCCGATGCCCCTGTTCACCACAACTGTAACAAAAAAATGGTCTACATGGATCTTCCCATCCTCTATCACCAGCATATCCTTTGCCCCTAGAAAATCCTCTGCCTCTTTGTTGATTCTAGAAATCTTGTCTCGTATGTTCCTGATTTTCCAATCCATAAGGTGATTCTCCCCTACCTTGGCTAAAACCATCTCCTCCTTGAAAGGAAGATGAGACACCCCTATTCATTCCAGGTGATCTCTTAAAAATTTGATGATTTTTTTTTTTCCTCGGACTTTAAGTCTAATTGATAGGAATCCTCCATGCTCTTAATCCTATGCATAGTTATCTCATCTTGAATAGAAAATTTTAATCCATTTACATACCTTGCAGCCATTTGTTCCTCATTTTCTTCATTCTTCACACGAAATGGACAACTTGTAGAACTCATCTGTGTATTCTTGCACTATTTGTAGGTTCTGTCTGGATTCTAAAACCTCCTATAAAGGGTTTTTTCATAATCCATAGGGATAAATTTATCTTTCAAATTCTTCTCCATCTTACTCCACACCCTAATTCTTTCTCTCCCCTTTCTTGAGTACTCTTTCTGTAGGTGATCCCACCATAACATAGCATGACATTTCAATTTCATGCATGCAAACTTTACCTTCTTTTCTTCTAGCATAGCCTTCCACTCAAAAAATTTCCCCATGCTAGTCAACTAGTCTATCAGCTCCTCTAGTTTTAGACTACCAGCATACTCTGAAATGTCAACTCTTATCCCATCATTCTTTCCTTCTAATGCTCTAAGTATCCTTTCTTCAAAAGCTAATGGTGGTGCTTACGTTTCCTCCTCTTCACAAACTTCTTCTTCATCTGGTGTCATATCAACCTTGATTTCCTCTCTGGTTATCATTGCAGTAAGCTAATGGTGGTGTTTGCATATTTCTATTCATTTGGGAAATACCGCCTCCTCTTCCTCTTCCTATAATTTTTTAAAGACTCAAACTAGCTCTGATACTAGATAATGTAGCCAAATTCTAAACAAACTTTATATACTGCAAATAATATGAACTTCAAAAGAAAATATATCTACTTCTTTGTGATTAAATAATGAATTAAAATGTTTCCTAAATACAAAAACAACTCCCAACTCAAGCTTCCAAGCAAACTCTAACTAACTTTGATTAAATCTACTCTAGGTGGTGCAAATTACTATTTTTAGTAGTTCACTAGAACCTGATATTCTTAGTAAGTTCGCATGCTTATTCGTACGAGTACAAAAATTTCCATGCATCTTCTACATTCCTAAATTAGAGGATTTTCCAACTATCTAACTCATAATGCAACTAATATACTAAAATTAACTAATGCCCAAAAATAGAAAAAAATTGAACTAAAACTTAAATCCTTTTTTTTTTGCCTCAAGATGGCAGATTTAAGGCCTAAAAATGTGCCAAAACTTGCTCCATCTAGTAGGATGGATTGATCGGTACATTTGTCTCATGGAAACATGTGGTTTCAAAAATCAAACGGACTCAAATGGATACCCAAAGCTCAAGTTATGACCTTGTCAAGTTCTTGCTAATTTTGGTGCATCATCACTTGATGTTATGGGACTTAGAAACTAACAGGAAAGAAGCTCCCATAGGAGGAAAGGAGTGTCCTGGTGCTAGTAACTAATTTTTATGCTAGCGTCTAGTCAGATGCTAAGGTTTTTTCCTTTTCTGTGCAAGAGGATATCCATTATTAGTTTCCCTTTATCACTTTGGTTTCACTCCTAGATTTTCAATTGTACATGTAACCGGTAAAATAATTTTATACCTACACATTTCAACAAACTGCATCAAATATAATAAAAAAATATGTGGAATATAGAGTCAGACTAACCCTGGAAGTCACCCAAACAGTGAACTTAGTACCAAGCAATGCATTATAATTTAGACTCCATGTAGTTTGTGTGTGTAATGATGATCTGGGTTTCCCTTGTGCAAGCTACACAGTGATATCAGGCTAGATCTAGAATTTAGAAATGTATAGAATGTGTGTGATGGAATGAAATGAATTTCCCCCTCCTATGTTGTGTATACAAAATGATGTAACCCTTTTCCCTTGTATGAGTGTGCTAAATGAATGACTTTGAAGTTATTTTGTGCATTTGAATGCAAGCTTAGGCGACGATAGGTAATTCTTATTGCTTGGTCATTCATTTGAGAGAAATAACTAAGTATATATATGATTCCCTTTTTTGAATTTTATAATTGACAACTTATAGGAAAACCCAAATTTTGAAGAGATGACCCAAAAGTAAAAGATATCCAAAAAAGTAAGAAGAAAAAAATAATGTCAGGAGCTCCCATAAGGGAGTGGACGGTCTAAGCACTTTGTTCCTAAATGGGCACTAGTGTCCAAGGCTATAAAATATAAATTAGTCAAATACCAACAGGTTTGTAGGGTGTGTAAGGTTAAGAAAAGTATAACAAACAAAGGAAAAGGCCCAAAACATGTTGTCTATCACTACTTTTCTTTATTACAAATCATGTATATATCAGTATGCTTTAGGACCCATAAGTGTACCTGAATGCATAAATTTTGTGTCTACAGATTTCTGCATAGAAAAAAAATGAGAAGTCTTCAATATTTTACTTTGAATAGAAAAAAAATAGTCACAAAGAGAACATATTCCTATAGTTGCCATGTTTCAAAATTTTATCAGATGTTAATACATGATGCCCATTTTATATTGTTATTGATGATACTTTTTGGATGTATGTTATTACATATTTCATCAAAGACTCAATATATGACGTGCTTAGCATATACATTAGGTTAACTCTAATTCATACTTATAGTGAACATGTATATAATCTTACCTTTATAACTAGAACAAAAGAAAAATTAGAGTTTTGCATTCATTATTACAATGCCTAAACATTAATAGAATATGCAGATGTGCAAACTCTTCAATCAATACCACAAAAAAAAAAACCAATACCAAAAGCATATATATAATAGGTATTACTAAACTTTATGTTAGTTTTATTTTCCTTTTAAACTGCATTTTATTAATAAAAATTAGCATATTCTACATGGTGAAGTTTTTTTAATAGGTGTCTCCAATGTGATAAATTATTCGATTACTAAATAAATTATCAATGTGGGATGATAACAAAAAGTATCTAAATTTTTTTTCATGAAATATTCAACTTAGAATAGATTAAAATGATTTTAATTTTATCATAGAATTTTATTTGCAAACTTCTTGAAAATTGAGTTATCTATAATAGTACATAGTGTGATGTATATTGGCAATGATGCCTATTTTGGCATTTGAAATTATGGTAAATTTAGACAATCTTTATTTTTTAAAATACTATAAAAAAACACTTCTAGGAATTATTTATTTAATTCAATTGTTTATTATTCAAGTAGGAACAAATAAGTGATTATCTGTTATTTCCAAAAAAATAGCCAAGAAAAGCTAAAAATAGTCTATCAACTGTACGTTTTCAAATAGGTATAAATTCTTGTGTAGTAATCACCAAAGAGGTGGGAGAAACTTTCTAAGCTAATATAAGTGTAAGTATTCTAATTTTATAGCCATATCTATGTTCTGGGGACATTTGGATGACTTTTGTTGAAGATGTCTATACATATCCTTAAAATCATGCTTATCTTGCATAATCCTATTCCTAAAGAAGGTTCTTCCACGTTGAATTTGTCCATGGAGTGCATGAGTCTTATTTTAAGTTAATTGGAAGTCTAAAATAAGTTTAGGAGAATGTTTCTATTATTATTCATTCTATTTTGAGTTTATATTACTTGGGAGGTTGAGTTGTAATTCCTATATTTAGTTGTTTTCTAGGTGGGCAAGACATCGAATGATGACATGTCTAGTCATATACACCAACAATTGTTTGTTAATAAAAGAATGTCCAAAAGAAAGCTGCTAGAGTTATTCATTAATGTTTTTATTTTTTATTTTTTTCTTTCTTTATTAATTTCTAATATTCATATTTAATAACTAGAAATATTATAAATACTATTATGAATTTTACAGATACATACAGTTAACAGTTCACTCATCAAGTACATAAGATATTTTGCTAGTTTAAGTGTTATTTATTATGGGCCTTGTTTGGATGATACATAGATTATTTTTGGTTTATTTAAGAGGTTGATCAAGACTTCAAGTGACTGATTTTTTCACCTTGCATAGCTATTTTGTTCCCTTTCATTTGGTATCAAATCTAATTTATACAAGCAATGGCTTGTGTATATTCTTCGCCTATGAATATACATATTTTCAAAGGAAACAACTTTGAGTATTAAAGGGATCAATTTAAGAAAATTCTTGTTTGGAAGGGATTTTTGGACACAATTCTCAATGAGTGTTAACTACTTGTTTATTTTTATTTTATCTCTCAAGATCATAAAAGAGTGAAAAGTATGAAGAGAATGCAAATTCTCAAGCTTTATTTTATCTTCAAAATGTTATAGATCCTATCATCTACAAAATAATTGTTCGATGCAATAATTCTCATGAAGAATGGGATGCATTGGAGACTTTATATCAAGGATCTATTAAGGTAAGAGAAGATAACATCTAAACCCTCTAAATTAATTTTTTAAATTTAAGAATTTCAAAAAGTGAACAGGTAGGATAATTTTATGTAAGGGTAAATGATATGGTTCATAGAATGATATTTTTCAAAGAATCCATTGAATATAAAGGATTGTTAGATATATTTTGAGATCTTTGATACAAAGATGATTCCATATTGTGATCACTCTTGAAGAGTGTAAAGACATGAACAATACAAGTGTTGATGAATATGGTCTCTTTTGTTCCATGATGATAAAATGAATATACATGAAATAAATAGAGAGAATGTACTTGAAACCACAACTATATATTCAAAACTAAGGGAAACTAAATTAAATAATTATTATTATTTATTTGAATAAACCTAATTCTAAGGGGAAATAACAAGAAAACTTCACATAGAAGAGTAAAAAATAAAATTTATTTCTCATTATTGTAAAAAAAACTTGGACAATTATATAAAAGATTGGAGAAAAATAGAAGTAAAAAGTGAACCTAATTAAGAAGGTGAGAGAAAGGAACTCAAATTTGAACAAAGTGAGATGAAAGATGACTCAGATATTATCTCACATGCATTGTGGAAAAATAGGATTCCAATAATATGTGGTTTATTGATTCATGTTGCTTACATCATGTGAATAATTAAATAAAGGGTTTTATCATGTTAGATCACAGCTTAAAAATTCAAGTTCATTTAGGGGACGAAAAAACCATTCAAATTGAAGTCACTGGCAACATGCAATTCACCTCAAGTAAAGGTAAGGTTGAAGTTAATGATGTTTATTTTTATCCTAAATCTTACGTGGAAAAGAATATTACGTTACCAATAACAATCAATTTCATTAATGGATGTACTTGTATCCCTAACATTGATGATATTAACTTGTTTTAGAATGCAAGAAATGGACATAGTAGATTCAAACAATTCCATATTCTCGACACAAAATATATGGTAACAACTCTATCCAAGCTAAATTCAAATAATGATGTTACATTCAAGTCATGTCTTATTAGGAAACATCATGGGTATTACTTATCTCTGAGAAAATGGAGAGAAAGAAAACCATTTACGTTAATCCATTCATATTTATGTGGGTCAAAGTCTTGTAAAAGCATTTGTAATAAGTTTTATTTTATTTCTTTAATTGATGATACTACACGGTTTATGTGGGTTTTTCTCTAAAACAAGAAGAATCGAGATTTTTCATTTCGTAAAAAATGCAAATATTTATGTGAAAAATAAAGTGGACATTTCACAGAAACCATAAGAATAGATACATGTGGATAATTTGTTTCTAACGATTTTTTTACATTTGTTTCCTCACAAGGCATCAAGAGGCAATTAATACCTCCTTACACACCACAACAAATTGGTGTGGCTGAAAGACAAAATATGTCCATAATGGAATTAACAAGTACCCCGTTGTAAAATAAGCACATGGAAGTTATTATTTGGGTAGAAGCATTAAATACTCTAACTTAATCAAAAACAAAACTGCTATAATGGAAATCAAAGACAATAATCCTTATGAGGCTTGGTATGGTCTTAAAATAGATGTATCTCATTTAAAGGTATTTACTTGTTTTCTTTTTGTTAATTTCCATGATTAAATTAAGAAAAAATTGGATCATAAGAGTGTATCTCATATTTTCAATTGTTATAATGATGAAACCAAAGCATACAATTTTTATAATCCTACTAGAAACAATTTAGTTGTTTTAAGGGATTGTAATTTTGTATGGAATGGGATCTATTCTAATATTGATAATGTATCTAATAGGATCATATGCGAAGGTGAATCTCCCCGAGGAAGATTTTGAATACTTAGAAATTTTGACATAGGTTTCCAATGCTACAAGAAGCAATACTAGATCTTTACAAGAGACTAGTATTCCATCTGCATCAAATCCAAGTAAGAGCAAGCAGTTGTTGAATCCACATATATAAAATAAAAAAAATCATAAATATTGAGAGAAGGATTAAAAGTCTGAAATATCAACAAGGTAATTTATTTGATGATGCATATGATAAAACTACTAGGTTTGTATTATGTTCTATGACTAGTGAACCAAAACATTTTAAAAAATCTAGTCAAAAGAAAGAGTAGGTTGATGCTATGAAAATTAAGATGGATTATATTTAGAGCAATGATACTTAGAAACTTTTTTTTTCAAGGATAAAGGGTTTTTGTTTGGGGACCCTACCCATGAACAGAAAGGCCTAGAATCCCAGATAAAACATTTACACACGAAGAACAAAAAAGAATAAACTACCCAACAATGAAGAAACAACTAGGTAGGACAAATGGCTTTCTCAATAAAATATTTTTTCTTATTAGATATGTGCTTTGTTTAACAAGATAGTGAGGAGGACTATTTTCCTTGGCCGCTTTACTTGCTACTGCATCAACAATTTTGTTTTTCTAAATTACATCTTTTACATCCTCCTTGTTTTCAACAACTGGAATTTTGGTAAGAGGGGTTTAAGGGACCTCTTTAGCCACCCCTTCTTATTCATTACTTGAATCTAAGTCTTACTTATGTTCAAAGACCAAATGATCAGGGAGAGAATTTTTCCAACAATTGATTCTCTCATTGTTACGTTTTGCAATCCCACATTTAGCAACAATATTTCCTAAGGTGAAACACCTTCTTCATCTAAATGGTAAAACTTCGTAGTCTAAAGGTTGAGTCCATGTTCTGCGTTTCACTTTGAGAGGGTCTCAATATTTGTAGGAAGGTTTTTTGAGGTATCGAGCTCCACAAGAATTCTTGCATATGTAGTATGGGTGAAATCCATAGTTTGAGAATAAATATAAAGAATATTACCCAATACATTTCCAATGGAGATCAGATAGTCACCATCCTAAAATTGAAGAGGTAAATGAGGTATCCTAATCCAAATAGGTTTTCAAAAGAAAGATTTCATGATTGGGTTGAAAGAAGGAAACCACAATTTTATAACAAGGTAGCATGATTATCAAACCCATAATTTACACCCTATGGTTTATTTATCATCTATAGAAGAAAACCCACAATAAAAAATTTTTTGCACTGGAATAAAGATATAACATTCCAATTAGGAGTGGAATCCAATACTTAGAGATCCATTCATGAAGGACTAGTAAGCTGGGATAGAGTCTCTTGAATTTACATTTCAAAGTGTTCTCCTTAAAGTAGTGTTCAAATTTGATTACTTCAACCCCAAATGTGACACATGGTAGCCATAGGTTTCCACCTTCCTTGCGGCGCATCCCCGAATGTGTGGCCAACTGTATCGATGGAAGGACCTTCCAACTCAGGAGCAATTTCATTTTTCGCCTCCTCAACCCCCGGAATAAGGGAAGAATGCACACTCCGAATAGGGGAAAGAACTGGGGATTCTAATCCTAAACCCCCACATGACTTAGAAATAACCAGTTGTCCATGGCTACCAAAGTCGTTGCCAGGAAAACCTGCAGGTCGTCGCAGATCTATCGAGGCAGATAACAGAGTCTGCGAGGGACCAACGTCTTTATTCACTAAAACCGTCTTAACAACACTAACAACAGGTCCGCAAAATCTCCTAGGGATAGAGAAAGATTCGAAAATGCTATTAAGAATGCCTTGAGCCGCATAGTTCACAGGGAATGAGTTCCCGAAGGTTGTCTTAGGGCTCGCCAAAGCTCCCCTGTCATCGATGCACACACCACTAAACAAGTGAAAATTGAAATCAACCTTACGCAA
Organism: Taxus chinensis; assembly: GCA_019776745.2. Lineage (NCBI taxonomy): Eukaryota > Viridiplantae > Streptophyta > Pinopsida > Cupressales > Taxaceae > Taxus > Taxus chinensis. Next base: position 866,220,657 of record CM034147.1, on the reverse strand, counting down.
TGAAGACCACGCACCAGCGCCGCCGAGCACATTGCCATCGCCGCCACAGGAAGAGGACACATGATTTGGGTTCGCAGAAGCTCTCCTAGGATACTTGGAAACTTATTCACCCTGCTACAGAGAAATATTTCATTCTTACTATGTGGGTCTAAAAGACCAAAGTAATCAGTGATGGTACAATCCATAAGCTAAAATATAGGCATGTTACAATGGGCTATACAAATGTTTTGGTGTTGACTGTGAGGAAAATTACTCTCTTATTGCAAGACAAGATACTATAATACTAATTATTTCATTTTCTACCCATAAGGGTTAGAAAATAATGAAATAGATGCAAAAAGTGAAATCCTTAATGGAGTGATTGAAGAAGAAGTGTATCCACAAGGTTTTGAGGTAAAGGGTAAACAATTTTGGGTATACATGTTGAAGAAAGCTCATTATGGGATTAAAAAAAAATCCAATAGCTTGGTAATCAAGAATGGATAATTAGTTGCAGGCATAAGCCTTTTTAAGAAGTCAAAATGAGTCAAATTTTTACATGAAATTATTCAATTCTAATTTTTTATACGTTTTCTTGTACATATGATTTGATATTCATAAATATCTCTATGGAGATGTTATGTGGCTTCAAGGAAGCTATCAAATTATAAGAGCTTCAAATGAGTGATCTTTGACTTATGAAGTAATCTTTTTTGTATAGATGTCTATAAAAACTCAATAGGAATTAAATTTATTTTTCAACAAAAATATGTTCAAGATATATTATTGAAGTTTAATATTCAAGATTCTAAGGCTACAAATACTTCAGTTGTAATGGATAAATGTCGATGATAAAGTATCTAAACCCTTTAGATTATATAACTACAAAGGCATTGTTGAAGGAAAAACATAGAAGACTCAATTAAATGATTAAAAATTCCACCCTTCGCATTAAAGGGGGAAATGTTGGGAAAGATGTTTATTTTGGATTTTGAAATTTTACTAAATTTAGACAATTTCTATTTTTAAAAATACTCTAAAATAGACTTTTAGAATGTTTTAGGGCTTATTAATTTCATTGATGTGTTTTTTTAGTCAATTAGGACAAGATAAATGATTTTTAGGTGATTTCCTTAAAATATATTAGAAAATCTAAAGATAGATGGTCAACTGTTAGTTTTCGAATAACTATAAATTCATGTGTAGTCATTACTAAAGTGGTGAAAAACAATTTTCTAAGTAAAGAAAAGTATAAATATTATAATTTTATGACTATCCTTATTTTTTAGTGACCTTGAGGTGAATTTAATTAAAGAGGGCTATAAATATCATTGAAAACATGCCTAGATTGCATAATTTTATTCCTTGAAAATATTCTTGCTTATTGACATTATTCATATCTTGCATGGGTGAAATTGATGGTATGAGAATCAATGCAAATAACTTCATCCAAAACATTACCAATGGAAATAAAATAATCTCAACTCCAAAATTACAATAGAAAATAGGGATTCTAATCCAAACAAGATTTTAGCAGGAGAAGAATTCAATGAGTGGGTTAAAAGAGGGAAACCATGGTTTTAAGACAAAGTATCTAGATTGGAAAACCAAAAGTTTACCTGCTATGATATCTTTATCATATATTGAAGAAAAAATGACAATAAAAATTCCTTTTGCACATGAATAAACATATAACCTTCTTGATAGAAGACGGATCGAGTATTTGTAGATACATCCATGAAGGTTTGGTAGAGCAGGCCATAAGCCACTATATTTTCATATCAAGGCATGCTCTCAGTAGTAGCATCCAGAATCAATGAATTCGTCTCCAAATGTGATGCAAGGGGTACTGACGGAAGGGGTTATGCGTCTTCTACCCTGCACACCATCTTTGATTGAAACGTCAGTCCTATGAGTTTCAACAACTTTCAGATCCCCACCTGGGAGGGCCGCAAGGCCACCATTCACATCATCATCTGAGGAAAATAAACCCACAATAGGGGTCGAGGGATATACTCACTCAAAATAGGGGGATTCACTCTTCCTGTGTGAGGAGAGCCTAGAGAGAGAGAAAATGCCACCCACATCAGCCTTTTGAGCTTTTGTGGGACAAGTGGTCTACCTAATTCCAATTTCACCCAACAGTTTGGGCTCGCAAAACCTTTCTTACCAAGGCCATTCCAAGTAAATGAGTAGCCAAATATCATGACAGAGTCACCAGTGCCATGCCGACCATCTCCGCTAGAAGTGCCCACACTTGACACTGTTCCCCCGCCATGGTTTCTGTTAAGGTTAGGGTACATATGTGCATAATTCATTCCAAAAGAAGTTAGGGTTTCAATATGTAAAAATTAATACACTTATTTTTCATTGAATTATTGAAAATATCTTTTGTATTGTTTAAAATAATTTACTTGGAAAAGTGTTATTATATTCAAAATAAATTGTCTACATCAATATAATTCGAAACAAACATTCTATTGATTGCAACATAAAAAACAATGCTATATAATATTTTAATATTTCTACGATCTATATTTATAATTATGTTCTACATAAGCTTATCCTTGAATCATTATACATAAATAATATGGAATGTTACACTACAAAAATATTTAAACAAATCAAAAGAGGCTAAATATCATGTAACTTAAAAACAAAAAAAAATGATAATAGAAGATATGTATTTTTGTTTTTAGGCACATGGAGGGGATATTTTTAAAGTTCCATTGCAATCATTTTCACACATTTGAAATTGGTCCTAATTTGAGGAAAACCATTTCAAAAAACTACTCAAGGTGATGTATATTAGACCACCTTATTTCATCTGTTTGTTGGGAAAAAACATAGTGCATCCTATTCCATGAAAAAATAAAAATATCTTAATGATGCTCATTGTAAGGTATAATTTGCAAACGATTTCTTTAGCAGCAACATAGAATTTAATTATTGACTTAAAGAATTGTTGGAGTAATCCACCATTACAAATAAGTCACGTTGCACTAATTAGATATATAAAAAATGAAAGCTAGGAAAAATAAAAAGAATGGATAATCATTATAACCACTTTCATCACATTCTTGGGTGAAAGTAGAAAATAAATTTGTTGCTGCTATCATGGGTGTACGGGAGTGTTAGAAATTTTATATATCATCAAACATATTTGTGATTGCACATTTATTTTCTATAATTTTTAATTATATCATTAAATTTGTACTCTTCAATTTATTTTTCGTGCAATTACATATTTAATGATTATGATTTGTTGAATTCAGTATCCTATCATAAAAAAGGAATCAAAAATATTATAGATGGACATTTGCATTGCAACAAGAATAACAATTAAAAAAAAAAAATTAACATACAAATTAATAACATCAACTTATTAATTACTACTTTACACAAGACCTGATCAATGATACTATAAGTTCAATTATAAAAAACTCCAATAACATTATCATAATATATAAACAAAATAAACTTTAAAATAAAAATTGTTTACTAAATTTTTTTTGACAAACCATGTTAATTGTAATGGCAATTATAAACATATAATGATAGATAATGCAGGATTGAGACAAACAACTTATAAATTTCAAATAGAGAATTGCATTCCAATAGTATTGTAATAAGTGAATTCATCATCATTATATTAATAAAAAAACAAAACAAATGATATTAATAAAAGACAGTTTCATTTTCTCACTCTTCTTGGGAAGTAATGTAAATTTGAGGTACACCAAATAAATTTATGTACAATTACTTAATCCAATTTCAATATTTGTTTGGGAAACACATTAATTCATCTGGTAATAATGAAAGAATTTTCAAAAGTTAATAAACTTTTCAAATGAATTGAATTGAATATTTTTAATTCAAATAGTCTACTATATAGTAAAATATAATCTATTTAGGATTCATTTTTTGAAAAAAGAACTTCGAGTAATGAGACCAATAAATTGGATTTGTCTACTTCATTTTTAATGTATTCAAGTTATTTATATCAAAGTCTAAATTATTTAACTTATAATTTTTTCAAAAATTGGATTTATAAGAAGTCCAAATACCACCAAATTGCTCTTATTTATTTTGGAAGTAAAACCTCAATTCTGATAAATATGAAATTGCCATGGACACCTTTTTAAAATGTAGATTGATTATAAGTCCAAATTATCTGAGATTATCTTTAAGTATTGTTTTTAAAATTATTTCCCACTATAATTAGTATTTTTTCCTCCTTTACCCTTATCATAATGTTTGGAGGTCAAGGCCTTGGAGGTTAAACCCTTGATAGTTATAGAATCTCATTTTCTATTGGTATAAAAAATGCTTTCTCCAATGGAGTTGGATATTCTTCTAAAAGATCTCTCCCTTTTAGCCATATTTTCAACCAATTGATCACATATGATACTCCTATATTACTTGATATTCTGTAAGGAATGTACGTTTGGTTGAATATGTAGGAATATAATCTTTTATTAATATTTTCATGTATATATAAATATACACCTTAGTGGCTTCAATATCATTATTGATAGCTTACATTTTTTATGACAGGGTCATCGCATCAACATTTTCAACTGAAGATTTATTTTTTTCCAATTTTAATGATATGAACTTGATGGAGGAGCATCGCAAGTTCAAGGATATCCAACACTAAGTTCAAGTGTTGTGCTCAATGATGGAATCCATGGTAGAGTAAAGTGGAGATTGCACGAGGAAGTGCATGCTTGCATTAAATATGTAGAAGAGACAAGTGTTTGATAGCGTCAACAAGTAGAAAGTTTTTTGTTCTAAAAGGATAAAAAGTATAATAAGGTGCAAAAACTTTTGAGAAGATAAAGAGGATAAGAAGTTTGTGGGAAGAATGATGTGAAGCAATGCATGAATGCATTTTTGTACGTAAAAGAAGACTGGAGGCACATGAAAGTGTGAAGGATTTTGGCACACGAAGAAGGTTTTGAAGGGTGTGAATGAAGATAAATAGAGAGATGTTATGGAAATAAGGAGGGACATACAATGGATGAAAAGAGGTTTTGAGAAGGGTCGACAGATAGTGGTGTATAAGAGAAGAGTTAAGGGGTACACATATGACGTAAGAGATAATGGAGGAAGGGTATACAGAAGTATTTATTTGAAAAAGGGGCACATAAAGTGATTTGATTGTCGACAAGACATGTCATAACATTAATGGAATGCCCTAACAAGGACGCTGATTGAATGGGGTAGAAACATTTCCCAGCTACCACACTAACATGATGCAGACCTGTAAATGTATAGACAGAAGTGGTTATAAAATAAATGGTCTTTTAAGTATGGACCGTTGAAGATGAGACACATTAAGAATAATCTAGGTCTCAATGATAGTAGATTGCAAAGAGAGAGAAGTGTTAAAGCCATAGATATAAAAGGTGGTTAAATTTTCCGTTCAAAAGTTAATGGGCACGAGGAAGCATTATACAAGAAGAGGGGAGACTTCTCATAGAAGTAGAAAAGGTTGGCCAACTATGAATGAACAAGTAGTGATGGTCTAGTAGTGGTAGTCTAGTACTGTTAGAAAATCTTTAATACATTGTCGAGACGTGGGCTGTCCCTTAACCTTCCACCTCCCGGCTGTGACTGTTCCACTTCCCCCGGTTCCATTCTTCTCGAGTCGAGCCGTCCTCTTTACAATGTATACATTTGGATGCATGTTGATGTTATAGGCAATCAATACAGAAGTCTTCCTCTGCGAATATCAGTGGTATCAGAGCGCTTATCTCCTATTGGCATTTTCTTACTTTGACGTTTTGGAACAACACAAGGATCTGCTTTTTACATTTTGTTGTTCTTTTGTCCTGGCGCAGACAGTGGATAAACAAGCGACCTCCGTGAAGAGTGAAGGAAACATTGAAGGAAACGTTAAAAAGGAAAAAAGCCTTTGGCGCAGATTGGAGCTGTTCGAGACTTTCCTTGGCTTGGAGACTTGCTTGGAGGCCTGCATGAAAGCATTCTCAGCATTGAAGTTAAGAAACCAGCGCTGGAAATTGGACGTGGCAGCAATAAGAAAAGCGACCAGTTTTTTTTAGATCTTGCCATGGAGCTTCTGTGATTTGGCACGACTTCTAGCGACTTGCCTTTCTTTCTGCGACAAGACGTATTTGCATTGGCGTGCAGACAAGCAGTCACCAGCAAGACTATAGCGACCTGTTAAAGATCAAGAAAAGTGCATGGAGATGATTGGCGTTATCTGATCGTGACATCCAGAACTGCGAAGAATATACATCATGTCTGCCCCCAAGATATTGCTCTCCGATGCGCAGTTGTTGAAAGGTCTGAATTATGCTCCATGGAAGACAAAGATGAAGACCATTCTCCTATTTGAAGATCTCTACGAGATCATCAGTGGAACACTCGCTTGTCTCACTGACGTAGATGAACAAATGAAGTAGGACAAGGCCGATGCAAAAGCCTTGATGTTGATCATATTGAGCATATCCGATGAGGTGCAGCAACACATTCGGAATGCGGCAACATTAAAGGCGGCCTGTGATACTCTTTTCGCGATCTATGAAGCAAAGAATTTGAAAAAAAGTTCTACATCTCTAGTCAAATCTCTATACCATGAGTATGCAAGAAGGTGAGAAAGTGGAAGAATTCTGGCATCAATTGGCAGATCTACGAGTAGAGATGAGCGCACTCGGAGAAGTGGTCGAAGATAAGTTGCTTGTCCCTCTCACACTGCGAGCTCTTATGTCCCACTTCAAGACATTCATCACCACAATGACCATCACACAAAAGGAGGTGAGCTTTGCCAAATTGGTGAATATTTTGCAACAAGAAGAATCCATTTAGTCAGTGCAAGAAGAGTTTTAGGAAAAAGCATTGATCTTGAGGAAGAAGAAGAGTCAGAAGCCTCGCAAGGGACAACAAGAGAAGCAGATGTAGGAGCAACCATATAAGCCACTACAAAAGATGAAGTCTGAAAAGGTGAATCGATTGTGTCATATCTGCACCACGAATATGCACGATACTATGAACTATAGGTACAATGGTCGCACACAAAGCAATTATGGAGAGGAGAACACATCTGACAGAGATGATTTAAAGAAATCAAAGTGGCATCCTTGCGGAATGAAGCAGAAATGACATGTCACAGCCCAGCCAGATGATGACTCAGATGAAGATGTCCCATAATCAGCACACTATGGCATAGACGAAGATGAATTAGTTCTAGTCTCCAATACATTGCAGCCATCAGATAATGTTTGGTTAATTGATTTAGGCGCTAGCAAGCATATGATGGGCGATAGAAAGTGGTACTCTCATGACAGGTCACATTGCCTATTCCTCTAAGGATGAGAAGATATACTCTCACGAAGGTGCTCTATGTCCCCGGCTTGACCACAAATCTCATGTTTGTATCTCAATTGTTGAATCATAAGCTCAAGGAGATTTCTTGGTTCAGAATGACATCAAATCATGTCTTATATCTAAACAAGGTACGATATTTGCTAGAGATTATTTGAAGGATCGTTTGTATGCAATAGATGTAGTTTCATCCCCTACAGTTGCATTATTAGCCTCCATAATGGAATCCACTACACTCTAGCATTATCCGCATGGACATCTTTCTATCAGCTCCCTCTATTAGCTCAATTCAAAGGAGATGGCATGATAACTTCCTCCTCTCTCTCACTCTTTACCCCTTTGTCCTAGACGTTAGGTGGGAAAACAACATTGGGATCCATTCGAGTTTAGTACATTCCATACAAGGAACTATCTCAAGGTCATGCATACCGATCTGTGCAGACCCTTACCTACCTCATTTAAGGGGTTTAAGTACTTCTAGTTGTTCAGTGATCATTAATACCGTAAGACTTGGGTGTTCTTTCTCTGAAATAAGATCAAAGCATTTAAACATTTAATGTGGCCGAATTCGAAAAAAACTTGATATAGTGCAAATAATGTGAACTCCAAAAGAAAAAAAATCTCCTTCTTTGTTATTGAATAATCAATTACAATGTTTCCTAAATAGGAAACCAACTCCCAACTTGATTTTCCAAGCAAACCCTAACTAACTTTGACTAAATCTACTCTAGGTGGCAAAATTTACTATTTTTAGCAGTTTACTAGAACCTTCTATTCTTAGTAAGTTCACACGCTTATTCGTATAGGCACATAAATTTCCGCACATCTTCTATATTCCTAAATAGAGGAATTGCCAACTTTCTAACTCATAATGCAACTAATAGACTAAAACTAACTAATGCCCAAAAATAGGAAAAAATCAAACTATAACTTAAATCCTAATTTTCAGCCTCAAGATGGCGGATTTAGGGCCCGAAAATTGTGTCGAGACATTCCCCAACTAGTAGGGCAGGTTGCTAGTGCCTTCATCTCATTGAAAGATGTGGTTTCAAATAAAAAATGGACTCAAATGGACACCCGGAGCTCAAGTTATGACCTTGTCAAGTTCTTACTAATTTTGGCGCATCATTCTCCCCTGCTTGAAAAAAAGCGTAGCTCTTGCAAGTTGTCTTCTTCAAACTACTTCCATTTATCTTCATCCAACTTCTTAATCTCACACTTTGTGACCTAAGTATTTTCCTCTTATTCCAGTCCTTTCTAATGTACCAAATATTTTTTGTATTTCCCATGTCACGTGTCCATTGTTTTCTTATCTATAATTTCATCCACTTATTCTTTCTTCTTCACCGGAACTTGTTGCCTCCAATCTAATACTTCATCAATAACATCCCCTTCTGCACCATCCCAATGAAAAGAATACAAATATGAAACATTAAACACTAGAAAAATATCAAAATTCTCTAGAAATTCTACCTCATAAGCATTATCAATTTTTTTTTCATGATTTTGCAAGGACCGATCTTCTTGTACTTCAGCTTGTTATAGGTTCCTTTTGGAAACCTTTCCTTCCACAGATATACCATAACCAACTCACCAACTGTAAATACATTTATTCATCTGTGCACATTTTCTATTTCCTTATACTTATCATTAGTATTCTCCAGCTTCTTCTGCACTTCTTCCTACAATTGTTGGATATGTTTGGAAAATGCTTTTGCATCATCACTGACTCTGCCATCAACTGGTAGCTGTACTAAATCTAACACCCCATTTGGATTACTCCCATACACAATTGAAAATCTAGACTTTCCTGTGGATCTATTTATGGAACTATTATATGCAAACTTAGCTTGTGGTAATGCTAAGTCCCATTGTTTCGGATTTTCCCCAACGATGCAGCATAACAGGTTTCCCAAACTTCGATTAACCACCTACTTTTTCCCATCATTCTGAGGATCATAGGCACAAATGAACTCTAGTTGAGTTCCCAATTTCTTCCATAAAGTCTACCAGAAGTGACTTAATAACCTTGTGTCCCTATCTGAAGTAATGGTTTTTGGAACACTATGAAAATGAATAACTTCTCTGAAAAACAAATCTGCTATGCTTGTCCCATCACTTGTTTTCTTGCAGGTAATAAAATGAACCATCTTAGAAAACCTATGAACAATCACAAAAATTTAGTCATTACCTTGTTGTGATTTTGGAAATCCCAAAACAAAATCCATATTCAGATCTTTCCATGACCCTTTAGGAACAGGAAACGACATATACAACCCTGTTTTCTGTGCATGGCCTTTTGAGACTTGTAAAATTCAACACCTCTCCACATATCTTACAAAATCTCTTTTTTAGCTTTCGCCAATAATATTTCTCTGCTACTAAGGCTATTGTCCTATCTTTACCAAAATTCCCAGCCAATCCTCCGTTATGCAACTCTTTCACTATATTCTCTCTCATAGATCCACCTGGAATACATATTTGGCGTCTCTTGAATAGGTAGTCATCCTACAAAACGTAGTCATCCTGGACATCTCTACATTTTTTGACAATGGATGAATTAACCTTTCAACAATATCCTTGAAATCAGAATCAAAAGAATACAAACCCTTTATTGCTTCAAAACCAACCACCTCATTTTTTATTGTGGTAAAAAAAGTCACACAACTACTCAATGCATCTGCAACTTGATTATGTTTTCCTGATTTATGTTTTAGAGAAAAAGTATAACCATGCGAAAATGATACCCACTTTGCATGCCTACTTTTTAACTTCTATTGTGTAGTCACATACTTCAGGGCTATGTGGTTTATAAATAACACAAACTCCTTAGGCAATAAGTAATCCCTCAAATGCTTTAATGCTTGTGCAATTGCATAAAATTCCACATCATAAGTAGAGTAGTTCTTTCTTACCTCATTTAGTTTCTCACTAAAGAAAGCTACTGGATTTCCACCCTGACTTAGAATAGGACTAGTACCCACATGTGAGGCATCAAAATTAACCTCTAACACTTTATCAAAATCTGGTAATGTAAAAATGGATGCCTTTGTCACCTTCTTTTTCAAGAACCAAAAACCATCCTCAACTGACTTTGTCCACAAAAAATCCCTTCCTTTTGTGCAATCTATTATAGGTGCTACAATACTGCTAAATTTTTAAATAAAATTTCTATAAAATGTTGTTAGACCATGAAAGCTTCTTACCTCTATTATATTCTGTGGAGTACGATATTCAATAATTTCCTTTATCTTTTCTGAGTCCATCTATACCCATCTACTAAAATAATAAAGCCCAAGAATACCAAACTCTCTTGAATAAATGTGCACTTCTTCATATTTGCATAGAGTTTATCTTTCATTAACACTTCAAATATCACCCTTAGATGCCTCAAATGTTCTTCTTTAGTTTTACTAAAGATCAAGATATCATCAAAATAAACCACGACAAACTTACCATTATACTCCTGCAGCACGGTGTTCATCATTCTCATATGTTGAGTTGTGGAGCTCAATTACTTCATTTTAGCATGTAATTGGAACTTACTGGAAAACATAGTCACCGACATCAGTTAAGGGAAAAAAAACATCAGTCAAGGAAGTCCGACATCATTCAAGGGCAAGTAGGAACTAATGACAGTTAGGTAGAACCGATGTCGGTTCCTTGTGTGATGAAGTTTTAATTAACTCTTGGGAATTATATCTATTTTAGCATTAAGATAGATTTATTGATTGTAATTGCATGGCTAAGTTCCCTAAGTCTATAAATGACTATATAATCATAAAGCTAGGGTTTAGAACTAAGAGATTAACAAGAATTAGAAAGAACTTGAAAAGGTTGGTGAAAGAGAAAATTCTTGGTGATGAAGCAAAAGCTTGGGAGAAAGAAAGTCTTGTACACCTGAGAGGTGTGCAAGATTGTAAATATTCGTTATATATCTTGTCAAAGCTTTCGATAATAGATTGGATTGTTTCTTGGTGGACATATCTCACACTGGGTGAACCACATTAAATATGTTGTTGATTTATGTCTCTTGTTTTATATATTTCTTCTGGTAGAATATCCACTTTTATTTGCATGTATGCTTAGATTTGATATATTATCTATACAACTGGTGTGCTAACCCCAACAACTGGTATCATAGCTTTGTTTGAGGGTTTTGTGTGTTGAAAAATTTACTTGTAGAGGGTTTTCTGATTGAGAGGGAGCTACAACAATGGCAGAAGAAAATAAATACAAGGTAGAGAAATTTGACGGCCAAAATTATCAATTATGGAAGATGCAGATTGAAGATTATCTATATCAAAGAGATTTGTACTTACCGTTGGATGAGAAGTCGAGACCTACGAAGATAACTGATGAAGAATGAAAGATTCTTGACAGAAAGAGTTTGGGATCTATAAGATTGAGTCTTGCAGCATCCGTGGCTTCCAATATTACAAAAGGAGCTTCTACGGTAGACTTAATGAAATATCTTGCTAATTTATATGAAAACCCTAGTTCTCCAAATAAATTTTATTTGATGAAGAAACTATTTAGTTCTAAGATACATGAAGGTGAATCTGCCTCTAGTCATTTGAATGATTTCCAATCTATTGTAAATGAGTTAAAATCAGTTGATATACCCTTTGATGATGAAGTAAAAGCTTTTATATTCTTATGTTATTTGCCTGATAGTTAGGACAACTTGGTAATGGTTGTTAGTAATATAACATCTGCTAATAATATTTTGAAGTTTGATGATGTGGTTAGTATAATATTGAATGAAGAAATTCCCAGAAAGAGTACAGAGGAAACATCATCTGGAAATTCTTTGAATGTAAAGTAGGGACAAACAGAAGGAGAGATCCAAGAGTAAGAGTAATGGGAAATCAAATTCAAGGGAAAGCGGATCTAAATCTAGAAGTAAGGGAGTTACTTGTTGGAAATTTGGAAAGAAAGGACATGCAAAGAAATATTGTTGGTCAAAGGATAAAGAGAATCAAAAACTAGACAAAGGTAAAGAGGTGAATCTCACTTCATCAGAGGTAATGCAATATGATCTTATTATTTCTTTGGACAATAGAATTGAATCATAGGTTTTAGATTCGGGAGCTTCTTTCCATGCAACCCCTAATAAGGGTTATTTCATAAATTATGTCCAGGGAAATTTTGGGCATATTTATTTGGGTGATGATGAACCTTGCAGTATTACTAGTAAAGGGGAAGTTGATCTAAAATTGTAGAATGGAAATACATGGGTATTGAAAGATGCGAGGCATGTGCCAAGCCTCAAGAGGAATCTTATATCTACAGGGAAACTAGGTGAATCTTGTTGCATGGTTACTTTTACAGGAGACTCTAGTAAAGTCAGCAAGGGTGCTCTTTTTGTGACAAGATGTAAAAAGGTAGGAACATTATATTTATCTACCTTAATTACTAATTCCTTTTCTACATTATCTACATTAGATTCAGATGCATGCATGTGACATAATTGCCTGGGTCATATGAGTCAAAAAGGAATGCAGATCTTAAAGGCTAAGGGTAAGTTATTAGATTTGAAAGATTTAGATCTTGATTTCTGTGAGCATTGTATCTTTAGAAAGAAAAAGAGAGTGAGATTTCTCAAAGTTGGGGCAACTAAGGAGGAGAAAATATTGGAGCTTGTACACTCAGATGTGTGGGGACCAGCTCAGGTATCTTCTCATGGAGGATCCAAGTATTATGTTACTTTCATTGATGATGCTATAAGAAAGGTTTGGGTTTATTGTATTAAACGTAAATTTGATGTTTTTGAGACTTTTAAAAGATGGAAATCCCTTTTTGAGAATGAATCAAATTCTAAGTTAAAGTGCCTTAGATATGACAATGGTGGTGATACTGTAACAAGGCTTTCAATGATTATTATTCAGTGAATGGGATACATAGAGAAAGAACGGTTCCAAGAACACCACAAGGTAATGTTGTTACAGAAAGAATGAATAAGACAATCATGGAACATGATAGAAGTATGAGGATACATTCTGGATTTTCCTTGCAGTTTTGGGTAGAAGTAGTTGATACATCAGTTTATTTGATTAACTGTGGCCCTTCAATTTCACTAGATGCAGGAATACCAGAGGGAAATTGGACCCAAAAAGAGATAGATCTTTATTTTCTTAAAGATTTTGGTTCAGAAGCTTTTGTGCATGTTGATAGGGAAAATAGAAAAAAATTGGATGCAAAATCCAAGAGGTGCATTTTCATTGGTTATGGATCTGGTGATTTCGGTTTCCGTTTTTGAGATTTAGAGAATTATAAAATTATTAGGATTCGTGATGTTGACTGGAATGAAAAGAGAATGTATAGGGATCAAATTTTGGTACCCAAGGATGTGATAATTGAGAAGTTTATTAATAAAAATGAACTCTCAGGTTTTAAAGAAACACCTACAGAAATACACAATAACTGTGGTTAGTTAGTCCCTGACCTGCATCAGTCAGATGAATCGCTGATGGTTGTTGAGGATTAGAACTGACATTGGTTAGCAGAATCAACGTCAGTTAGAGGTGACCGATGTCAGTCAATTTCATAATTTGATATTAATGTTCAGGAGGCCCAAATAGAGCCTCCAGTACCCAAAAATTCTATGAGAAATTCATAAAGGGTAAGTAAACTTCCAGAAAGATTTACACCTTCTCTATTTTATTTATTGTTGACTGATAGTGGTGAACTAGAGAGATTTGAAGAAGCAATGTAGGATAAGAATCACGTTCAGTGGCAGCATGGCATGGATTAGGAGATGGACACCTTGGAAAAGAACCAAACTCATGATTTGGTTAAGTTTCCAGCAGCTAAGAGGACATTGTAGAACAAGTAGGTTTACAGGATTAAGGAAGAAGAGGGTGGATAGAAAAGGTACAAGGAAAGGATTATAGTAAAGGGATTTGCACAGAAAGCAGGTATTGACTTTGGTGAAATATTTTTTGTCGTTGTTAAGATGACTTCTATTCATACTGTATTGAGTTTAGTTGTAGTAGAATGTTTGCATTTAGAGCAACTAGATGTGAAGACGGCTTTCCTTCATGGTTATTTGAATGAAGAAATTTATATGTAGCAGTCACTTAGGTATGAAGTCAAGGGTAAGGAGAAACTAGTGTGTAGTTTGAAAAAGAGCCTATATGGGCTCAAACAAGATCTAAGGCAATGGTACATGAGGTTTGATAGTTTTATGCATGAGCATGGTTACTTGAGCTGTGAATATGACCATTGTGTTTATTTCAAGAAGCTTGGAAATGAGAGTTATATTATTTTGTTACTGTATGTGGATGATATGATTATTGTAAGATCTAGTATGCAGGACATTGGTGAGATTAAGAGAAAGCTAGCTCACACATTTGCTATGAAGGATTTAGGAGCTGCAAAAAGAATCCTTAGCATGCAAATACATAGAGATAGGAAAAACAAGAAATTGTATTTTTCTCATGAGGATTATATCTACAAGGTGTTAGAAAGGTTTAATATGTAGGATGCTAAAACCTAGTTGGGACTTCCTTTGGCTAGACCATTTCAAGTTGAGTCAAAGGAGTCAGTGTCCTTCAAGACAGAGCAGGAGAGTCAAACCAGATGTCACAAGTGTAACTTACTGCATTCAGCGGTGGTTAGTTTAATGTATGCCATGGTGTGCACTAGGCTTGATATTGCCCATAGGCAGTGGGAGTGGTGAGTAGATTTATGGAGTGATCCATAGGTAGAGATCACTGGACATGTAGTCCAAGTGGATCCTTCAGGTATTTGAGAGGGACCATGGGGACATGCAGTTATGCTACAGTGGATCAGACACCACTTTCATTCATGGTTATGTAGATTCATATATGGCTCGAGATGTAGATGGTTGGAGGAGCACTACTAGATATATTTTCACAGTAGATTGGGATGACACTGAGCTGGATTTCGACGACTACTAATAGGTTGGTGGATTTGTCAACCATAGAAGGTTGAGTATGTTGCTTCCGCAGAGGCAAGTAAAGAAATGATTTGGTTACAACAATTGCTTGATGGAAGAGTTGGGACATAAATAGGAGAAGTGAAAGATAACCTATTTAGTGATAGTCATAGTGCTAATACACCTAGCTAATGAACTCTGCATTTCCACTCTAGGACAAAGCATATATCAGTTAAGGTATCATTTCATTAAAACAACTCTTGGAGGAAGAGATAGTTAAAGCTGGAGAAGATTCATACCAGTCAGAATCTTGCAGACATGGTGACTGAAGGTATTAGTCACAAGGGAAAAACTGAAGCTATGTTCAACTTCTGGTTGGTCTTCACGTTTGAAACTCGAAGTGGAAGAAACAAAGCCAAGGAATGATCTAAGAATGATGTTGTACAGGTATGGTGTAGTAACTAGTACTCCAAGTGGGAGACTATTGAGGTTGTGGAGCTCTATTTTCACGTGTGAAAGTTTTTAAGACTGTACACTAAGAACTCTACTCGTATAATTTCCATAGTTGTCTCGCCAGGGTATTGGGGGCACAGACCCCCAATTTTTTTTTTTTTGGCCTTAAAATGTGTTTGGGATATATCGAGAAACATTCTTTTACTCATATGCAACGAAGATTTAATTGACCCATCAGGAATTCATGGGATCGGTTTTTAGCCCATGGTTTTAATACCCATTTAGTTGATTGTAATTGGACTGACTTAAGTTCCCTAAGTCTATATACCACTATGTAAGTTTTATGCATATGGTTTAGTTGTAAGATAATGTAACAAGAATGTAGAAAGTATTTTGAAAAGGTTCGTGAGTGTGATAATTCTTGGTGATGAAGCAAAATCTTGCGAGATAGATAGCTCCTGTACACCCGAGAGGTCTGGAAGATTGTAAATCTGTCATTTTAGAGAGCGGTGAAAGCTTTGTAATAAAATATTAGCAAGTGATTCTTGGTGGACGTAGCCCAAATTAGAGTGAACCACGTTCAATACTATCTCTTGGTGTTGATGTTATTTCTATTCTTTTGTACACTTTCTATTTGAGATCTGTAATATTTTCTACATATTAGTTTGCATGTATGCTTACGATTCTGTGAGGGATTATTCCGCATATTTTATCAACTTATTGTCCTAACAGACTGTCATGAAAAAAATATTTTCTAGGTGATATTTATCATAATATGAATAGAAATTCAGGCACCCACTCAAGGTATTTTCCGACGTGTATAAATTGTCTATGATCCAAATCCTAGTTTATCTTATACCTCCTTTGTTAAGGGTTATTCTAGTTAGCTCTCTCATCTGTAGCTCATAGGTTTTCAAGCCTACTATAAAAGATCAATCTAGGTGAAATATCCTAGATCAAGCAAGCACATCCCTAATATCTTCTTAAGGCGAGGTAGTTGATACACCTCCTCCTCATCATTAGTAATATTATTGATTAGGCATGAATATTCTTGCACATTGATACCTTTGTAACCATGCCTTCTAGTTGTTCTTAATCAAGTTGTGCACTACTGTGACACCCACTGATTCAGGCTCTCCCTTACGTAACAACTATCACTCACGAAATCTACCATTTGAGTCTCTACAATTCTGAAACTAAAATATCATAAGACCTTATCCTTCATATGTCGTTTTACTAATCATGAGCTTAAGGATCACATGGATTCATCTTTCTTTGGCCTTTTGAATATTACCTTGTTGGGTTGCTCAATCCGTCTGGTAGCTCATCAACAATAACATCAGAAAATTCTGCTATAAATTATGTTATTTCTTCTAGTATCTTTGCACTTGCAGGCTTTGTCGTAATTCCTTATTTCCCCAAATGGAGTGTGTGACAAAAACTATTTATTCATTTGTATGCTATTGACAAGATTCCTTCTGCAGAAAGCATGTTTTCGGGGATCACATCTTGGGCCTTAAGTGGTAGATTTCCAAATTCTATTCCATCCTTCTAGAAAGTATAAGTATTCAATTCTGGGTGTAAATGAATGAATTTCCCTGCATTTTACGGTTTGACGAGTGTGTTTTCCTAGCATCATATTTATATCTTAGTCCATATGTGGATAACATCACACCAAATCTGATCTGTGTAATGTGTCTCAGTGGGGAAACTTATTGAAACATCTAAGGCCTACTTCAATAGTCAAGCTTCATTACCACGTCTTAGGGCCGACGCAATACGGTTGAGGGATCTGCCTCTGGGTCCTATCTTAACAGTTGCACGAAGGAGACAATGTGGTCGAACCCGTGCTTGTTTGAGACCATGTTCTCACAACTTTTGGGCACCATATCAATAAGTGTGCTAGGAGGATTACATGGAGGTTTCCTGTTAAAGTGCATCTTGTTCTAGACTTAGACATTTTTGTACATGCAGCTGGTGCAACTTTATTGATACCATGGACACATGGAGGGCTAGAGCTCATTTGAGGATTGTAATGCCCACATTTTACACACACAGTTACAACAGTAAAATACCAGGATAATATATATTTTTGACTTACATTGCTCACCTTCACACAACATAGCAAGGGCTCCAAAGACAGAAACTCGACTCGCATACGACAATTACATAAGTCATCGACTCACATTAGACACATGAAAAAAACATAGGCATGTCAATGCCACACTTTTCCCAATGAATGGTTACTAGTAATGACCCAACCACAAGAAAAATGACTTAAGGAATAGCGAACCCACATACACATAATTTCTTTAATTATATTTTAGTTATGATTAACATTCCAAGAAACATTATTGTGTAAGGATAACTTTCTCCTTTTGTCCATCCTACAGAAACTTTAAGTTCATTCCACATGTTAATTTACCAGTTCGACCATTTTATGTTGGCTTCTTATTCTTTACAAAATTTTCCATAACTTGCATACTTATTTGGCATAATTCGAATGCATATAAAATACTTAATTATCTTGTTCTTATGTTAATAATCTTCTTCTCAAACATATATTCAATGTCTACCTTTTTTAACTCTTATAACTCAAGTGAATGTGACTTGGTGTCCATATAGCGATATTAGAATTTAACGGAGATTTAAATACAAGATAGCTTTTTAACACAATACATTCCTCGATCACGGTATAGATATTTCCCTACCATAGTTATTCTAATTCAATGACTTGTGGAATTCCACTTTGATTTATATATGTATTTTGTTTTCTCAAAGGTAGAACACACCAAGGCGAATTCATATTCTTTGAAACAAAAGAATATATTTAATTGAGATATAAGGTCTTCTAAGAGTGGCATTATTCCAAACCTGAAATCTCATTTTTTCTCTTATATGCTTTATTTTCTACATCACATTATGGTCTTATTATTAGCATTGTCTTGTAAAAGGAGTTACGAAAGTGTTTGTCTAACCTCTTAAAGACATAAATGATTAAGTAGACTTGAAGCTACACACGAATCCTAATATTAACATCCGAATCAACTGAGGTTTAGATCAATTCTTCCAACTTCACCCAAGGGTTCCTACCCCTCAACTATATATGAGTTTTAAGTGAGAGGGAAAATTTTATGCTAAATCCACCTTCAAGAAAGGACAAAGCTGTTATGTTGATAGGACACCAAGGTAGCACATTTAGCTGAGGTGGAGCCAAGGGAGTTCATTAACAAGAATGCAAGGCCTAGGAACAACTATATTCACGATCTGCATTTATGATCGTTTGAATCCAACAAAGATTTCACTCTAATGAAGAAATTTAATTTTAAATCTATCTTCAGATAACAAGGTAGTCCACTAGGATACGAAGGAAGAGTTAGCCCTACTTACTACAATTAAAGTTTGATTGTGTCGCCCCTAACAGGATAGGTTTATGACAATGTCACTAAACATACTGCCTAAGGTGATAAACCCATTCTTGGGATCTTTTTTACTTCAAACTAGGAGGTTCCATCGAGTGCAGGGTTTAATTTCATTCTACAGTTTTTCAATGTCTTCTATGGGTAAGGAGTAACACACATGAAAACAAATTATGCTCTCGATATTGAACAGGGGGGAGAGTGTTTCGATTAAATTCTCTTTATTACATTTACAAAATATGAACGCACAAGATGACTCGTTAATAATTTATTGAACACTGAATATACACTACAAGATATTACTACAAATTCATTTACCTTATATAAATATCAAACCTTTTTACCATGTGTACTATAAATCAAAATTGAACCTATGAATTAAATGCACATTTCCTAGATGTTCTTGAAACTAGCATCTCATACCTAGTCAACAAATTATCAAACATATCCTTCTGTAACATGAGACTAAATTATACATTTATTCATTTAACAATGAACTATATAAATTACAATGATAATTAATGCATTACATAACACCTTTTTGTCATCATTCTTTCATCCTGCAAAAAAAACCACGTGAGTAACATATCAGCAATAAATTCACTGGTATGACATCTACCCTAATTTGACATAATTATCATTTTTCAGTTTCCCATTTACATATGATAATAATTACACTTTGCAATCAAAATTAAAGGTTTAGAAACAATGTATTCCTTACATTTCATTTTCACTTCATTTTGTAACCTAGGAGAGAGAAAGAGAAGGGAAGAGAGAGAAAACACCATTTTGTCAAAAGTTCTATTTCACACAAAAAGTTACACTATAGAGTTTTAAACAATTATTTACATGTGTCAAAAGTATCTATGGTATTTTGGCAACCCAACGAGGGTCCTGTAGCTTCCTATTTCTACATTTTCTTACTAGCTACAAAAGCGTATTCAAAATGGGCTTGGAGGCCAAGAAACCACTTCCATGAAAGTTGTCTTCCGATGAGAACACACACCACAATTAAATTTATACGTGTCCACCTTTATACCAGGAGTTCATAGACAACCAATGGAATTTGGAAATAACGAACATGGTTTACGTTTGGCAGCTAGTTTTTCCGGGGCCACTGGTCGTAGTTGACCCCAGTTGCAAATGAAGAAAAGTTAGCTCTGAGGGCTCATAAAATCCACGTCCAACAATTGACGTTTGATGGATGAATGCGCAACGAGAAACTTCCTACAAAATTCCCTATATAATGAGAATTCAACAGAGTCGACGAAACTCAGAACTGAAAAACAGTCTTCGAATGGCGACAAATTTTCTGAAGCCACGGGTCCTAATTGGTCTAGTTTGACCTTGTCAAACTGTGAACCAGAGGCCTACAAAATGCCATTGTCAAACTATCTAGAAAAGTGTTTTTCCCTAAATTGAAAGTTCCATGTAGTTTTCTAGTAAAAACACTAGAGGTTCTGTGAAGACATGATAATAATTTCTCTATCTAGGTTTCAAATGACGGTTCAAAATGAAAGCTAACTTTCTAGATTTAACAACTTTCTACCATTGCTGTAAACTAGTGTAATAGGGCTCCTATAGAGAGCGTAAAAAAGATCACATATGTTCATTTCAGGGTCAATCTAGAGGTCAAGGTGACTCCTCACATAATACGGTACATGAATGCAAGCTTAACATGTCTCATTTTCAAAGTTACGAAGGGTACTTAATGAGTGTAACGACCCAAAAATCACACACACGAACAACACAGTGAAATATAGGATAACTTTTTTTTTGACTTGCTAACTTGACACATAACATGACGCAACATGTCGTCACCAAGGATACAACTAACATTGTGAACAACTTGATACAAGGATGGCCATAAAGGCAGCACGGAAACGTCCACACCTATCAAGGACAATTTACTTTTCTTTTGTGAAAGGACATGGCAAAAGACCAACCACATTACATAGTTATAGCTGAAGACATCCCACTGTGAAAATCTTCTTAAGATTACTGATTTACTAGAGACATCTTACAATTCTTAGCTTACGTTCTAGAAGGTTCATGATATGTTTCATACCATTCTTCTTATAGGAAATTTAAGTTTCTTTTCTTTTATATAACTTGAAGACTATCCTAGGATCACCTATAATATGAAAATTCCTTGATCAATTTGTTTACAAAACCAGGAGGTAAGTAATTCCACAAGGCTATCTATCCAAACCCCCACTACTGAAACTCGTTTCATACCCACATTGCATAAGGAGGCAAGCGTAAGATCAAAAGGAGAGGAGTATCGTTAAGGTTCAGAACCCTAATCATCTTTGATCAAGAATTAAAAATTTATCATAGCTTAGACAAGGACTACAAGGTACCATGGTAATGATTAGAGAGAGAAGATAATTTATTTTATTATGATCTATTTAGTTATTAACCGGTCTTTTAATGAGTCTTAAGAGTTCAATTGAATTTTGGTAAAAGCTTCATTTAGAAATCATCTTGATTAAGTTCGTCGGGGGATACACAGGGGTTCCCAACATGGAAGCATTATACTTAATGTGTTTTTATTCAAACTCCTGTACTAGATAAGATCTACCGATATCCCCAAAAGCCAACAGTGATATTACTTTTAAAATTAGTTAATGTTTCCCAACAAGAGGACAATATTTAATCCATAGCTTAAGGTTAGCAATGGTAGGTTTTTTTTTTTTTACATCGTTAGATAAACTACTTTCTTTCCAATTAAAGACTCTTAATTTTATCAACCAAATACAACTTCATTATTATCTTCTTTATTTATTCATCTATGTATTCCTCTTCTTTTATCTTTGATTATCTTTAGAAAAAAAAAGGGTTTCAACCCACTAAAATAAATGCCTCGAATAACATTGATACTAGTACCATGGAGGGTTACTAAACCAATAAGCATTATGACCTGAAAGAAGAAATTATCATTATTTAACGAGAACGCAAACCATGGTTATAAAATTTCCATTCAACATGGCACATGAACCAAAGGAGTCAAGAGATTGGATTTCACTTGGGTCAAGAACAAGGAGGTAACAAAATAAGCCAAGCCATGCTACAAAATTTCCATGACTGTAAATGACATCACCAAAAGAATACTCATAACAAGGTCAAGATTGAACATTATTTCTCAAAGAGGTAATTTGCCAGTTAACCTACATAAGGACAAGACAACATCATCATGAATTTTCAGAACAACCCAAGGCAAGAGGTTTTCTAAACTCCGTTGCAAGCACTATTACAAAATTTACCCCACATTGGACATTTTTACAAGGAACTTCATAAATTGCACTGATGAAACCTTTACAACTCTTTCCTTTAATCTACTTGCATAATCCATCTGCACAAATACTAGCTGGAATCAGTTCGCGAGAACTAAGCATGTTAAGGCTACTCATTGCAACAGTAAGCTAACATTTAACAATATCAAGAAAGGAAAGTTCTAATTAAAAAATGGATTAAGGCACAACCCACAACTCCAAAATTATTCGCATGAGAAAGAAATCTAAACCATCCAGCAAGGAGAAAGTCAAAATACCAGTAAGAACAAAATCACATAAATCAAGGCAAGACCTTATGGGTTAGGAACAAGAAGGTCAAGAGTGTTGATATCTCCTTCATGTAAATCCTATGGATTATGTGATTGGAATCCAAAACTTACTCCATCCAACTAAAGGGGTCCAAGAGAAGAAAAAACATATTAATTATGATTGTAGGCATGAAACAAAACGACATTATCCAAATATCCCAGGGGGAGGCTTCATAGCAATAATTAGGGTTCGGCGCCCTTAAAAGATAAACAACTATAGTTTCAGTTTTAAACAAGGATTTTTACCACTACCTTCTTATAGGATTACTTAAACGTAGGACTAGACTAACAATACAAAACCACTCTCCCAAAAGCGTACAAGGGAGATACAAAAAAGGGCCATTATTCTACCAACAAACCTTATCCTAAACGTCAACCTCTCTACATAATATAAGGGGAGACTAAACCCAAAATTCGTTCATAATTTTTATATATTTCCGACAATGTCAATAAGTATTAAAATAAAATTTGATTTCCTTAACAAGGCCACAAAATGGGACCTTTTAGTAACCAAGTTTGAAGTATAAGATATTCGAGTTCGAAAACAAAGGGATTCACTACGCAAAGGGTAAAACACCAACGATGCCCCAGACTCAAAAGACCCTACCACGAGTGCAAGCAAAAAAAATAAGAACCAACACACATATCCATCAGGAAGGTTACACACTGCAGTCAGTCCGAGAAGTTGTATGAGCTCCTGGCCAATGGTATAGAAGATGGAAAATTTACCCGATCCATGTGGGCTTATCAAGGACATGTCTAGCAAATATCAAACAGACGAACATAGTAACCACCTATTAGATTATCACTGTAATCAGCTATCATCTAACAGGAAACGAGTTCATGAGTCCAATACCATGGATTCACCTACAACTTTTGTTTCGGTCCAGCTATTAATAGCTTGTTTGCGACCCTTAATGAAATTTGAAGAGATTTCCTTCAATAAAACCTACAATGTCTCCCCCTTACTTTAATCAAAAAAGAGTTTGAACCAGGTAGTAGGTATAGTAATTTTCTCAACACGTAGAGGCCAAAATAGATGTCAGGTTATTCATCCCCTAGAACTGGGTACAAAAGTCAACCATGTACAGTTCTAAAACAAAACCCTAATGCATTTTCTAATTAAACAAAAAGTAAGGAATGCCCACAGGCTTAAACAAGTTTCAGAACACAATGTCACTATTAATGTACCTTTAGCAAAACAGGAGAGCCCTAAACAGGAAATACGTATTCATTCAAGCAAATAGAGATATGAAGGCTTAACCTTCCATATAGTAAGCCTTCAATTACAAAATACCATCACAGAATTCTTTTAAAAGAGAGTCATATAAGCAAACGAAACTCTATAATGTTTCCTTCCCTACGAACTAGACTGCATCACTCAATATTGCAGTAGCCCATTTAGACAAATATGAAATAGAGTAAGCTATAAGAGAGGAAAGAACATTCCAAGCAAAACCAGTGAAATTGGAACAAGATTTAAAGGAACAACCAACACAATCAGGCAGCGATATAAACAACCACGAAAACATTTGTCTAGGCGCCATTCAAGAGGAAAGAAAATTCATTTCAAGATACTGAAAGAAGGTAGAAAACTATTACAAGGAGTAGAGTTAACATGCCTGATTAGAATTCTTCCAATCCAACAAGCACGTCGACCAGGGCTCGGGCAACAGCAACACAACCTGCGCAACTTCTCTTCCTTAGCCTGCTAAAGGTCCAACTCTATTAACGACCATGCCCTTGACTTCATGAAATCAATTGTATAGTCTGCAATGTGCATCTCTGCCCATATACTGATGGGGTAAATGTTAAAGCCTCGTTTTACAATATCATGGGGATGCCGTGACATTGAACTATTTTCGAGAAACTTGTGCAAGTCTGGGATGATAAGCTGGGGGGGTTTGGAGGAAAGGGAAAAGAAAAATGGAGTGGTGAAAAGATGTTCTCCAGAGAGAAGGGTTTTGCAATCAATCCAGCCCTTCAGGGACACTCTGAAATTACACCTGGCCTGTTTTCCTTTGATATGCCATCATCCTCTCCTTTTGACGACCCATCCTGGTAGTTTACCGCACAAGAAAAGACTTTGAGTGTCCAGACCATAAGAGCCCCAATTCCATTAATCCCTCCTTCCTTCCAAGCATCCCCACTCATATAATAACATGGCATCAGCCAAAGAGATAGGCAAAAGCAGCCACAAAAGTGATACGCCCACAAAGACTTCTGCACAACAGCATGGAACTATAGCCCAGCATCAAGGGCACCATAAAATGCAGATTTGACGACAACCCAAATGATAAGAAAGCTGCCTAGCAAAGCTCTTGTAAATGCTGAGTACAGATGCCTTCTCGTAGTCCCTGGAATCAAACACTGTCCCCAACTGACTGGAATCATTGTGTACAAAACAGAAGAGAAACCACATTACTGGAACTGATAACCCCAACACACCAGCCATGCTTTCCATCAGTCCATGATCCCAACTTGGAGAGTCGGATTCAAAAGTATTTGGTTCTAAATTTTTTAATTAGCAGGTCAGCCAACAAATTTTCCCGCACCTTGCAAGCTCCACTGTGACTCGAACCTCATGACACCAACAATAATATCCTTATGCTTTTATGGATAGCTGGATCTACAATCGAATTTACCAAACCTGAATTGAATCGATAAAATATATATTTATTTTCTGGTGACTCGTTAGATGCCTGCTTGAAATTCAAACTGCGACTGGAACCTATGCCAACAATAATGGACTCTAAAAGGTAGTACTGAACCACAAATGCAAGGAAAAACAATCTTGCAACCCAAGTTTCAGATCCACTATAAAATCCACAATCAACCCTCTCCACATACATTTAAGGGAAGCGAATTAGATCAATCGTTAAAAGGAACTACTGGTAACACTCTCACTGTCACATAGTCAAATTTGACAAAAATATCTTGAAGGAGATACCCGGATTTGAGGATGCGTCTGATACAGAACCGATGACACCATAGTTGGATCGACCTGCGTGTCGATGTAGAAGGAGTCCCTATCCGCGAAGGCTATACCAAACGTAAATCCATCCTTCTTCTGCACTAATGAATCCGAGCATGGACTAAAAACCCTACTCGTGTCTTCTGAAATGCCACTCATACCAAATCCCAACGACAACACTCCTCCCTGCTCACGCGAAGCCTGAACAGTTCAAAGAGAGTAGGTAGCATAACACGCGTTAGATAGCTGCAAATCAGGAAAATTAAAAGAAGTGCATCCCCCAACCACGAAGACTCCAACATTTTGCCACCTCTGATCACGATTCAAGGTCGCGAAATCAACCAAAAAGATCATGGTGAAGAAAAACGACTCCACCGAATCCTCACGCAAGGATAGACATGACAGTCATAATCGTTGGCAGGTTGGGGTGGTCTCGGAGGAGGCCAAGGTGGCAGAGAACGGTATTCGATGCCCTACGGGACATTACATGTTTGCACCGAGAGTTTCGACCCTGTTGTCCTAAAATGTGATGACAGGAAAATGTTTATATATCATTACGGTAGATGCCTTTCAGAGCCAGGAGCGTGATGTAATCATTATGTCTTGTGTCCAAGCTTCAAATCATGGGGTTGGCTTTGTAGCTGATATTCGCTGCATGAATTTTGAGACACTAGCACGAACTTGCAAAGCACTTTGGGTTAAGGGCAAAGCAGCTGCATTGAAGCAATCATAGTGACTGGTCAACCTTAATTGAGAATACTAAGTCTAGGGACTGTTTTATGGATATGGAAAGTCTGTACTAAGAGATTTTTTTTGGTTATAAAGCCATCTTCTTTTGCTTCATCTCAGACTAGGGCTGCTCCTAATATGAGAGCACCAAGGTGGCAGTAGAGGTCCAAATCAGAAAAGAATCAGATGCATATGGAGATGGTGGAGGTGTTTGGATGAATGACGAAGGATCAAGTTCAATTGCCAAGAATATGGGGCCTACGGAAGTTCTAGGGCTAATTTGGAGCAGTGTTTGGAGGATTTTGGATCTACTTCATGAGAAACCCAGGGATGCATGGCTGTTAACAGAGTTTGGACCTTCAGCAGGCTGAGGAAGAGAAGTTGTGCAGGTTGTGTTGTTGTTGCTCGAGCCCTGGTCGACGTGCTTGTTGGATTGGAAGAATTCTAATCAGGCATGTTAAATCTACTCCTAGTAATAGTTTTCTACCTTCTTTCAGTATCTTGAAATGAATTTTCTTTCCTCTTGAATGGCACCTAGACAAATGTTTTCGGGGTTGTTTATATCGCTGCCTGATTGTGTTGGTTGTTCCTTTAAATCTCATTCCAATTTCACTGATTTTGCTTGGAATGTTCTTTCCTCTCTTATAGCTTACTCTATTTCATATTTGTCTAAATGGGTTACTACAATATTGAGTGATGCAGTCTAGTTCGTAGGGAAGGAAACATTATAGAGTTTTGTTTGCTTATATGACTCTCTTTTAAAAGAATTTTGTGATGGTAATTATAATTGAAGGCTTACTATATGAGAAGGTTAAGCCTTCATATCTCTATTTGGGTTGAATAAATACGTATTTCTTGTTTAGGGCTCTCTTGTTTTGCTAAAAGGTACATTAATAGTGACATTGTGTTCTAAAACTTGTTTAAGCCTGTGGGCATTCCTTACTTTTTGTTTGATTAGAAAATGGCATTAGGGTTTGCTTTAGAACTGTACATGGTTGACTTTTGTACCCAGTTCTAGAGGATGAATAACCTGACATCTATTTTGGCCTCTACGTGTTGAGAGAATTACTATACCTACTTCCTGGTTCAAACTCTTGTTTGATTAAAGTAAGGGGGAAACATTGTAAGTTTAATTGAATGAAATCTCTACAATTTTTATTAAGGGTCGCGAGCAAGCTATTAATAGCTGGACTGAAACAAAAGTTGTAGGTGAATCCATGGTATTGGACTCATGAACTCGTTTCCTGTTAGATGACAGCTGATTATAGTGATAATATAATAGGTGGCTGTTATATTCATCTGTTTGATATTTGCTAAGACTTTTCCTTGATAAGCCCACATGGATCGGGTAAAATTTTCCATCTTCTATACCATTGGCAAGGAGCTCATAGAACTTCTAGGCCTGACTACACTGCGTAACCTTCCTGATGGATATGTGTGTTGGTTCTTATTTTTGTGCTTGCACTCGTGGTAAGGTCTTTTGAGTCTGGGGCATCGTTGGTGTTTTACCCTCTGCGTATCGAATCCCTTTGTTTTTCAAACTCGAATATCTTATACTTCAAACTTGGTTACAAAAAGGTCCCATTTTGTGGCCTTGTTAAGGAAATCAATTTTTATTTTAATGCTTATTGACATTGTCTGAAATATATAAAAATTATTAACGACTTTTGGGTTTAGCCTTCCCTTATATTATGTAGAGAAGTTGACGATTAGGATAAGGTTTGTTGGTAGAATAATGGCCCCTTTTGTGTCTCATTTGTATGCTTTTGGAAGAGTGGATTTGTTTTTGTTAACTAGTACTACGTTTAAGAAATCCTATAAGAAGGTAGTGGTAAAACTCCTTGGTTAAAACTGAAACTATAGTTGTTTTTCTTTTAAGGGCATCGAACCCTAATTATTACTATGAAGCCTCCCCCTGGGAGATTTGGATAACGTCATTTTGCTTCGCGCCTACGATCATAATTAGTATGTTTTGTCTTCTCTTGGACCCCTTTAGTTGGATGAAGTAATTTTTTGATTCTAATCACGTAATCCATAGGATTACATGAAGGAGATATCAACACTCTTGACTTTCTTGTTCCTAACCCATAAGGTCTTGCCTTGATTTATGTGATTTTGTTCTTACTGGTATTTTGACTTTCTCCTTGTTGGATGGTTTAGATTTCTTTCTCTTACGAATAATTTTGGAGTTGTGGGTTGTGTTTTAATCCATTTTTTTTGAATTAGAACTTTCCTTTCTTGATATTGTTAAATGTTAGCTTACTGTTGCAATGTGTAGCCTTAACATGCTCAGTTCTCGCGAACTGATTCCAGCTAGTATTTGTGCAGATGGATTATGCGAGTAGATTAAAGGAAAGAGTTGTAAAGGTTTCATCAGTGCAATTTATGAAGTTCCTTGTAAAATGTCCAATGTGAGGTAAATTTTGTAATAGTGCTTGCAAAGGAGTTTAGAAAACCTCTTTCCTTGGGTTGCTCTGAAATTTCGTGATGATGTTGTCTTGTCATTCTGTAGGTTAACTGGTAGATTACCTTTGTGAGAAATAATATTCAATCTTGACCTTGTTATGAGTATTCTTTGGTGATATCATTTACAGTCATGGAAATTTTGTAGCATGGCTTAGCTCATTTTGTTACCTCCTTGTTCTTGACCCAAAGTGAAATCTCTTGACTCCTTTGGTTCATGTGCCATGTTGAATGGAAATGTTATAACCGTGGTTTTCGTTCTTGTTAAATAACGATAATTTCTTCTTTCAGGTCATAATGCTTATCGGTTTAGTAACCCTCCATGGTACTTGTATCAATGTTATTCTAGGCATTTATTTTGGTGGGTTGAAACCCCCTTTTTCTAAAGATAATCAAAGATAAAAGAAGAGGAGTACATAGATGAATAAATAAAGAAGATAATAATGAAGTTGTATTTGGTTGATAAAATTAAGAGTCTTTAATTGGAAAGAAAGTATTTATCTAACGATGTAAAAAAAAATACCTACCATTTCTAACCTTAAGCTATGGATTAAACATTGTCCTCTTGTTGGGAAACGTTAATTAATTTTAAAAGTAATATCAGTGTTGGCTTTTGGGGATATCGGTAGATCTTATCTAGTACAGGAGTTTGAATAAAAACACATTAAGTATAATGCTTCCATGTTGGGAACCCCTGTGTATCCCCCGACGAACTTAATCAAGATGATTTCTAAATGAAGATTTTACCTTGAAGATTTTATCGACAAAATTCCCGATCACTTGAAGTTTTTCAAACGGAATAAGTTTCCCATTATGTTCTGACAATTTTCTAGGGCCTACACAAGGCTCCATTCTTGCACACCGGGCTAAGAGAATGTTGGCAACGGACATGAGGCTCTACATCTGCGAGTGTAGTTGCTTGAAAGTTTCTAAATCCTTTTGAACATATCTTTCATGTGCATATCCTATAATCATGGCACTCCATGAGACAACATTTATTTGAGGAATTCTATCAAAAAGTTTACACGAATTTCAACAAATCCATTTTGTGCATATCCTGCTATCATTGCAGTCAAGGAGAACACATTTTTTGGGGTATTCTGTCAAACAATACACATGCTTTGTCTATTCTTTTGCATTTTTCATACATGTCTACCAGGGTAGTTGCAACTAGAAAAAATTCCTCTCTTTGCATTATGATTTGATGGATATCATACCCTGCTCCAAAGCTTCCATTTTGGTATAGGCTGGAAGTACGCTGGAAAATGTAAACTGATCGGGTTAGAGCCCTGTTTGCTGCATACTGTGAAACAACGTGACTACCTCGCAAGGAAATCCATGTCTTTTATACACTGCTGCAAACATATTCCATGAGAAGTTGTCTCATTCTTTCCTTTGGTTAAATTCTCTAACAACATCACCACAAGTCTACTATACTACCCCACATTCCTATTAGGGAGACAACAAACCACATCAACCCAAAACTTCTTTCAACACACTCATGACCACCATTCTTTACTATTAGCGCAAAAACCAGAAGTCCCTGCATCCATTAATGGAAAACATGACCTTCCTCAATGCCTGATGGGTGCACAAATAGGTTAAGAGTTTCCTCCCTCCCTCCATGGTGGCGACGCTTGTCTTCATTCATCAATAAGATAGAAAAAATACTGAAGGAGCCCCCTTTACCCTAACCACCCCAAAATCCATTGGATTTTTAATTTTAAAACTTTTATTTTATTTATTTTTTATTTTTTTGTTTTAACTAAAAAATAAAAAACCCTAAGACAAAGTAATAAAATAAAAGAAATAGCTTAAAGGTAAACCATAACAATAGCGATTAAATTTTGACACAAAAACAAATGATCGTAAATTGACAATATAAATTATAATATTATTATTAACATTATTTTTATGATTTTGCATCTAAAATAATGATAATAATTATTAATCATATTAATGGTGATGACCAGGAAAAATCAAAGAAGTGAGAACTAGATTTTCCTTTAACCAGATAATCATCCATGATGCTACTAGGTCCACCATTTGGGGTGCCGACAATGACCCGAAAAGGCAAGAAGGAGAGGGAGAGTGTAAAATCTTCACTACGACAAGGAAAGAGTCAACAATGGTCAATAAGAGCATGCACACAACCCTCCCATGCTTAGCAACAGGTTCATCATGTCAAGAACTAGGGGAACATTGAATGGGGCATTATAGTCTTCTTGATCATTACATTTTCTCCAACATATGGTGGAATTTCTAGGTTGTTTTCATCTTCTACTTGTTTAGCTTCAAAAAGATCTAATCTTGGAGCATATCCTTGCCTCTTGTCATGTGTATAAGAATGTGAGCATTAAAAATCCTGTTGCCCCTCTTCACCACATCTATAATAGAAAAATGGTCTTCGTGGAGCCTCCCATCCTCTATCGCCAATATTTCCTCTGTCTATTTATTGATTCTAAAAATCTTGTCTCATATCTTCTTGCTTTTCCAATCCACAAGATGATTCTCCCCTACCTTGGCTGAAACCATCTCATCCCCGAAAGGAAGATAAGGCCCCCCTATTCATTTTAGGTGATCTCCTAAAACTTTGAAAATTTTGTTTTTCCCTGGCCATTAAGGCTAATTGATAGGTATCCTCCATGCTCTTAATCCTATGCATACTTATCTCATCTTGAATAGAAAAATTTAATCCATTTACATACCTTACAACCTTGTTTTCCTCATTTCCTTCTTTCTCTACACAAATGTCCAACTTGTAGAACTCATCTATGTATTCTTGCACTATTTGTAAGTTTTATATGAGATTCTGAAACCTCCTGTAAAGGGTTTGTAAATAATCCACAAGGATAAATTTATATTTCATATTCTTCTCCATCTTACTCCACATCCTAATTATTTATTTCCCCTTTCTTGACCACTCTTTCTGTAGGTGATCCCACCATAACATAGCATGACCTTTCAATTTCATGCATGCAAATTTTACATTCTTTTCTTCTGACATAGCCTTCCTGTCAAAAAATTTCCCCATGCTAGTTAACTAGTCTATCACCTCATCTGGTTTTAGACTACAATCATACTATGAAACATCAACTCTTATCCCATCATTATTTCCTTCTAATGGTGTCACTTGCTTTTCCTCCTCTTCACAAACTTCTTCTTCATTTGTGTCATCTCCACCTTGATTTCCTCTCTGGGTTGTCATTGTTGCACCTAGTGTAACAACTTGCCTCTACAGATCTTTCATATTTCTATTCATCTGGGCAATACTACCTCCTGTTCCACTTCCTCTTCCTTCCATTTTTTAAAAGACTCGAGCCATCTCTGATACAAGATAATATAGCCGAATTCTAAAAAAACTTGATATATTGCAAATAATATGAACTCCTAAAGAAAAAATATGTCCTTCATTATTGAATAATAAATTATAATGTTTCCTAAATATGAAAACAAATCCCAACTCAATTTTCCAAGGAAATCATAACTAACTTTGACTAAATCTACTCTAGGTGGCAGAATTTACTATTTTAGCAGTTTACTAGAACCTGTTATTCTTAGTAAGTTCACATGCTTATTCGTATGGGAAGAGAAATTGCCACGCATCTTCTACATTCCTAAATTAGAGAAATTTCTAGCATTCTAACTCATAATGCAACTAATAGACTAAAATTAAATAGTGCCCAAAATTAGAAAAAAACTGAACTACAACTTAAATCCTTGTTTTTGGCCTCAAGATGGCAAATTTAGGGCCCAAAAATGTGCCAAAAATTTCTCCAAATAGTACGACACATTGACCAGTGCATTCATCTCATCTAAACATGTGGTTTGATTAAAAAAGGGACTCAAATGAACACCCGGTGCAGAAGTTATGACCTTGCCAAGTTCTTGCTAATTTTGGCACATTAACATTTCTAGACCTTCTATAAGAGATTTTTTCAGTAGACTTAGAATCCGCTTGATGTTATCTACTCAGATAAAGTGGGGAATTCATGCCAAAAACATTATTGGCATTATTGAAGGAGAATAACATCACATAGAACTTGATTGCCTCTTTTACTCCCCAACATAATGGAATTACATATCGTCACAATCAAACTGTCATGGAGATGGCTCGTTCCTTGCTTTCCACTACAAATTCAGAATAAATTTTGGGTAGAAGTAGTACAAACTATTGTATGTCTTCTAAATGAAGCACCCAAAAATATCTTGAGGGATAAGACACGGGAAGAGGTGTGGAGTAATTATAAACCTTATATTTCTCATTTGAGTGTTTTTGGATGTACTGTTCATATTCATGTTTCAGATAAGAATAGGAAGAAACTTTATCCAAGAACACACCAGTGCATATTTGTAGGGTATAATACAACCTCAAAATAATATCGTCTCATGGATCCTAAGAAAAAGAATATATATGAGAGCAGAGATGTTGTTTGTGATGAGCCATCATTTGACTCATTTCCACATAAGGAAGATTCAACCTCCTCTCATAGATTGCTTACACATCCAGATGATGAGCATGAGGATTATTCATAGAAGATGTATGAGATATAAGGAGAGTTATTCATTGATCTTGAGAATTTGGAAAATAATTCTTCACATCAGTAGTAGCATCAGTGTCCAAAGTGGGTCCAAAGCACCATGAGAGAATCCACCTTGAACTCTCTTCCAAGAAATTCATCAAGAGTTTGTAAGAGAATACATAACAAAAATGAGGTAAATAACACACTCATGAGTTCATGGGTTGATAGCATCAAAATTGATTCAGTTTGTGAGGCACTCAGTCAGCTAGAGTTGAGGAAGGCCATGGATGTAGAATATGACTCCTTGATATAGAATCAGACATGCGAACTTGTTGATCTTCCTATAGGTAAGAATTCAATTGGTTGTACGTGGATTTTCAAAACAAAATACAAGATAGATGGATCTATCGACAAGAGCAAATAATGATTAGCTGTAAAGTGTTATGCTCAGCAAGAAGGACTTGAGTATGATGCTACCTTTGCACCCACTATAAAAAGATCAAAACCATCAGCATTGTATGTCTTCTGGAAGCACAAAAAAGATGGAAAATTATGCAGATGGACATAAAAAGTACTTTCTTGAATGGCGATCTAAAAGAAGAGGTATACATGACCCAACAAGAAGAATTTGTCGATGAGTAGCATCCTTAGAAGGATTTTCATCTAGTTAAGCCTTTCTCTGAAAAAGGGGCACATAAATTGATTTGACTGTCAACAAGACATGTCATAAAATTAGTGAAATGACATTAGTAAGGAAGTTGATTGAATGTGGTAGAAACATTTTCCCAAGTACCAGACTAACATGATGTAGACTTGTAACTGTCTAGACATAGGTAGTTATAAAATGAATGGTGTTAGGTATGGACCGTAGAAGATGAGACGCATTAAAAGTAATCTAGGTCTCAATAATAGTAGATTCCAGGGAGAGAGAAATGTTAATGTCATAGATATTAAATGTGGTTAAATTTTCCATTAAAAATTTAGTGGGCATGAAGAAGCATTATGCAAGAATAGGGGAGAATCCTCACAAAAGTAGAAAAGGATGAGGTCTGAGAGCCAACTGTGAATGTGCTTAGAATGAAAAAGTAGTTATAGTCTAGTACAAGAAGAGAACAAGAGAGAATGGAAAGTCTATGTAGGTGCACCATTGAAAAATTCACATAATATAATTTATGATGAAGGATCATAAGATGTGAAACATATGAGAAAATAAATCACTTGGAGGTATGATTTAATGCAGAAGACAATTTTATTGTGAAAGGAATATTACTGAGAGGAGAATATGGTAGTTGATGTTTATGAGTGCATAAACTGAAAGAGTGAGGGAGAAGGACATAAAATAAGGAGAAGTGAGGAGATTGTGCAAGAAAGAATAAAATACCATGATAAACAGTTCTAGCAAAATGACAAGAGGGAAAAAAAATTGTGAAGAAAATCATTTCCCAAAGGAAGTACATATGGGATGTGCCACTGAGTTTGCAAGAGAGGAGAGGATGAATGGCATGAAGAAATGTGAAATATAAGAGACTTCGTTAGTATATGAGGAATATACAGAGGAAGGTGCATGTAGAAGTAGGAGCACCATTGTAGAAGAAAAAAGGAAGTAGTGAAAGAGGTTTCCTAGAAGGAAATTGAAGCATAGTATCCTAAATGAGATACTACAACAATGGGCATGAAAAAGAGCATACTAAATATAGAAGACTACTTGAGGATGTCAAGGGAGAAAATGACATTAGTTATTTGAAACTTCAAGGAGATATTAATATTTTATGCATAAGCAAAAGGGAAAGGGGGGGAACTTCCTAAGAAAAGTGAAAATATTTGGTCCATAGTTATCAATGCCAAAAATTACTAGAAGAAGAAAGATTGTTGTTAAGAGGGGAGGAATCTGAAAGAGATATATAATTAAGTAGATATTGGCCTAGTGGTGCACATGCATCAAGATTAAGGTCTAACAGAGCCCAAATGAAAAAGGAGTATAGAAGCCCATGAGAGAACTTGAGGAAAAGATATGAAGATTGAATAGAATAAAGACACAAAAGAGAATTCCTCCTATTAGAGAATGGAGAAGGTAAAGAATAAGGTTGTAGAGATGGTCTATGATGGTTCCAAACCTACTAGTGTGTGAAGATATGAATGTGAAAAGAGAAATAAAGAAAGATGAGGTGATGCAGTAGATGATGCACACATGAAGTGATGGGAAAACATAGTGTAATGTAAAGTTCACAAAGGAAAGACACATAAGGAGATGAGGTAATGGAAAAACTGGAAATAAGAGGAGGAAAAAAAAGAGAGAAATGCACAAGGAAAATAACATAATAGAAGCCCATGAAATTGAGAAGGGCGTATAGGTAGTAGGAGAAGATCGGTATATGAGAAATGTGTTGGAATATGCATGTTGCATGTCTAATTTCACCCGTAGCTTTTAAGAAAGAAAATAAGTCATTTTAGTTTATACATACGTCGAGGTTTAGATAAGTTAGTTTGGTCTTAATTTTAGGAATTACATAAAGTTAAATAAAACAAAAGAAATATGTTTTAAAGGATGCATTAGTTTTTGGACTGCATTTTATTTCTGGGAAGCTTTGTTTAGAGAAATTTGTAGTTATTTTTAGGAGAAGTAAATTTTATATATTGAAGAGCAATTTTAATTGCTAGGTAATCTACATAGGCATAAATATAGAGTGTTGCATGCACATTTCAGATTGTAAAGATCCAAAGCTCTATGACAGTGAAGAATTAATAAATTGTTTATGCACAAAAATGTTGATTTTAGTGGTAAATCTGTTTTAGTTATGTTTTATTTATTATTATTTTTATCCTATTAGTTATTTAAGACTGCATAATTTCTACAAATTGGTATTAGAGCATTGTTTTTTCCACCATGTTATTAAATTTGCATCCACCTATGGCTTCTACATCCGGTATGCAAACACCACAATTTAATGGAAATAATTACGAGCATTGTTCATTGACCATTAAAGCACTATTTAGATCCTAAGATGTGTGGGAGATTATTGAGAATGGGTATAGAAAGCTCGTGGATACAACAATGTATATTGCACTTTCACAGACATAGAAAGACACCTTAAAGAAATTACGGAAAAAAGATGAAAAATATATTTTCTATATTCATTAGGAAATTCATAAAAAACGCCAAGCTATAGTTATTTCATAAATATTTTGAAAATATGTCATTGAAAGATTCATATTCCCTAGAATAAGAATTTACTTATGTAGATGGATTAGTCAATCAAATCAAATCCCATGGAAAAACTATTGATGATAGAAGGATTATTGAAAAATTTCTTCGGAGATTACCTAGGAAATTTGATACTCTAGTTGTCGCTATTGAATAAACAAAGGATATTAGTCAGTTTTCAATTGATGAGTTGCATGCATCACTAATAAATCATGAACATATGATTAATAGATCACATGCAGTTGTAGATCAATATTTTTCATCTCAGACATCAGGTATTCCTTGAATAGGAATAAGAAGGTTCATCCCTAGTGGCAGAGGAATAACTTCATCTAGAGGAAATAACAGAAGTCCGTCAAACTCAAGCGAAAGAGGACAAACTCAAGAACAAAATCATGGTCAGAGACACGATAAGTCTCATGTTTAGTGTCGTTATTGCAAGAAGTATGTATGTTATGCTTGTGATTACAATATAAAGAAATATGATTAGGATAGGAATAAGAAAAAATAGAATAGAAACTCTAGTCCTAGATCTATGTTTATTGAATGCATAAGGATCGCTAAAGTAATACCTTATTTATCACCTATTGAGTGTAATTTATCAAAAGCGATTCTGTGTGATGTTTGGTATTTGGATTCTAGTTGTAGTAATCATATTCCCGTTAATTTAGATTTATTTTCTAGTTTTGATGAGTCAGTTAAGAGTGATGTTACTCTTGGAAATAACAATACAATGTCGGTAAAAAAAAAAGGAACAGTTAGTATTCTAACTGAAAAGGGGGAGAAAAATATTATGCATGATGTTTATTATGTAGTAGGTTTGAAGCACAATCTTATGAGTATTGGACAACTGATATAGATAAGATGCATGGTTTATATGGAAGATAATGACTGCATGATTGTGGAAAAATCACCTAATACTAAGTTGACTGAAAAACTAAAGATTTACAGTAATAGAATGTTTTCCTTCATATTAAAACTAGGAAAAAAGAGAAACATTTATCTGTTTGCAGAAAACCAGCAACTTGGTTCATGTTCAAGTCATGCACTAAGTCAAAAAAGTATTTTTTTGAATCCTGCATCCAAGAAAACGAATCCTCAACTAGTGTAAATGAGTCATGCGCTAAGGTAAATGAGTTCTATGTCGATTCATGTTTGAATGTAAATGAACTTTGTAACATTATTCTACATAGTATATTTCAAATACATTTTGGCACAATGTTGAACTATGGAAATATCATAAAAATAATATAAATGAGGTCTATGCTAAAGCGAGTTCTGTGTTGAGTCTTGTGCTAATACAATTGAGTCATACTCTCAAGGAACCCAATCAACTTTTCAATCATTTATGAAAGGTGAATCATGGATTTGGCATCTTCAGTTTGAACATTTAAATTGTATAGGTTTGAATTTATTACACAAAAATAATATGGTTAAAGGTTTATCTTTGATTCAGAAATCGGAAAGAGTATGTGAAGGTTTTATTTTGGGGAAGTAACACAAAGTTTCTTTCCCAGCTGGAAAAACAGTAAGAGCAGGTGCGCTTCTTGACATTATACACTCCAATTTGTGTGGAACTATGCAAATAACATATCTTGGAGGTATTTCATATTTTATGACATTTATTCACGACTATACAAGGAAGAAATGGGTGTATTTTCTGAGACATAAATCACATGCTTTTGATATATTTAAACAGTTAAGTCTTTAGTGGAAAATAAAAGTGGATACTACATTAAGGTTCTGAGGACAGATAAAGAAGGTATGTTTCCAATGCTTTTCTATTTTTTTGAAAATATCATGGTATACACAAGCACTTTACTACTAGGTATACACCACAATAGAATGGTGTGGCAATGAGGTAGAATAGAACAATTATGGAATTGGTTGAAGGCAGAGATAGTATGGAAAATTTATTGAATTCCTTGTATTAATATCCATAACTAGTAGGTATATATACAATGATGATTAGTTATAGTTGGAGATAACCGACCTTCCAATTGAAAAAACTAAAAATGCAACGAATTCATACCCACACACAATAAACAATCTATTAGCCAAATATTTATGCTAACATTCCCCCCTTAATACATTTTTCTACAAACATTGTATTTCCAAATAGTGGACACCCCTTATTCCAAACACAATAAAATTTTAATTACACTCTCTATGTATCCTTCTCACCTTTGAGGTGGCATGCCATCTATGTGGCTTCTTGGTCTTGGTGACACCTTGGTTTTTATATGCAGGATTACAACAAACCTGGAATTGAAATGAGTACATCCATTTCTGAGAACACCTTAGTGGTTTATGGTTTCCTTGTATTAACATGAACCCATATGGTTTTCCAACTACAAGTTCACCATGAACCTGGAGGTGACCTGATGTCTCAATTGTACACTTCGGTGGTTTCTTGGATTTCCACAAACCCTTTACATAAGAAAAAAGAACTACATTAGTACTATTTGTCCTCATAATTTCCTTCATTTAGGAGGTACAAAACTAGAAAATGCTCTGCATCTTTCTTGAAAAACACACCACAAAACAACACACGAACAAAAAAATATGAACACAAGACGAAACGAAATTTACAACAAAGAAATGGTGCAACCCCATCCTAGGTGACTCGTGAGAGGAAAATAATTATCCTTCATCCTTTGTGTACTTTCTATCCTTCAGT
This sequence comes from Taxus chinensis, assembly GCA_019776745.2. NCBI lineage: Eukaryota > Viridiplantae > Streptophyta > Pinopsida > Cupressales > Taxaceae > Taxus > Taxus chinensis. Next base: position 866,181,378 of record CM034147.1, on the reverse strand, counting down.
ATATTTCTACTTAGCTAGGAGATGTGACTTTGAGGGTCATTATTTTATCTGATTGATTAATTTCCACTAATTGCAGCACTTGCCAATGTATTCCTTGGTTTGCAAGCAATGTCTTCCTGACATAACCTAGATGGTACTTGTCAAAGATAATATGGTGGTGATGCATATATTCAAATATAACAACTGAATCTAGTGACATTTTAATGGAAACACCTTGTTGGACAATAGATTCTTTCTTCTCCATGAGGATAACCTTGACTATATCATCATAGTTCCCTCAATCTTGACAAACAAATGCAATGATTGTTGCCTCCAGTGGAGAAAGGCTAGGATTGAATGCAATATACTCTATGTAGGAAACCATAAACATCTTTCCTTTCACATTCTTCATAGAAACACAAGACGGGAAAAGGCTATATGGATCATGTGATGAGTTTTGTGTTAACAGGAATTCCAATTTGAGTTGATACAAATCTTCAGAGGGTAAAAATACATTAATTTTTCTATCCTTTGGACCACCTCCACTTTCACATATGATCAACGTAGGATCCAATTTAGGATAATGAAAAGACTTGAAAGATAAGCCATGGTAGTGAGGCTAAAAAGTAAAAGGATTGCCCTCCTGCAAATCATCTAGACCAAATCTATGTGGAAGAAAATGCAGTTTAGACTGGGTTTCTGCATGCTCATCAGAAATAAAGATGTTAATCTCATGGACACCACAAAGTTCTTGCAGAAAATATCTGCAATGGCAACAGGGGGCTACAAATACTATAATAAACCTAAGCTAGCACTCTCTGTGTTGCACTACATTATCTACCAGGCATTGGTCAACATGAATAGAATGGTTTAGAGGAAGACGCTCACATTAGAAATTCCATCCCATGAAGATACGCTCACTATCCCTAAGGATAACAACTCTGATTTCCCCTACATGTCCTTTTCTTGATGTTCCACGCTAAGACAAATATTGCCACAATTTTTCTACCACGCAAATTGTCAATGCAGATCTCTTTTGGATTTTCCTTACTTCAAACATCAAGACAGTTATTTTCAAAATAGTAGGTCGGGTCCTCGTCTTTAAAGTATCTAATACAGACATTCCACTCTAGGGATTTGCATACTTCTACAAACCTGAGAAAGCTCCATGCCTCGTTTCAAATGAATCTCAGGAACCTTTGATACCAATGAAGGCAAAGATAGTATGGAAAATTTATTGAATGCATAGAATTAATATTGATAATTATTAGGTATATATAATGATAATTGGTTATAGTTAGAGATAACCAACCTTCCAATTAAGAAAAATTAAAATGTCAAGAAGGCATAACTACACAAAATAAACAATATATTAGCCAAATATTAATGATAACATTAGCAATAAGTATGATGAAGTAAAATCATCTTCCAAATGACTATTGAGAAGAATCTGTTTAAATTTTTGTTTATATTTTTAACAGGTGTCAAACTAAAATTGTTAGGAATATGGTTCCTCAAGAAGCGTGGACAAGAAAAAACACAGTGTTTCTCATTTCAAAAAATTTGATTGTGTGGCATATGAACATGTTCTTGATGAGACAAGGAATAAGTTAGACAATAAAGGAGAAAAGTTCATATTTGTTCGATATTCAGAGAATACAAAAGGATACAAGTTATATAATCCTATAACTAAAAAGGTTGTGATCAAAATATATGTACACTTTATTTAAAATGAAGCATGGGATGGAAGTATAGATAAAACATTGAGTATAGAATCATCTATTCCACATGATTATATGGTAGATGAAACTTTAGAGAAGCAAGGTATTGCATATTCTAATCTTGGACATGCATCTCAAGCTGTAGCACAAGCTACACCTCCGTCTATAATTTGGAGGTCTCTAAGATTTCAATCATTTTCAGCCATGCAAGAGACACCACAAATAACAATAGAAGAAACTCGATCATCACAAAATATCCCATCATATGACAGCCCTTTGCGGTAGAAAAAAGGGAGTCTTAATGAGATTTATATTGTTGATACAACTAATTCATTTTCAATTTGTGCATTATTTTCTCAACATACAGATTCATCATATTTTGAAGAGCCTATAAAAAATGAAGTTTGGGCATAAGCCATAGATGATGAGATTGATGATATAGTGAAAAATAATAATTGGGAGTTGGTGGATCTTCCAAAAGGAAAGGACATGATAGGAGTTGATTTGGTCTACAAGACAAAGTTAAATGCTAATGGAAAAGTATAGAAACATAAAACAAGGATAGTTGCAAGAGGTTTTACGCAACAATATGGAGTTGATTACAATGAAAGTTTTGCACTAGTATCATGTTTGGACATGGTAAGAATGGTTTTAGAAATTTCAGCTCAAACGAAATGTCATATTTATCAGATGGATGTAATATCAACATTTTTGAATGGTTTTATTGAATAAGAATTTTATGTGAATTAGCCAGAAGGTTATAAGATGAAAGTTCGTGATGAAAAGGTATATAGGTTAAGAAAAGCATTCCATAGTCTGAAGCAAGGACCTAGAACATGGTACAGTAGAATTGATTCTTATTTAATACATAATGGTTTCAATAGGAGCAACAATAAGCCTACTCTGTAAACCAAGATAAATTAGCAAGGTAAGATTCTAAATGTTTTTTTGTATATAGATTATTTGATCATTACTAGAAATATATCTACAATGTCATTCAAATCAACCATGAAGAAGGAATTTGAGATAACATATCTACGTATTATGGATTACTTTTTGGGGATTGAAGTTCAACAATCACCAGATGGATTTTTTATTTCACAAGCAAAGTATGCTAATCATGTTTTGAAGATATTTAATATGTTCAATTGAAAACTAGCACCAACAACAGTTGTAATAGGTTTGAAGTTAAGCAAAGAGCACAATGAATAATGTGTGGAATCAACATTATTCAAAAGGTTTGTTGGAAGTCTCATTTATTCAACAACCACAAGGGTTGATATGATTTATGGTGAGAGCTATATATCAAGGTTCATGGAATCTCCAAAAGATCGCATTGGAAAGCTGGAAAAAGGATTTTAAGGTATGTGTGTGGAATAAAGAATCATGGAATTCTGTATTCAATTTCAAATTAGTTTAAGCTCATTTATTATAGAGATATTGATAGTGTTGAAAGTATAGATGATAGGAAAAGCACATTCAGATATAATTTCACTTTGGCAAGGGAGTTATTTCATGGGAATCAAAGAAGAAACCCATTGTCATGTTATATTTAGTAGAGGAAGAGTATGTCATGGTAGTAGGAGCAACATGTGAAGTTGTGTTGATGAGAAGAGTGTTCAAATATTTTATGAAAAATCAATAGGATGCTATGCATAATTTTTTCACAACAACTCAACAATTAAATTTTCATAAAAACATGTTTTTCACAAGAGGATGAAGCATATTGATACGTGGTTTAATTTCATCAGGGAGTTGGTTAAAAACAAGGCAATTTGTCTTAAATTTTGTAGATCTGAAGATTAGTTTGACGATATTTTTACAAAGGATTTGAAAAAGGAAGTTTTTGAATATTTATGAAGTTGTTTGGGAGTTTTTGATCTTTAATATTTCAGATCTAGAAATACAAACTCAACTACATAACATTGAAAGCTCCAAGGTCGAAATTATGGGGGACTGTTAGAATATACATGTTGCATGTATAATTTCTCTCGTAGATTTTAGGAAAGCAAATAAGTCAACTTTAGTTTATACATGCATCTAGGTTTAGATAAGTTTACGATGGTCTTAATTTTCGGAATTAGATAAAGTTAAATAAAATAAAAGAAATTTTTTTTAAAGCATCCATAACATGCATTAGTTTTTGGGTTGTAGTTTATTTCTAGGAAGCTCTGTTTAGAGAAGTTCGTACTTATTTTTAGGAGAATTCAGTTTTATATAATTAAGAGAAATTATAATTGTAGGGTAATCTACATAGGGAGAAATGCAGAGTTTTGCACGCACAATTCAGATTGTAAAGAGCTGAAGCTCTGTGATAGTCTAGAATTAACAACTTATTTACATAAAATAGTGTTGATGTCATCAAAAAATTATGCACTTAATATTACATTTACACCTCCATGTATGTTCTTTTATAAATGGATCTTGCATAATAAAAGTATTCAATAGTGACCCATCTCTAGGTCTTACTTTTTTAGTCAATCGTCATTGTTATTCATTTCATTCACTCGTCACTTGTCTATACATAAATGGGTATCTTTTAGGGGGTGTAAAATTTCGTAATTTCCTTGATTATTATCTTCATTCCTATACTAGGGCACCCATGGTTGCACTGGGGAGTCCCAGGAAGCCCCAATATGTGATTTTAGGCACCCATGTTTTAATTATTTATGGTCCTAATTTTTTTGTTTGGCACCGACATTTGTTGTTACCCTATGCATTCCCCTAGGTTGTAGTTGATAGTTTTGGGGCATTAGTGTTGAAATGTGAACAAGATATCCCTATATTAACATACCATACTCACTACATTATGGGTAGACATATTTATATCAAGAGAAGCTAACTACTAAGGCAAGGGACTACATTTGGGCAGCTTCTACATCTGCATCACACAAGCATAGGGGGAAAGGGTTGTATTCTTTCTATTATATCCACTATTTATAGTTTTACATCTAGTTAATGCCCCTTACTTCTATGTCATTAGCGCTAAGGAATCCTATGCACCAAATTGCACACACATGTACATAAAACTACATGGGGTCTGGAATGTAGTGAAACACTTAGTCGTAAGTCCACCATTATGGAAGCTAAGGTCAGTATGAGATATTCATATGAATTTTTAGTTCTTAGGAATCGATGCTCTAAATAGGGTTTTCTAGGTGGATCTTAGCATAGACTTTACATTGACACAAGTGACATTATTGTGACACTTGAGTTATATAAGGGAACATATTATAGAGACTTTGCGACACTCTCAAACTCATATTATGAGATTTTTTGCAGTGTATAACACCCATAACATAGACCAGGGCACTCTGGGGTGCCCCAGTATCCTCCCAAGCACCTCAATCCAGTCAAATACTTGGCTCCTACCCTTCCTAAGGCCACTCAGTCACAAATTTTCTAGTCTGCACATCAACCTGTTACATTCTTAGGTAAGCTAAGTGATGGTTAGTACCATATCCATCTTATTTCCATTATTTCTACACATTCAAATAATATCATAAAATATTTAGATCTAGTATTTAAATATAGCATTATGTTTCTATTTATATTAAATCATAAAAATAAGAAGAAAATCTATCTTTTTATACTTTAGTTAATCATTTTAGTGAACCCTACTTTTCGAACAGTTTGGTTTTCGATCCTTTTTAATATTTTAGTGGTTAAGCATAGTTCTTATTTTCTCTCATCATGTCTCATCTTAGCATAAATCCTATCTATGATGAGGCTCCCATATCTAAGAGTAAGCATTTATATTGTACCCCCTTCATTTTTCTTGATGATACTCAACAAACCCTCTTAGAAGGCCAACAACATGTGCCAACTAGTCTTCCTGATTATCCTATAGGTATTTTCCTTGTTGATGATCCTATTACATTCACTTGTTGTACATCATGACATCCGATTGTATGCAATCCTTCCTTTGATGTGCCACCTAATGCTTTAGATGACTCTATCAGTAATTACTTATTCTAGGCAATTTATCCACAATTAGTTGTACCTTAAACCTCTACTCCCTCTACTTTGAATACTCCTATATTTACTCCTATGTATTCTACTACTTTTGATAGTCCTCCTCCCACCTATCGTACTAGATCATATTCTCCCTCACATTACATTGATGATCCTATTGATCCTCTTAATGGAAACAACATTATATATGGAACCCCATCTCTTACTAATGATCATTGTGGTTCTCCTTCTTTCTACACTGCTGAGTGTTACTATCCTACTCCATTATTTTACATGAATCACCGCAAGCTATTGATTCTTCACCTTCTATCCCCACCACCTCTAGAGCTCATATTGCATCTTTTCCTATAGATGTTTCCTCCTTTCTCACTACACCTACTAGGGATTGTGTTGATACTAGTCATACTACAACTCCTACGTCATTACTTAACATAGCTCCTTTATTATCTGAATAAACTATATCGTCTCTTGATATCCCTATGATTACTCATAATGGAAAACTTCAACCACTTAATACATTATTTCCATCTCCTACCATCCCCTCACATGATATTATATCTCTCATGCATGTTGTAGGACAACTCCAATCTCAAGTTCATATTCTTTCTTCAAAAAAAAGATCCTATTATGCTTATATTAAAAATAATTCTTTACATGGATATCTTGTTCCTAAAAAAATCATAACTCTGTGTTGTCATGCAAATGTGTAACAGGGAAATTGAAAATTTCCAAGCACAAAAATTATACCCTTGTGCCACAATTTTCATGTTTTGTCATTCCCAAACACACAAATTCCAACCATTAAGTCTAGTGACCCCCCATAAAATGTAATATCATCCCCCTAGGTGATTTACTAAATTCAAATCAGTCCCCTAGGTAATTTTAGAAAGTTATTAAAAGATGTTGTCTTCTGGCAGTATTGTGAAGGGCTATCATTTTCCTTCTCAAGACTAGATCAACACCACTGGAGTGTAATAAAAGGGAAAAATTCAACATGGAGGTGAATTTAAGACCTTAGAAAATCATGGAAATGATTTTGGAAGGTTTGATAAATTTTTGAAAGAATTGGAGAAGTCTAAGTTAAAAATAGGGTTCACAAGCTTTGGCATTACACAGGCCTAAAACAACTGTTGGGATTCAGAACAAGATTACGGTAGCTCTAGATGGAGTTATAACTAAAACTAAACATTATTGGAAATATAATTCCAAGCTCTACATTATGGTTAAATCATATTTTCACAACACTTTGGCGTATAGGGTTTACGAGAAGTTTTTCTCAGGCATGAGTGGAGAAAAAAATCACAATTCTGATTTTTTTAGGGATAAAATGAATGAATCAAGTCATGATACCCCCACAATTTGATTCAAAATACCATTTACAGTTAGGATCATATAACATTTCACCAATAAATTCCATCAGGAGCTCAAGTTATCATCGTTCCAAGTTACCCTCTTGAAGGTAGTTCAGGAGTTAGTCAATTTTGGGAGGACACGTGTGAGCACAAGGATCCTGGTAGGATTTTATTCCTTGAAGTCCTTGAGGATAGGTACACCAACCTTGGAAAAATTCACCCATCCACCATGTGACCTCTAGACTTGACAGTTCAGCCCCAAGGTGCATTTTTTGAGCTCAAATTCCCTGTCGTCGAATCAAGGACACCTATTAACTCCAGGACAACCGTGGAATTTGATGTCCCTCACATCCTTGAGGTCAGGGACAGAAGACATGGAAAAAATTACCCAGCCCCTAAGGGGATTATTTTTTCATCCACATGACTGAATTTTAGCTCCCAGTGCTTTAAAGCATATTTTCACATCCATTCCCTATTGTAAGATCGAGGTCATGTGTCGTCCTCTCGACCACTGTGGAATTTGATGTCCCTCACGTCCCTAAGGTAAGAAACATAAAAACATGAAAAAAATTCCCAGCCTTCTCCCTCCATGATTTCAAAATTTCAGAATTCTAATTGTCGCTTCACCTGCTTCCAGTGCTTCTAGTTGGTTCCACTCCCGTGCAGAGATATTTCTATTCCTCCTCTATAACTTATAATCCATCATCCCACCATTGCTTAACCTTAAAAAATACCTTACATAGAGTTACTTACCTTCCAATCCATGAAATCATCTAGGTCCCAGAAGGTAATTTGAGAAAACATAGAAGGAAATGCACAAAACGAAGAAGGATAAAATAGAGAAAAATCCATGGCCACAAAAAAAGAAGTTGAAGAAATCTCTAAAAAAGATACGTGAAAAAAAATAAAAATTTGTATTAATTAATCTACCCAAGGACATCAAGAAGAAACCTTCAAACTCTTCTCTCATGCAATAGAGCACCCACAATGAAGAAATTCCACTTTTGGCTCAACGAAGAAAAAATTAAATTTCTTGTCAAACCGTTGGGTGAAATGACATAGAATTACACATGAAGGATAAAAAGAGAAAAACCACATAAAAAATATAAATTTTTTTGCAAACTTAGGAGAAAAAAAACCTATAATTTGAAGGTCCATTAATGGTTGTCGCATCCAGAAGCATTGTCAAGCCTAAAATTTGAAACTTTAAAATCTCATGGACTATTAAGCGGGCATGCCTGAAATTTCAGAGGGGTGATATTGGGAAATAATACATATCATAAAAGTTAAGTCCACATCAATCTGACCTCCAAAAGCCTACTTTCTAAAAATAACAGGTCTACTACATAGGGACTATGATTCCGGGAAGGTCATCAATAGAAGAAGCTACGAAGCAGACGGTGACATTGAAGATGCACTGAAGCTGAGACCTCACCGGAATGAATTTTTTTGACACTTACTAAAAATAGTAAGTGATTCCATAGACACCTATTAAAAATAGAAATTTGATTCAAAAGGAATGAGGAATATAGGGAGAAAGAGGAAAACAGAGCCACATCATCCAATTGAAGATCGGGGACTTGATTTTTCACACTTACTAAAAATAGTTAATTATTCTTTCTGGGATAAACATGAAGTTGAAGTGGATAGGTCAAAATCCAACACAACCCTTCACCTATGAGAATTATTTGGAAGACAACGATGCCTTGTATATGGACCTGAAAGACCATTATACTTGCATGGCCTCTAATGACTGAAAGAAGATTGAAGAATAGATATTCTCAAGTGGTCTGTTCCTCGTTATCGGATACCCATTCTCTATGCAGAGTCTCAAGTTATTCCTAGTCTTATCTATCCTCTACAAGCCCAAGATAAGAATCATCTGAGCTGACAATGGTACAATGATGGCGGCCATCAGCACTAGGACCATTTCACTCTCTTTGTAGATACCAACATCCCCCAACATGGTCATCATGTCAAAGGATAGAGCCTCACATGATTGGGAAATAATGCATTCATATTTCTAAGGAGTAGAACTCAACTCATGGTTGAAAATAGGAAGAAATCCTTCTAGGATGCCCAAGATTCTTCCAATGTGTGTGTTCTGAAAGCCTTCTAGGAAGCCTAATAATCTTCTAAGGTGTGATTTCCAAGAAGGGTATTATGATGTCACCACTCTCCTTAGTACATTTATGGGAAAAGCAAGAATGAGAGACTTCTGGGACTAGATGGGCCTTTTCATCTTGAAATTGATAGAAGAAAAACAAGGGGCTGACTGGGGGAAGATCATCAGCGACAATCTCCATCTACAACTTCTCAAAGTTCTCATGACAAGGAAGTTCCATGCGACTTCTTACCTAGTTTATCTCCTTGCAAGATCGAGACCATTCAAATGATTGGCTCTCATGTAGAACATTGCTGCCAAGGTGCCTACATTCGAGAAAATTTCACAATTGGTAATGGAGGAGAGAAACATGAATTTCACTCGTGTAAAAAATGCATTCACCATGTACGTGGTTCGGGGCTTAGAAGGGGATCTTGAATCTAGGATGGAACCACAAGCGACACCCCTAATTAAGGAATATGGCTCGTAATTCATGCAATTCTCAACCTTATCCTACATCTGAGTTGCTACCTTTGACAAAGCTCTGTTGAGACTACCTAAGTACCTTAGTGATCAGGTTGTATTGTTTGAGCTCTGTTGGAAGATCAATCAAGTGAATAACGAGCTCCGAAGTAGGAGAAAAAATTTAATTTCATTCCCTATATCTCTAGGGGTGTTCATGTGTAAAATCTCAAATGATGCATCTCACTTGGAGGCCACTTTCACACATCTGACTTTACATTTCTATGCTTCAAGACATCCGATAAGATGCTGACTTGTTCTATGTTCCAAGATTGCAACATGAGCCACAAGTCGAGGACTACTAGGCCAATTGTATTAACGAGTTTGAAGTACATGGAAAGGACTACATGAGGATGATAGTCAACGATGAAGAAATTCAAGTTCTCTTTGTATTCAGACATCTTGCATGATGATAGGATAGAAATGTATGATCCTGATTACACAACAATCAAGATATCCCCTAATGCCCCTAATAAACAAGCATGTTTCTGAATCAGGAGATATATTAGAGCAGAATGAAAATGTGGTGAGGATAACGATGAATTGGTTTCAGAAAAAGAGAACTATGGTCATCGAGTCACGAGGAATTTCTCCAAGCTAGAAGAAAGCTTCACATCATTCATCTTCAAAACTTGTGGAGGTGACTTCTAGCGCTAAAAACTCTAGAGTGAGTTCAAAAAGTAAGGCCACAAAATTTGAAACTTCTTCCCGTGAGAAGACACCCAAGAAAGTCAGGGTAAAAGAAGGCATATTGGCATCGTTGCAGAGGCAAAACTTGATCTCAGCAATACAAACAAAAAATCCACTAGCAGAAGCTCATTGGTCCTACCTCTTGTTGACACCAACGCCACTCTCATTCAGGACTTTCCTCCTCCTCCAGAATGAAGACTAATTTGTGCACCCATCATCGAGACTGAATCCGATGAAATTTTTCCTTGGATAGGAGAAACGGTCATGCCTAACACTTGTATTGTGCAACAAGTAGCAGCCCCTGATCTTTCAGCAATTTTCTCATTGGCTAAAGAAAAAAAGCCAATAAAGATCTCACATACAACCTCACAATTCTACAGTGGGGAGATAGGTAATGACTACATCAAAGTAGCTCAGCCAAAGGTAATCAAGCCAGTGGATGAGATAACACTGGCCGACTACGATATGAGCATGATCTAATTGGGACTAGCTACTCATGAGGGAGATTTACATATATATCAAAAATATTTTGTTTGCATGGTGGCAAGGAATAAATAATATACAGAGAAGATTGAGGTACTAGAGGAACAATTACAAACTATTTAATCCTATGTGCAACACCTAGTGGAACCAAGCACTACAACACTTCCTATTTCAAAAGTGGCACCCATCAATAGCTTTGATCCATAATCCATTAGAAGAATGCATGAGATCATGATGTAAGGGCAAGCTAACAATGAATAGATCAACTCAATCTCCAAAAAACGGAAGACAACAATCCAAGAGGCAGTCAATATCTTTGCGTACATATGCACAATATCTAATAGAACGCGAGCACTCAGAGAGTATGTGGAGAAAGAAAGAGAGTATTGGGAACCTCTGGGACTAGTAATGAGTGATATGATCAACACCCATCATCAAGATTTGATCGACAAGAATTTTTTTGAAAATCCTGAAAAAAACTTGACACGTGTATGGGTGAGGGCCTTGGTAATCAAGTTTGAGGAAATCAATAAGGATTTTAGAGAGCTAGTGGAGAAAGAATAGAAAACATACAAGTTGCATGATAGTATAAATCAGAAAGTTCAGAAACTTGGAGTACCTACAATGAGAAAACACACAAATGTTGATGATTTTATCGACCCTTTCGAAGAATATGTCAATAAATGGGTGGGAAACCCATTTTCCTTCACTAAGGATACTCTCGAATTCCTCTCAGATATCTTAGCCTCCATTGCACTTATTACAGAAAAAAACTCATCATGGTTTGGGAAATGCAAGGACATCAATAGTGTGATCAATGGATGGACCGAAACCTTGAACTTCATTTACATCCCTCATGTTGAAAAAGTAGAACTTGTAGTAGCTCGTTTCAATAAGGATCTTGGAAATATGGAAGTCTTCTCAAGAACACGAAGTGGAGAGATATCAGAGAATAGAGCGAAGTCCACCACAGAAGCTCATTCTTCCACATAATTCTACTTCTTTCTTCTTCTTCTTCTTCTCTTCTCACTCAACGCTCTATCTCATTAATGTAATATTTCTGCATTGAGGTTTGCACTTTTTAATATTACTTTAAGTGACTTTAGAAATATAATGTAAAATTTAAGTTTCCTTGATTTTATACAAGGGACTTAAATACTTAAGTAGAATATGAACAGTCTAAAGTCAATGAAAAGTATATGAAAAGTCACTGGGAAGATCAAGAGTTGCATCCTCTTCTCTATATTGTAACTAGCTCCTCATTTGATGGTCTTCTTAGATAACTTCTAAAAATATTCTTAAATTTCTTAGATATTGGAGCTTCATTTTTGTGAATTCATGAGAGATATATCATTGTGAAGAGAGAAAAGAGTAGAAAATTTCATTTATTTTCCCTACTCAAAAATGTCTTATGTTTCTATGATATGTACGATTTCTGCTTGAGCTTCAATAAAGGAAGAAGTAATTTTAGCCTTTTTGGATTGAGGGGTTTAGTGGTACTTTGTGTTCATAAAACTCTTTTTTTTCTTGTTATTGTTACAAAGATTTGTTTTCTTCTCGAATCAAGTGCATGTAATGAAGTTTCTAGGTGGTGTATGTAAGTCTCTAATTTTCTACTTGCAACATAAGTTTATCTATCCTAATTTTCTCACTCCCTTTCCTAATCTCATAGAAAATTATTCCCTTGCAGATATATGCAATATTTTTCCATAGGGTTAGTTGAGTGTCCCTATTGGATCCCAGCCATAAGTCCACCCAGAGAAAATTCATTTTACCTCGCGCATACACATACGGTAGTTACACCAGTTAAGTAGAGGGACTTAGAATCCCATAGCATTGGCAAGATAAGAAACATTTTTTCCTCAAAAAATTTTTCTTGCCAACAATTTTTCGTGCCCACCATGGGGCAGATTTAGCAGCATCTACACCTGAATACAACCAGAAAGTCTGAAAAATCCAAAAAAATTGAAATAATTCAAAATTCAAAAAAAAAATTCTAGAATTTGAATAGCTATATGAGCCACATCTATAAACCATGGATATTCCAGGAAATCCTCCTGTTGAAATACAAAAATTAATCTTCCACTTCCAAGAGGATATTGCTTTAGTTTTGAGAGAAGTTATCTGGCACAATAGGAAAAGTGTCAATCACTACTTCATTTCCATGAGAATTGTTGAGCTTGAAGAAGAATGCACTGCCTCCATTGAACGGTTCTACATGTTACCCCCCAAGGTCTGTCACCTGTTCGGAAGATATAAGAAGTGCATTGTAGTGACCACATTTTTATAGCCTCAGTTATCTACTGACTTATTTATTCATAGATATGTTTTGACTAGGATTTGATATATTTGGACATTATGTTATGTTATTTGATCGTCATGGACATGTATGGTGATTTGGGTGCGTAGAATTTTTTTGAATCGATTAGTATGTTGGCACATTTTTATTTGATGTTGGGGATACTGACTTATTTCGATTATAATTAAGATTAATTGATATATGATGGATACATAGTTTAGTTATATGTCTTGATGATATATATTATTTGATTTATTGATGATAACAACTGATACCATGGATGTATACCATTTATATTTATCTCTATGGCTAATTTAAGGTGAATTGTGTGTATTTGCGCATGCTTTTGCATTTACGATTTCATGATGATTTTATGATATCATACATTTCATTGATCACTTATTAAGTAGTTGATTTACACTATATTAGATAGGTGCATTTAATGTGTGCATTGAGTGTGCAGGTGATAGGTCCCAGGTGAATGTGGGTTTCAGGGCGGCTACGCCAATTGTGCACAAGTAGCCCACGGGGCTAATTCCTAACCATGTTAGCTATACGAGGCCTTAGTGTTTTATTTCATTGTTTTCGGCACCATGAGTGACCCTAATTTGTAATGTAGTATGTCATGTAAAATTAATTTATGTTTAGGTTATTATATTTTGTTAAGTAAACATGGTTTGGGGGCTTAATGGTCCCCACTTGCACTAAGTTTTATATTTGGGTAATTGTGTATTAATTAGAGAGGATTAGGGTCACATGTGAAGCCTTAGGTGTGCCCCAATTCCTCTACACTTGTGCCCAAAATGTTCCAAACCCGAAATTGGGCTATTTTTGGAATTTTAAGTAACCCCTTTTAGTTTTGGGAGTTCACTTAGCATGAAAATAGGCCCTTGGAACCTACCTATTAGGTAGGGGTGCTTAATTTCAAGGCATAGAGGGACTTTCCATCCCATTTTGCCACTCTTTCATCACCATCCATGTGAGATGGATTGGTATGTGTGTTTTGTAAAACATTTTTTTTTATTAAGGGTAAATAGTTTTGAAGGTACTATACCCTGTATACAGAAAGGCTCAAAAGCCAGATAACAAAACAGGTAGAAACAACCCAAAAAGAGCAAAAAAACCAACACCAAAGGGCTCAACAGCTAGGTAAGACAACATAGTAATAAAAAGGATCAAGACGTACAGTGATCCGAGAAGTTGCAGAAAAGACAAAAAACTAACAAGAGACTGGTCATCTTAGCCAAAGAACATCACCCAAACCGCCAGTCAACAACAACTTCACAACCAATAAACAACAACAGAGCGCTGCTTCACTTGATAGCCCGATCAATCTTGGCTTTGATCGTTTGAAGTGAGACAAAGAATGCAATGGTGGTGGCCTGGGAATGGTATTTCAGATCCTCCTGAGCAATTGCAATATCTCTTTTCTCCTTGGAGCCCCAAATGTTCTCAGTAATCCCGCTGAGACTGCAGATACTACGAACGTGTTGTTTTATGAAATTGTAAATACTTTTAAGGGTAGAGAGGATATAGTCATTACATCCTTTTGCGTTTCCAATTCTTCCATCTAGAGATTGAAGCTTCTTGAAAATCTCAGCAGTGACATCCTCTTCTTCATCATTTTGCAGTTTCCTTTTCCCCTTAGCTTTTTCCATATCTCTAATAACACTCTTAAGCTCTTGAATTTCCTTTTCCATCTTTCCCACTCTGATCAACAAGTCCTCATCCTTAGGCATCCTCCACCGGATGGCTAATGTGCAGGAGATTCTCAGGCAAGCTCCAGGTCTTTGCGACTTCTAAGAACCCTCTGCGAAGCAGGGACCTTAGTTTTCATCCCCTTCCTTTTCTTGCTAGATGAAGCAATGTCAATCTTCCTTTCGAGCCGGGGAGGAATGGAGGCAGTGGGGGCAGGGGGAGGAATGAAGGTACAGGGAGGAGCAGAATCCAAGCAGGGACAGGCTGAGCAATGGCGGTGAATAAGCAATATTAGCCCTTGATGCAAGGGAAACTACCCTAGTATGATTTTGCACTTCCAGAACAGATTTCTCCAGCGAGTTTATCAAGTAATGAGAGAAGTTGATAATGATGTTTCTACGAAAGTGATTGAGAAAGATCAAATCATTTTATAGGAATAGTGACAAATCTCCCCTCATGAGTTACATACCTTACTACCATTCTAGCAATCTCAGCAAAAGGCTCGGGAACCGAAGCCAGCTTAATGCCGGCCTTCACAAATTCAAGATCTTCCCCTTCATCCAAGAATTTCTTTATCTCCACCTCTCTGACCACCCTCTTGTTAAAGAATTTGGAGCCGTCAAGACTAAGTCCGGTGACTTGAGCAATAAGCTCCTCCGTAATCTCAACCTCAATGTTGTTGTATTTTACCACGCGATTCCTCCATCCCTGAGCAAATTTAATAGAGATATCCTAATCAAAACCTTGGATTTTTTCAATAAAGTTTGCAAGACCCCCTATTTGAAGATAGTTCCAAAGAACCGTATCATCTTTCCAAGCTAGATTATGGGTGGGCTCTATCTTGCAAGGCGGGTCCCCCCATTTTTCCAGTGGCTCTGCCCGCAACGGTAAAAATTTTAGAACTATGTGACCCAGCCTCAACTCTATTTTTGAATCTCTCTCAATCGTGCAGAAAGATATAATTATTAGACCTTACTTTGTAATTAGTGACCCGCTCCTTAGCATCCGCCCTATGACTAGTAATGATGTCGCTCCAAGTCGCACAAATCTTAGGAGATGTCATCATTCTATACTTAAAAATCCGCTCCTTTACATCAGCATTACAGCCATTAGTGATTACTTGCCAAGTCATGTAGATCATTGATGATGTCTTCATTAACTTGAGTGGGAATAATGTCACCCCTAAGGCCAAGTTTGAAAAGTATTATTAACCCCAAAGTTTGCCAGACTATACGCGACCCTATTGCCTTCCCGGTAGGTGTGTTTGATTTCAAAATTTTCAAAACTCTTGCAAATATCAGTAGCTTTAGCAATAAAATCTCTGATTGACCAACAAGGGGGTTGTTTTTGGTTCAAGAGATTGATGATGTTCAGCGAATCACCCTCAATTATAATATTTGGAATATTGACAATCCTCTGGCTAGCCTTATTCCCCAAAGAGCAGCAAGAGCTTCAGAGTAATGGTTAGTTTGCCTTCCCATCTTTCCAGAAAAAGCAGCAACAAAAAAGCCTCTGTGATCTCTAATGACTCCCCCACCTCCAGAATCTCCAGGATTGCCTTCTCGAGGCCCCGTCAAAATTCAATTTATGCCAAGCATTGGGAGGCTTAATCCATCGGACAGTGGATCTATCAATACCATTATTATTCTTATTCAAGACAGTGCCAATATTCCAAGCAGCCAAAATGTTCTCTTCTTCCTCAGGGCAAAGTCTATTTTTAGGAGGTTTAAATCTTTGCAATGTTGTCCTGCACAGCAATGATAATTTCTTTGTAGACTTTGTTACATAACTTTCTAGTATTCCTGAAAATGACATCATTACGAGCCTTCCAAACTTGCCACATGGTGTGAGGTAAAACTAGTTGCCATAATCTCCTCACCACACAATGTTTGTAAGGAGAGTTCCATTGTTCCCAGGCCTGAAGACAAGTAAGGGGAAAGATCCATTCCTGATTAAAGTTTTTAAATATAAGATGCCAAATTTTGGAAGTATACTTACAATGAAGAAATAAATATTTAATGTCTTCTGCTTCTTCCTGACACATGCAACATCTATTCGGCATGATAAATCCTTTCCTAATGAGATTTTCATTGGTTAGTATCTTGCCTTTAATGATGAGCCACCAGAAAAAGTTCACTCTGGGGGTTAGCTCTGGCATCCACAGCTTATGCCACTCAGTATCACTTTCAATAGAGGTAAAGAAAGAATTATAGCCCAATTTAACCGGGTACTCTCCATCAAAAGGATCTTTCCAAATGAGCTCATCCTTATGACTTTGTGGACTGATATGAATTAGGGAGAGTTGATTCTGCATAGATGAAACATCAGACTGCACATTCTCCTCTTCAACTTTGAACTGTTTCCATTTTCTTTTGGTTTTATCCGCCTCAATATAGCCCTGTACTTTGTGCCCATAATTTCTAATTAAGTTGTCTTTAATGTGGCCATAAGAGGAAATCCAGTTAATATCTGACCATTTATCAGTCCAGAAATTAATGTCTTGACCATCCCCAAGCTTCCAGCTACATCCCTGAGAAAGAATATGTCTGCTGTGTAGAAGATTGTTCCAGAAAATAGAACCATTCGGAAGAAACGGATCAGAAATAAAGGAAATCTTGCTTTGGTTGGAAAGGTATTTGATTTTAACCAACTCTGTCCAAGGCTTGTGTTCTTTTATAAGTCTCCAACCTAACTTTGCAATAAGAGCAACATTCATATGTTTGATGTCTTTGATTCCTAGCCCCCCAAGCCTCTTAGGTTTACAACCCTGCTCCCAAGCCACTAAATGGTACCTAAACCTATCCTCAGTACCATGCCATAAAAAGTGCTTTTGTATTTTTTCAATACTATTCGTCACTACTGTTGGAATGCTGAACATTGACATGATATAAATAGGCAAGTTCTGAAGAGTGCTTTTTATCAATAAACACTTTCCTGCACTTGAAAGTAAAGTTCCTTTCTAACCAGCCATGAAATCTCTTAATAAGATCATTTCAAACCTCATTAGAAATCTTGTTAGTACTCAAAAGGAGCCCTAAATAAGTAGCAGGTAATGAATTAATAGTGCATCCAAGAATATGAGCAATCTTTCTTTTCCTTTCAATGGGAGTGTTGAAGAAATAGATAGAGCTTTTGTCATAATTAACTTTTTGCCTCGAGGCTTCCTCATAAAATCTAAGGATAGTTTTGATAGCCTTTGCCTCAATTATTGAGGCCATCAGAAGTAGCAGAGTGTCATAAACAAACTACTGGTGTGAGGATACCTGATTACCAGAAGTAGGTTGAAAGACCTTTATCATGCCTATACTAATAGCTTTTGAAATAGATCTGCTTAAACTATCAGCGATTATAATGAATAATAAAGGGGAGATTGGGTCCCCTTGTTGAATTCCTCTATTGCTAGCAATAAAACCAACCAGTTCCCCATTAACAACCACTGAAAATCTAGATGAAGAAATGCAAGAATGGATAATTTTCCTAAAATTATTTTGAAAACCAAACTTGGCTAAGACTTCATCCATGAATTTCCAGGAGACTCTATCAAAAGCCTTATGCATGTCAAGCTTTATGGCCATTCCTACTTTTTAACTTTTATCCATGGAATGAATTGTTTCATGTACCATAATAACTCCATCCTAAATAACTCTTCCCTGGTTGAATGCACTCTGTTGTTGAGAAATAATCTCCATAAGAATAGGTTGCATCCCAGTGGTTAGAATCTTTGTGAAGATTCAATATATTACATTAACTAAACTAATTGGCCTAAAATATTTGAAATCCTTTGCATCCACCTTCTTAGGAGCAAGCACAATATGTGTATTATTTAACTATTTTATGAGATTTCCATTTCTATAAAACTCATTAACAACTTTTAGCAGATCTTCGAAACAAATTTCCCAGCATCTTTGGAAGAAGTTTTCCGAAAAACCATCTGGGCCCGGAGCCTTATCCCCTTCTAAAGTGAAAACAACTTTTTTCAATTCCTCAATGGTGACTATTTTGGAAAGACTCTTAAACCTCTCAGCAGGTAGTAAATTATTAGGAATGGTGTTTTGTAAAATGTTTCTCAAACTTGTTTTACTTTCTTTTTGGGCAATTTGGGAGAAAAGAATTTAAAGAGATTTTATCTTTTCTTCCTTTTATTTTGGGAATATTTGAATTTGAGGGAAGAGAGGGGTGACACATGTCACCCCCTCATTGGTGAGGAATTTTTTTGAATTTTCTTCAAATTCTCCCTCATGGGGAAGAAAGAGAACTTTTTTTTAGTTTTGCTTGGTGCTTGGAGACTTTTGGAGCAAGAGTTTGCTTGGATAAAGAAGTGGAAAAATCTTAGTATTGGATAGATTTTGGAGGTCGGCTTTTGATCTCATTCTATGTTTTATGTCATGTTAGATATAAGCTTGTTTATAGTTAGAAATGTGTGTTTTGTTGTATGTTTTGTATATTTCCTTGGGTATTTTTATTTTTTCTCCACCTGTCATATGATTTGATGGGTTTTGGAGTTTTGTAAGGGAAGAGGGAGGCATTTTCCCTCTTAAACCTCATGGCTTGATGGGCAAGCCATGTAGGTTATTTTCAATCCCCTCATATGGTTTGAACCCCGTTCCCCATTCTTGGAGAGGAAACCCAATGGGTTTAAAATCCTCCCAAGAATAATTTAGGTGAATGGGTTGAGAAATAAGGAGGGTTTGATTTCTTAGAGGAATAAGGAGGTTCTGAAGAAATTTTTAATGTGCATCGTATGGTTGGACAACACCTTTGGCACTTTTAGGTATCTCATCTTCTCTTCCCTAATTATGAAGATGAATATGGTTTTCTCCTCCTTTATTGTGTTTGCTAAATGTGGTTTTTTCGTTAGTGCATGGACTTGTCTTATATGGGAATTTATTGTTTTTAATGTCTCCCTAAATCTTGTGTATAGTTGTGGAAGCTAGATCTCTCTTCCATGGGCTTGGGGGAGGCTAGGATGTCTTCCAACCTTTGGAAATTCATGTAGTGATTGTTGGTGTGTGAGATCCTATATGTCCTCCACACACATATGGAGGGTCATCTCACTAGGTTAGGTTTAGGGTTTCTTGTGCATCATGCACGAGGGTTACTCAACACCCTATATGTATTGCTTCATTTGACATTTACGAGTTTTCTAAGACACTCCGTTGTCTTTCTCTACATATGCAAGCTTTATTCTGTTATGTAATTTCTTCAGTTCATTGATTGATTCTTCCGTGTGATTATGTTGGAGCTATTACATTTCCTTTAGAGTGCAACTCTATTGTGGTGCATGGTTTTCAATACAATTATCGCCAACTCTTTCATGCTATGAGAACTGAGATTGGGTAAACATGAATTCATCATCTAAGTTGTGATTACTCTTGGTTTTGTTATTCTTCACTCCTCATGCATGTTTTTTTTCAATCATTATCTTTTTGAAATTTATTGCTAACATTCTTATTCTTGGAAAGTTTTCGGTTTTGTTGTGTTCTTCGTGCATGTGCAGGTATTCCTGAGCTATCAGGGGTTTTACAGCTACATTTAACTAGCTGCAGCTAAATCTAGCTAATCAGCCATAATAAAGTATTTTCTAGTTTTTAATTTTTTGTTATTAAACTAGAAACTATTTTTTGTTGTGTTTGCATGATGTTTTTTGTAGAATACAAGTTATTTTCTATGGCTTGAAGATCTGTTTTTAGGCTTGAAGAGATAAAGGGTTGTTTCTTCAAAATCTATGAGCTAGTTCTAACTCGAACCACGATTTTCTCTTCTCTGGCTCACATTTTTTATGGGTTGTGATCTTTAGCCCCGAGCTCATGCCATGCCCACACCACCGTGCTTGTTCCCTCGGCACTATCTCCTACCCTGCCGTGGTGGTTTTCTCCCTACAACTTCCCCATGTGGCTCCTCCTAACGCCACCAACCTGCAAAACCCTCCACGGCCATTCCAATAGAAAAACATCAAATAGAAACAAAATGAAAAACAAACACGCAGTTTTTGAAATCTGCGAACTTAACGGTAAGTGTGTGCTTTTTTTCTTTTATTCCACCATGTTTTTTTAAAGTTTCTAAATTTTTTAAAAATTTCAAAGTTTTAAAGTTTCTAAAATTTTAAAAAGTTTCAAAGTTTTAAAGTTTTGTTTAAAGTTTCAAGTTTTAAATAAATTCTTTCAAACCGTAAGTTTTAAAAAAATTCAATTTTTTTTAAAAATGGGGGAGTATACTTTTTTTAATTTTAATTAGGATTTAATTTTATTATTAGATCTTAATTAGTTTTTTTTAATTAATTAGGATTTTTTAAAAAGATATTAATTAGTTTTTTGTAAGTAATTACATTTCATTAAATCTATTTGTATTAATTACAATTTCTCCAAAATGATTAGTTTTTTTAATAAAAAATTGTCTTTTTATTAACATTTTTTATCACTTTTTTAAACTCCAAAAGCTCTAATATTAGCTAAATCAGACGTTTCCAAATGGTAAAGCGTTATTTTTTAATTTTTTTACTAATCATGTGCTCAAGTGTGCAGTGACACTCTAAGCACCTATTTTTCTTCTGTGTGCCTTCCCTGTATTCCGAAGATCATCAGGTCCCATCTTGAGTTAGTTAAAACATGGTATTTTTCCTTTATTATTACTTCTAACTAGTGAGCGCATCTGCCACAGTTTGCAGCAAGGGGGTATCCTTCATGACGTGAGATGATTTTTCACACAACCAAGATTTGATTTCACCTCATTCCTAGTTTTTAGCAATTGTGCTTGTGTACAGTGTCACTTTGCCGTGTTTCTTGGAACATGATTGTGGTCTCCTCTATTGCAAGTTATTACGCTGATTGCAAGGTGAGTTACCAAGTGTTTCTAGATGCATGCTCAGACTCGATTATATTCAACGCACTAAACTATAAAGTGTCAAAAGCATGGGGTTGTTATATTGTCCTGGGTGGTTGTGTTTCATTTTTGCATTCCTTCTCTCTCCTTTCACTATGGATGCACTTTCAATTCCTTTTCTTACACCATTCAAATTTTTCGAACAAATATCAAAAATAATACTGAAACTAAGGGGTAAAGGGTTATTCTGCATCACCATGGGAACTGAGACTGAACCAGATGATGACCCTGAAAAATCTAAGTGGTTAAATCATAGTGATGAAGCTTTAGGTCTTCTTTGTATGTCTATTTCTCCTGACTTGCTCTTCCACATTGAGTCGTCTGAAACAACTAATTCTACATGGAAAACGCTGGATGGAATTTTTGGACAACAAGATGAAATGAGAGTGCATGAGTTGGAAAATGAACTGCTAGGGTTAAATCCTAGTGATTTTAAAAACCTACAAGCATTCCTATCTAATTTCATCCACACTAGATTGTTTTTAAAGGAATGTCAAGTAGAGAAGAAAGATTCTCAACTGATCTTGTCGATTCTCTCTAAGCTAGGTCCTGAATATTTTTTCTTTGTGTCAATTTTTTACGCTACAAAAGCTGCCTTGGGAAAGGAATTGAATATGCCCTCCTTTGACTATTCTCCATCCCAACTCATTTGAGAACAGGACAAACTCATTCAAATGGGGTCTCTCAAGTCCAAGTCTCATGCCCTTGTAGCAAGCACTAGTAAGGAGAAGAAGACTAAAAAGAAGAAAGAAAAAAAGGAGCAACCTAAGAAAGAAACCAAGACCAAAACTAAAATTGACACGAACACTTTGAATTTTGAGCCTAGAGCACAAAAATACATGTATTTGTGTTCCTATTACAAGAAGCATGGTCATAAAGATCATACATGTATGAGAAAAAAAATTGATCACCTTACTCATTTATTTGAGAAAAATCAAATAGGTGTTCATGAGTCTATCAAACAAAATGCTCTGAAGGCTGAGTCTTCTACTACAAAAGGTTCAAAATCTGATAAAAAGAAAGGAAAGGCCCTTCTAGCTAAAGTTTATCCTTCATCGATGTGGATTATAGATTCCAGTGCCTCGCACCACATGAATTCTTCACATTTTGAGTTCACCAACATCGAGCCTTGTTTTATGTCCCAAATCACGATGGGTAATGACACGACAGTGTTGGTTTCCGATAGTGGATGGGTAGATATGGATGGGGGAACATTCAACCAAGTGTTAAGTGTCCCTGATCTCTCTACCTATATCCTATCGGTTTACCAAATTACTCACCTTGGTGAATAAATGCGAGTGGAATTTGGTCCTAACTCAGTGATTATAGGTGAGCTTAACGATGACACTACAGTGGCTGAGGGAAAGGGGGATGACCATTCACGGTTGTATACATTTTCCCACTTTACTTCTGATTCTATGCCCACTGCTTTGCTCACTCATACAAATGAGGTTAGTAAGCTATGGCATGAGCAATTCAGACATCTAAATTATCACTACCTTGAACAATTGAGCCAAAACAAAATGGTCAATGGGTTACCACACATCATGTTTTCTAAGGGTCTTTATGAGGTGTGTAGCCTTAGAAAGCATCCTAAAAAGATATTTGACAAAGGAAAATCCTGGAGAGCTACTCGTCCTTTGGATCTTGTTCAAAGTGATATTTTTGGTCCATTTTCGTCTCCTTCATTTCCTAGAGATCTTTATGTGCTGACCTTAATTGATGACTATTTGTGATATACTTGGGTATATTTTCTTAAGCTTAAGTATGAAGTCATTGAATATTTTCAGGACTTCAAGGCTCTTGCTGAGAAATAGGTAGAATGGTCTATCAAGGTTCTTCAAATGGACAATGGATGTGAATATGTAAAAAATAGGTTCATGGATTTCTATACTTGTGAAGGGATCTCCTTGTAGCATACAGTGGCATACAACCCTTCGTAGAATGGAGTAGCAGAAAGAAATAACCATACTCTTAAAGAGATGGCCACTTGTATGATTCACTCAAAGTGTCTTCCTCCGTAGTATTGGGCTGAAGCAGTGAATTTTGCTAATTACATTTAAAAGCATGTTCCACACAAGGCAGTAAGAGGGATGACACCCTTTGAAGCCTGGTTTTGATGAAACCCTAATGTTGAGCACTTTCAAGTGTTCAGATCCAAGGCTATGGCGTGGATTCCCAAAAAGAAGTGCAAGGCATCAGAACCACAATCCAAATCTTGTTTCTTTGTAGGGTATCCTGATGGTGTGAAGTGATATCGATTGTTGAATCCTACTTATCATGATCTTTGTATTCAGAGAAGTGTTAAATTCGATGAGTCTTCTTCGAATTCTACTTCTCTACCTATTGAGGTTCTTCAGCTTGCTGATTAGGATTTTGACTCATCAGATGATGATGTTGTTGAGCATGCTCGTCTTCTTGATCCTCCCGAACATAAGACCATTGATTATTTTGATTCTGACAGTAGTAATGATGAGGAATATGTCCCTTCTCACTCGAGTGATGAATCTTCTGACTCAGAGGCTGATCCTCCTGGTCTTCTTTGGGCTAGGAAAACTCTGCAAAGTGCTAGATATTTATTTGGAGTTACTTCGGTTATGAGATGTAATCGCACAAATTTTTTTGTAACCCACTCTTTCTTTGCCTTTGCTTCTGATCCATAGTCTTTTTTAGAGGCTTCTAGTATTCTTGAGTGAGATTCTGCCATGGATGAGGAGTATTCCTTTCTCATGAAGAACGATACTTGGGATTTCACCCCTCTTCTGAAAGGAAGAAAAATCATTTGGTGTAAGTGGGTGTTCTGAACAAAGTATGGAGTAGATGGAGATGTCAACAAGTTTAAAGAGATATTAGTAGCTAAGGGTTTCTCCCAGATAGTTGGGGTTGATTATACTGAAACCTTTACTCCAGTTCCGAAGATGACTTCTATTCAATTGACCCTAGCCATTTCCGCAACAAAAAGATGGATAGTCCATCAAATGGAAGTTAAGAGTGCCTTCCTTCATAGTTACTTAGAGGAAGAGATCTACATGGAAATATTAGGAAATAAGTGATAAAATATGTAGAATAATCCCTCACAGAATCGCAATAGTAGAAACTAATATGCAGAAATTATTACAGATCTCAAATAAAATTACATAATAAAATAAGACAACACAAAGAGACAATATTTAACGCAGTTCACCCAATTTGGGCTACATTCACCAAGAATCACTTCCTTAGATTTTATTACAAGCCACCGCTCTCTCAATACAATACCCAAATCCATTTGGAGCTATGCTCAACAAACTCTACAGAATTCACAGTCAAAGTTCAAGCACATCTGCAATGTTTTTCATTATACCCTACCATATGCATAAAACCATATAAGTAGGCAACTACTTAAGTAGTTTTACAATACCATGGGTATCAAAACCATGGGCCGAAACTAGCCCAAAAACCTATGGGTAAAAAAACTTGCGCATATGAGAAGAGCACATTTCCCGATATGTCGGGTGCATTTTTTGGAGGGAAAAAAAACATTTACGCCCAAATTTTTTTTTTCAGGGGCTGCACCCCCGAACCCCTGCTACTGGGGGCTGCCACCCCCAGACCCCCGCTTAAGGCCTGACCTAGCCCGGAACCCCGGCGAGGATACATGAAAAGTGTACAATACTCTTAGTGTTTATTCCTCAACACTTTCACACTTGAAATCAGGCTCCACAACCTAACAGGAACAACCTCTGGGATATGTACATGATCCCTCCCTTATTTTTAAGTTACAGAAGTCTCTTTATGGCCTTAAACAAGCCCCTTGGGTTTGGTATGCCAAGATGGACTCCTTTTTACTTACATTAGGGTTTACTAGGTGTCACTTTGATCTAAATGTTTATACTCTACGACAAGATGACTCCATACTCATTCCTGTTCTCTATGTTGTTGACTTCTTGATCACCGAAAGCTCTTCCTCTATCATTGATTATGTGAAGACCACTTTGGCCAATAGGTTTTCCGTGACTGACTTAGGTCTACTTCATTACTTTCTTCGGATCCAAATTTCACAATCTGACTTGGGAATTTTGATTTAGCAACCTAAGTATGCTCTTGAATTGTTTTCTTGTTTTAAGATGTCTGATTGCAAGTATTCTCCTACTCCTTTTATTTTCAGGGTTAAGTTGGTTTCTGATTTCTCTACTCCCTTGGTTGATGGTACCCTTTATCGACAGTTGGTGGGGAGCTTGATTTCCTTGACTCACACTCAACTAGATCTATTGTATGTTGTTGGGATCGTGTCTAGATTCATGCAGGAGCCATATGAGTTGCATTGGAAAGTAGCTAAATAGATCCTTCATTATGTTCATGAAACCTTTACTAATGGCATTCATTATTTTGAAGGGGTGGATATTGACTTGATTGGGTTCATAGATTTTGACTGGGCTGGTGACCTAGATCATCAGAAATATATCTTTGGCTATATTTTCTCTCTTGGTTCGGGTCCCATTAGTTGGTCTAGCAAGAAGCAAAATGCAATTGCGATATCTTCTACAAAGGAAAAATACAAAGGAGCAGTTAATGCTACCAAAGAAGCTATTTGGCTATAGGGTATTCTGACATTGTTTGGTATCCACTTTCGGAAGCCCACCATTATCTATTGTGATAACACAAAAACTATCTCAATTTATAGAAATACAGTTCAGCATCAGCGGACGAAGCATATTGAGATCCATATGCACTTCATACGAAAGCTTATTCATGATGGTATCATTGACATTCTGTACATTCATACATTTGATCAGATTGCAGATATATTAACCAAGCCCTTCACTAAGGTGAAGTTTCTTCACTTACGGTCTCTTCTTAGGGTGAGGTCTTATGTGGCTACTCATCTTCTTTGGGATATATAGTCCTTTTCTTCTTCTTCTTCTAGGAAGATGATGTTTTTACATGGTCACCTTATCAAGCCTTTAGTTTTCAAGCCCCATTGACACATCTTTCTTAGTTGTTTAGGAGTGTCTTATTTTTTTGTCTGACTCATCATAGCCACTACCCCAACTTCGATGAAGGGAGGGTGTTGGTGTGTGAGATCCTATATGTTCCCCACACACATATGGAGGGTCATCTCACTGGGTTAGGTTTAGCGTTAGGTTTAGGGTTTCTTGTGTGTTATGCACTAGGGTTACTCAACACCCTATATGTATCCCTTCATTTGACATTTATGAGTATGCTAAGACACTCCACTGTATTTCTCCACATATGCAAGATTTGTTCTGTTATGCAAGTTCTTCAGTTGATTAATCGATTCTTCCTTCTGGTTACATTGGAGCTATTATGTTTCCTTCAGAGTGCAAATCTATCGTGGTGCACAGTTTTTGATACGATTCTCACCAACTCTTTCAATGATGCCTATTGGTTGGGTTGTAAAACAAGCTTTTTCTCCTTGTTTTGGTCTCCTTGAAATGCATTCAAAGTTGGAACTCAAGTATGGAGATGGTTGGAGTTTCTTTATATCATGGCTCCTCACTGTTTTCTTAAATTTTTGGTGAACATTAATCTCATTGTAATATCATGGATATGATTATATGGGAATTTCTTTGGCCTTTAAAGTTACATATTTTTGAATGGGATCATTTGAAAACTTGTGTCACATTTATTGAGTAATATACTTCAATCTTGTAAAGAAACTTTGTTATGTTGATTTCCTTTATTTTTATAAAAGTATTTGGAAACATGTTGTTTTTGAAAGTTTAAACTCTTTGGAAAAAATTAAACCTTGTAAGAAAAATGATTTCCTTAAATATGAGAGTGATTAGAACTCCATTTTGAAAAGAAAGATTGTTTAATGGAAGTATGTTTCTACAAAAAACAAAAAAAATTACACAAATTTTTAAGCTACATTTTGGTGTGTATTCCGGTGTCCTGGTGTGGGGCATTACATTTTGTATCAGAGAGATGGTTCACACACGTGGAATCTATGGGTAATTAATTAATTAGTTAATAATGATTTAATAATTTTAACAAAAACCATGAAAACGTTACCACAAACATTTGTAACTTAATAATGTATTTTCTTAGCTCGTACATAGGATGGCACCCGTGAGACGTCGATTGGTTAGGGACTTGGGATGTAGTTTTCCTACCTCTAAGCCATAGGAACCTGAGTTCAGACCTCATATATTAGAGGTTTTGTAGCAGTTGATAGGTGTTGTCCAACAATGTCTTTCACCACCGTAGGAGGTGAGAGAGGAGAACATTCATTCAGGAGATGAGGATCCGATAGGGGAAAATGCACACTCAGAGCCACTGGAGCACGATACCCCAAGGTGGGAGAGGTCAAATAGACCTTTCGTTTATTATGAAAGGGTGGCCTCGTACCATCATAGTCATTCAAAGTCTTGAGGGACCATTTAGGGATAAACGAAATCATTCACATGTTGGACTGTAGCGCCAAGCTCATGACACAGGTAGCGTGATTAGGGATATTCTTCACTTGCAACCTCTTATGTACATCAGCTCTATCCATGGATTTATTGCTGAGTCATAGCTCTTTAGCCTTGATAGCTACTTATGATTGCACTCTTACGAGAGCAATGTCAAATCAAGTTTTTCCATACACATCCTTCTAGACATAGTGGGCGTTTGGTGGAGAAATGAGGAGAGGAAGCTCCACTTGACTTGAGATATAGTAACCTGGGAGTTATTTGAGGAGCATTTCAGGGCTCATTATATGTCAAATATTTTTGTGAAGAAGAGCATTTATGAGTTTCATGACTTACGAGAGGGATCTAACATAGTGGCAAAGTATGAGAGCAGGTTCCTAGACCTTTTATAAAATGTGGACTACCTACAAGATGAAAAATTGTAGGTTAATAGGCTTATTTGGGGACTGAATTTTGACATATAGAAGTAGTTAGGATGTTATCTCCTCCCATTTTTGAGAGGGACATTGAGAAGGCCTACTTATCTAAGGATAATAGGACTAGGGCATAGGAATACCAAGATATAAACAAGAGAAAAATTCTGGAGAAGATACATGACTTTAAGAGTCATAGGTCACAGGGTACAACACCACCCCCTAGAGGAGGATTCTAGCCTCCTCCAATAGTATCAAGGGCTCCACCGTATCCACAGCACTAGACACAACATCAGGACCACAAGTAGCAGAGGGCTAGAAAGACTAAGAGCTTGCAGAGAGTTGGTACTAGAGGAAGTTTTGGAGGAGCTAGGGATTAAGATACAGGGTACTCAGCAGGTATAGCCATCTCACACACAATAGTCTATTAGGGTTGATTCGAAAGGATCAGTTCACCAAATTATAGGAGGGACCCCATCTCAGAGGGGTATAAGAGGATGTTTTATTTGTGAGTCCCCTGATCACTATGTGTGTATGTTTCCACACAAACCCACTTCCATGGATATGTAGAGAGATCCTAGATCCAAGTAGATAGTGGGTAGCGTAAGATGTGCCGATCCTGTATATGTAGCATTTGACAACTACCAGGCTTAACATCAAGCCACCTTTATTGAGATGAAATTTACTATCATGGGAATTTTTGTCTCATACTATTTTATTTAGGTGCATCATATTCTTTTATATATCCTTCTATAGTGGAGCAGTATGGGCTAGTGATGGCTAGGCAGACAAATAGTTTGAAGGTCTAGTTGGCCTTTGGGGAAAAACTCCTCATGGAATTGTATATGGAGAGTTACGTAATTTATTTAGGAGTCTTCTCCACTACACTTGAACTCTAAGTTATACCTTTAGGATCCTATCAGGTTGTTTTAGGTATGGATTGGATTGAGGCTCATCAGGCTAAGGTGGATTGAAGGAATAAGGTCATTGAGTGTCAGGATGATCTTGAGTGTGAAGTTGTGATATCAGGGATATATAGGCCCATCTCCTTGCACATGATCTTAGCTAAGAAAATCAAGCTAATCATGCGTAAATTTTGTCATTTTTTTTGTATCACCATCACTGATTGATCATATAGCACCCTAGAGCATTCACCCTTAAATGATTATGCAGTTTTGAGAGAGTATGCAGATGTGTTTCCAGGAAAGCTTACAGGGTTACCACCCCACATAGAGGTGGATTTCACCATTGATTTAGTGTCACATTCTCCACTAGTTTCTAGGGCACTCTATTAGATGATGACTCCATAGATTCATGATCTCAAGATATAGTTAGAGGATTTCTAGAGAATGGTCTCTTTCCCCTTAGTGTATCTCCTTGGGGAGCGCGAGTCATATTTGTGAAGAAGAAGGATGGTCCTCTTAGACTTTGCATAGACTTCAAACAACTCAAAAAATTCACAATAAATAGCCGTTATCTGCTTCCTATGATTAATCAGATGCAGGGAGTGAGAATGTTCTCCAAAACCAATCTCAAGTCAAGGTATCATCAGTTGTGCATATTAGATGCATACATCCATAACACAACTTTTTGTACATGTTATTCACATCATGAGTTCATAGTTTTCCCTTTTGTTTTGATCAATGCCCCAATTGTCTTCATGAGCCTCATGAATGGAGTATTTAGGAACTTTCTGGATCACTTTGTCTTAATGTTCCTAGATGATATATTGATATATTCTCATTTCGAGGAGGACCACGAGGAACATTTGAGACAGGTACTATAGGTTTTGAGAGAGCAGAAATTATTTGGGAATTTGGAAAAATGCATCTTATTTTAGGAAGAGATTCAATACTTGCGAGACATCATATGAGGTGAGGGTATCTAAGCAGATTACATTAAGATACATGCTATTATGGATTTTCCAAATCCCACATCAGTTACTGAGGTGAGGATTTTTATCAGTTTAGCAGGATATTACGACAGGTTTTTTCATGACTTTTCCAATATTTCTCACCCTATTACTTCCCTTTAGAGAAAAGGGAAGAATTTTGATTGGTCAGAGAAGTGTGAGTAGGCCTTTCAGTTTCTTAATGAAAGGTTAACCATGACACCCATATTAGCAGTACAGAACTTGATAGAGGATTCTGTTGTTTATACTTATGCATCACTAGAGGGGTTGAGATCAGTTCTTATGTAAGAGCGTTGAGTTATCACCTTTGAGTCATGTAATGTCAAAGATTACAAGCTTAACTTTCCTACTCATGACTTGGAGCTTGCATTGGTTGTTCATGCTCTTGTACGATAGTGTCATTTCCTTTCTGGCAGACATTTCATTTTGAGGACAATTCATCGTAGCTTATAATAGATATTCTCACAACCAAACCTCAATGCTCGCCAATGACATTGGATGTAGTTCCTATGTGAGTACGACATGTAGGTGCAATATATCAAAGGAAAGGAAAACATCATTGCAGATGCACTTAGTAAACGATGACATGTGCTTGGATTGTTGACACTGTAATCATACTTGAGAGGAAATATTCTTTAGCATCTTTTAGAGTATAGGTTTTATGAGGGTGCTAGACAAATGGTTGAGTCACAGGGTTCATTAGAGGGCATATATCCAGGGTGCATTTTATAGGAAGATGGTTTTTCTTTGGTTCCATAGATGTATCTATGTGCCTAGGACAAGTAATTTGTATAGCTTCATCCTGATAGAGGCTCGTCAAGCTCCATATGTAGCACATGTAGGAGTTAAGAAAATGCATGTCAATATGAGGGAGTTATATTACTGGTCAGGTCTTCAACGGGACATAACAAATTTTGTTACATGTTTCCTTAAGTACCAAAGGTTCAAGGTAGAGAATTCTCATCCTACACGACTCTTACATCCTCATGATATTCCCGAGTGAAAATGGGATTTGATCTCCATGGATTTCATAGTAGGAATCCCTATGTCTTCTTATCATTATGACGTCATTATGGTCACTATGGATAAGTTGACTAAGGTTGCACATTTTTTGTAAACCAAGGTCACCTATAATGCACATGCCATCACCAAAGTATTTATGGAGGACATTATTATATTGCATGGGATTCTGAAGACCATCATCAATGACAGGAATATCATTTACACATTAGTTTTCTGGACTTCCTTTCAGATCGCTTTGGGTACTCAGATTAATTTTATCTCAGAATATCATCCAAAGAAAGATGAACAGACCGATACGGTTAATCAGTTACTGGAGGACATGTTCCTGATGTATGTGATGGACCAGTAGATGAAGGATGAAAGATTAAATACATTTAGTTGAGTTTTCCTACAACAATAACTATCATATTTCCATTAGTATGGCTCCCTACTAGGATTTTTATGGTTGACCTTCTAGGACACCTCTGAGTTGAGATAGACTAGATGGAAGGATTATTCTTGGACTAGCTTACCTACATGACTTAGAGCAATAGGTTGGTCTCATTATATAGCATCTTGAGTAGGCTAGATCATGCCATAAGGCTTATGTAGACACCAAGAGGACTCATCGTCACTTATTAGTGGATGACAAAGTCTTGTTGAGAGTTCACCCACATAAAAGCCCAATCCGCTATGGAAA
The DNA here is from genome assembly GCA_019776745.2 of Taxus chinensis. NCBI lineage: Eukaryota > Viridiplantae > Streptophyta > Pinopsida > Cupressales > Taxaceae > Taxus > Taxus chinensis. Next base: position 866,149,233 of record CM034147.1, on the reverse strand, counting down.
ACGTTCTAAGTTATCACCTCATTTTGTGGGGCCTTTTTATATTTTAGAGGTCCACAATGTATTTCATGTTTTTGTACTACATACATATGTACTTGATGTATCTCATGTTTCGGATTGGTTGGCATTACAGGTAGAGGACAAAGGAGAGTTGAGGTTGAAGCATGTACGTATACTAGAGCACCAGAGGCTAGCCATTCAGATTCAAGACTTGGACCAGGTTAGAGTGCAGTGGGAAAGATATGATGAGATAACAACTACCTGGGGGGATGCTACATCATTGAGGGCTAGATATCCCTATCTCTTTTAGTGAATTCCATAAGGATGTCTAATTTTAGGAGAGGGGCATGTAGTGCCCACATTTAAATAGCCTCATTTATCTACTGACTTTTTTATTCATATATATGTTTTGATTGGGATTCAATACATTTGGACATTATGTTATGTTATCTAATAATCATGGACATGTATGGTGATTTGGGAAAGTAGCACCTATTTGACTCTATTAGTATGTTGGGATATTTTATTTGATGTGGGGGATATTAACTTATTGCTATAATAATTAGGCTTAATTGATATATGATGGATACATAGTTTAGTCGCATGTCTTGATGATATAGATTATTTGATTTATTGATGAGAACAACTGATACTATGGATATATGTCATTTATATTTATCTATATGGCTAACTCATGGTGAATTATGTGTAATTGCGCATGATTTTGCATTTACAATTCCATGATGATGTTATGATATCATATATTTCATTGATCACTTATTAAGTAGTTGATTTACACTGTATTGGATAGCTACGTTTAATGTGTGCATTGAGTGTGAAGGTGACAGGTCACGGGAGAACATGGGTTTCAGGGCAGCTATGTAAATTGTGTGCAAGTGGCCCACAAGGCTAATTCCTAACCATGTTAGCTTTATGAGGTCTTAGTGTTTTATTTCATTGTTTTCGGCACCATGAGTGACCCTCATTTGTAATGTAGGATGTCATGTAAAATTAATTTATGTTTAGGTTGTGCTTTTTCATGAAGTAAACTTGGTTTGGGGGCTTAGTGGTCCCTAATTACATTAAGTTTGGTATTTGGGTAATTATGTATTAATTATAGAGGATTCGGGTCACATGTGTACTCTTGGGTTGGCTCCAGATCCTCTACACTTCTTCCCAAATGTGCTAAGCTATAAATTGAGCTATTTTAGGCATTTTAAGTGACCACTTTTAGTTTTAGGAGTTCACTCAACATGAAAATAAGCCATTGGACCCTACCTATTAGGTAGGGGGGCTTAATTTCAAAGCATAGAGGCATTTTCCCTCCCATTTTCACTCTCTTTTGTCAGCATCCATGTAAGATGGATTGGTATGCATATTTTGTAAAAATGTGCTAAAACTCGTTTTACTTTCTTTTTGGGAAATTTGGGAGAAGAGTGTTTAAAGTGAATTTATCTTTTCTTCCTTTTATTTTGGGAATCTCTGACTCGGAGGGAAGAGAGGGATGATACATGGCACCTCCTCATTGGTGACGATTTTTTTTGGATTTTCTTCTAATTCTCCCTCATGGGGGAGAAAGAGAATGTTTTTTAGTTTTGCTTGGTGCTTGGAGACTTTTGGAGCTAGAGTTTTCTTGGATTAAGAAGCGGGAAAAGATTAAAGTTTTGAATAGATTTTGGAGATAGGATTTTGATCTCATTATATGTTTTATGTCATGTTAGATCTTAACTTGTTTATAGTTTTAAACATGTGTTTTGTTGCATTTTTTGTATGTTGCCTTGGGTATGTTTATTTGTTTTTTCTCCACATATCATATGGTTTGATGGGTTTTTGATTTTTGTGGGGGAAGAGGGAGATATTTTTCCACTTAGACCTCATTGCTTGATGGACAAGCCATGTAGGTTATTTTCACTCGCCTCATATAGTTTGAGGTGCTGAAGGTGGTTCATATGGTTTGAACCCCCTTCCCCATTCTTGGAGAGGAAACCCAATGGGTTTGAAAATCCTCCCAAGAAGGATTTAGGTGAATGGGTGGAGCAATAAGGAGGGTTTGATGTCTTTGAGGAATAAAGAGGTTGTGAATAAATTGTTAGTGTGCATCTTATGGTTGGACCACACATTTGGCACTTTTGGGTATCTCAACTTCTCTTCCCTAATTGTGAGGATGAATATGGTTTTCTCCTCCTTTCTTTTGTTTACTAAATATGGTGTTTTCTTTAGTGCATGGTCTCTTCTTGTACGTGAATTGGTTATTGTTTATGTCTCCCTAAATCTTGTGCACATTTTTGGAAGATAGATCTATCTCCTAGGGGCTTAGGGGAGGATAGAATGTCTTCTAACCTTTGGAAATGCATGTAATGATGCCTATAGGTTGGGTGGTAAAACTATATTTTTATCCTTGTGTTGGTCTCCTTGAAATGCATTCAAAGTTGGAGCTCAAGTATGAAGATGGTTTGAGTTTCTTGATATCATTGCTCCTCATTGTTTTATTATATTTTTGGTGAACATTACTCTCATTGTAATCTCATGTATATGGTTATATGGGAAGTTATTTGGATTGTAAAGTTACCTCTTTGTTAATGGGATCATTTGAAAACTTGTGTCACATTTGTTGAGTAATCTACTTCAATCCTGGAAAGAAACTTTGTTACGTTGATTTCCTTTGTATTTTTTTAAAAGTTTAAACTCTTTGGAAAAAATAAAACTTATAAGAAAAATTATTTCCTTACATATGAGAGTGATTAGAAATCCTTTTTGAAATCAAACATTGTTTGATGAAAGTATGTTTTTACAAAAAAAAATTACCCAAATTTTTTAGTTACATTTATTAATAGTTTCCGGTGTCCTAGGGCAGGGAATTACATTTGGTATCAAAGGGATGGTTTGCACATGTGGAAGCTCTGGGTAATTAACTAATTAGATAATAATTATTTAATAACATTAATGAAAAACCATTAAAACATTTCTGCAACCATTTATAACTTAATAATCCATTTTCTTACCTCATCCATGAGACGATCAGTTAGGGACTTGGGATGTAGTTCACCTATGCCTGAGCTACAAGCACCTGAGTTAAGACCTCATATCTCATAGGTGCTGCAGTGGTTGATAGGTGTTGTGTCAAAACACCTTTCACCACCACAAGAGGAGAGAGAGGAGAACATCCAGTAAGGAGACAATGAGGTGATAGGTGAGGACACATACTCGGAGCCATTGAACCACAATACCATGAGGTGGGAGAGGTCACGTATCCCTTCTGTTCACCGAGAGTGGGTGGCATCATACTGCCATATCCATTCAAATAGTCTATATGGACCATTTTGGGATAGATGACCTCATTCACCTGTTGTACCACAGTGCTATGATCGTGACACAGGTAATGTGATTAGGGATCTTCTTCGCTTGCATCTGCCTATGTACACCGGATCTATATATAGATTTGTAGCTGAATCATGGCTCCTTAGCCTTGACAGTGGCTTTGGATTATAGTGAAGGAAAAGGAGATACGAAAAAGAAGAGGAAATATGATTCTCTTGCGAAGGTCTCACAAAATAAAATAATTAGCAAAGGATCACCATTACCACCTTCTATGGAGTCGGCTATAGAAAAAGTAGACATGCTGGCTAGCTACGAGAATATTTCCATACCAAGTAATTCATCTAAACCTTCTCTCAGTGAAAACTAAGATTAATTCTCCTTCAAATTTTGTTCCCATAAAAACATCTAAGGTTTCATCAAAACCTACATCCCCATCCCCTTCCAAGAAAGTTAATGCACCCGTGAAGGAAAATTCAAAGACTTCACCATGTAAATACTCTGTCATAGATGGAATCACCCACCATAACCCAATTTGCGTTTGTGGAACACACAAGAAAAACTAAAGTCCAGCTCTCAGAAATAGAATACCTACAAAGGCATCCCCCCAATTTGATAGGTTCATTGATGTAGTCCATGGTAGTAATCCTATAACCTTAGGTCCAAGTTCCAAAGGATTATTCCCCAAGCCATCCACACCACCTTCTCAAAACGTGATAGCTCTCAGTGCCTCCAAAACAAACAAGGTTGAACCTTTCTACCTGTCATTCCTCATTAAAGGCTTCCAGTTAAATAATTGTATCATAGATTATGAAACCTCAGATAATGTGATGCCCATCAAATTTACAAATGCTCTATGCCTCACCTTGGCCCGAGTGAATGGCACCTGCTATTAAATGGAATCCAAACAAGTGCCATTGGTAGGAAGAATCAAAGATGGAAAAGTATAACTAGCTAATTTTTGAGACAAGAAGGTGTTCATGACCATCCTGGTGGTGGACATCCTAGCATCCTTTGGCATACTATTGAGAAAAATATTTTGTAGAGACTTTGGTGGAGAAATAAAAATGGATTGTCTATCTTAAAATATTCTAGTGAAAGGTGAGATGAAGAAGTAGTTGTTAGTAAGGAAGATGAATTTCACAGTACGAAAGTATGATGATCCAAAGCAGAACATTCTCTTTCAAGATAGCTGTCTAGGAAACTACTTCCTCACATCAGAAAAAGATGAGAACTTTTCACTTCTTATAGAAGAGGAAGAAGATCAAGTTTGGATGATGTAATTTGATGGTAATCATTCCAGTGTAGGTTCGGGAGCAAGTGTAGTGTTGTATTCTCCTTCTGGTGAACTTTACCCATTTGCCTACAAGCTGCAATTTAATAATACGAATAGCACGATAGAGTATGAAGCTATCCTCTTAGGCATAGGTGTGGCAGAATACATGATAATATGGAAGATGATATTTTGAGGTGATGCAGAGGTGATAGTAAAGCAATTCCATAAAAAATATCAAGTCAAGAATCCAAGACTCCATCATTATAGAAATAGAGTATGGGACTGTATTGAATCTTTCAATGCATTTTCCATTGGAGCTATTCCAAGAGAAAATAATGAGAAGGTTTATTCTCTTGTGGTTTCGGGTTCCTTAGTAACACATAATCCTTCTTTTGGTAAAGATAAGGTGGCCATTGAAATGGTATTCAGGCCTAGTGTACCAGATAATGCAAATCATTGGCAAGTCTTTAATGATGATAACCAAATTTTAGCATTCTCATAACAAAGAGATAATTTCAACAATCTCTTTTTCAGGGGAAGTGAGAATCCACACCGAGAAGTAGTATCTGGAGAAGAGAAAGAATGAATTGAAGGGGTTGACGAAGGAGTGATCACATTGAAAGGAAACAAGATTCCCAAAGGCCTAGTTTCTCTAGACGAAGTCTTTGAAAAACATGAAAAATTCATTCAAGAGAAAGGAAAACAATCTTCTTGGTGCCCTGATGATTTTTATAAGGAAAACATCGCCATGTCGGAGGAGCCAAGGATGCTCATCATTGGAAAATGTTTCTCACCCAAGGAGAAATCAAGATTTGTTACACTACTCAAGAAATATTATGATGTTTTGGCCTACTGAAATGATGAACTCAAATCCTTCCAACAGAAGGAAATGCATCACTCGATTCCTTTAAAGAAGGATGCCAAGCCATTCAGGAAAAAAAATACCATATAACCCAAAGATTTCTTATACCATTAAGGAGGAGGTAATAAAGATGCTTAATGAAAGAATCATCTTTCCCATCCACAATTTAATGTGGGTGGCTAACATTGTGTCAATGTGGAAAAGGAATGTTGAAATAAGAATATGAGTACGCAACCTAAACCAGGAATCACTGAAAGACAATTATCCTCTCCCTTTCATGGACCACATTTTTCAAGTAGTCACCAGATCTGAAATTCTTTCATTTCTTGATGGATTCTTATGCTATAATCAAATCAATGTGGCAGAGGAGGATCACACCAAGACAACCTTCACAACACCTTGGCACACTTTTGCCTACAGTAGAATGCCTTTCGGCCTAATAAATGTGGGAGCTACATTTAAAAGGGTGATGGATTTGGAATTCCAAGATCTAAATAATTGTAGTGTCATGTATCTTGATGATGTCACAATGTTTTCAAATAAGTGGGGATATCATATCCATCACTTGCAACAAGTATTTACAAGGTGCAGAGAACATGTCATATCAGTAAATCCAAAAAATTGCATTTTTGGAGACACCGAAGGAAAGTTATTGGGGAACATTGTGAAAAAACATGGATTACACATTGATCCTAAGAGATTACAAGCCATTCAATCATTATCTCTACCCACAACCAAGAAATGAGTTCATTCATTCTTCGAAAAGGTGAATTTTCTTCATCGCTTTGTTCTTGAGTTTGTTGAATTAACAAAGTAAATCACCTCCATGATGAATCCACATGAAAACTTAAAATGGAACAATGAAGGGAAGGCATCATTTGAAGATATGAAAAAATCCATCGCCAAGGCTCCGACTCTTGTGTCTCCAGCTTTTAACAAAGAATTCATCATGTATTATTATGCATCAGAACATACCCTCTCTTTCATCCTTGTTCAGAAGAATGATGAAGGCATGGAAGAACCTATTGCTTTCATGAGTTATCCATTGAAGAAGCATGAAATAAACTACAAACAATTAGAGAATAATTCCTATGCAATGGTCAAGGCTGTAAAAAGAATTAGGTTTTACATCCTCAACTCTCATACAGTGGTGATGGTTTGTTAGGAAATAAAAGATAAAATATGCGGAATAATCCCTTACAGAATCGCAAAAGTAGAAACTAATATGCAGAAAATATTACAGATCTCAAATAAAAGTGCAGAATAAATAACACAACACAGAGAGACAATATTTAACGTGGTTCACCCAATTTGGGCTATGTCCACCAAGAATCACTTGCTCAGATTTTATTACAAGCCTTCACTCTCTCAATACAATACCCAGATCCGTTTGGAGCTATGCTCAACAAACTCTACAGAATTCAAACCCGAATTCAAAACACATCTGTAATACATTTGCTTCATGATCTATCATATGCATAAGACCATATAAATAGACATCTGCTTAAGCAGTTTGATACAAAACTGTGGGTATCAAAACCAAGGGCAAAAAACCGTGGGTATCAAAATAATGGGCAAAAGACCGAAAAAACCATGGGCCCAAAAATACCCGAGTGTAACACATGGAAGGTGTACCATACTCTAACATGAAAATAGGCTCCACAAACATAACATGGTCCCTAGTAGTGCAATCAAATCCATCTTGACATAACATGATCCCACAGCTAAAAGAGGAAATTGGATTGCAAAGACTCAATAATATGACTTGGAGATTCAACCCTCAAATTTGGTAAGGGGGAATGGTTTGTGAAGGTTGATTGAAAAATATTAAACAATCAAAGCTCAACACAATGAAGAAAATTTTTCTTTCTCAACTTGTTACGAAAACAACCCATAAGTCCTCTTTTTAACCACTACTGATGTGTGGTATATTGATATCACCTATTACTTAACTTATGGATAATTTCATCCTCATCTTGATTACAAGAAAAGGAGAACACTCAAGCTGATGGTGACAAAGTTTGTAATCTAGAATCATGTGCTTTACAAGAGAGGCCTAGATGGATGCTTCCTCAGGTGTATAGATAAAAAGCAACAAGAAAAAATTCCTAAAGCATACCATGAAAAAGCATGTGTTGGGAATTTTTCAGCGATGGTCACTACATAGAAGATTCTTCGAGGAAGGTATTATTGGTCTACCCTCTTTGTAGACACTTAAGATTGGGTTTCCAAATGTGAATCATGCCAACAATTCGTTTTAATACCACAACTTATTAAACTACTACTCAGACCTATTGTTATTGAAGAACCATTTCAGCCATGGGGGCTTGACTTCGTTGGTGTTCTGAATCCACACTCAAGTGTGGGGCACACCTATGTTCTAACAACAACATACTACTTCACAAAATGGGTGGAGGACATTTTCGCCAAGTAGGAAAACACCAAAAGAATATGTAACTTCATCACAGAGAATATCATAGTACATTTTTGAATACCATAGAAGATTGTAGTAGATAATGGTACCTATTTCTCTTCAAGGGAGTTGAAAGAGTTTTGCTATGGCTACGAAATATCTTTATCTCATTCATTGGACTACTACCCATAGGGAAATGGAAAATCCAAATCAAACAACAAGAACATTTTCAACATTGTACGCAACTTGTAGATGAGAAACAAAGAAATTAGCAAAAAAAGTTGTATAATGCATTGTGGGCAGACAAGATCACTCTCAAGAAAGAAATATGTATGTCACCATTCTAACTATTGTATGGGATCAAAGCAGAAATTCTCGTCGTGATCGATATGTCATCCCTTAAGTTGTTATAGGGAATAGAAGATGGTCAGTACAAGGATTCCATTAACAAGAGGATCCTCTTTCTTCCAAAGGCTAGAAGAAAATAGACTCCGAGTGGTGGACCATATCAAAGAACACCAGTTGAAAGTAAAGAAAATTTTTGATAAGAAGGCCAAGGTGAGGGAATTCAAAGTTGGAGACTTCATCCTGATATGGGAGAAGAGAAGGGAACCAAAAGGCAGCCATGGAAATTTTGATTCGTTATGGCTCGGCTCATTATAGATTCATAAAGCTTCCAGTGAGAACATTTTTCTACTCTCATATTTATATGGAACGTCACTGGAATTTCCTCGTAATGGGAAATACCTAAAATTGTATCAATAGTGAAAGTTGGTTGTCCCCTGTCTTGTACCATAGGTGATTTCTAGGTGTGATTACCCCCTTTTTTGTTGTGTTTCATGTGTTTCCTTTCTGTTGTTTTGTTTGTGTGTGTGTTTCCTTCTTCCATTCCTTCCTTCTCAAAATTGTACATGACTTTGAAAGGCCCAATGGATAAGGCACTAGTAAAAGAATTATATGATCTAAAATTGAGATTCCTGATTCTTGTGTCATGTCTTCACTACAATCAGTCCATGCCATGTCCTTAATCTAGAGCCAATTTTTGATGTGCAAATGTGCAACGGGGAAATTGACAATTTCCAACAACGAAAATTATACCTCTATGCCAAAATTTGCATGTTTTTCCATTCCCATGCACACCAAGTCCATCCATTCAATCTAGTGACCCCCCAGACAACGTTATCTCATCTCCCTAGGTGATTTAGGAAAGTCAAATAAGTCCCCTAGTTTATTTTAGGAAGTTCTGAAATGATGTTATCTTTAGACTGTATTGGAAGGGCTATTGCTAGCCTTCCCAGGACTGGATCAACCCCCCTTGAATGTAACAGAAAGAAAAAATTCAATAAGGAGGTAAATTGAATACCTTAGAACATCAGGGAAATGATTTTGGAAGGTTTGAGGAAGCTTTGAAAGACTTGGAAGAATCTAAGTAAAAAATAGGGTTCACAAGCCTAGGCAGTACACATGCCTAAAACATATATTGGGCTTCAAAAGAGGATTCTAGGAGCTCCAAGTGGATTTATACATAAATCAAAACACATCTGGAAATATAATTACAAGCTCTACATGACGGTGAAATCATAGTTTTCACAACATTGGCGCATAGGGTTTGTAGGGAAGTTTTTCTCAGGCACAAATGGAGCACCAAATCAAAAAACCTAATTTTTAGGAATCAAATTAATGAATCAAGACATTACCCCTACGATCAGATCCAAAATACCATTTATTGTCAGGATCATATAAACTTTCACTAAGAAATTCCACTAGAAGCTCAAGTTATCATCATTCCAAGTTATGCTCTTGAAGGTAGTTTAGGAGTTAGTCAATTTTTGGGAGGACACGCATCATCACCAGGAGTTTGGAGAGATTTAATGTCCCTGAATTTAGGTACAAGAAAATTGGAAAATTTCTTCCAACCCCCATGTGACCTCTGGGACCCTCATGTGACTTTCAGACTTGACAATTTAACCCCTAGGTGCATTTTTAGAGCTCAAATTCCTTGTCGTCGGATCGAGGACACATGTCAGCTCCAGGACCACCATGGAATTTGATTTCCCTCACATCCATGAGGTCAAGAACAACATAAATGTAAAAATTCACCCAGCCCCTATGGGGAGTCTTTTGGCAATCCACATGACCGACTTTCAACTCCCACTACTTTAAAGTAGTTTTTTTCACATCCATTCCATGTCATCAGATCGAAGACATGTGTTTTCCTCTTGACCACCATGGAATTTTATGTACCTCACATCCCTGAGGTTAGGGAAATCAAGACATGATAAATTTTCCCAGCCTTCTCCCTCCATGGTTTCAAAAATTTAATGTTCTAACTTCCACTTCACCTGCTTCAAGTGCTTCTAGTTGCTTCCAATCCCTGGCAAAAATATTTTTATTCCTCCTCTGTAACTTCTCATCCATCATTCCATCATTGTTGAACCTTGAACCAGACCTTCCACAGAGTTACTTACCTTCCACTACATGAGATCACATAGATACCAAAAGGAAATTTGAGCAAACATAGAAGGAGATGCATAGAACAAAGGAGGAAACAGAGAAAATTCCATGGCCATGAAACGAGAAGTTGAAGAAATATCTCAAACGGATGCATGAAACAACAAGATATATTTTTATATTAATTCCTCTACCCAAGGCCATCAAGAAGAAACCTTAAAACTCTCCTCTCGTGTAACAGAGCATCCACAGTGAAGAAATGCCACTTCTGGCTCAACGAAGAAAAAATCAAATTTTCTATCAAACTGTTGGGTGAAATGAAGTAGAATTTCATGTGAATCATCAGAAGAGAAAAAGCACATCAAATATATATATATATATATATATATATATATATATATATATATATATATATATATTGCAAACAGAGGAGAAAACCAGACCTGTAATTTTAAGTTCCATTAATAGCTACCGCATCCAGAAGCATTGCCCCGCCCAAAATTTAAAGTTTTAAAATCTCTTGGACTATTAAGAGGGCGGGATTGAAATTTCAAAGGGGTGATATTGGGAAAAAACCAATATAAAAAAAAATCCTTCCAAATCAATCCAACCTCTAGAATCCCACTTTCTAAAAATAGTAGGTATTCTACATAGGGACTGTTATTATGGGAAGGTCATCAATAGAAGTACCTATGAAGGAGACGGTGACATTGAAGTTGCACTGCAGCCTAGAACTCACTAGAATAGACATTTTTGATACTTACTAGAAATAGTAAGTGGTCCCACGAACACCTTCTAAAAATAGAAAGTTGATATTGAAGGAACAAGGAACATAGGGAGAAAGAGGAAAACAAAGATGCATCATCCAGTTGAATATCCAAGACTTAATTTTTCACACTTACTAAAAATAGTAAGTTGTTCTTTCTGGGCTAAACATGAAGTCGAAGTGGATGTGAGAGAAGATGACATAGCCCTTCACCTGTGAGTATGATGTGGAAGACAACGATGTCTTATACATGGACCTGAATGACGTTAAGACTCGCATGGACTCCAAGAATTAAAAGAGGATTGAAGACCAGATATTCACAAGTGGATTTTTCACCATTACAAGACACCAGTGTTTGTGCAGAGTCTCAAGTTAGTCCTAGCCTGCTCTTTGCACTACAAGCCAAAGACACGAACCATCCGAACTAACAATGGTACAACGATAGCATTCATCAACCCTAGGAACATTTCACTCTCTCCCTAGATACCGACATCCCCCAACATGGTGGTCACCGCAAAGGATATAGCCTCACATGATTGGGAAACAATGGATTCATATTTCTAAGGAGTAGGGCTTGACTCATTATTGAAAATAGGGAGAAATCCTTCAAGGATTCCAAAGAGTCTTCCAAGTTGCGAGTTTTGAGAAGGATATTCTGATGTCATCACTCTCCTCAATAGAGTTATGGGAAAAGTAAGCACGAGAGACTTCCAGGACTGGATGGGCCTTTTCATCCTTACACTAACATAAAGAAACTAGAGGATTTACTTAGGGAAGATCATCAGTGACAATCTCCATCTACAACTGCTCCAAGTGCCCATGATAAGGAAGTTCCCCATGACTTCTTACCTAGTTTATCTCCTTGCAAGCTCGAGATCATTCAAAGGATTTTCTCTCACACAAAATATTGTTTCCGGGTGCCTACATTTGAGAAACTTCCATAATTGTTAATGGAGGAGAGTAACAGGTATTTCACTCACGTGAACGATGAATTCACCATTTACGTGATCCAAAGCTTGGAAAGGCGTCTTAAATCTAGGATGTCACCACAAGTGGCATCCTTGGTCAAGGAATACAGCTCGTACTTCATATAATTCTCAACCTTCTCCTACATCTAAGTCATTGGCTTTGACCAAGCTCCATTAAGACTACCTAAGTACCTTAATGACTAAATTTTATTTTTCAAGCTCTATAAGCATATCACTAAAGTGAATAACAAGCTTAGAAGCAGAAGAAAGAAGTTAATTTCATTCCCTATATCTCTAGGGGTGTTCACTTGCAAAATCTCAAATGATAGATCTCACCACTCTCTCAAACCGGCTAGGACATAATGGTCTCGCTTGAGGCATCTCTACTCACTCTGTGCACACTATCACTCTCACTCAAAATACAAATGAAGTGATAAGATACTTTTTAAATTTAGCATTTATACTCACTTTTCAAAACTACCATTATTATGGTCCCTATTTCAAATCTCTTACCCTAACTAATACACGCTATACCATTGCATTCATATCTTGATCATTGTTATGCCTATTTGCTCCTTGTTTATGGCATTCATTTTAGAATTCCACCTACCACCATATTGTACACATTTAATGTGTGTGATGTCTCTTCACGAATGTCTCCTATTCACTACATCCGCATTTTAACCTCTTTTCTTTATTGTTAGCTTAGAGTTCACTCTTTTCATCATTCCCTCTTTCTCTGAAAGGGGGAACATATTATTGGGGGTCCCCCTATAATCCTGCTTACACTACCATGCATATAAACATTACAAAGCTGACACTTGTCAATATATAGCATGATATTTTACCATTAATTCCCCGTAATGACCTGATCTAGGGGCAATAATCACTTAAAATTTCCCAAACACCATCACACGTCACCCTCTATTGACTCCCACTAATGACCTAACTTGGGGGCAACAAGTGATTAAAAATATTTTTACGTGAAATTTCATCGATTTATATCAAATTCCTCCTAATGACGTAACCTTTGGAAATGTAGTGCAAAATCTCTTCACGAATAGCCAATCAAAACAATCAAACAACCAGTCAAAATTAATGTGTTCAAATAAAAAATCTTAGCATTCAAATCTACAAGCGGTCTCCCAGATGACCTAACTTGGGAGTTATATTCGCCACTTTTTCCTAGATGACATAACTTGGGAATTTATTTTATATTTGATGCTTGCTTCCAGATGAACTTACTTGGAATCCATCATACATGTTGGCGTTCACTTCTCGACGACCTAACTTAGAAGCATCCCGAATTTGCTTCTAGATGAGATAACTTGGAATCCACCTCGTTCATTGTGTGTTTGCTTCGATATGACCTAACTTGGAGGTTACCTCTCTCATATCATGTTCTCTTACAGATGACCTAACTTGGAAGCTTTCAAATTGTGGAGACACTCATGGAGTTTAAGTCCATCTATAATGGCTAGTTCATGAGGATGTAGTTAAATATTGGGGGATAACACACTTTTCTCCCTATACTCTTCCTCTAGCGACAGGATGCCCAAGTCCTCTGATTATTCCATTCATGTTCAAGCATTCAGGATGGGAACTGATCACTCCCTACCCACTTATGCATTATTGAAAAGCATCCTACATCCTAATCACCATTTTCATTCATCACACTTCATCACAACATTTATAATTTTTATCTACATTCTATGGATCAACTCGTCGATCCATGGTTTGGCATGCTTTTACAGTTCCATCGGCACACTTCTACTACACATCTGCGCATTCTTTTATAGCATGGGCTTCTCGGACTCTTTCTCAGGTACACAACTCTATATACTTTATGTTACTGAGCTTTCCTCTCAACAACAGAAAGTGGGGGAAAATGTTCTCATAAAATCACGCACTTACTATTACATTTATACCACACGGTATGTTATTTTATATATGGATCTTGCGTGATAAAATTATTCACTAGTGACCCATCTCCTCGTCTTGTTGTTTCTTGGTCAGTCGTCATGGTTATTCATTTGGTTCAGTCGTCACTTGTTTATACAGATTTGGGTATCTTTTAGGGGGTCTAAAGTGTCATAATTTCCTTGATTATTGTCTCCAGTCCTATACTGGGGTGCCCTAGGGTAGTGCAGTCCGTGATTTTTGGTGCCCATGTTTTCGTAAGTTGTGGTCCTAATTTATTTGTTTGAGGTCAGTCTATGTTGTTAACCCATTCATTCACTTAAGTTGTATTCAATAGCTTCTGGTCACCAGTGTTGAAATTTGAACAAGAGATCCCTATATAAACATAGCATACTCAATAAATTATGGGAGGACATCTTACTATCAAGGGAAGCTATCTACTAAGGAAAGGGACTGCGTTTTGGCATCTTCTACATATGCATCACACAAGCATAGGGGGAAAGGGTTGTATTATTTCTATTCCATCCACCATTTGCATTTTTACATCTAGTTATTGCTGCCTACTTCTGTGTCATTGGTGTTAGGGCATCCTAGGCACACAATTGCACACACATGCACATAGAACCATATAGGGTCTGGAATGTAGTGTAGCGCTTAGTCGTAAGTCCACAATTGTGGCAGTGAAGGTCAATTCGACCTATTCATATGCATTTTTATTTCTTAGGAATTAATGCTTTAAAAAACGGTTTTGTAGGTGGATATTCACACAACATTTAGAACGAAACAAGCGACGTATTATGACACCTATGCTTTAGGAACAAAAGTATTACAAAGACTTTGGGACACTGCTGAACTCAAATCCTGAGCTTTTCTGCAGTGTGCAATGCTTAGAACACAAACCAGGATGCCCTGAGGCACCCCAATGTCCTCCTAGGCTCCTTGGTCCAGTCATATACTCAGTTCCTGCTCTTGCCAAGGTCGTTCAGTCACTTCTTGCCCAGTCCGCACATCAACTTCTTACAGTCTGAGGTACATTAAGTGAAGGTTAGTACAATATCCCTCTTATTTCCATTATTTCAATACATTTAAATAATAAAATAAAATATTTAAATCTAGCATTTCAATACAGTGTTATGTATTCTATTTAAATTATCTCATAGAAGTAAGAAGAAAATTTGTCTTTCTCTATTTTAGTTAATCTATTTCAGTGGTTATTTCAGTAGTTAATCTATTTTATTTATGTTTTCTTTATTATTTGTTTATGTTGTTCGTTGTTTAAGACTGCATAATGTATACAACATGAGAGTGGAAGTGGACGTGAAATTAACACACAGGTTAAAGAAAACGTTAAGAAGGAGATATGGGAATGGGTGGATATGCGAAGAAGAAGGGTGGAATAAAAAATTTAGTCCATTTTATTAGCTAATCAATGTTAGCACATACTTATGTGGAAGAAGATCGGGAAAAACATTAAACATAAGAATAATGTTGGAGAAAAACAGAAGGTTGCAAATGATCGGGATTGAAGATCCTTATGGAGAAGGTGCTCTGGTGGTTGTGGGTTAAATCTCACAAAGGTGGGCAAGATAGTATGAAAAAATCATAAGAAGGTGATAAACGAATGAAGAAATGTAAAACAAAGTTCAAAGGGAAGAAATGCTAGTTGGATGAATAAGACGGGGGCTATCTGTTACAAGAGTCTGAATGGTTCCTTTAAAACTTACTAAGTCTAGTTAAGGTGGAATTAAAGTTTGAAGTAACTCGTATCATGTTTGGTGCACAAACATCCGAAGTTCATGGAAATCCTACACTAAGTTTGAGTGATGCGCGTAAGGATGGAAGGAACGGTGGAGTAAAAGGGGAAGCTGCACAGGAGAAGAAGAGGTCTGCACAGTAGACTTAGAAGAGAAAAGTGTGTGATATTGTTGGTTTGAACAAAGTGCGGAAGTGTGGAAGGATAATGACGTATATGGATATTATTACAAGAGAAGAGGAGGAGGAACACAGGGGAAGAATGATTTAAGGTAGTGCGCAGTTGTATGTTTCCATTCAAGTTAAGAATGGAGGCGCATGAAAGTGTGAAGGAATTTGGCACACGATAGAATTTACGAAGGGTTCAAAAGAAGATAAAAAGACACATGGTGTGGTAATAATAAGGAACGCGGAAGAAATGCGTGAATGTTTGGAGAAGGCCCGAAACCTAGTGGTGTCGGAGAGGAGGCAAGAGGTAAGTCGAGGAAATAAATGCACAAGAGAATGGAGGAAGGGTAAACAAATGGATTGTATGGAATGGTCATACAAAGTAATTTAACAGTTGATAAGCCATGCCAAAGAGTTGGAGATAGGATCTGACAAGGGCGGTTGATTGATTGTGGCAGACAGATTTTCTCAATAACTAGACTGACACGATGTAGACCTATAAATGTCTAAACTAAGGTAGTCACAAAATTGAAGGTGTTAGGTACGGGTAGAAGACCAAACATGTTACGAAAAATTTAGCTCACCGTGAGGAGACCCTTCAAGGAGAGAGAAGTGGGAGTGGCACAACTATCAAAGGTGGTCAATTTCATCATTGAAGATTTAGTCAGCATGAGGAAGAGTTATTTGAGAAGAGACGAGAATTAGTAAAAAGGGGAGAAAGCCAAATAGAAGAGAGCTGAGTGTGAATGTTCTTGGAATGCACAAGTAGTGCTAGTCTAGTATAAGTCCTTAGTAAACGTCACTATTTTGAAACACTCCACAAGAGATTCGTAACCTGTGAATGAGAAGTTGCTCGTAGATGCCATTAAGGTTTGTGAAATGTGTAGCAAATCTACAACTTTTGGTGCAGTCTGCAATTTGACTCTATATTATGGGCGTCCCTTCTGCTAAAATCCTAACTCTGAGAGGAAATAATACAAGAAATTGAATTTATCGAATTCATCCCATGCAATATAAAACACCTGAATGTGACTAAAGACTTTCCCATCAATTAAGGCCCTCGTTAAGGAAAACGATTTCAAATTATTCTACTTATAGATAGTGATTTCTATTGAATTTTTAGGGGGTATTGTATTTGTTTTCCCATCTCAAGTGTCAATTCTTAGATCATTTAAGGTGAGTGTGTTTTCGACTTGCTAAGATCACTCTAAATAGATATCGTTAAAAATCAAACTTGAGTCAAACTTGAGTCTAAAATTTACTTTATTGGATTATTTTTTACCAGGGAGATGGAGGGGTACTTTATCACTCTAATAGAATGCCTTTTCAATATACCAGTAACCGGTATATCAGACCACTAAATATACCTTCTCTTTCTTTGTACTCGTCAGTACTTAAAGAAGCTTGGTCTTTTGGTATACCAATCAGTACATGAAAGAGGCCTTACGGTACATGAGAGAATAATGGTACGCGGTGCATAAAAATGATTCACTTTTTCAATGACACCACCTTAACATGAAAACTTCATATGTCGGCATATCAATCCTATATATTAGGTTTATCTCATTTTATATATTAGGTTTCTCTTTGATTTTGCAAGTTGGAGGAGGATGGGAAGCCATTAGAGGCCCTCTTAAGTTTTTAGGGAAGCATATATGCTCCAATATTTTCTTATTTGTTTATACCCTTATTTAGGATTTAAAATGTATTTATATATTTTATTTAGATCATTTTTCTTTGATTTGCCTAAATGGGCTTATGGGTTTTTCCCATTTTATTGATACAGTTAAGGTTTGATAAGTTAATCCATTTAAATATGGTGAATATATATATATATATATATATATATATATGCATTTGCATACATATATGTATGTATATAGAATTTTTTTCTTTTATTTATTAACAAAAATTTAGTGTGTTAAGAGAACCCAAAATCACACTAAACATTGATATATATATATATATATATATATATATATATATATATATATATATATATATATATATGTATGTATGTATGTATGTATATATGTATCTATGTACACACACACACACACGCACACACACACACACAGAGATATATATTCAAGGGGATTAAGTAAAGCGTCCATCTGCGGCCAAGTTTTTCCATAATCCGAAATACCAAGGAGTACACAGGTTTAAAGCAACATTGGGGCTGCGAGCTAAACTTGCATTGGCAAGGTTTGTTGGAATTGGGGGGGAGGGCCACCAACCCCACCCCCATCTCATTTATTAATGGGGTGGCTGCACACATAGTGCCCTTCCTGCCATAGCAATTTCAATTGCTAAAAAAAACATTCTTTTCTTCTAAAGTTACTAATCTAAATTTGTATATATATATATATATATAGGGCCACTAACCCCACCCCCCATCTCATTTATTAATGGGGTGGCTGCACACATAGTGCCCTTCCTGCCATAGCAATTTTAATTGCTAAAAAAAACATTCTTTTCTTCTAAAGTTACTAATCTAAATTTGTATATTTAGATATAGATATATATATATATATATATATATATATAGTAGAAATTAATCTGATCTAATACAAAGAATCCATGAAATAGCTACACAGACAATAATTGAAATCAACAACTCTATATTATATTTTAATTAATTCACTATTTCATTACACTCCATTATATAGGAGATGTAGGATAACAATCCTCACAACAACATTTATCTTCATATACAACCATACATCCGATGGTTTCAACCTCTCAGTAATATAATAATAAAACAATACTAATTGTTTTATTATTCTAACTAACCACATTTTACATTTACTATTTACATTTACATAGTAAATGTACTTTCACTAATTTACCATAATAATAATTACACATGTAATTATTATTCACCCATACAAATGGAGAACTAATATATATTTCCTAACACACACACACACACACACACACACAGATATGAATTATCAACATTGTTATTGTATTAGTGTTATTATATTTTAAATTCAATACCAATATCAACAAGTAATAATATTTTTATTATTCACTCATCTTAATTTTACACTGTTAAACCTCTTTTATAAATTTGATAAAAGTATCGCCAAGTATTGTTTTATAACTTGATTTTTATCCACGATTATCATTTTCTTTGTTATTTGGTTTTAAATGGAGTTAAATTAACTTGATAATACATTTCCATAATTGAAAGATTTAAAGTCTACTTTGCAACTAAGTAGCTCCTTTCACAACTAGAGTCAGGAATTATTCTATTTTATTGGAAAAGAAAAGGACAACAAAATTTTAAGTTCTTTCCATCTACACATCCAAGTTATACTTTCTTTCAACAATGTAAGGAATTTGAACGAAATAGCCTAGCTTTTCTTTTACATTCCTTTCAAGAAGTATAATAAAATTTAATATTTCCTTCATGTTAATTTCCAATATTCCACAAGAGACATTAAAAAAAAATTCCAATACTTCATTTAGAACAAGAGCAACACCTTTTGTGGAAAAATGAATCAACTACAATGGGAACAAATTGTTTCCATTTTTTCTAACTTGATTCCTATTACAGCAACTAGCTTTACTAAAACAAATCTTTCCTTCCATTCCCATCATACAACACAACTTTAATATCCAATAATAAAAAAAAAAATTCTTAACCATTATTAATACAATATCTTCCACTTAAAGTGGGAAAAATTACAAGAATGAAAGCTAAAAGGAATACCATATTACAAGTCTTCCACCCTAAGTGGGAATAACAAGGAGATTTTCTCACAAGGAAAGATTTCTTGAGGACACCAAAAATGCTCCATGTTTCACCTCACCAACAAAAGAGCTCCACCATGCTTCATTTGATCACAACAAAAAAGGGGGGAGAGGCAACACTCTCCACCCAACCAAAAATTTCAATGAGGAGAAGAAGCCATCCTCCTCATTGGCCCCCGAGCCCCAACCACATTGCAATGAAAAAAATGGATCCAACTCATGGAAACAAAACAAGCTTCCACATCACAATACAAAGATTTTGAAACCATACCAAAACACAATCCACACAACTATAATCACAAGAAGGCAACTAATAAAATATACAATGCTTCAAAATAAAAAAGCCAAAGGAGCAGGATCTATGGGGAGGTCACGTATGCCTCCCAATGGGAAATAGGTGCCCACCTTAAAACCCTACAATAAACATCTCAAAACCCTTACACACTCTTATGTCTCTCTTGAGAACCTCTTATGCCTCCCACATTCTCTTATACCTCCCTACAATCTCTTATGGCTCACTCATAAAAAATAGACCAAGTAAGAAATGAAAGCAATTTCTTGTTTAAGGTGGGGCACCCAACCCAACTCCCTCCAAAACATGAAATGAACTCTTATGCCTCCCCACATGTAAGATCCCCATAGTACCCTTCTACACCACACTTAGGAAATCTACCCAAGCACCCAACAAGCATGCCAAAACACTAAAAAACATGCATATATACACAATATAAAAGAAAATATTTTACAAGAGTGTAGATCCTACCTTTCCATGGTAGAATTTGATTCAAGAGTCCCAAACCAAGATTATTCAAGCCCAAACAATCACAAACAAGCTACAACAAATTCACAAGTACTCCAAAATCATCAAACTCCCAAAAATGCAAGAGCACAAAGAAATGAATTAACCCCCAAACAAGAAAAAGAACTAGAATAGATAGAAGAGGGAGAGAGGAGGCGGAGGTGGCTCCATGTAGGATCCTATATCACTTATCCTCAACTCTAGGTCACAAGTCAAACCTCAATCCCAATGCACCATAAATTGGTGGGTGAGAGGAATGAAAATTTACTTACACACATAATTCAAGCCCACACCCCCTAAGGAAAACCTTTAATTACATGAAAGAAAATGCAATAACTTTAACCTTTTGTCTTCCCAAAACACATAATGAGGTTTATTTTTGACCCCCAACCCATAGGTAAGGTTGGTATAGCAATTTAAGAGGATTGGGTTAAGTTTTACTTGTCCCAAAAGCCTTCGAAATTGGCCCTTAAGGCCAAATTCGAATTTCCATGAAGTGGGTAGAGTGTACAACACTCAAGATCACAAGCACTCAACTTACAACACATAACCCAAGAGCCTTCTAATCTAATAAATGAAATTATTTTTACCCATTCATAATTAAATTAGTAAAAATATTAATTTTCTAATATAGACACAGATCAAGTAATTAGTAAAAGGAGAATACATCACTATAAAATCACATATTAAAATCAAATAAAGGAAACTAATAAAAGAGATAACACACAACCCCTTGGTCACAATTGGAGGTGATTCCACCCATGGGAACCCCCTAGCAACAATACAAAAACACACACATAACAAAATACAGGTTGTCATGGTGACCCTTGTTGAATTCATTTAGAATTACAACGTGGTTGGTGTTAGCTTAATTTAATACGTCCTATCCTATGCTGCATACGATTACTCCTTAACCATCCCTACCTTGTGTAACTGTTCCTTGTGCTTTATATTGCTCTTGTCTTTTGTTTTATTTACACATTGAATGTATTATTTTTATTCTCCTATCATTGGTATCAAAGCTTTAAGTAACTCATGGCCTATGTGTAGTAGTTAGAATCTTTTTCTGTTGACATTTTGCTAATTGTGTTCCCCCATTGAGCAACCTGTAGTAACTTGGAGTTTTTTCACAGCAATCAAAGAAAGATAAGGCGTATCAGAGCGACCTATCTCATCCTCTGCGTTTGAAAGCCTTGGCATGTAGAAGAATTCTAAGCATCTCTCTCTCCCTTGTAGACATGGACATGGAAGTGACCAATTGAAAAGGAAAAGCTACTATTTTGATCTGATTCTCAGCCTAGGCAGGTAACACCTATAGCATCGAGTGGGAAATGTGATAATTTTCATTCGTCAAAAATAATTAATCAAATAAAAGTGATAGAAGAAGCATGCATGGAAACCTCCAAGCCTGCACACCTGTTACGAAGAAAGGGTGACCACATCCTGCAAAATAAATATTACATGGAAGTAATGAGGAGGCTGGAGATCGTGTGAAACCTACAACATGAAGAGCTTGGTGAGATAGGCTAATCCAGATAACCTCACCATGTACATGTCACAAATTTCCAATACAGATAGTGTTATGAGCAACCCTTCTGTTGGGTCACCTCTGAGAGCCCAAGAGGACACCACCGGCATCTATTTTGCCTTGCTCAATGAATTGTTGAATACCGAAAACGTATTATTTGATGAAGTAGTGCGTCAAGGATTGTTCAAGTATTTCTAGTTTGACTTGTGTTGTCAAGCACGCTGAATCCATGAAGAATTGGAGTGCAGCTATGATGCAGATGATGAATGTGAAGTTGAACACACATATGAGCATCCGTGTCTCACTACGTGAGCTTATAGAGCCCATCTTCGTGATAGGTTCTTTCAGTAAGAATTTGTAACTGTTTTTGAATAATCAATAAATAAAATAAAATTTTGAGTATTTGGAAATGTCCGCACCTCACATTTTGTTTTCAGATACCCACTTGCTAAAAGTGCAAAATTTTTCCACATGGAAAACCAAGATGCAGATGATTCTTCAGTTTGAAGATCTTTGGGCAATCGTTTCTGGCATGATTACACCTCCCACAGATGCTGATCTATTGGCTAAGTATTAAAAGGCTGATGCAAAAGCATTAATTCTTATCACTCTAAGCCTTTATAATGAGGTTCAACCTCACATTCGGAAGTAACCACTTCCTCTATGGCATGGGCCGCGTTGTGTACCATCTATGAAGCAAAGAATCTGATGATGATGTTGCATCTTCAGACAAATCTTCACACAATGAGTATCCATGATGGAGAATCAGTCGAAGGATTCTTGCAACATGTGGCCGAGTTACGTGAAAAACTTTCTACTCTCGGTGAACCGGTGGACAACAAGTTGCTAGTTCCGCTCACCTTGCGGGCTCTTCCTTTCTAGTTTCAGACATTAATCACCACATTGACCATCACTCAACAGGAGGTGAGTTTTTTCAAAACTGGTGAAATATCTCCAATAGGAAGAAGCCATTCAGAATGTTCAAGAATCCTTCGAAGACACGGCTCTCATCATGAGGCAAAAACATAGCAACAAGCCTCAGAAAGGGTAGTCATCCCCCCATAATCAAAAGTAGCATCCACAGAAGCAACCTTCTCAATGGCCACCCCAGAAGAAGTAGAACAACAAGGTGGATCGATGGTGCCACATTTGATCCATGAATACACACACGACTATGAACTGTTATTACAATGGTTGCAAGCATGGCAACTCTAGCGAAGAGAGCCACATGTGGCCCAAGGATATTCCAAGAAATCCCAATGGTGTGCTCATGATCAGAGGTAGAAGGGTCATATTGTTGCACAGTAGGATGCCTTCTCCGATGAAGAGGTTCTAGACATAACTCATCCAGAAATTGTCCATGGTCTCGCAAACTTCACAGCCATCAGAAAGTGTCTGGTTGATTGATTCGGGTGTCAGCAAACACATGACTGGGAATAAGGAGTTGTTCCATACCCTGAGTGAGCATACCACTGGAGATCAGATCACCATTGTAGAGAATCAAGAGTATATTGTAGCAGGGATTGGTTATGTCATCATTCCTCTTGGGACACGAAGATGTACACTCGCGAAGGTGGTATATGTTCCAGGTTTGAACTCAAATCTCTTGTCTGTGAGTCAACTTCTTAATCATCAAATGGCAGGTCGAATTATTTGTTCAGAAAGGGTTCAAGTCCTACATCATTTCCCAGGGAGACTTAGTTATTGCTTGAGCATTTATGAAGGGCCATCTATTTACACTGGATGCGGTCACTTCATCTAATACTGATCTCTCTACTTCAACTAGCAGAGTTCATTGCACTATGGCACTTTCAATATGGTCATCTTTTTGCCAAGAAAATGGTAAGAGGGCTTCCTCCACTCTCCCATTCCTTACCTGTTTTGCTCGAGATGTCTTGCGGGGAAAACAACACATAGGTCTGTTCAAACAGAGATCTTATCATTCTATGGAGCATCTTCAGGTTGTACACACCAATCTATGCAGATCCCTTCCTTCTAGCTTCCAAGGTTTTGAATACTTCCATCTCATCATTGATGATTACTCACGAAAAATGTGTGTATATTTTCTCTGGAAGAAGAGTGAGGCATTTGCCAATTTCCAAACCTTTTACCAACAAGCCACCAGGTAGTCTAGGAAGCCTCTCCTTCTCCTCCACTCAGATCAAGGGGGAAATTTGTATCGAATAATTTCTTAGCATACCTGAAGCAGCATGGCGTTCAGTAGCATCTGACTGCACCCTACACTCCCCAACAGAATGGGATTTCTTAGTGACACAACAGGACTATCATGGAGATGGATTGTTGTATGCTCTCCACCACCAAGTTGAAGGATCAGTTTTGGGCAGAAGCAGTCCAGACAGTAGTGTATCTACTCAATCGGGAACCCACGAAGATCTTTCAAAACAGGACGCTAGAAGAGGTATGGACTGGTCGTAAATCTTCTATCTATCATTTTTGATTTTTTGGTTGTACTGCATATATGCATGTTCCAGATGAGAAAAGGAAGAAGATCGATCCAAAGACAATGCCATGTCTTTTCTTGGGGTATAGTACTACCTCAAAGGCATATTGTCTCATGGATCCTGAGATGAAGAAGATCTATGAGAGTCGAGATGTGGTGTGTGATGAGTCATCCTTTGACTCCCTGTCACACAATGGAGATCCAGGTACTGACCTCATCACATAGATTGCTCACACATCCAGATGATGGGCAAGATGATTCTTCTGAGAGAGAATAAGAGTTGAGTGGAGACTTATTCATTGATCTAGGCACACTGGAAAACACATCTTCACATTAGCAGTAGTAGCACTAACGTCTGAAATGGGTCTAGAATACTATTAGGGATGCACACCTGAACTCACTTCCAGGTACTTCTATGGGAGTCAGAACACGAAGTCAAGCCAGACATGAGGTAAATTTTGCACTCATGAGTTCAGTTGTTGATAGCACCGAACCTGACACTGTTCATGAGGCATTAGACCAACCACAGTGGAAACAGGCTATGGATGCTGAATATGATTCCCTAATTCAGAATCAGACATGGGAACTTGTCGATCTACCTCCAGGTAAGAAATCCATTGGCTGCAAATGGATTTTCAAAACAAAATATAAGGTAGATGGTTCAATCGACAAACACAAAGCATGACTTGTTGCAAAGGGTTATGCTCAGCAAGAAGGAATTGACTATGACGAGACCTTTCCACCCACTGCGAAGATCAAAACCATCAGAGTTGTCTATGCATTGGCAGCACAAAATGGATGGAAACTTTAGTAGATGGATGTCAAGAGTGCTTTTCTAAATGGTGATCTAAAGAAGAAGTATACATGGCCCAACCTGAAGGGTTTGTAGATGAGCATCAACCACACAAGGTATGTCATCTGATAAAGTCACTTTATGGACTCAAACAAGCACCTAGGGCATGGTATATAAAAATTGATGATCACCTATTACAGCATGGATTCACTCGTAGCCCCTCAGATACAAATTTGTATATCAAGAAGGTAGGAACAGAGATTGTCATTCTAGTTTTGTACATAGATGATCTTGTGATCACAGGAAGTTCTGACAATCTTGTGGATGATGTAAAGAATGATCTGAAGAAATCCTTTGACATGACTGATTTGGGGATACTTCACTACTGTCTTGGCTTAGAGATATGGAAGAAGAAGAATCATATCTTCATCTCCTAGATGAAATATGCCAAGACTCTCCTAGAGAAGTATGGAATGTCAGATTGTAAACCAATGTCCACACCTATGGAAAAAGGTTTTACAATTATCTAGATTCCAGGATTCACTGCAGGTAGATGGCACTCACTACAGGAAGCTTGTGGGGAGTCTTATTTACTTGACTTATACCAGGCCAGATCTTTGCTTTGCAGTGAGCTATCTCGCCAGATTTATGTAGGAGCCGAAGAAATGTCATTGGATAACAACAAAGCATGTGTTGAGATATGTCTGAGGTACAATTGACTTTGGTCTGGAGTATCAGAAGAACACTCAATTCTTCTTACAGGGATATACAGACTCAGACTATGCAGGATCCATTGATGACAGGAAATCCACTTCAGGATATGTTTTTCATCTCGGATCTAGACCTATCTCATGGATTAGCAAGAAGCAAACTTTTATTGCTCTCTCATCCACTGAGGCTAAATACTGTGCCACATGAGGAGTTGTGTGTGAAGTGATTTGGTTACGTCACATTCTTGCAGATATAGGGATTCCTGAAGAGAAACCTCACATCATTCACTATGAAAATCAAGGTGTGTTGAAGCTTGTGAAGAATCCTGTTTTTCATGAACGAACAAAGCATATTGAGGTAGAATGTCACTACATTCGTGAACAAGTCTTGAACCACCTAAATTCAGCTCTAGTACTGCCCTACTGATTTTCAGGTTACAGATATTCTCACCAAGCCTCTTGGCAAGGTGAAGTTTGATTTGTTTAGGGGGTACATATGCAGGAAAAATGTATTAAGGGGGTGAATGTTAGCTTAAATTTAAATACATTCTATCTTATGTTGCATAAGGTTACTCCTTAACTGTCCTACCTTGTGTATCCATTCCCAGCACTTATATATTCTTCTATGTCCACTGTTATTATCTACACATTGAATACATTGTTCTTTTTCTGCTATCAATTGGTCTCCAATCCCTCCTGTTTGTTGTGACATGTTTACTTGCAAAACATATAACACCTGCCTTCAGCCTTTGGTCACATCAAAACATCCAAAATAAAATATACAATATAAATCCACAATCATCTAGGACCAAGTAATGATATCATTTACAATTTATAACAAAATCGATCAAGTTCACCAATTTCATCAATAATCAATAGGATCACAAGATTAGTTCAATTGTTAAGGATCTACTAAAAAAGACACAAATATCGTATGTCAGAAATATGTAACCATGTCAACAATATATCATCATCAATATAAAATGTCTCTAAGTAATCCATACACAACATACTATGAATTGAAACGAACAATAGGATTGAGTATCTGATCATCTACTATCCTGCTAAGTCAAAATGCTACTACAATGTCAATAAGTATAGTCGATAGTATTAAAATCAAAAGTAAAAATTTCGAAGGGAAGTGTGTACTACAAATTGGATACATCACGAACTAAGTGAGATAACTATTCGAGATGTGCTAACTTTCATATGAAGGGGATAATGAAATAAATCATTAATCAATCTTCTTATTTGGCATGTGGAAATGCAGGATAAGTGAATTTGGAATGCCCATAATTGACAAAGACATATGCAGTTTACATGGCATTAACATCATCTCTTCAACTTAATTTAATGATCTCTATAGAAGGACACATTCCAGGATCTAGAAGGTTGAGATTCAAGCATATGTGATCTACCCTCATGTTATTTCGGCACATATAAGATGCAATCAACAGTTGTCCAAGCCAATGCATTCCAACCATGAAAAATAACTATGTAAAATTTCACTACATCATTGTTGTTGTAACAGGGTTGTATGAGTGAGAAGAAAGGTGGAAAATAATAGAAAAACAATGTATTTGGTTGGATGAGAAGAATGGAGGGTAGTGGAAGATGACAGAGTTGTGGCACTAATCTGTCAAGATATATAAAATGAACTATACAATGTTGAATAAAATGTGTAAATGGGAAGGTTATTGGTTGGTTTGATGTAGTTAGAGTGAATTAAGAATATTATAAATAAATAATCTAAGAATGGTTATTCATTTCACATTCCATGATGAATCATCAACTATTTATGTTTATTTGAAGAGGGTTGAATCCATAAATAGAAAATATTCTAAGTCCTAATAGACACTTAGGATTAATGTGAATATATATATGTTTAGATTATTGGTAACGTAAGAGGGTTAAGGGGACCCTACCCCATACAAAGGATGGAGAATAATCGACAAGATTAATGAAGAACAATAAAGATGCCTTTTCATGTGGTTTTGAAGAGATCATACCAGAAACAACATCAAGAAAATAAACAGCAAAAACATAAAACCAACAACTTCTTGTACATTTTGATCCCTTCCCTTTGGATCTTAAATACATCTTTAAAGAGATATAGCCCATTTCTTCTTCCTACTCAGGAACATTCGAATCCTCTTCCGTATTTGAATTTTCTTTTCCATTATGGATCAGAATCAATACTTCAATCTATTCCTTGACATTTTTTTACCCTATGCAAAGCAGCTAAAATGATTACTTCTACCTTGATATGCACTTCCTTCTTTTTTGGATAAACCAACTTCTTAGATTCAAAGTCTAAATCATTTTTTATCAAAATTTTCCCCTCGGGTGAAATTGGACAAAAATGATCTCACAAAGAGGAAATGGAGGGATCAATTTGGCCATGGGATCTCACTTTTCAAGCTCGGTGAGCAAGTTGGTGACAGTAGTTCGAGCGCATTACAAAGGAGCTTTGGGAAATAAATAATTCCAAAGTCTGAAATTCAGACTTTGAGGTTTCAAAATTTTAGAGGTTTCATGAGCTCATAGTGAACAATGCCATTTGGGGAAAATATATGTCCGAAACCTGAAGTCTAAAATTCATACTTTGGGATTTCAAGATTTTAGAAGTTTTATGTGTCAGGCAGAAAATCGAACCCCCGAAACCTGAACCCCGAAAATACTTCAACCCAAACCCCCAAAATATCGAATACCAACCCTCTAAATATCGAAACCCAAACCTCAAAAAGAGAAAAGGTCCCAAATTGAAGTCTGAATTTCAGAGTTCGGGGTTTCAAAATTTTGAAACTTTTGGCTCAGATAAGAAAAGTGTCACAAGACAATGACTTTCAAGTTTGAACTCCAAAGTTTGAATTTCAGACTTTGGAGGTTCGAAATTTTGGAACCCTCAAGCTAACTTAAGGAATGAAAAGTAACCAAAACTTTGAAATCAAAATACCTGAAGTTCTGTAATCTTGAAAATCTAAAATTTTGGATTTCAGAGGATGCGATGCATTGTCAGAGTCTGATAAAGGCAGATTAACAACTGGAATTTATTGCAGTATGCCACCCTCATCTTCAAATGGCCATAACTTTTATCAGGGAGCTCAGATTTGCACAAAATAGGACTTTTTGGAAATTACTCCAAAATGTTGTGAAAATACAATCTGCCATTACTAGAGGGAATTTCAAAAAAATTCACCTACCTAAATGATGAAGGTACGGTCTTCCTTTCTTCTCCAACAATTCTTGTCAAAGTACATGGAGGCATGGGTTTATACAGTGGCTCCCCTCATTGTTGTAGGTGATTTTAATACATTTCTTGGGTGGTTGAAGATTAACGATTTCAAATTTCTTCTCTCTCCCTTCTCTCATTCTTCCTATATATTGTAAGGAGGGGCACATTTACATGAAGGTTGGATAATCTCACTTTGCACTCTCCCTAATCTTCTCTATGTCTGTAAGTAATCTTTGAAACAAATAAGAGTTCAAACCTGCCATTCAAATTGTAAATGAAATATTTTCCTCTTCGCCTTTGTAATGTACTATATGAAATATTTTGAGCAATGATATAAGTCTTGTGGATCAACTATTTACCCTCTCTTGTGTTCATTGATCTTTTCTGATCTCTCATTACCACTATGGTTAACTCAGTGTAACTTCAGGTTTTGTTACCAACAACCTTGATAGTTTGTGTTTAGTGGTGAATAAATTTCATGAGCAAGAAAATTGATCTGTGTTGAAGCTCATCCTCTACAATCTTGTATAAGTTTATTCCCTTGCAAGGCAAGTTATTCAGCATTAATCTTTGTGCATCACCCCTTTTTTGCAGATTAGGTTTAATTTCTTGCAAT
The DNA here is from genome assembly GCA_019776745.2 of Taxus chinensis. Lineage (NCBI taxonomy): Eukaryota > Viridiplantae > Streptophyta > Pinopsida > Cupressales > Taxaceae > Taxus > Taxus chinensis. Next base: position 866,119,444 of record CM034147.1, on the reverse strand, counting down.
ATCAACCTTGTTTCCTTGGCAAGTTACCAGTATCCATTTTAGGATAGATCCTCCATAATTTGAATGTGTGTATCAGAATAAAGGAATAGGAAACAACCCTCATCAAGAGAGCTGTCCTGATTTCAAATTCCCATACTTTGGGAATCAACTCCATGTTAGGCAATCACACTAACAATTCAAACTATCGATTGTTGCAATCAATTGAGGGGTTATGTGATTATGCATCAACATAATCATCTACCAGTTATCATGTCATAACCAAATGTCTAGGAGTGAAATTATTCCACCATGAGCTTATCCTTTAGCATGTTTTCATCAGGTGACAATTTGAAGCTAGATGGCAAAGAGAAAAGCAATCTTCTACACCTAAAAGGAAACCCTTCATATCTAGTCCAGATTTAACAAAGTTCTATCCTCCACTTTGAGTTGAATCTCCGACAAGAGGAAATTACAGAAGTATCCAATATCATACCAAGATTCTAGCATAATGTATGCATGTTCAAAATCATCATTTTTTAGATCAACTAGCTAAACATTTCCCTATAGTATTATCCAATAGTGGTTAAATGAGATAAGATCTATTCCAAAATTGGAGGGGTATATATGGAAGACAAGATCCAAACTGGGTTAACATGGAAGGTAACTGAGACGGGGTCAAACAATGGATAATGACAGTTTAATCAATAGCATGTGAGATTCAAAATCCCAAAAATTCCCAAAATATGAGATCCCTATCCGTTGCCTGAGGAAAAGACAACTGTGAAAAAACCCCCGAGCACTAGGAAAAATATCCATCCTACCTTCTATGAAGGGATCCCACTATCTCAAAATCCAATCATGAAGTGCTGACAGACCTAGAAAAAAGTTGTTGAACCTAGATATCAAACTATTCCTTTCGAATGAAGCTACATATTGAACCACCTCATCACTAAAACAAATTGATGAGGTTAATTTTTCATAATACATAGGTTTATTATGATTGGCATCCATTACAACCTTTTTTTCATTACCAAATCGTTGTATCGCATGCTTGAAATATGCCTAAACAAGGTAAAAATTCAGTTATATAGAGCCACCAATAGGGGTGGTACCACCTCCATCAAATCCAAAACCTGAAATCAACACATACACTACCAAGATGCTCTGAATAGGAGCTCCAGAGACATGAACAAGGACTCGGGACACCATATTTTTCTTCAAAGAAACCACTAAGCCATTAACCTTACAATCTTGAGTCGTGATTCCATCTCGAGTGAAATCCCCTAGGTCCATAGCATCCTCAAACATAGCGGCAGAAGTACCAAATGAAGCACCAAGCCCATTGCCCAAAGGGTGATTCCTAATATAGCCACCTAAATGCCCTCCACCCCGGCATCTACCAAAACTAGGGTAGGGGTGTCTAAGTTGAAATGTATCAACAAATACAAGGTATTTTTATACTGCCAGAGAGCCAACATCAAATGCAAACACCACAACAGATCTAGTCCCACCATTGGAGAGGCCATTACCACAAAAATCCTCTTAGCGCTACCTTATTGAACTTACATGAACAAACGTCCCACAGATGTAGAAGCCACCACAACTATAATAGGGGCATGGACTGAGGCAGAGGGATCCATTACTAGAGGATGCACTAGTGAACAAACCAGTAGAACCACCTAACTTAAGGCCTGCAATAAACAATCCACGATCTTTAAAACTGCCATGTTCAGGCACGCCACCGCCATCACCGTAGAGTTTAGGTTTAGGGTTTCAAACAAAGAGCTCCATTTTTGCATTTTTATATGTTATTCATTTTTATTTTTAATATTGAATTGTAACATGTGGGTGCATCGATTATGTAATATTATATACAATAACGTTATATCTGTTTATTGGGAAAGTTAGTAAAATAAAAATGGAATAAGCGTGACATAAAATATTTACAACAAATCCACATGTACATGTACCTTGTATCTTGTATACAATTATTATTTGTTAACAGAGATCTTTTAATCAAATAATTTTAAGAGGTAAACCACCATTTTAATTTCAAATCATTTAGAATAGTAGTTAAAATAATGCATATTTGTTTTCTTATCAAGAATTTATTTTAGCAAAAAATTATAGAAATTAGATAATGCATTACATTGGGGCTTCTTTGTTGTACCATTACATTTACACTTTTTGGGAAGTATTATTAATTGTATGTTGAACTATTGAAGAACATAATATGTATGAAATAAGTTCTTCTTTTCCCTTGATAGAGCCCAACTAAAAATAACTGCTCGAGACCCAAGAACAACCTAGGTTTAGTTAGAAGAATTAAGGATTTTTTAATTTTTTTTTAAAGTGTTCCCAACAAAATTCCAGAGTTCATTTCAACAGTTATTAAATAATCCTACAAAAAACTAAGAGAGGGAAATTCATCCCTAGCATAGATAGATTATCTTCCTATGGGGTGTGCAGAAGAAATTTCCCCAGGCATCGGAAATAAACTTTTCTTCCGGGCACGGAAGAGATGCGTGGGAGAAAATTTTTATTCTGGGCACAAAAGAGAGGCATAGAAAGAAACTCTTGTTCTCCTGAGCACATTATATTGGTGTGGGAGAGAATCTTGTTATCCTGGGTGCAGCAAGACAGGTGCAGGAGAGACTCTTGTTCTCCTAGGCGCATAAGACGGGTGCGAGAGAGACTCTTGTTCTCCCAGGTACACAAGATGGGTGCAGGAGAGACTCTTTTTCTCTTCTGGGCATGCAAGATGGGTGCACATGAAGCTTTTCCTCTTCTAGGCATGCAATAAGCTCTGGGCACACAAGACGGGCATGGAAGAAGCATTTTCTCTTCTTCGAACTTTAGAAGGCCATAACATTTCATAGGAAGCTTTGTTTCTAGAAAACGAGGACTTCTCAAAAAGCTATCGACGTATTATATATATATATAAAACCTTAAGAATTTAATTTGGAAAAAGTTTTAATGGTCAATTTTGAGAAAATGATCTGTAGGATTATAAAATGAAAACTGGTAATATTTGACTTATAATTTTTTTTTCAATTCAAACTCCTTTCTTTCTTAACATGCCAAATAGACATGGAGGGTTTCTCTTAGAGGAATTTAGGATGGATAACAAGGGTTAATTTATTTTATTGAAGGTCAATTCAAAATTCCCAATTTGACAGCAAAACGACTGTGAAAATTTTTGTGCCCGATTTTGAAGGATTCTATAAAAAAATTCTTAAGTGTTTTAGTTTGTTTGGGGTCTTTTAAATCATATTAGGTTCAATTAAATGTATTCATTTTATTTTTCCTTGTTGCATCAGTCATACTGTACATTTTGATTAAAATATTTTCCAGTTTGAAAGATTCTCTAAAAGTGTTCTACAACTTTAAATTTGGTTTGATCCATTTACATTTACCAACATAAATTTATGAATTCATTCTAATCAAATCACTGCAATATTATGTTTCCTTTGAATCATGCATTCCAAAGGAAAAGAGTAATAAATTCTCTTCATACGTATTCCCTTTTCAATTTTCCAAAAACAGATTTCTAATACATTGCAAACACAGATTTCCAATGAAGACAATATCATCTTAATAGAACTAAATAACTTCTATTGACTTGTACGAATCTCTTACAACTTTCTTTTTCCATTGATCAAATACAACTTACAAAGATATAAATCTTTCTTTTCTTTCATCAAAAAATAGAAAACAGAGTACATCTCTTTCATATTTCGAATTACAACTTTCATAGCCAATATAGAACATCATTTCCATCACGAAATAATATACAAGGTCATCCACTTCTAGTGGGAAAAAAAGTTTTACAAATAGAAATTCTCATAATGGACGGTTACAACTATCTTTTTCCTTTTCTCCAGAATAACATCATGCAAATCCATTATTTTCCAATTTTGATCACAACAATGACAGGGGAAAGGCAATGCTCTCTACCAAACCAAGACATCTGATGAAAGGATAAGCCATCCTTCTTTATTGGCCCCCGAGCCCCAACCATAAAGCAATAAGAAATACGACTCAACTCATAGCAACAATAAGCTTCATCATCACAAAGACAATCTTTCAACATGCACATTTCACATTTAAAACGTAGTCCAAAACAAAATGTAGTTTGAAACCACATTAAAACATAACAATTAAGACTTAGGCTTCATCATGCAAGCCAAAGGAGTAAGAAACTATGGGGAATACTACTTATGCCTCCCAAAGGGGAAGTGGCTATCACCACCTGATTACAAACTGCCAAAATAAAGAATTTCAAATCCTTGACATGCCCTTATGCCTCCCCCAAGTACCCCTTATTCCTCACATTTCCTTATGCCTCCCCAACCTCTTATGGCACACCATAATGAGTAAAGAAATGTAGGTTCTTTATTTGGAAGGTGGAACCCAAATCCCAATTCCATCCACACTTATACCTCCCCAAAAACACTTATGCCTCTCACAAAATAAACCCCATAGCCTTCTCCCACACCATTCCTAGGCCATCTACCCAATAGCCCATAAAATAAAAAAACATACAAGCACTTACATATTCATAAAAGGGAAAGAAGAGCATTTCCAAGAGCCAAGCTCCTACCTCTCCATGATGGAGTTTGTTCCAAGGTTTCAAAACAACAACTTTATTCCAATGCAAGAAATCCAAATATCAACCAAGAACAAGCATATAACAATCTCAAAACTTTTCCAAAGCAAGAGCTCTCCAAACAAAAGAAGTCGCCCAAAATTGAGTATGCAAAAGTGAAGCGACCCAAAAACAAGCTAAGGAATTTTAATTTATAGAAGAGGGAAGGGAAGAGGATGAAGTGGATCCATGTAGGATGCCACATCACATATCCTCAACCCCAACACAAAAGTCAACTTCATTCTCTAATGCATATAAAATAGGTGGGTGAATAATATGACACTTTTACTTACACACTCAAAAAGGCTCACACCTCATAAGGACTGAAATTAAAACATGTAAGAAAAGTACAATAAAAACATTCAACTTGACTTACGAAAAATGCTTAAAGAAGGGATAAATTTAAATCTCCAACCATACATAAGGTCGATATATAAATTTAAGAGGCATGAGACAAGTTTAACTTGTTCCACAAGCCTCCAAAATCAGCCTCCAAGGAAAAATTCGAATTTCAAAGAAGATGAAGTGTTTTGTACTCCAAAATCAACTTACAAATTTCTTACACATCACTTACACATTTCTTACAACACTTTAAGTCAAGGCCAAAAACTCTACTAATTACTTTCTTATGACATATTTTAATTAATTAAGTTAACAACATGATTCCTCACAAAATTAACAAACCATTTAAGAAATAACGAAAGGGGTCAAAACACCACAAAATAAACACATGCAACAATAAACCAAGGAAAATAAATAAAAGAAACATAAAACTTCCTTGGTCACATTTAAAGGTGACCCCCGCCCCCCCCCCTCCCCCCCCACCCCCCCATGGGAATCCCTAACAACAATCAAACACACACAAACAAATAAAGTTACCATGGTGACCTTGTTGAATTAATATGGAATTCCAAAGTGGTTGGTCTCCAATCCCCTGATGTTTGTTGTGATATTTTAAACCTACAAAATAAAAATACCTCCTTTGGCCTCATGGCCATATCAGAACATCCAATGAATGTAAATATAATTTCAATATCATCAATATACATGTCAATCACGAAAATAATCAAGACAATCAACAATATCACTTACAATTTCATCCACAACTACATTATCATCAATTTTAATTCAATTTTCATTTTCTAGGTCTACTCAAAATATCTAAATACCACAAGTTTGAATAACATCTATAATGTAATCATGTCAAACAATATATCAACATCAATATCTGAAATGTCTCTAATAATCATCACACATCATATAAGGATCAAATTCAACAATAATCCATGATCAAATATCTAACATCATAGTAAATCAAAACTATAATAATGTACATAATATAGTCAACAGTGTCATGATCAATATCAAACGATGTCAAAGGGAAGTGGGCACTACATCCCCCTCCACTTAGACTTGACTTCCTCATGGAATTCACTAGAACAGATGTGGGATTTGAACTCATAGTAAAGTAGCATCCTCCCAAGTAGCTGAAGTCTCATCATATTTCTCCCAATGCACTCGTACCTAATCAATCTCTCTACCTCGAAGGCCCAGGGGTCCTGTGATCTATAATGTAAATGGGATCCACCATCACCTACCCTTGATCCTACACCTACAATGAGGTCTAATCCAGCACATGAGAAGGACCTCCAATATATTTCCTAATAACTGAAACGTGAAACACATCATGTACGTGAGACAAGCTAATGTGGCGATGCTAGATGGTAGGCCAAAGGGCTTATATGCTCCAAGATCTCAAAAGGACCAATGAATTTAGGAGATAGCTTAGAACCTTTTCCATAATGGATAGAGATCTTATGTGGTCTGACATGAAGGAACACGTTCATGCCCACATCACAACTATGGTTAGTCCTATGCTGATCAACATACTCATTTTGCTTGTCTTATGCCTCCTACAGTCTTTATCTGATCAAAACCACCTGCTGCTCCATGTCCTATAACAAAGTTCGGTCTAAGAGAAACCCTATCCTCTAACATGTACCAACTGAGAGTTATCCTGCACTCTCTACCATATAAAGCCTGAAAAGGAGCCAATCCTATAGAACTCTGAAAACCATTATTGTAGGCAAACTTCACCAAGTACAGGTACTCCTCCCATCTCAACTGATGATCCATAACATACATATTGAGCATATCCTCTAAGACCTTATTCACCTGCTCCATCTGATCCATCTGTCTCAGGGTGATATGTTGTGCTGAAATTGATCTTCGTCCCAAGGGCAATGTTGCATGGTAGTCCAAAAATGGGAAGTATACAAAGGATAGTGGTCACAAATAAAATTCTGCGGAATCCCGTGTAACCTGGAAATCTCATCCAAATAAACCCATGCCACTACACTAGCTGTATAAGTGGTCTTGACCGGAGAAAAGTGAGCCGCTTTTGTCAATTTATCCACTGTGACCATAATGGCGTCGTGGTGATATCTCGACATCGGTAGCCCCACAATGAATTCCATGGAAATGGTTTCCCACTTCCATTCTAGTATAGCATGAGGAAAGATAAGTCCATTTGGATGCTGATGTTTGGCCTTAATTTTTGGAACTCTAAACAACATGACACAGATTGATCCACGTCTCTACGAAGTCCTCTCTAGTGATACAACTATCTAAAGGTAGCGTGCATCTTCTATTAGGATATGGAGCTTGTTTTCATGTGTGAAAGTGTTAAAGATTGTACACTAAGAGTACTGTACACTTTTTTTGGAAATTAAAATGTGCCTGATATATCGGGAAACATGATTTTCTCATATGGGCGGGATTTTGACCCATATTTTCATGGGACGGTTTTTTTGCCCATGGTTTTGATAGCCATGGTTTTGTAAAACTACTTAAGCAATTGTCTATTTATATGGTCTTATGCATATGATAGATGAATGAAAAACATTACAGATGTGCTTTGACTTCGGGTGTGAATTTTGTATAGTTTGTTGAGCATAGCTCCAAATAGATCTGGATATTGTATTGAGAGAGTGGTGGCTTGTAATAAAATCTGAGCAAGTGATTCTTGGTGGACGTAGCCCGAATTGGGTGAACCACGTTAAATACTGTCTCTTTGTGTTGTGTTATTTTATTCTACACTTTTATTTGAGATCTTTAATATTTTATGCATATTAGTCTCTACTGTTTTGATTCTATGAAGGATTATTCCGCATATTTTATCCATTATTTCCTAACATCTTCTTCACCCCAGGATGAGCTAATTAGGGTGCATGATGTGCCTCTATCAAGATGTCCCTCCTTAAGCCTCCATCACCGGGAACATAAATCTGACCTCTGTGCCTGAGAATTACATCTTCCACTAATAAGAAACCATCAAAATTCCCCTCAAGGGGTTTCTAGGACTCGATCTCTAATCTCGCTGCAATGTAGAAGCTGTCAAGAGGAAGCTACTGAAGAATCTTGCTCAAAAAATCTATTCCCACTGAAGTGGCCATAACCACATGTCTCCATCTACTAAGAGCATCTACAACCACATTCTCCTTCCCTTTCAAATTCTCTATCTCCATTCAAACTCACAAAGCAACTCCATCCAACGCCACTAATGAGCATTGAGATTAGGCTACATGAAGAGATGGTGAAGACTCAAGTGATCTATCCTAAGTTTGAATCTCCTGCCAAGAAGAAAGTTTCTCCATCGAATCAAGGTATGAAGCACTGCCTCAAGCTCAAGATCATGAGTCAGATAATTGAGCTCATAATCCTTGAGTTTTCAAGACTCAAAAACCACTACTCTACATTCCTGCATAAATACACCTCCAATTCCTGCCAAGAAACATCTATGCATATGAAAAAATAACCCTGTGGATCTGGCACTACAAGAATAGGTGTTGTGGTGAGGCACTTCTTCATAGTCCTAAAGGTTTGCTCATATCTATCCGACCAAACAAACTTCTTCCCTTTCCACTGAAGGGAAGTAATGGGATGCACAATCTGAGAGAAGTCCTGAACAAACCTCTTGTAGTAACCTACTAATCCGATAAAGTTACGCACCTCTGTCATAGTAGTGGGTGCTGGCCAATCCATAATAGCTCTAATCTTAGAAGGATCGACTGTGATACCTTCCCCAAAAATGATGTGACCCAAATACTGCACCTCTGTTTGAAAGAATGCACACTTCTCTAGTTTCCCATAAAGCTTCTACTCACGAAGACACTGAAGAACCTAGCGAAGGTTCCCCTCATTCTCTTCACGTGTACATGAGTAAATCAAAATATCATCTAGGAAGATGAGAACGAAGCGATATAAAAAAGTCCTGAATACCCCATTTATTAAACTCATAAACACTGCGGGGAAATTCGTCAAACTAAAAGGCACCACTATGAACTCACAGTGGCCATATCTCATATGAAAAGTGGTCTTATGAATATCCACCTCCGTAATCCTCAGCTAATGGTAGCCTGACTTAAGATCAATCTTAGAGTTTCTCCCTTCATCTGACTAAGTGAATCATCTATGCGCAGAAGGGGATAACTATTCTTGATCGTTACCTTGTTCAGCTGGCGGTAATTAATACACAACTGTAAGGATATATCCTTCTTCTTCACAAAAATCACCAGTGTACCCCAAGGGGATACACTAAGACGGATTAGGCATTTCTCCAAAAGTTCCTCTAGCTGCAACATGAGCTCACAGAGCTTTGGTGTGGTCATCCGATAAGGTGCTCGTGAGATAGGCTCTGCTCCCAGAACCAAATCTATATGGAATTCAATCTCACGTGGGGGCGGTAACCCCAGTAGATCCCCTGGAAAGACATCAGAAAACTCTCTCAAAATGGGATGGTCATCTAACGATGGTCCACTAGACCCATCCCCAGATCTATCAATGAGTGTAACAGCATACATCTGACAATCCCGTTGCACACACCGCTTAAGATACATAACATAGATTGTGTGAATGAAAAATAGGTCTCCTGACCCCTAAGATCACTAACTCAACTCCTAGTTCATCTATACAAGATATGATCTTGTGGTAATAATCCATCTTGACTGTGAGTGCAAACAACCAATCCAAACCCAAGATGACTCCATAAGAGACCAACGGAAGGATATGAAGATCTGAGGTAGTGGTGAAAGGTCCTAAATCCACTACACACTCCTTAACTAAGGAGTCCATTGAGATCCTAGCTCCCAGAGCCATCTCAACATCCCAACTAAGACCCTGCCTAACTGCCACCATCCTCCATCGCTCTACTAAAGATGGTGCAATAAAAGAATCTGAAGAACCAAAATCAAACAAAATGGAGGTAGGAATACCACCGATACTACCTATGGTCTCAATCATATTACTCTGATGTTCAGCCTAGTGGTTCTCGACCACTGCATAGATCCGATGACTGCATCCCATGTCACCAATGGTTGGATCTGAGATTTGTGTCTTACCCTTGTTAAGAGGGTTATGAGGGAAATATCTCCAAAAATTTCCATCAACACCGCAACCAAAACAACTGTCTGATCCTCTCCCATGTGTAGCAAGTCCAGTCAGTACTTTGGAGGTATGTGGTGTGGATCCTGATGATCCGGCTACGGACTGCTAAGGTCTCTTCTTGCAAGCTTCTACTAACTGAGCCCTTTGGGCATGCTTTGTCCTGATGGGACTCCTAGGTGGAGGTCCCATACTCTAACCCCTATGTGCATCAAATATCTGTAGAGGTCTATAAGGTGGGTGGGACTGCTACTGCTTATGTGGTCTAAAAGATGACTATGTTAAACCCTGTACACCACGAGGAGGAGGTATTGGCCCCCTCGATCTGTTGTCATGCATCTGCTGGATGCGGCTCAAGACTCAGTCTCTAGCCTGTTGGGTCTTTGCCCGAGTCTCCTTTGCTATATAGGCATTCTCAATGCCCTCAGCTAATGTATGCGGACAATGGATCTGAACTGCACCTCCAATGTCAAGATTCAGGCCTCAGATAAATCTATTGATCCGTACCTACTCATCCTAAATTTAATCAACATAGTGGAGTAGATCCAGAAATGTGCTATCATACTCATCCACTATAAGAGATGCCTACTAGAGGTCATGAAACTCATCAATCCTTTGTTGTATGAACCTCTGTGGCAAATATCTACTCCTAAAACACTCCTCAAAGATCTCTCAAGTAACTGTCTCAGAATTAACATGGAGCTTCTGCTCCTCTGTCCTCCACCAGACACTTGCTCCATCTCTTAGTAGATGGATCACAACATGAGCTTTTGTGTTGCTAGAACAAGGGAAGAGCTTGAAGCATCCGATCAAGCTCACCAACCACGGGTCTGCCTTAAATCCTGATGGACGCTGAAAGAAGAAGAATGTATATTGCTATTTCTCCAGAATACAAAGCATGCGCCTTTAAATAGGCAACGGAGGAGACAGCGGTGGAAGAAACGGTTATTCAACTGACCACACACAAAAATAAACAATGTATTAACAAATATTAACTTGCTAACATTCCCCCCCTTAATACATTGCTCTTACAAATGTACCCCCTAAACAAATCAAACTTCACCTTGCCGAGAGGCTTGGTGAGAATATCTGCAACCTGAGAATCAGTAGGGCAGTACTGGAGCTGAATTTGGTGGTTCAAGACCTGTTCACGAATGTAGTGACATTCGACCTCAATATGCTTTGTTCGTTCATGGAAAACAGGATTCTTCATAAGCTTCAACACACCTTGATTGTCACAGTGAATGATGGGAGGTTTCTCTTCAGGAATCCCTATATCTGCAAGAATGCGATGTAACCAAATTGCTTCACACACAGCTCCTCGTGCAGCGCGGTATTCAGCCTCAGTGGATGAGAGAGCAACAACAGTTTGCTTCTTGCTGATCCACGAGATAGGTCCAGACCCGAGATGAAAAACATATCCTGAAGTGGATTTCCTGTCATCAACGGATCCTGCATAGTCCGAGTCTGTATATCCCTGTAAGAAGAACTGAGTGTTCTTCTGATACTCCAGACCAAAGTCAACTGTACCTCGGACATATCTCAACACATGCTTTGCTGCTATCCAATGACATTTCTTCGGCTCCTGCATAAATCTGGAGAGATAGCTCACCGCAAAGCAAAGATCTGGTCTAGTATAAGTCAAGTAAATGAGACTCCCCACAAGCTGCCTGTAGTTAGTGCCATCTACCTGTGGTGAATCCTGGAATCTAGATAGTTGCAAACCTTTTTCCATAGGTGTGGACATTGGTTTACAATCTGACATCCCATACTTTTCTAGGAGTGTCTTGGCATATTTCATCTGGGAGACGAAGATATGATTCTTCTTCTGCCATATCTCTAGGCCAAGACAATAGTGAAGTAGCCCCAAATCAGTCATGTCGAAGGATTTCTTCATATCATTCTTTACATCATCTACAAGATTGTCAGAACTTCCTGTGATCACAAGATCATCTACGTACAAAACCAAAATGACAATCTCTATTCCTACCTTCTTGATATACAAATTTGTATCTGAGGGGCTACGAGTGAATCCATGCTGCAATAGGTGATCATCAATTTTTATATACCATGCCCTAGGTGATTTTTTAAGTCCATAAAGAGACTTTATCAGACGACATACCTTGTGTGGTTGATGCTCGTCTACAAACCCTTCAGGTTGGGCCATGTACACTTCTTCTTGCAGATCACCATTTAGAAAAGCACTCTTGACATCCATTTGCTGAAGTTTCCATCCATTTTGTGCTGCCAGTGCACATACAACTCTGATGGTTTTGATCTTCGCAGTGGGTGCAAAGGTCTCGTCATAGTCAATTCCTTCTTGCTGAGCATAACCCTTTGCAACAAGTCGTGCTTTGTGTTTGTCGATTGAACCATCTGCCTTATATTTTGTTTTGAAAATCCATTTGCAGCCAATGGATTTCTTACCTGGAGGCAGATCGACAAGTTCCCACGTCCGATTCTGAATCAGGGAATCATATTCAACATCCATAGGTTCTTTCCACTGTGGTTGGTCTAATGCCTCACGAATAGTGTCAGGTTTGGTGCTCTCAACAACTGAACTCATGAGTGCAAAATTTACCTCATGTCTAGCTTGACTTCGTGTTTTAACTCCCGTAGAAGTACCAGGAAGTGAGTTCAGGTGTGCATCCCTGATAGTACTCTGGACCCATTTCAGACGTTGGCGCTGCTGATGTGAAGATGTGTTTTCTAGTGTGCCAAGATCAACGAACAAATCTCCACTCAGCTCTTCTTCTCTCTGAGAAGAATCATCTTGCTCATCATCTGGATGTGTGAGCAATCTATGTGACGAGGTCGGTACTGGATCTCCATTGTGTGGCAAGGAGTCAAAGGACGACTCATCACATACCACATCTCGACTCTCATAGATCTTCTTCGTCTCAGGATCCATGAGACGATATGCCTTTGAGGTAGTACTATACCCCAAGAAAAGACATGGCAGTGTCTTTGGATCGATCTTCTTCCTTCTTTTATCTGGAACATGCATATATGCAGTACAACCAAAAACTCTTAAATGATGAATAGAAGGTTTACGACCAGTCCATACCTCTTTCGGTGTCTTGTTCTGCAAGATCTTCGTGGGTGCCCGGTTGAGTAAATACACTGCTCTCTGGACTGCTTCTGCCCAAAACTGATCCTCCAACTTGGCGGTCGAGAGCATACAACGAGCCATCTCCATGATAGTCCTGTTGTGGCGCTCAGAAATCCCGTTCTGTTGGGACGTATAGGGAGTAGTCAAATGTTGTTGAATGCCATGCTGCTTCAGGTATGCTAGGAACTTCTTTGACACAAATTCCCCCCCTCGATCTGAGCGGAGGAGAAGAAGAGGCTTCCCAGACTGCCTGGTGGCTTACTGGTAGAAGGTTTGGAAATTTGCAAGTGCCTCACTCTTCTTCCAAAGGAAATATACCCACATTTTCCGTGAGTAATCATCAATGATGAGCTGAAAGTACACAAAACGTTAAAAGCTAGCTGGCAGGGGTCCGCACAGATCGGTGTGAACGACCTGAAGATGCTCTGTAGAATGATAAGAGCTCTGTTTGAATGGACCTCTATGTTGTTTGCCCGCAAGACATCCTGAGCAAACAGGTAAGGAATGGGAGAGTGGAGGAAGCCCTCTTACCATTTCCTTCGCACTGAGTTGATGCAGAGCCCCGGCAGAAAGATGACCATATCTAAAGTGCCAAAGTGCAGTCGACTCTGCCGTTGATGCACAGAGAGCAACGCTAGATGAAGTGACTGCATCCAGTGCAAATAGACGGCCCTTCAGAAATGCTTGAGCAAGGACTGACTCTCCCTGGGAAATGATGCAGGACTTGACCCCTTTTTCAACAAAGAATTCAACTTGCATTCTATGGTTAGGAAGTTGACTTACAGACAAAAGATTTGAAGTCAAACCTGGAACATAGAGCACCTTTGTCAGTGTACATCTTCGTGTTCCAAGAGGAATGATGACATCACCAATCCCTGCTGCAATATACTCTTGATTGTCTACAGTGGTGATCCGATCTCCAGTGGGCCGGTCACTCAGAGTATGGAACAACTTCTTGTTGCCAGTCATGTGTTTGCTGGCACCTGAATCAATCAACCAGACATCTTCTGACGGCTGCGAAGTCTGTGAGACTAGAACAATGTCAGAATGAGTCGTATCTGGTACCTCTTCATCTGAGGTGGCTTCCTGCTGAGCAGCAATGTGGCCCTTCTGCCTCTGATTACGAGCATGCCATCGGGATTTCTTAGAATATCCTCGGCCAGAAGTGCTCTCTTCGCCAGAATTTCCAAACCTTCTACCAGTAAGCCACCAGGCAGTCTGGGAAGCCTCTTCTTCTCCTCCGCTTAGATCGAGGGGGGGAATTTGTGTCAAAGAAGTTCTTAGCATACCTGAAGCAGCATGGCATTCAACAACATTTGACTGCTCCCTATACGCCCCAACAGAATGGGATTTCCGAGCGCCACAACAGGACTGTCATGGAGATGGCTCGTTGTATGCTCTGAAACCAATGATGGACGCTGGAAGAAGAAGAATGTATATTGCTATTTCTCCAGAATACAAAGCATGCGCCTTTAAATAGGCAGCGGAGGAGACAGCGGTGGATGAAACGGTTATTCAACCGACCACACACAAAAATAAACAATGTATTGACAAATATTAACTTGCTAACAAATCCACCCACATCACCAAAATATTGTGATGACCGTAGCTTCAGGATCTTCCTAATGTGGTCTGAAGCGATAGTCTAACAACCCCTAGGCCTCCCTGCAAGCTCATATGTAAGCGTAGGACTCTGAGACCTATCTCTGTGTCCTGAAACTTGGTCTCCATGTCCCCTCTGTGGTGACTCTACTCTGACCAATTCCACATGGGATTTCTCTCCTCTATGCTCCTCGCTATGCCAAGGAGATGCACGAGCCTCAATGGATGTCTCCTTATCTTGTCTGATTGAATGTGCTCCTGCAGTCCCTCTGCGTAGAGTGGCATTAACATCCTCAAGTTTCTGTAAAATCTGTGGTAGGATAGCTGCTATAGCATGATATTGTGGTGGTAAGTCTAGGTCTATGTGAAATGGCCCCTCGTCTTGTCTGCGCCTCCTGCATATACCAACGCAAGTCGTTCTCTAGATTTGAAAATGTGCTAGGTTTACTATTGTACTAGGTTTAAAGTTCGTGTCTCAAATCTTCTAGTGTGCTCAAGGGTGCAAGATTTTGACCCCATTACTCTAATACCAAGTGTAGTGCCCAGCTAAAAACAACCGCTTGAGACCCAAGAACAACCCCGGTTTAGTTATAAGAATTAAGGATTTTTTTATTATTATTTAAAGTGTTCCCAACAAAATTCCAGAGTTCATTTCAACAGTTATCAAATACTCTTACAGAACACTAAGAGAGTGGAAGTCATCCCTAGCATAGATAGATTATCTTCCTACGGGGCGCGCAGAAGAAATTTCTCCGGGCACGGAAATAAATTTTTCTTCCGGACGTGGGAGAAACTTTTCTTTCGAGCGCAAAAGAGAGGTGAAAAAAGAAGCTATTGTTCTTCTAGGTGTGCAAGTTGGGCACGAGAGAGACTCTTGTTCTCCCGAGCGCGCAAGACAGGCGCGGGAGAAACTCTTCTTCTCCTGGGCATGCAAGACGGGCACAGGAGAGACTCTTGTTCTCCCAGGCACGCAAGATAGGCGTGGGTGAGACTCTTTTTCTCTTTCGGGCGCGCAAGACGATCGCTACAATCCCTGGTTCAATAGATGCAACAAAAAATATTTTCCTTCCTCATTATGAATATTTACTTTTCCAAGTATTGTTTAGAGAAAGCGTATTTGTTTAAAATTAACCAACAAGAAATTTAAGAAATGTGTGTGAAGTAATTACACTAGTAAACTTAATAAATAACCATCAAGTAAGATTTCACATATATTGTAGTTGTAAAAATCGTATCATTACTATCTTGGAAGAGGACAATCGTAGTCTTCTAAGAGTCTCATAATGATACCTACGTGTTCCTCTATTCTATACAATTTTTTAGGCTCGTTATATTTAATTGCAAACTTTCAAAAAATTTAATTATCATAAATGCTTCCAATTTTTTATAAAACTACGTATTCTTCTAAAATTCCTCGTGTTATACTGAAAATTGTTTCTACAATTATTAGTCTGATGTTACTTATTAAATTTGGTGGAATCAAATACAATATTTATATGAAAATGATTCCATCACTTATATAATTGTAAGTTTAGAACAATTTAAAGATTTTTATTCATTCTAAATGCCAAGCTGTAATCGTTCAAGAGTATTTTCTATTGCTCAATAGGATTAGAAATGTCAGTATCAAATTACGACCTATTAAGCTTTTGGACAGACATGAGTCATCTCGAAGATAGTTTTTGTTTTATGTCTAGTTGCTCCAATACTGAAGACAAAACCTAGTGATTTTGCTCCATCCCCAATAACATTGCAGAATACATCTCATAGAGCAGGCAATTTATCAAATATTTTGTTTGCCTCGTAGGTAGGACAGAAATTGCGATACAAGGAAGACAAAAGGAGAAAAAAAAGAGGAGAGTAGAAACATTAGGGCAAGACGACTCATTCAGAAATATTGTTTAGATATTCCAGATATTAATTTATCTTTAACCCATTGGTTTGCATACGATGGAAAATACGAGAGAGTTCATCCTGAGAATAATTTATAAAAATATTTGCAGGTTTTCAAAGAAGTTAAAACTCTCAACCTTATGAATTCCGAGATGGTCGATATGTTCAAGTGTGGCGCTATTGTCTTATTCAATTGTCGACATTATCGACGCCGAAATAATGTTAAAGACTGTATAATATTAATACTCGACGTGGTGGGAAGTGCATAGAAACAGACGAGCCATGTCATGTAGGAAAAATTTCTTTAGACACTGGTCGCTAAATTGCTTCTACTGCCAAAATGCCTCTAGCAAATTATTCACCTCCGAAAGATCTCCACCATATTCTACAATTCCTGACATAGGTGATGTTACGAATTCGAAAGAGAACGAGCAGGAATTCTTCAAGTCGACAACAACCGCAAGGGAATACTACGAAAGCTCGTTTATTGATTATGATCATGGTATAGAACAGGAATTCATTGTCGACTGGCAAAAAGTCCAAGAGAATGAGCAGCAGCATGGTTGGAAGGTGACTACAACAGCAAGGGGATATTACACAAGTTTATCTGCTAATTCCGTGAAAGAATTCCACATTGACTCGCCAAAATCTGTAGAGAATCGCGGGGAAAAAGCGAAGGACAAGATAGAGAAGATTAAGACGAGCTACTGCAGCCATGATGATGGGAAAGATAACGAAGTCGCTTGCGGAGGCAAATCATTGATTGATTTCTTAAGAGTCAAAAGTTTTGAGTTCACCGAAACGAATACGTTAAATGAATCTTTCAGAGCTGCTCCTGCCGTGCATAGTAACAATAAGACAAACCAGAAAAGTTCTTTAATGAGTAGCAAAACTAGAGGAGAATAAAAAAGCTTTGAGCGCGTGGCCCATTATGAAATATCCAGTTCGCCAAATTTGTTTGTACCCACCGCTCGAAAGTATACCAGAAGTGCACTCCCCCGCTAGAAAAATAAGATTATGCCTCTTTCCACTATTATACGGCATTGTTCTATTGCCACAGCAGAAATTCCAATATATGGTAGGGGTGAACATTTCAACTGTTTCCTTTCCAATCATTAGTATATTTAGCGTCAAAACAGTGAAGGAGTGGCTCCTTTTCATCTTAATTTAAATGTTGGTTCCCATTTTTTATCCTCATAGGTTTATGTAGGTTTAATTTAAGAAATAAAATAAATAAATAATGCATTTGGTTTTATTTAATTTATTTTTTTAGGTTCAGTTGGTTTGTGGGATTTTGTAAAAATTATAGTATAAATTACAATCTGTAGAATGGATTGATTTACATGAATGGGGATTTCTCTTGAAATGGGTATTTTTCGAAATGTATAACTTTTATATTAGAAAATGAATATGATGGCATAGCAACAATATAATATTCACCATTAATAAATAGTAAAAAATATTAAACACAAAATACATTAGTAGGTAGGATTCAAAAGGGAAACTGGCCAACACATGATGAGCTAGGTAAATATGGTAAAATCACTTTGAATGTTCTTATTCTTATGTTTAAGTTGATGGCTTTCTTGAGCAATTCAATTAGATCTAGTATATTTTATGCTAAAGAGGTTTGAAGATGAGGAGTCCAAATTGATGAATTATACTAACCATTCCTCTGCTACCTCTAAGAATACCTTCCTCTTCATTAGTTTTTAATTTTATCAGTTGGTTTCCAATTAATCTTTCTGTATGCCTATCGGTCTCTCACATGCACCTATGGATGCATTTGCTAGTTAGTAATACCCTAATGATAAAATCTAAACTTGTGCGAAGAGTAGTGGTTGTCAAATAAATGTCAAATTTAATGTTGAGAATAAAATTGAACAACACATTCCATTACAGTCTTGCCTGCCATTGTAGAATGCCTCTCGCTGTAATAATATATTTGTAAAAAGATTTTGCTTTGGAATACAATTTTAATGGGTTATAAATATTTATTTCAAAATCTCTCATTGATATTTAATTAATATAGATATCTTAAATACATCTATCTAAAATATTTCTGAGAGATATCAATCACGAGGCACATATTTAACTATACAAGTGTAGTATAAGTATATAACCAAAATAAGTTAAAATTAAAATAAAAAATAATACAATAGGTATATCATAATAAATGTATCTATATAAAATACATCAATAAATATCAATTTCAAGGTTCTTAGCTTTGATTTTTTACATATCTCTTTAATCAACAACTTCATTAAATTCTCAATCAATTTCTCATTAATTTGAGGCAAATGAAATTATTTAGCTATGCGATTGTGTTGGTCTTAACAATATATATACAAGCAAAAAGACCCAAATATTACTACATGACAAAGATTTTACTATTTTTTATTCACTTTCTCCAAGCAAAAAGAAACAAAACTATTGAAGTGTCAGTCCAATAGAAGTCAAATTTATGAATGAAATATCACATGACTGTCGAATGAGCATCAAATTTAATATCAAGATTAAAAATGAACAACACACTCTACTAAATTGTTGCCTTCCATTGTAGAACGCCTCTCGGTGTAACTAACGATTACATATGAGTTGCAAGTTAAGTTCGAAGGGATGTCACGTCAAAGATGGTTTAAGATTTCAATTTGTAATCAATGAAATTAATGAAAGAAATGTTCACATGTTTTCAGAACACTTCTACAAAGTCACTCCACATTAGATGTCACTTTGGCAATTTGAAAACAATTTTCCACCATGAGAACTCAACGCTTTTAACCAATTTGATCTCACCGCCTTTGATGATTTAAGCATTTAAAAAAAGTATATGACACAATATGTAGTGCCCACTCCTCTTCAACACTTATTATATTTTGATTTCGATTATTGTCAACTATAGACATGGATGTTATTGTATCATTTTGGGTTAGCATAATGTTGGATGATAGAGATATTCTGATTTTGATGGATTTTGATTCATAGTATGATTGTGTGGATTCTTAGATACATAGAGAGACATGTCATTTTGATGATGATGATGTGTTGGTTATATATGTATTAATGACACTCAAAATTCTCATCGCGTTGGGTAGGATTTAAATTTTGAACTAATCTTGTAATCTTGTGGATATTGATAAAATATAGAATTGAGATGTTGCAGAAATTTTACACAAATGGTAACATTGTTTAGTTGAGATGATGATTTAGCTATATGTGGATGTTTATTGATTGATGCGCGTATATTTTATCTTGGATATTTTAATGCAGATACGAGGCCAAAGGAGGTATTCTATGATTTTGTAGGTAACTAAATCACAACAATCAAAAGGGGGATTAGAGACCAACCACAACCAAATACTAGATGGATACAACGAAGGTCTCCATGGCAACTTGTGTAATGTTATAATTTTGTTTGTTGTTTGTTTAGTTTGTTAGGGGGTTTCCATGGGGGGGCATGACCTCCAATTGTGACCATGAGCATGTGTGTAATTCTTTACCCTTTTTATTTTTATTGTTGAGTATGGGATTTTGTTGTGATGTAATTTATTTTATCATTATTGGTTATGTGCTTTTATTTAGTAATTTAATCATGTTATTAAGCTATATGGGGATGTGACAAATGGATTCATTTATTATATTTTTTTGTCTTTCAGACTACGTGATTTTAAGTTGAGTGTAAGTGACTTCGAGTGTTGTACACTCTACCTTGCCTTGGAATTTCAGAATTGGGCTTAAGGACCATTTTTGGAAGCTTGTGGGACAAGCTAAGCTTGTCACATACCTCTTAATTTATTTAATACCAACCCTACCTATGGATTGGGGGGGTCAAACATAGACCCCATTAATTGTTTTATAAGACAAAAAGTGGCATTTACTTTACTTTTTCTTACATGGGTTTTAAAGTTTGTCCTTAAGGGGTGTGGGTTTGGATTATGTGGGTAAGAGGTTTGTCATTCCTCTCAACCACCAATTTATTGTTGATTGGGATTGAGGTTTGACTTGTGATGTGGAGTTGATAATAATTGATGTTGCATCCGTACATGGAGCCACCTCACACCCTCCTCTCTCCCTTTTATATTTATGTAGAGTTTATTTGTTTGTTTGGGGGTTACTTCATTGTGATTTGTTCTCTTGTATTTTTGGAGTTGGAGGATTTTGGAGTGGTTGTTGAATTTTTGGAGCTTGTTGGAGTTTTATTGAGCTTGAAGGAGCTTGGTATGTGAATCTTTGATCAAACTCTACCATGGAAAGGTAGGAGCTACACCCTTGTTTTAATTGTTTTCTCTTAACTGTGTATATTTGTATGTTATTGAATGTTTTGGTATGTTTGTTGGGTTATTGGGTAGATTTTCTAAGTATAGGTAGTCGGAGAAGGCTATGGGGATCTTATATGTAGTGAGGCATAAGATTTTATTTCATGTTTTGGAGGTAGTTGGGTTGGTGCCCCACATTAGATACGAGAATGCTTGCATTTCTTACTTGGATCTTTGGAGGGAAACATAAGAGATTATAGGGAGGCATAAGAGTTGTGTAGGGGTTTTGAGATGTATATTGGAGGGTTTTTTAAGGTGGGAAACTAATCCCATTAGGAGGCATAAGTGATCTACCCATAGATCCTTGCTCCATGGGATTTTCATTTTCAATCCTTGTATATTTTGTTAGTTTCCTTATTTTGATAGTATTTTTTATTGATTGTATTTTGAAATGGTTGTGACATATTTGTATTATGATGTTGAATCTTTGTAATAGTTTCCATGAGTTGGATCCATTTTTTATTGCATTATGGTTGGGGCTTAGGGGCCAATGAGGAGGATAGCTTCTTCTCCTCATTGGATTATTGGTTGGGTGGAGAGTGTTGCCTCTCCCCCAATTTTGTTTATGTGATCAAGTGAATACATGGTGGAGATCTTATTAGAGATTTGGAATTTAGGAGCATTTGTTGTAAGCCTAAAATAAACCCTTCCTTGTGAGAAAATAATTTTTTGTAATTGGGTAAGTGCACAAAGTTGGGGGGCCAAAAAGTGGATAAAAACCTAAAAAAAAAAAATGCGTATGCATTCTATTATAATGTGATCAAATTTTAATTTCTTAGGTTTGGGATTTACCAAACCATAATGCATACGTGTTATAACACATATGCGTTATGTCTGCTATATATAAAAAAAGAGGTCCGAGCCTCTATCATTTTATCTCCCTCAAATGTGAGTTTCATAGCTTAATCGTGCCCTTGTGTTTTTGTCATTTATCTGGATCTCAAGCTCAAAGGATCGTTTCTGGATCACTGGGAAGATCTGAATTGACGATGACACCACCGAAAAGAGGTAGGAATTTTTTTTTCTCAAAATTGCATTGAAATATGATAATTATAAAGTACAATTTGAATTAAATAATTTTTGTTATTTTTACAGTTCGAGGTTGATGGAATCAACCACAACCAAAAAACTATTGATCTTGTCATCCATCCCAACCCTCCCATAGTTTCTCAACATACCCCCAGGTAGTAAAAAAATTTAGTAGCCCACATAGTTGAAAAAAAAATTGAAATTAAGGATTTAATCAAAAGAACGAGGGATTCATAATCTACAAACCCCCACCCGCGCCTCTCTTGCAAACACATTGGAGGCATTACTCACTTAAGTTAATGTAGAAATGGGGAAAATTGATCATTGGAAAACTTACAGAGAGGGCTGTAGGGTTTATTATTCCATCAAATTGTCATATGTTGATCTAAAGAAAAAAGAAATTACAAAATACCTCAGATGCACCTTATTCATGGACCCCCCTGTACTAATTTTCCCTGTTATGTTATCATAGAAATGGTCTCCCATCCATTGTGGTAATAATAATTTGATTTAAAATAATTTTTGGGACCTATGGTGGATGGTGTTTGGTTTTCCACCTTGCAATAACAATGAGGTGCCATTATACTTTATGAGGAAACTCTATTGTGAGTTTATCCTCAAAGAGATTCTAAATTATTTTGATTTCTAAGATTTCCAGGGCTGAGGAAAAGGATCGGCATAAGATCGACCCAAGTGCACAACATGCACCTATTCATCAGGGTAGAGTCCCCGTGTAGATGCCCCCCCTCGCCCTGAGACTTTCCCTCCAGTAGTGAAGGAGACAATAGAGATTGATACACTCCACGTGCTTCAGGGGCTATATACGACCCTTGTTCAACATACGAGGGAGATTTCTAATCTAGATGTTTTATGAAGGTACATAGAGTATTCCCTCAGGGAGTACTGGTATGAGTCCACATATTTTCTCGTCATGTGGTAGCATATGTTTGGGGCGTGAGGTGGAGGATACTTTCATGTGTACTGATTTGGGTAGAGTTGGTGCTAGGTGTACACATGATAATGTCACTATGTCAAATGTGTTTTTGAGTGAGACATTTGGATTACAGTCATTGACAGTCACCTTCATAGGTGTTTGTTATGTTTTATTATGTGTGTTACAAAAAGTGTAGAGTAATTGATTTACTTATATATGTTAAAATTTTCAAATGATTGTATTTGTACATGTACATGCATTGATATTACAACGTGTGGGAGGAGCATCTTCATCCCACCCACAGGCGGAGAGCAGCATGCATACACATACATTCATAGAGGTAATTTAGCATGTTAATTGTGTAAAATTTTCACATACATGCACACGCACACACACACACACACACACACACACACACACACACACACACACACACACACACACAAATTTTGAAGTCAAATATATGTATGTTCTTCTATGTTCATCTAACTCATGTCATACATGTTTGATAAAGATGTTGAATTCACTGGATACCCCACCATCTCTGCGACATGTAAAGAAAGGTGGTGTTTTCTGTGATTTCATCTGTGCAACAAATCACTAAGGTATTCAAACAACATGTAAATTTTCTTAAATTTCTCATGTAATTCATAGTATGTTAAATTACATGTTAGTAATGTATTTCATTGTAGAATTATTAAATTATGTTAATAATGTCCTTCATTGTGTATATGAAGGAGTTACCTGTGATAGGTAGCTAGCCCTTGTTCATTTGATTCATAGGCATGGCGGGGTAAAATCAATAGTTCTATATTGATAAAATTAGTTAAACATATTACCATTACACATACATGTACTTAGTTTTATTTCCACTAACTCTAATGTTAGATTTTCTAATCTTATGTGTATGTAAGGAACTTCAACCCCCTCCATTTTTAATTTGAGGGCACAAAATCTTCCATCTCGTCATCTTTGTACTCCAGGAGATCCCGATGACTCATCTAAGCGTGAGATGTAGATTCGGCATGATCGAAAACTTTCGGTAAGTTTGTGTATTTATGTAAATAATTTCATTTTAGCATGGTCTTAAATACATGTTGAAAACATATATAAATTAAGTTTTGATAAAAAATATTGTTTTGCATTTACGATCTCATCTACAAGTGAGTATTCAGCGGAAGAGGACTTGTAGCATGGGCTTAGATGATCTAAAGTCATCTCATATATCTCCATCTTAGTCTAAGAGATGAACTTCTTTGAGCAAGACCAAGAGAGGGATATATTTTGATGATTAGGAAATATATATGTCTTACATGACATTTTTTGTATGCCTATGTTCATGGCATTATATGCGATGCCTATATGGCATTTGAACTTGATGGTATATGACTTATTTGGGCATTTTTTATATTTATTATGCACATTAAAATACTATTTGCAACTTGATATTTTTGTATGAGACCTTACATTTATGAGATTATTTTTGCATGAAACTAAATATGATATGCACTTAACAAAATTTAAGACATTATGGATTACTTTTTTCATTTATTGGTGATGTACATGTACTAGCATTTTCAATGTATAAATATGCATCAAAATTTGGAAACCAATGTTTATATAATGTATGTATATAAAGAGTTACCCAATCTGAGTAATTATTCATTCAATTTATCCAATGTGTATATTTGTATTTACCTTACTTGCACTTATTCTTGCTCATGGTCCTCTTTGTATTGGTTCCTATCTTATCATGCACCTACTACATTCTTCAATGCTTCTTAGTCTTCTCCCTATTAAAACACCTGAGAGTCATCACAATTTGATGCCACGAGCTTCATTTGTTGATATTTTTAGAATGTCTCTCCATATGCATTACTCCAACTCTTGATAATGTCTCTATATGCAATCACATTCTAATTTTGACACTCAATGATTCTCAATTGTCTAATCCTATCCAATTTGTGTTATTAACTTTAAATTTGTATTCATTTCAAGCTATTTGGAAAATCACATCACACCCTTCACTAGGATTGATGACTACCCCTTTATTTTTGAAGGGTGCTTTTGAAAGCATCCATTTATTTATTATAGCATAAAAATATCATTGAATGGAAGTTCACTAAGCCTCTAGGCTAGCTAACTCACATTCAAAAACTAAACGAGAAATATTTACTCGGTGATTTATAACTCCCGTGTGTTCTTATACACTCCCCTATCAAATTCATTCTTAATCCAATCTATTCATTAAACAAGAACTCCTAGATGAGGTTTTGAATCTTATGATATATTTCTAGGTCCCACGAAGTCTGAGAAATCACCTCTCGAAGATATAACATGTTTTGGTCTCAGGGCTCTTAAGGGACTATGTTTGGATGAGGTAGCCCAAAAGCACTGGGAGTGTAGGGAACCAAAAAAAATCCTCCCCTAGTATTTACCTAGCCACCCCGACATGTTGGCATATTCCGTTTAGTGCCAAGAGCTTCCATTTGTAAAGTATTGCGTCTAGAAGTCTTACACTGACTCAAACTGTAGTATTTCACGTGTTTGCAAAAAATAGGACAACGAGAGAACCGAATGGAGCTGGATAAAACTGTGAGAGGATTTTATAGAGGGTCCTGACATGGAGGTCTTAGATCTAACGAGACATCTCTAGGTGCCATAGAGTCTGAGAAATCACATGTCAAAGATATAGCATGTTTTTCTCTCCGGGATATTAAGGGACTATGCTCGGACAAGGTAGCCCGAAAGCGCAAGAATCATAGGAAACCAAAAATAATCCTCAAATAGAATTCAATAGGCCATCTGGATGTGTTGGCATATACGGTTGTGTCCCATGAGCTACCGTTTGCAAAATATAGTGTCTAACAGCCTTACACTAACTTAGACTACACTATTTTACGTGTTTGCAAACAATAGAATAGCAAGAGAAATGAATGGAGATGGATGAAATCACGAGATTATTTCATAGAGGGATCCATCATGGAGGTTTTAGATATGAAGAGACATCTCTAGGTGCCACTGAGTTCAAGAAATCACCTGTTGAAGATATAACGTGTTTTGGTCTCAGGGTTCTTAAGGGACTACGCTCGAATGAGGTAGCCCAAAACCACGAGGAGCATAAAGAACCAAAAAAAACCTTCCACTAGTGTTCACTAAGCCATACAAATGTATTAGTGTAGATGGTTTGGTCACACATGCTACCATTTGCAAAATATAGCATCTGACAAGCCTTAGACTGACTCATATTACACTATTTCAAACATTTTCAAACAATAAGACAATGAGAGAACTGAATGGAGATGGGTAACACCGTGAGATTAGTTTTTAGAGGTCCCCGATGTTTATCTTTCTGATATGATGAGATGTCTCTACGTACAACGGAGTCTGAGAAATCACTTGTCAAAGATATAACATGTTTTGGTTTTAGGGCTCTTAAGGGACTACACCTGGACGAGGTATCCCAAAAGTGCGGGGAGCGTAGGGAATGAAACAAAATGCTCCACTAGTGTTCAAAAGGCCATCAGGACGTGTTGGTGCAGAACGGTTAGGTCCCACGAGCTAACCGTTTGCAAAATATAACATCTGACACCCTTACACTGACTCAGACTACACTATTTTACATGTTTGCAAACAATAAGACAAGGAGATCACTGAAAAGAGATGGAAAAAACCAAAATACCATTTTATATAGAGCCCCAACATGGAGGTTTTGTATTTGAAAAGCCATCTCTAGGTGCCATGGAGTATGGGAAATCACTCGTCGAAGATATAGCGTGTTTTGGTCTTAGGGATCGAAAGAGACTACGCCCAGACAAGGTAGCCCGAAAGCATGGGGAGTGTAGAGAATGAGGAAAAGCCTCTAATATTGTTCACTAGGCCATCCAGATCTGTTTGTATATATGGTTTAGGCCCACGAGCTACCATTTGTAAAATATAGCATCTGACAACCTTACATTGACTCAAACTACACTATTTCGCACGTTTCAAAAAAATAGGACAACGAGAACTCTGAAAGATCATGGAAAAACCATAATAGGATTTTGTAGAGGGCCTTGACATGGAGGTTTTGGATTTGATGAACTGTCTCCAGGTGCCACGGAGTTTGAGAAATCACTAGTAGAAAATATATTGTGTTTTGGTCTTAGGGCTCTTAACGGTCTACGCCCGAATGAGGTAGCTCAAAAGCACGAGGAGCATAGGGAACCCAAAGAAAGCCACCAATAGCATTTTTTATTCCTTCCAAATGTGTTGATGTAGATGGTTTTGTACCAGAAGCAACTATTCGTAAAATATAACATATAGCAACCTTACATTGACTCAAACTACACTATTTCACACGTTTGCAAACAATAGGACATCGAGATAAGGAAATAGAGATGGATAAAACCACAAGAATATTTTGTAGAGGGTCTATACATGGAGGTTTTGGATCAGATGATAGGTATCTAGGTGCCCCCAAGTCGGAGAAATCACCTGTTGAAGATATAGCGTGTTTTTGTTTCAGGTCTCTTAAGGGACTACGCCCTGACGAGGTATCCCGAAAGCACGAGGAGCATTAGGAACCAACAAGAAACCTCTAATAGCATTCACTAGGCCATCCATATGTGTTGGAAAAGATGATTTTGTCCTAAGACACACCGTTTGCAAAATATAATGTCTAACAACCTTACACTGACTCAGACTACACTATTTCCTGTGTTTGCAAACAATATGACACTGAGATCACTAAAAGGAGATGGAAAAAATCAGAATAGGATTTCGTAGAGGGGCTCGATGTGGTGTCAAGGAGTCCGAGAAATCACCCATCAAATATATAGCATTTTTTGGTTGGATAACCTTTAATAAAAGTATATTTTACAAAAACTCATATAACTTGAACAAATGACCTAAATTTGACCTAATTTTTTGTAGGAAGCATCATGACACCTTTCTCTATCATCTCCCATAATTTATAGAAAATAATATTTCTACTTTTTTGTATCCCATTTCATTTTAATGCTATAATAGTGCATGCTAGAATAGTGTAAGGTTGTCCAATGGAATATTTTTCAAACGGAAGCTCTTGGCACTAGACTGATTACACCAACACGTTGGGGTTGTAGACACAAAAATTGGGTCACACTCCCCTTTGTCCCATTTTAAATAACCAACTTAAACTTGCTCACCTAACCATGACCCTTTTACCCCACATTAATATTAATTTAATTATTTACAATTAAAGTAATACCCATGCTCATAGTATTCATTATTTAATTACCTTAATTAAAACTAATTTCCACCTCACCTAGACACCTCACCCCACCACCTCACCTAGAAAATTATTCATAAACCTATTCTTAGCACTTTTTTCCTTTTACTAGGACTCAATATTCAATCACTATAACTAACTAAGACTTATTCCTACCTACCTTAATGAAGTAAGACTTAGTGGAACCCTAAAATCGCATGCATATTCTCCCTCTAACCACATTTCTGCTCATTGAAATGTAACATTCTGTTTTGATCCACAAGAATAGATAGAGCTGGCCCAAAAATTTTCCAAGATCTGGAATTTTTAGTAAACCTAGGATCTCCCACCTTAACCAATGTTGGTCAAACCCTAAACCAACACCGATCACCCTAAACCATTATCGGTTACTATATATTCATTTTGGTAACCTTGCTTGATAGGTTTGCCACATTCTTGAGTTTTGAAACAAAGGATATCTACATGCAAGAAATAACCAAATCCCTTTCTCACATCCAGACAACCATATCCAGCACCAAGACTGATCCAAAGGTATTTGCATTGATGGTATCATTCTGGGAAGCACTACCGTAACATTAAGCACCATTCCACAGATCAACCTTCACCAAAATATTCAACCATTTCTCCACCAATATAGGCAATCAGAACCCTTCTAAACTCCAATTAAATTGGTTTTCTCCCTATGTCACTTGTAGTTGTGTTCTCTCTTTGCCTTCATCCATTCATTTTATTACCTATATCTATCCTTCAGTTCTCTCTCTATCAACCACCCACTCACACCCAACATAAACTTCACAAAAACCTATCCCAAAACCGCCTCCCTCAAGTAGACTTCACAAACACCCTCTTTGTGCAATCACAGAGAGGGACCCAAAACGTGTTCTAAAACATCTTCCAGCTTACCACACTCATCGACACCAGTTAACCCTAACCGTGATGAATTCACCTTACACCGACATAGGTCTCCTTAATCAATATCAGTCACTATGAATGTCAACCCAACCTAGCAACTCAACCCTCAACCTACCCTAAACCTCACTCAAAACCTTACCACACCTATCTTGGACCTGTCACCTCACCCTCCCCCCCCATAGAGACCTTTCCAACTCCCCATTCCAAGATAGAAGAGAGCCCAAACACCCTCATACTTGGCTCCCTTACCACTTTCCATAGTGATCGATGTCGGTCACCCTAAACCGGTATCAGGTCATACAGGTAAGTGCACTAAGTTGGAGGTGCAAAAGGGGGGTCTTAATTGGACTCATGTTTCTTAAAAAAAAAAATTGCAACTTGTTCGAGTTTTTTGAAATAGTTATGCTAAAAATTGGAATATGTTGTAGAAATAGGAATCGTAACATATGAGTCTAGTTTCTAAGCTACTAAATTTTATTAAAAACAGGTAAGTTTAAGTGGGGTCAAACAACTAAAATACTAGAAGATGCTCTTGTTTTTGTTAAAAAAACATAACAGAGTGAATTTCATGCCCCCCACCTTTTTTTGAGCACCATTTAGTATTTTTGAAAACCCTTTGGTAGAAAGATAGCTAGGAGCATCTAGTTTGGACTCCATTTTTTTAAAGCTTTTTTTAAAGAATTATTTTTTATTTATGATTTTTATAGTACGAAAATTTTATGTTTTGAGAAATAACGGAGCTCCAACGGTGCCCCCCCACCCCAACTACCTAAAAAAATATTGAATTTTTTTTTTTTTTTGAATATGTATAGAATTATGCCTAGTTTGGGCTAGTATAATTTTTTTTAAAATTTCGATCACAAAAAAAAGATACACAATGAAAAATAGACATATTTACACTTAAAAAAATAGCTATAAAAAAGGCATAGTTAGAAAATAAATATTATGGAAACCTTATATTAGTCAGAAAATATGAAAATTTATATTTTTAGAAAGAATAAACTCTACTCTACGTCGTGGTATAATTTTTTGAAAATGGAGCGTTTGTTCTATTTTAATTTATCATAGAGAAAGTGGTATTTTTACATTTTCTTGTAAAAACATGTTGTTTACCGTGTTTGTGCAGGTCCATGCCTCAGGCTTAGGGATCCATACCCGGATCCCAAGCCTTGAGGAATGGGCTTGGCAAAAGAGAAAACATAAAATGTGTATGCATTATAACATGTACACGTTACATGACACATACGTGTTTTTATTTTTTATTATATATAGTGGCCCCCCCCAATGTCCCTTTCATCTCTTTCACAGGAATTATGCAAACATTCTGTTTTGTTTGCAATTTTCTCTACATTATTGCAACCGATTTTTTAGTAGTTCATTTTGTCCCCCTACCCCACTAGTTTATTTTTTATAATCATGGATGATAAACATCGAGCTAAGGACAAGAGGAAAGTCATGAACAAGACATCAGAGAAATTAGAAGAGAAGAGAATAAATAAATTGAAGAGAATGGAAAAAGTTTGAGAAGGTGGAAGGTACATCTGCTATATCAAATGTAGCTAATGTATTAGAAATTAGGGATGAAATACATAATGAAAATATAGAGAATAATGATTTTACAATGAATAATTATATTGAATTAAATGATAATGTTGGTATGGATGAAGAAATTGATATGAATCCAATTGTTGAACCCTTACTTGAGAATCCAAATGTTAACCCTGAAATCTGTATGAAAGCACTGAATGAAGAAAATAACCTTGTAAACGAATATTCACCTCTAAGAACACCTCCTTCCATTTTGCAAAGAAAACTAATTCACTTAACTGAAAATTGATCAAAACATTATAAAACCAATGCCTAAAAAAATGTCTGAAAGAAATGTGAGAAGAAAAGCTAGTGGAATTTGAGATAATTACTTTGAGAATTTAAATGACACATAAATATGTCAATTATTTGTTTCATTAATGAAATTAATTGAGATGGGACCTATAATTAAGACCTTGGGGTTAAGAACATCTAATGTTGTTGATCAAAATTCCTCAATTGTTGAAAACATACATAAAGCATACCAAACTGTAGGTGGCAAAAGACACACCAAAGATAGTAATGCTACATGACATGCACTATCTAATTGTATAGTAAGTGATAAAATATTTAATAAACAATTGATTAGAAAAACAAGTAGTACTTTGAAGCTAAATAGAAAAATACTAATGAAAGCAATAGAGAGACGTAAACATTTTGAGTCAATCAACAACACTGACTATTGGGCTTTCTCTAGTAGACTTCAACGAAAAGACAAGTATGTAAGGCACACACATAGAGCTCTATGGTTGGATGAATATTTCAAGTTAAGAAAGGACACATTCCCACTTGGTACTATTATTTCAGTAGTTTACTTCATAGAGAATTACACATTGTAGCCACAAATGAAGGTTCAGCCTTAATATTATAACTCAGTGCAAGTTTCTATTTTCGTGCATATAATGATCATGCACATTCTACAAAATATGTACAAGGGTGTTTCCAATTGTTTTATGTGAACTTGAATGAGAGGAACATTATTTTCGATCAACATTACATTTGGTAAGACAACTACACATCACAATTCAAGAATACACGGATGTTTTATTGGTTGAGAAGGATGCACAAAGAAACAAATGTATAACATATCTGAAGTTTTACTAAGGCAAGGTATGTAAAAGAAGAGCATGATGGTGCAGGAGCATGTGTGAAAAGAGCACTTGCAAGAGAAGAGTTAAAGTTTAAGGATGGTGCTAAATTTAGAGATGTAAAAAACATTGTTGATTGGTGTGTTAATAATATGGGCCATGAATCTCAAGAGAGATCAATGGTTCATATATATTTTTGGTTGATAGAGGAACAACACCTAGAAAACTTTGAAGATTATATGACAGTTGCTGAATCAAGTGATATGCACCCATTCTATAAGTCAGATGCAAATGCTTGGACCATTTATACTAGGTGAATGACATGTTTTTGTATATCATGCATTTATTTGGCATGGAATGAATGTGAGTCACGGAAGTGGGTGGATGAATGGAATTGTAGATCTCTAATTCCACTCAACACACATCAAGTTCCATGAGCATTACAAGTTACAGGGTCTTCAGATCAAATGACAACATCACCTGACATTGGACAAGTCTCTGATTAAGTACAAAAAGGTACATACATATATGTACATGCCATGTTTTAGATTTATAAATTATTAAATGGTCAACTCTTAATGTATTTATAAATTGACTGAACAATATTACTTTGTGATACATAGGGCACATTTTTGTAGTTATTGCAACGAAATTTAACGAAGAGGGAACATACTACTTCTTATCTCGTTGTGTAGAGGAGAAAAATATTTGACTTCCACAGTCATTGATGGTGAAGACCTTAAGAATCCCACAGTATCAGTGGTAGTCACTGGAACTTGGCTTCGATAATATCCTATCAAACAATCAAACATTTAGTTATTTGAATACTATGAACTCCATCAGAAGATACTTTACTATTCACATTTGGTCCGTCCAACATAAATCTGTGGAAGGTTCGTGAATTAGATCATGAGGCAATTATTGCTACTGTCAAGAATAGAGTTGATCCTTACAGTTCATTGGATTGAATTTGCAAAGGTATGTTCTTCATGAATTTAATTTGAATATTTACTTAAATGATTTTGTTTAAATTTTGTATGATTTAATATTCTATTTAGTTTCTTACTAACATGTTTATGTAGGTTAGTGGTGCCAAAACAGATTCCACCTTCACGTGGTTGGCACTATCAGTAGAAAAATTTTTATTCTCGAAGCCAAGTGAAGCTAAGAGAAAATAAATAATAGAAAGGAAAAAAAAAATCTCATTTCACCACCTATATTGTAAAAATATCTTAGTAAAATTCTCATTTCACCACCTATATTGTATGAACCACCTATATTATTCAAGTGATTGGCAATGGAAAAATTTACACTGACTCAGTCTAAATGGAGATGGAGAAAATCATGAGAGGATTTCATAGAGGGCCCTAATGTGGAGGTCTCAAATATGATGAGACGTGTCTAGGTGCCACAGAGTCTGAGAAATCACCCATTGAAGATATGGCATGTTTGGGCCTCAGGGATCTTAAGCAACTACGCCCGAACGAGTTAGCCTGAAAGCACGGGGAGCATGGAAAACCAAAACGAAGCCTCAACTAGCATTCATCTTGCCACCGCAACGTTTTTGATGTAGTTGGTTCGGTCCCACGAGCTTCCATTTGTAAACTACAATGTATGACAACCCTACACTGACTCAGACTGCACTATTTCGTTTGTTTGCAAACAATATCATAGCGAGAGAACAAGATGGAGATGGAGAAAACTATGACATAATTTCATAGAGGGCCCCAACATGGAGGTCTTGGAGCTGATGAGATGTCTCTAGGTGCTACGGAATCTGAGAAAACACCCATCAAAGATATGGCATGTTTGGGGGCTTAGGGATCTTAAGTGACTATGCCCTAACGAGGTACCCCGAAAGCATGGGGAGCCAAAAATAAGCCTCTAATAGCATTCACCTAGCCACCTGGATGTGTTGGCATAGTTTGTTTGGTCTCACGAGCTTCTATTTGCAAACTATAGCCTCTGGTAGCACTACACTGACTTAGACTACACTATTTCACATAGTAGAAAACAATAGCACAACGAGAGAACTAGATGGAGATGGAGAAAAAAAATGAGGGGAATTCATAGAGGGCCCAAACATGGAGGTTTTGGATCTTATGATACATGTTTAGGGTGCCACAGAGTCTGATAAATTGCCCATAAAATATGTGGCGTGTTTGGGCCTCAGGGCTCTTAAGTGACTACGGCCGGATGAGGTAGCCTGAAGGCATGGGAAGTGTGGGGGAACCAAAATGAAGCCTCCATTAGCATTCACCTAACCATCCTAATTTTTTGAGGTTGTTGGTTCAGTCCCACGAGCTTCCGTTTGCAAACTACACTTTCTGGTAGCCCTACACTGACTCAAAACTATACTGTTTCATGCATTTGCAAATAGTAGCACAACAAGAGAACCAAATGGAGATGGAGAAAAACCATGAGGTGATTTTGTAGAGGGCCCAAAAAATGGAGGGTGTTGGATCTTACGAGACATCTTTAGGTGCCACGGAGTCTGATAAATCACCCATTAAAAGATGTGGCGTGTTTGGACCTCAGGGCTCTTAAGCGACTACGCCCAGACGAGGTAGTCCCAAAGGCACAAGAAGTGTGGGGAACCAAAATAAATCCTCCAATAGCATTCACCTAGCCATCCTGATGTTTTGAGGTTGCTAGTTCGGTCCCATGAGCTTCTGTTTCGCAAACTATAGTGTCTGGCAGCCCTACATTGACTCAGACTGCACTATTTCACGCATTTGCAAATTGTAGCACAACAAGAGAACCAAATGGAGATGGAGAAAACCACAAGATAATTTCATAGAGGGCCCTGATGTGGAGGTCTTTGATTTGAGGAGTCATCTCTAGGTTACATAGATTCTGAGAAATCACCCATCAAAGATATGGCTTGTTTGAGCCTCAGGGCTCTTAAGCAGCTACGCACAGGGATAATGGGGAACAAAAATGAAGCCTACACTAGCGTAAACCTAGCCAACCCGATGTGTTGGTATAGTTGGTTTGGTACCATGAGCTTCCGTTTGTAAACTAAAACGTCTGGTAGCCCTACACTTACTCAAACTACACCTATTTCACGCATTTGCAAAAAAAAAAACACAGTGAGAGAACCAGATGGAGATGGAGAAAACCTCGAGAGGCTTTCATAGAGGTCCCTAACTTAAAAGTATCACATTTGATGAGATGTCTGTAGGTGCCATGGAGTCTGAGAAATCACCCTTCGAAGATATGGATTTTTTTGGGCATCAGAGATCTGAAGCATCTAAGCCCAAACGAGGTAGCCCGAAAGCACGGGGGAGCATTGGGAACCAAAAGGAAGCCTCCACTAGCATTCACATGGGCACCCTGACGTGTTGGTGTAGTTGGCTTTTTTGGCATCAGAGATCTTAAGCGTCTAAGCCCAAACGAGGTAGCCCGAAAGCACGGGGAGCATTGGGAACCAAAAGGAAGCCTCCACTAGAATTCACATGGGCACCCTGATGTGTTGGTGTAGTTGGTTGGAACAAACTACAACATCTGGCAGCCCTACACTGACTACGACTGCACTATTTTGCGCATTTGAAAACAATATCACAACGAGATAACTTGATGGAGATGGAGAAAACCACGACAGGATTTCCTAGGGGTCTTGATGTGGAGGTCTTAGATCTGATGAGAAATATA
Source organism: Taxus chinensis (assembly GCA_019776745.2). Lineage (NCBI taxonomy): Eukaryota > Viridiplantae > Streptophyta > Pinopsida > Cupressales > Taxaceae > Taxus > Taxus chinensis. The sequence goes on along the minus strand of CM034147.1, from coordinate 866,083,997 downwards.
TAGGTGCCATGGTGTTTTAGAAATCACCTATTGAAGATATGGCGTGTTTGGGCCTTAGGGATCTTAAACAACTACACCCAGATGAGGTTAGCCCAAAAGCACGGGGACTGTAGGGAACCAAAACAAGGCCTCCACTAGCATTCACCTAGCCACCCCATTATATTGGCATCATTTGTGCTATCTCATGAGCTTTCATTTGCAAACTACAACCTCTGACAGCCCTACACTGACTCAGACTGCACTATTTCGCGCGTTTGCAAAAAATAGCACAACGAGAGAACTAGATAGAGATGCATAAAAACCGCGAGAGGCTTTATTGAAGGGCCCTGATGTGGAGGTCTCAGATCTAATGATAAATATATAGGTGCCACCATGTCGGGGCCCTATAATAAATCCTCTCACGGTTTTCTCCATTTCCATCGGGTTCTCTCATTGTACTTTTTTTTGTAAACACGTGAAATAGTGCAGTCTGAGTTAGTGTAGGGCTGCCAGAGGCTGTAGTTAGCAAATGGAAGATCGTGGGACCAAAAAAACTACAAAAACATGTTAGGTTGGCTAGGTGAATGCTAGTGGAGGATTCGTATTGGTTCCCTACATTCCCCGTGCTTTCGGGCTACCTCGTCAAGGCATAGTCGCTTAAGATCCCTTAGGCCCAAACATGCCATATCTTCGACGGGTGATTTCTCGGACTCCATGACACCTAGAGAAATCTCGGAAGATCCTATACCTCCATGTTGGGGTCCTCTACAAAATCCTCTCACCGTTTTCTCCATCTCCATCTGGTTTTATCGTTGTGCTATTGTTTGTAAGTGGGTGAAATAGTGAAATCTGAGTCTGTGTAGGGCTGCCAGACGTTGTATTTTGTAAATGGAAGCTCGTGGGACCAAACCAACTACACCAAAACATTGGGGTGTCCAGGTGAATTCTAGTGGATGCTTTGTTTTGGTTCCCTATGCTCCCCCGTGCTTTTTGGATACCTCGTCTGGGCGTAGTCGCTTAAGATCCCTAAGGCCAAAAACAAGCCATATCTTGGATGGGTGATTTCTTGGACTCCGTGGCACCTAGAGATGTCTCATCAAATCCGATACCTCCATGTCGGGGCCCTCTATGAAATAATCTCTTGGTTTTCACAATCTCCACCCGGTTCTCTTGTTGTGCTATTGTTTGCAAACGCACGAAATAGTGTAGTCTAAGTCATTGTAGGGATGCCAGACACTGTAGTTTGCAAACGGAAGCTCGTGGGACTAAACCAACTACTCCAACATGTCGCGGTGGCTAGGTTAATGCTAGTAGAATCTTAGTTTTGGTTCCCTATGCTCCCCGTGCTCTCAGGCTACCTCCTCTGGGCGTAGTTTCTTAAGAGCCCTGAATGACTAGATTGGCTTAACAATGAATTTAATTGGGGTTTTTCTAAGAACAAATAGGAGTTATCAATTACCTAGTAAATCTTTCTTTTTTAGTTCTTGATGGGAGTCAGCTTGCCTACGGCTTAGTGACCTTCCATTCATTGATAATTTATGCTATGATAAACCCATGGTTGCTTTGAAAATAACCTTAAAAAGGATAGGGGTAGTCATTTATCCTAGTGAAGGGTGTGATGTGATTTCCAAATAACTTGAAATGCCTACAGTTTTAAAGGTAATAACACGAATTGGACAGGATTAGAAAATCAAGAATCATTGAGTGTCTGAATAAGAATGTCATTGCATCTGGAGACATTATCAAGCATTGAATTAATGTATGTGAAGAGACATTCTCAAAATATCAATAGATGAAAGGCATCAAATTTTGACAAATCTCAGGTGTTTTAATAGGAGAGAAGACTACGAAGCATAGAAGAATGTAGCAAGTGCATGATAAGATAGGAACCAGTTCAAAGAGACCATGAGAAAGAAGAAGCACAAGTAAGGTAAATACACATATACACATTGATAAATTGAATGAATAATTAGTCAAATTAGGTAACTCTTTATATACATACATTATATAAACATTGATTTCCAAAGTTTGATGCATATTATACATTGAAAATGCTAGTACATGTACATCACCAATAAGTGAAAAAATAATCCATAATGTCTTAAATATTGTCAAGTGCACATCAAATTAGTTCCATGCATAAATAATCTCAGAAATGTAAGGTCTCATACAAAATTATCAAGTTCCAAATAGTATTTTAATGTGCATAATTTAAATACAAAAATTTCCAAATAGGTCATATACCATCAAGTTCAAATGCCATATAGGCGTACATATAATGCCATGCACATAGGCATACAAAAAAAACATCATGTAAGACATATATATTTCCTACTCATCAAAATTTATCCCTCTCTTGGCCTTTCTCGAAGAATGCCCTCCCTTGGATGAAGATGGAGATCCATGAGATGACTTTGGATCGTCCGATCCCATGCTTTGAGTCATCTTCCCCTGAATACTCCCCTGTAGATGAGCCTATAAATACAAACAATGTTTTTTTTTCAAAACTTAATTTATATATGTTTTCAACATGTATTTAAGACCATACTAGAATGAAAGTCTTTACATAAATACAAAAACTTACCGCAAGTTGTCGATCATGCAAAATTTGCATCTCATGCTCAGATGAGTCATCGGGAGCTCCTGTAGTACGAACAAGGGTACAAAGACGTTGAGATGGAGGAGTCTATGCCCTCGAAGTCAAAATGGAGGGGGTTGAAGTTCCCTACTTACACATAAGATCAGAAAATCTAACATTAGAATTAGCGAAAATAGAACTATGTACATGTATGTACATAATGACAATATTTTAACTAATTTTATCAATATAGAACTATTGTTTTTACCGCGGCACACTTGTGAATCAAATGAATAGGGCTGATACCTTTCACAGGTAACTCTTACATAAACACAATGAAGGACATTATTAACATAATTTAATAATTCTACACTAAAAGACATTACAAACATGTAATTTAACATAATATGAATTACATGAGAAATTTAACAAAATTTACATGTTGTTTAAATACCTCAGTGAGTTGCTGCGTAGATGAAATCGCAGTAGCAACAACTTTATTTACTTGTCGCAGAGATGGTGGGGTGTCTAGTGAAGTCAACATCTTTATCAAACATGTATATCACGTGAGTTAGATGGACATACATTAACATACATATATTTGACTTCAAAACTAATACACACACACACACTCATATGTATGTGAAAATTTTACATAAATAACATTCTAAATTACCTCTGTGAATGTATGTGTCTGCATGGTGCTCGCCTCTTGTGGTCATGATGAAGATGTGCCTCCCACACACTGTAATATCAATGCATATACATGTACAAATACAATTATTTAAAAAATTTAACATGTAGAAGTAAATCAAGTACTCTAAACTTTTTATAACGAACATAACAAAACATAACAAATTTACCTGCAAAGGTGACACCGATGAATGTAATTCAAATTTGTCACTCAAAATGACATCTGACATAGTGAAATTATCGTGTTCACCCCTACCACCAGGTGTACCAAAATCAGTACACATGAAATATTGTCCTCATCGGGCCCCAAACATATGCTACCACATGATGAGTAAAGATGTGGCCTTAAGCTAATACTACCTAAGGGAATACTCTGTGTACCTCCACGAGCATTTGGCTTAGAAATCTCCCTTTTATGTTGAACAAGGGTCGTAGATAGCCCCTAAAGCTCGTGGAGTGTATCAATCTCTAATGTCTCCTTCACTACCTAAGGGAAAATCTCAGGGTGAGAGGGCTTATGTGTGGGTAATCTACCCTGTTGAATAGGTGCACTTTGTGCATCTGGTTGATCCTTTTCCCCATCCCTGGAAATCTCAAAAATAAAAATAATTTGGGATCTCGTTGAGGATAAACTCACAATAGAGTTTCCTCAGAAATTGTAGTGGCACCTCATTGTTATTACAAGGTGGAAAATCAAATACCATCCACCATCGGTCCCAATTATTATTAATCAAATTATTATTATGGGAAATCATTTACATGACAACGAAACAGGAAAATTAGTGCAGGGGTCTATGAATAAGGTGCATATGAGGTCTTTTGAAATTTATTTTTTCTTTACATCCACATATGACAATTTGTTGGAATAATAAACCCTACAACCCTCTCTATAAGTTGTCCAACGATCAATTTTCCTCATTACCGTGTCAATTTGAACAAGTAATGCATCCAATTTGTTTTCAACAATAATAAACCCTACAACCCTCTCTATAGATTGTGAATCCCTCATTGTTTTGATTAAATCCTCGATTTCAATTTTGTTTTCAACTATTTGGGATAGTAAATCTTCTTAACTACCCAAGGGATGTTGAGAAATTATGGGAGTGTCGAGAGGGATGACACGAATAACAGGGTTTGGTTGTGATTAATTCCCTCAACCTCTAACTGTAACAATAAAAAATATGTATTTAATTCAAATTTTAATCTATAATTATCATATTTCAATGCAATTTTAAGAAAATAATTGTGCTTACCTCTTCTTCGTGGTGCCATTGTCAATTTAGATCTTCCCGGAGATCTAGAAATTATCCATTGAGCTTGAGATCTAGATGAATGAAAAACCACGAGGTCACGGTTAAGCTATGAAACTCGTGTTTGAGGGAGATAAAATGATAGAGGCTCAGGCCTCTTTTTTTTGTTTATAGTAGGAATAACATGTACTCGTTATGTAACATGTATGCATTATAATGTGTACACATTATAATGCATACGTGTCAGGCTTCGATGATTCCCAAGACAAAAAAAATAAAATGCAAGTTCATTTTAGAAAAACGCATACATATTTTGCTTTTTTTTCAGATTCTTGTCCACTTTTTGGCCCCCTAACTTCATGCACTTACCCATACCTAAACTAACATTGGTCACCCTGACCGGTGTTAGTCTCTATGTAGGATAAAACTTATTCAGACTAACAACCAACCTATGCCACATAAAACAACCCAAACACCTTACCCAACTTTACCAAGACCCTGTCTGTGACCTACAGACCACCTGTGTTACCCACAACCTGACCTGAAACCATTACCTACACAACAGATTAGTATTTAATTAGATCGATACGGATAATAATATGACGAACCTAAATTAAAATGCTAGCACTAGATTCTTTTATTTACATGTTTGAGTTATTTTATATTAATTTATAAATAGTGGATTAATGGCCTTCTAGGAAGTATCACACTTGCCAGATCTACCATACACTAGGAAGTCCACTGTCATATACTATTTAACTCTCCTTTGTGGTCTTGTTTTGTATTTCAGGTAGTTACTCGTAGCCAAAAGGAAGCTCTCACATTCAACATTGGATTAAGAAGTTAGAACGCACGCAAAAAAATTTAAACCAACCATCACGATAAGTATTCATCTTTGGCCCACACCCTTATCTGTTTCATCAAATCCTTAAAGAAAATGGTGGAAAATTTTGGAACGCCTGATGGGAACCATCAAGGGTTCTTTTGCATTTTATTCATTCTTAGGTGAAATTTGTGTGTTTTTTCCCTTTTGAAAAGATTCCAAATTAATTTTCTCCTCTGGAATCTTCCCCCTCTTTATATTGTCTAAAATCAATTGTGTTTTTGTGCTTTATAAAGAGCACTTCTTTATTTCATTAGTATTGCATTAGTGAAAGAGCATCTCTCTTCCTATTCATTACTTGCTACATCGAATATCACATTTTGATTTGGGTTTAAAACACTTGCATGTCATTCTAATTTTTTGCATTATATCTCACATTAAAATTGAGGGAAACCTATACGCTGGAAGTCATGCCCAACTAATGGTTGATACAATTAAACCATAGAAAGCACTTACTTCTCTCTCTCTCTCTCTCTATCTCTCTCTCTCTCGCTCTCTCTCTCTCTCTCTCTCTTCCCAACTGCAAAAATTTTAAATTTACACATCTTCTTAAACAATATCCCACTCAGAAAGATACTGTCAACGATCACATTATCTTGAGGATTAATATTTGGCACCCAACTGGTTATGTATGTCTAGTCACCCACTAGAGGAAGAACCAACTCCACCATAACATAACCTGAAACCTCACCTTTTAGATTTCCTTTTCGTAGGATGCCTTCCCAACTAAAAAATCTTATTTTGAATTTACATGTCAGTATTAAATAGCATAAGCTAAAACCAACATAAAATTCACTTTTAGGACTGCGTGTTTTCTTAGCTTTGTTCTTGATTTGCGTTTTGAGGGTGTGAGGATACGATACTTCATTTTCTTTTTTTCGTTTCACACTCTGCCATCATATGTGGAGTATTCTAACTTTCTATGAGTGTGTCAGGACCCCATCTTATCATCCCTATACTTCTAGGTTGATTATTCATCTAATCTAAATTCACAAAAATCCATTTTTCTTCATTCTTCATATTTCATAGTAACCGACATCAGTTTCAATGACCGTTGTCAGTTTACATCTGACCACCATCGGTTTACCTAACCGGTGTCAGTTCCTTGTTCTTTTGGTTAGTTTACCCAAAGGAAACCTATCTCATCTTCTCCACTATTTAGAGTCTCTTTGTATCATTTTACTCTCTGTATTCTGATAATAGTCAACAAATACAACTTTTTGTATGACAGTCATCGGTTTCTACCTCATTTGCCGAAACTATTATTTTCTCAAAGTAACTAGTATCAGTTCTTGTAATCGTCATTGGTCACCCTTTTCCTTCATCTTTTACCCCTTAACTATCATCGGTTAGTGCAACTAGCATTGGTCAGTCTCTTTTTATTTTAGTCAAAACATTTACCAAATTTCCCTATCATAATCTATTTTATCCCATCTCTATTATTCCATGTGTCATTTATAGAGTACAGTTCACATGATATATGTTGATTCACATGGTTTTGACTCGTAACCAAACTAACTCCCTTGTATTTCACACCAGTTTTCAACCACTCTAACCTAGTCCATCATTGCCATCCATCTTGTCACCTATGGATCTGAATCAAATTTTCCCCATCACTACTGGAGATGAGGAGTTCGTAAGACTCCTTGATCAAAATTCAGGTGCCCTCCACTACTACCTTGCTCATTATTCCACCCAGGATTCCTTAGGATAGTTAATATACGTCATGCTTGTATCCATCCCCCCTACTCTAGAACCATGTTGTGTGTCAACTAGCACCAACTTGGTGATACCGTCATCCACTTTACCACCTGTGGTGTATCAGCTAGATCACACAACTGCTATACTTGTAACATCTATGTCATCTATCACACCTACGACATCAATTTTCTTTCTGACATTTGATTCAAGCATAACCCCATCTAAACCCACTACCTCACATATACCTATTACATCACAACCACCTGTGGTGTTGGCAACTTACACCCCTTTTCAAAACCTCTTCCTTTCTATCCCACAGTCCTTATCCCCAATCACCACTAGAGTTATTATGAATACTCCACCCACTTACACATGTTACCAATAACCCCCGACCTCAATCTATCCCTTATTCTGGATATGTTCCACCTACCTCTATTCCTCCCTTTTAGTTCTCATACTCAACACCACCATACAATAGCATACCACCCACCTCATACATTCAACATAAACCCCCTTTTTCGACAGGGGGCACCCATTCATCCTAACCTACTAATGACCTCATTAAAATGATGATGGAAAAGATACAGAGATTAGAAGCATCTATTTCTAGCTTCTGTAATTCTTTAACTTATGATGAAATCTATAACAAGCCTATCCATCCATCTATTCCCATTTTCCCCTACCCTATGCATTGGGAAATGCCTAAATTCAATCACTTCAACAATAAAGAAGACCCGCAACAACACTTACGGTAGTTCAAATATGGGTGCTACTTAATTGTCCACGATGATGCTTTGCTCCTACGAACTTTCCCAATGTCCCTAATAGGACCAACATTGGATTGGTATAGTGGACTACCTCAAAATTTCATTTATTCCTTTAATCAAGTAGCCCAATATTTCTTACACCAGTTTTCAATCAATGTTACCATGAAAGTCACTATGACTGATCTCTATTCAACCTAATAGTATGAAGACTAATCTATCGTTGATTTCGTTGTCTATTGATAGAGTCTTATTAACCAATTGACGTTCTAGCTACCTTAGACTGAACTTATTGAGTTCTTTACTAGAGCTTGTGCCAGACACATCTCACAAACTCTATAAGTCTAAACCTTCCAAACCTTTGATGAAGTGTTCACTAGGGAACAAAAACTTGAAATTCATGCCATTGAAGAAAAGAAAATCCAATTACGAAACAAGAATGCCCTGTTCAAATCAAACTATCCTTCTTCATATCAAAAACCACAGAGTAACTATTCAAAGCCTAAAGGATATGCCAATGTGGTAGTCCTCAAGGCATGAACACCTCATCCTTCTAATCAAGCCATACCTTCTTCCAATATTTCTCTCATTCATTCCTTTCAACTTCGGTGGGAGAAGCGGAAGTATACTTCAATTGGAGAGCCCTATTCTTTAGTCTAGGAAAACATTCTTAAATATAGAGCGATTACACATCCTCCCATAAAACCTCATACAGGTTTCAATCTTGCTCATCTTATGTCTGCATGGTATAAAGAACATGACTACTATAATTACCATCACATTAAAGGCCGTAGTGAAGGTAACTGCATAAATTTTAAGAACATTATCCAAGAGAGGATGGATAATGGTGACCTTGTTGTGGACAATCCAAACACGCCAGAAAATCAAAATTTTCACATCTTTAAAAATTATTTCGCTAATCATAAACCATCATCTAGTAAAAATAGTGAACCTTCATCAAAATACAATAATGTATGTGAAATCCACATAGTTTTTGATATTGTACCCACCGTTCCTCAAATACCACCTATTTCGTATATTGATGAAATTTTGGCACGATCTCCTTTACCCATAGACAAGCATACCTCTTCTAATCCTTCATCCATAGTGGAGTACCACTCATCTCCCCTACTCTAGTGGTGGAACCCACACCTTATACCAATTCCATTTCACAATCTGCCTCACAACCTACTGAACCGTCAACACTTTTAATTCTCCCATCCACATAAGAATCATCATCGCCTTCTCCTCCACCAAGGATGATGTCTACATCACTCCATATATTATCTCTCCTACCCATAGGAGACTCATGAGGCATACAACTACGTGTTGGTGGCAGTTACCCCTCAGCATCCTAAAACCCCATTGACATGATATCGACTCTTTTACCTATAGAGTCCAAGGCTAGCCAATTCCCTGTCACACAGACATATTTTATAGAGATTTCCACCCAACCAATTCCATCCTCTTCTTTAGTAGTCAATCAACATTGACCATACCTATTGAAATGACCTCTTCATCATCATCCCTTCCTATATCCAAATCTCCATCCACAAGTAAAACCATTCATAAACCTCAAAACCTACCCACACCTATCTCCTCACCCATATCTAGACCCATCACTACTTTGGGTGTCATGCCGACATCAATCCTTAATCACCCACTTATCAAATTGGACTTAGCTACATCTTCCCAATCCCACACAAGCATTATTACCCAGCCTAAAAGGAAAACCCAATGTTCTTGGCCATGTACACTGGTCTCATCTACCACACCTTTGTCACCTTCCCCCCTTCCGTCCATCCTAGGGCCCCATCCATCAACCCTAATAAAAAAATTCCCTACCCAAGTCCATTTAAAATCTAAGCAAACTACTACTACATCATAAGCCTTTGTTACACCTCATTCACCCAAAAACCAAACCTCCTCATCCTCACCCGTGCACTTCTTGCCATATATACCTCCACCAGGTACTATAACCACAACCTTACCTATACAAATTCAACCCATGCCATCTATCCAACCTCTACTAACCACCACAACCACAACATGGTTTCCCCCATGGGTAACCTGTCCTCTACCACCATCTTCTTTCCCTTCTATAATCCATACTCCTTTGTCACCTTTACCCAAGAAGGTGAAACTCAAAGATAAGAATCCACTACGCTCTAATAAGATAGTCAAACCAACAAAACCTTTCGTTGCCAGCTCTTCTACCCCACCTTTACCCAAGCAAATGCTAACAAAGCATAAGACCATTCCACTTATTAAAGTAGTAGACCAACCCATTTCCCCTCCAATAAATCATGTTCCCTCACTATCATCCACACCTCTACCCAAACCCACACTCGCTTCCCATTGTGATCCATTAGTGGGGTCCTATGCTAACATTTTAACCAATCTCTTATAGAATTCCATCATCACATTACCGCCACTTTGACCTTACGGTCCTCTCAAACCCAAACCAAAAGAGTTTGATGAAACCAAAATTTGTGCATATCATCCTGTGCTAGGACATGATGTAGAAAATCATAAGGCTCTAAATACCATTCTTCTCCAACTTTGTCCTCCTGAAAAGAACTTCAAATATGATGACCTTATTCATGAGGAACATGTTCCACCTTCACCTATCACCACACATAATCATCCTTTACCCATTCAATGATCAATATCTCTACCCCCACAACCATTTTTCCCACCTCCAAAATTTGAGATTAAAATGGTCCGTATTAGAGAGTTGGCTAAATCAACACCCAAATGTCAGTGCACCCTACTCATTTCACAAGGCTCTTATCCACCACTAGGATTTTTCCCCTCATGTCATTATACCTTTCATGACACACCCTCTCCATCTACCTCCCCTTAGATTAACATGGTTCGCATTGCTACACATGTTCAAAAAAGATAAAGCCAAAGAAAAAGCAACTAGCCCATCAACCAATCCTGTACCCAATATACCATCTACACCCGCACACAAAATCACCATCCATGGATCTACATACCCTATGTTTGATGGGGTTACCCATCACGTAATGATAAAAAGTTACATCAGTCTCCTCTAAATATGTCTTTGTATATTCTCGTCCAAACTTTTGAATCCCACAGACAAGCCCTTATCGACGTTTTACAATCCATTGAAGTTTTACCCAATGAACCCACACCAGTGGCCTCGATTATCACCCCTCACCATGTGGCCTCACTAAGAAAATCATCTCCTTCTTCTATCCCCATACCCGCTCCTCAAGTCGCCACCCTCAGATTCTCTGATGAAGAGATTGTACCTCTCTAGTCAGATGACCTTGATCCCACCCTATTTATTTCTATCTATATCAATAACATACGTGTATGATGCATCATGATTGATGGTGGTGCTAGCATTAACATCATCTTCTCCCACACATACATTCAAATGCGTATCCATTCTAATTATATTTATAATAACCCCTTTACACTATGCTCCTTCAATGATGTCGTTACCTCCACCCATGGCACCATTATTCTTCATGTTTGCGTAGGCCCTCACACCATCTCGGAACTATCCTACGTCTTAGAAGGGGAGTTCCAGTATAACCTATTAATCAGAAAACCTTGGATTCACGTTATGGGTTGTGTCCCTTCAAATTTACACCGCTATTTAAAATTCAAACACGAAGGACATAAGTATACCATACCCACCGACGCGTCACCATTAAAAACTTGTAACATGTTGTATCAGCGCAACGATGTAGTTGTATCGGTCAAGACATCTGCCACTACACCCACTTCTACTTCACCCATGATCCCATTCACCAATGTTGCCACCACCTCTCCCACATCTAACTCCTTTATTCCTACTTCCCTCGTAGCCTCTACGACTGACTCATCTTCTTCTAAACCAACCACTGCCCCTCCTACCCAATCATCTAGTAAGTTGTCTATGCATGCCACCCACATATTAACTATTGATCCCTAAGAAGATGTTTTTCAATGCTTCACTTTGGGGGAGTACCACTTGTAAAATATCGATACATTCCTCACTCCACAAGAATATGTAAACCTACATCAACACTGTCATTATGACAACTGCATGGGTGAGTTATTCCCTTATGGTCCTCCCAACCTTTGCAATAACCTAATGTATGGGGGAGATGATATAACAACTTATTCACCTGAACCTCCATGCCAAACATGATTATTTTCATCCAACCTCCAATCCCTTATTAACTTCCACTTCACCCACACTTTCCTTCACCATTTCACATGGAAAGGATTTGGCTTCGGTTTTTCTGAACAAGGCCACCATACTATCATTTCATGCACCACCCATAAACACAATGATCATAGTGGCATTGGATTTTCCACATCACCTTCCAATAAGGCCCATGTCGACCTTATTGAGGAAGACAAATCTTCTCCACCCCATTCACCAATGTCACCATCTTGACCCACGAAGTCCATATATCCTAAATTTATTCCTCCTAACCTTTTTTTTTGTAAAATTTATTTCCCTCGGACCTCTAACCTATCAACATGATGCTGAGATTCCTTCTTCTCTTCCCTTCCTATATCCTAACATGATCAATGATGATACACCTTCGATTAATGTCATTAAATGTTTGGAAAATGAGTTTATCCTCGCCTATATGGGTGTGGAAGATTATTATATTCACCGATCATTAACCTCTGAGATGTAAACCACGTTGAATGAATTGACTATCGAAATCAACATTAATACTCGGGATGACCCGCACATTCTTAAGAGAGGTCAGTCTTTGGATGTTGCTGAACAAGAAGCTTTTACCTCTTCCCTTCAGGACCATAGCAACACTTTTTATTAGTCCTATGCTGATATGCCTAGTATTGACCCAAAAATCATGGTCCATAATATCGTAACCATTCCTTATGTAAATCCCATAAAACAAAAGTTGTGGAAAGTGCATCCTCCCATTGCTCTTTGGGTCAAAGAAGAACTTCAACGACTTCTCTCAGTTTCCTTCATCCTGCCCATTGACTATCCCAAATGGATTTCTAACATTTTTCCTTTCACAAAAGCAACAGGGGGACTCCAAATTTGCACATATTTCCATGACCTCAACCTATCTTGTCCCAAAGATGATTTTCCTCTACCAAGCATTCCCCAATTAGTTGATCTCACTGTCGGCCATGAAATACTATTGTTATCACCGAATCACAGCACCCCTGTGCATATACAAGTGCGTATACTTGAACTCACGGTGTGATTGGATAACATGGGTACTATCTCCAAGTTTTGGGACTTTCTACTTGAGATAGACCTCCAGAGAAAGATGGTTCTTGCTCCTAAACTACCTGCCACAATCTACTCTAATGCAGGATAAGCTAAATGTTCTAATCTAAATTTCTAAGGGACCAAGGAGAGAGAATGCATAAAATGAAAGCCTACACTAAAGCGGTGATACACCAGAAAAGGAGGGTGTGAGAGTAGTCTCCAAATGTGTGAAATACAGAGGGAAAGTGCACACTAGAAGAGGTGATGACAGTTCACCATAATCTAGCAAAAATGCATTCACAACAATATTCCAAGCATACACAATGATAATGAATCCCTGAAAGAACATAATAAATAGACACAATATTCTTATAGAAAGATTAAAGGGGCAAGAAGAACGCAAGAAAACACAACAGGGGAAGATACATCCACAAACTGGTATTTTATTGCTTCATGATATGCACAGTTCAATCTATTACAAGATAAGGGCCTGGATCACCATGCAAGGAGTCCACTACAAGGGCCTGCAACACACTGGCTTCACAAAGCAATTTTGGTAGAGCTTTGCTACCCAAAAAATCTCTCTTTATAATGAGCCCAACACTCCAATTTATAGAAAAAAGAGAAGGAAAAGAGAAGGGAAAAATGGAAATCCCGAAATCTATCCTTCAACCACCTATAAGAGGCATTAAATTAAGTGAAATGATTATACATTACTTGTAAAAGACTCCTCATACTGTCCCATGTGCTGCAGCAGAGAAATAATGATGACCATGCCTCTTAATTGCACTCCCAGCTACCAAATAAAACACTGTTCTGAACCCGGCCACGTTTTCTTAAAAATATCAATCAATTTTTGATCAAATCTAGATTTATTGATTTCTGTGCATCGGGCTCAGAACCAAAATTCCAACGGTACCGATTTTGTGCGATTTCGTTGAGAAATGCAAAAGTTATGGCCTCCTGAGTGCAGGCAGCTATTTTGGGTCTGGTAGGCGTTTTCTGTCATTTGACAGGAATGAGCATTGACTGACTGGAGCCGAATATGTTTATTTTATTTAAATATATCTAGCCTCATCAAAAATAAGAAATCCAATTTTGTGAAAATCGGAGCTCGGAATCAAAAGTTATGGCCGTTTGAAGTTTCCGGACCAAATGTTGACTTTTCTTCTTCTCCTTTGGCCGCTTCGGCTTTTCGCGTCCCACACGTCCCTTTGTCCCGAATGTCCCAATGCTAAAGTTCCCAGTTTCGGCTGAATCAGCCGGTTCACGTACTTTTGTCCCGCACGTCCCAAACTGTTTCGGGCTGCCTTGACTCATTTCACCCGGTTCGGCCGATTCGCGTACTTTTGTCCCGCGCGTCCCAAACTGTTTCGGGTTGCCTTGACTCATTTCGCCCGATTCGGCCGGTTCGCGTACTTTTGTCCCGCGCATCCCAAACTGTTTCGAGGACTAGGAATTAGCCTTTTTCATGATTTTTTCTGGCCCGAGCCTGTTTTTTGCAATTTTTCTTACCTTTTCTCAGAACTTGCTCTCTTCTTCTTGGACAGGGGAGATAGAAAAAATCTGAGGGGACCCTAGAAACATAAATTTTCACCCTGAATCAATATAATTTCTTGGGACTAAAGAATTTGATGCATGTTATCAAAATTACCTTGGGGGTAAATTGTGGATAACAACTATCACTCATGGACAGTTTCTTGGGTTATAATCAAATATTACTCGCTACAGAAGATCAACACAAAACTACCTGAATCACTCCTTGGGGGACCTTTTTCTATCGAGACATGCCTTTTAGCCTTAAAAACGTCGGTGCTACATATCAGCAAACCAAGACTTCTATATTCCATGACATCATGCATCACATATTAGAGGATTACTTAGATGACCTTCTCTCCAAATCCAAACATCATGCCAAACACCTGACAGTCCTTAAGGTCATCTTTGAATCCCTCATCCAATATTGTGTTCATCTTTAACCTAAGAAGTGTGTCTTTGTGGTACTTTTAGGAAAACTACTTGGTTTCATCATTTCTTGGCGTGGCATAGAAGTCAATTCTACTAAAGTGAAGGAAATTATCGAAATACCTCCACCTACTAATCTCCGTCAACTTCGAAGCTTACAAGGTAAGTTGCAATCTACTCTTCATTTTATCTCTCATCTTTCTGACCGTTAACCATTTCATCATCTCATCAAAAATGTTGTCTCCTTCAAATGTGATGATGAATGTCAAAAATTATTCGATGCCTTAAAACAATACCTTCTTCAATTACCAATTCTCATTCCTCCTAAGGATGAACAACCCTTTTAACTATACATTTCTGCCACTAACCATTCCTTAGGTGTCATGCTCGCTAACTGCGATGAGAGAAACAGAGAGCAAGTGGTTTATTTCATAAGTCGTACCCTTATAGAATATGAAACTCGATACACCCACACCAAAAAAAATTTCTTAGCCTTAGTTTTTGTCATGATTAAGCTTTGTCATTACCTGCTCAACCACAAAAACTTTCTCGTCACCAATATTGAGGTCTCTTACATTACATGTACGTCAAACCCTACCAACATCAATGTGCTACACGCTAGGTCATACTTCTTACTGACCTTGACCTTGAATTCATCCATCAAAATTCTATCACAGGCCAAACCATTGATGACCATTTAGCAGACGCACCTCTTTCTGGAAATCAACCCTTTAAGATTGATTTCCTAGATGAATCCATTGCTACCCTCTCCTTGGATGATACCACTTACCAAATGACCCTCTTCTTTAATGGTTCCAAATTTCAGCGTGGATGTGGCATTGGTGTTATCCTCATTCCTCTTGGTGGTGAACCCATGCCTTTATATTTCAAACTAAAATTTTACTATACAAACAATATCTCCAAATACAAAGCACTCATATTGTTTCTCCAGGCTGCCTATGCCTTAGATGTTAAGTCAATCAATATATTTGGTGATTCCTAGTTGGGTTTAAATCAAGTCAATGGTATATAACATTGACGTAATGACATAGTGCGAATGTACAAGCATTATATATAGATACATTTGACTACTTTTGACCATTATGAACTTCAAACCACCCCACGTTCTACCAATAAGTTTGTGGACACCATGGTCTACCTGGATTCTTAGATACCTACTTTGCCTATCGACTCTAAAATATTTTTCACAATATAAATGCTATAATCACCCTCTTATTTACCTCTTGAGGTCCACTCTGTCGGAACTGTTACACCTGACCCACGTGACCTTTGGTATAAGTAGTTTGCAGACTATATTTCCCTTTCCATTTTACCTCCCGATCTCACTAGTAATGGACAATGTGCTTATCATAAAAGTGTCTCTCACTATGTCTTCATGGGTGGTCTCCTCTATAGGTGCGGCTTAGATGATATTCTCTTACGATGCCTTATAAGTTCTAAAATTCCATACACCATCGAGGAATTTCATGAAGAAATTTCTAGAGGCCACTTTAGTGGTTTAATTGTCTCTAAATGCATTCTTCACCTTGGCTATTATTAGCCGACCCTAAACCATGACTGTTTTGACTATGTCAAACATTGTGTGAAATTCCAGCAACATGCTAATCTTCATCACGCACCTAGTCATGCCTTATAGGTCACATGAGACCTTTTTCATTTCTCTCAATTGGGCTTGGATCTTGTCAGAGAGATCCATTCTCATTCTTCACAATGTCATCAATGGATTATTACCACTATTGTATATTACACTAAATGGGTAGAAGCAATTCCCCTCATTTCTACAAAAGCCGAGAAATATATGCAAATTTATCAACCATCTCATCACTGATAATGGAAAGAAATTCAAAAAAAAACCCTACCTAAGTTGTGCGATGCTTTTGGCATTCAACTAAGTTTCTCCTCACCTTATTACTCAAAAACCAATGGTCAAGTAGAATCAACCAGTAAAACCTTGAAAAAAATTCTTATGAAAGTAGTTGAAGATACTCAGAAGGATGGGCATATGCACATTCCCTTCACCTTGTGGGCCTACTGCACTAGTATTCACACTTCAATTGCTGCCACACCTTTCTCTCTAGTCTACGGTACTGAGGTTGTCTTACTTCTCAAAGTCAAAATTTCATCTCTCTACATCTCTCTACAAGATATGCTCAATGACGATGACTTTCTGTAGATCAAGAATTTTGCGCTTGTTACCTGTCCAAGTTAATGCACCAAACTAAACACAAAAACCCTGAAAAACTCCAATAAAATCGATACCTGATGGATTAGATCCGAAGATGTAGACGGATGAGGAAGCCGATGTAGACAAGACGGGCGCACACGAGCAATTCGCAGAATAGATCCGAATAACCTGCAAAACACCGATGCTTGACAGAAAAAGACCACGTTAAAAGATATTTAAGTGGACTGCCCGAGAAGCGGGTCCGAGAAGCGATAAGCTTCCTCGGCGGATGTCAGTCCACATTTTCAATTAAGAAAAGAAGCATACATGATAAAAGATGTAAATAAAGACTAGATTTTCTGATTGCAGTAATAAGAATCTAAACAGCAGACAGAAAGTATAGAAAACAGGGAACTATGAAATAAATGCTGGATTTGTGTTCCCTGTATCCTTTTACCTATCTGCAGAGAAATCGGCATCTACTGGGTAGAATCGGCGTCGATTGAGACTGGTCGGCGTCGACTAGATAAGATCGGCGTCGACTGGAGACAGATCAATCAATCAGGGACTGTGCGACAAGATTCGGTAATTGGAAGGTGAATGTGGTCTGCTGGATGTGCCGAAGTTGGCGAGATACTGGAACAGAGTCACCAGATGATAGATGGTCGTGACAGGGACAGAGTAACAGTGCTCCTCTCATGGATTGATTTGGACAGGATCTATCCTAATCTGAGACAATTGATGCTAAAAAGATCTCTCTTTCTCACACCCTGTATCTCTCTCGCTCTCTGTTCGTGCGTAAGTGCTCTCTTTTTTCACCTGTTCGCTTTTTCGCTCGTTCGTGATCTCTTTTCGGTCTCTTCGGTCCTTAGAACTGAGTTCTGGACTTGCTTTTATAATCAGCGCCGCTCCTAGAAAATCGGCGCCGACCATATGGGTCGGCACCGATCACGGAAAAGACTCCCGAGGTGGCCAAAAATGATCGAAAAAGATAAGACTTATCCCGACTACGGGAAAATATCCCGCTTAGGGAAGATTAAAAATAGATGTGATACATGGATAGAATAAATTTGGGGTGGATAAGTGATTAAGATGCATGGGAAGAAGCGTAATTAAATATTTAATATTTAATCACTCATGGGTAAGATGTGATGGGATGAATTAAATTTGGAATAAGTGATTAAATCACAAATTGGATAATATCCCAAGGGGATAGTTGGTGACGTAAACGTGCCCCAGGTTACCTAAGCAAGTAAACGGATGAGAGGGACACTAAATTGGGTAACCAATTTTAAGTGTCTACATTTTGCCCCTTTTTGTCAAGTAACTTGTAATAAGCAAGGTTATGAGACAAAAACAAGGAGATGGAAGAAGAGAAGAATTTGTGGTGATGTGATCCCCCTCAAACTAGGGATGTGATGGATGATAGAATAGACGATCCCGAGTTTGAAAAAGGTAGATGAAAATGTAGGATGCCCCAGTCGGATGTCTGGAGTAGATCTGATCATTGATGACGCATAAAAATAAACAAAAAGGCAGCAACCTAAGGAACTGACATGGGTAGGGAAAACTAGCCGGTCTCCTCATGAGACAACGTTAGTGCCTACAGACCCATGAGGGTAAGGAGAACTAAAAAAATAGTCAGCATCTAGAGAGAGACACACTGGTAGGGACAACTAGACGGTCCATAAATCAGATGACGTTAGTGCCTACAGACCCGTTTAACTCTAAGCTGCCAAAAAGTACAAGTGTCCCACGCAAAGGGAACAAACCTGAAGTAGACAATGATATCGAAAAGATGCGTCAAACGGAAAAATTCAGCACACCACAATGATCAGATAAATAAGTAAGCCAAGCATCAACATTATGGCAAACAGACATGAAAAATCGGCGGCGACCAAACTAATCGGCGCCGACCAAAACAAGCGGCGTCGACCCAAAAAATCGACGCCGACCAATCCAGACACATATGAATATGCGAACGGAAAACGTAAACGATTTATTTGCAACGTGATGATTGATTCAGAGAAAGCCAGATTTGTGATTTGAGCATCATGGAAGCCTCTGGGAGCGGACAGAAGCGCAGGAGGACACCACCTGGGGTAAGTGATCATTTTCGAACCCACTTTTCTTAATTTTTTTTTTTGTATGATTTTTTGTGCATGGGAGGCCAGGGTCTAGTTTACATCTGGCCAGGCAGTCGGCACCGATTGGTTTAATCAGCATCAATTGTTTTTAGATCGGCATCGATTAGTATTAAACGGCGCCGACTGAAATTAACGACGCCGATTTTACCAAATCGGCGCCGATTGAAAGATATTCATTTTTTTATTTTTATTTTTGGTTTTGGAAGATGAGATTTGGGGAAATAAGAGACTAATTATGTTTTTGATGTCGTGGATGCAGGCACGAGAGGCTCTTCATATGAGGGATGTCATCCCTGAGCTATTGGAGACGATCCTTCCTGATGTGACAGATGCAGACTGGCAGCATTTAGAGCTAGCCGGGCTCGGGGGTTTCAGATATTATAGATGAGCACCACGAGATGTGGAGCTCATGTTGGCATTAGTGCGATGGTGGGACAGCCACACGTGCACATTTTGGTTCAGGATGGGTGAGATGACGATCACCCATGAGGATGTATTCAGGATCCTCATATTACCGATTACTGGGGACCCGATCGAGATCACACCTCGGGAGCAGCAGCAGAGGGCCCTGGTGCGATTATACAGAGATAGAGCAGATGACTCGGAGATAGTATCTGGGGCAGTGAGGATAGCCTCACAGTATAGGCAGGATAGCCCTCGGAGCAGGCGGATAGCCTTGATTCAGATGGCTATCTCCTATTTTGCCCTGCCAGACTCAGGAGGTGGGAGATTCCCATTGATAAATGTGTTTGATATATGGATGTAATTGTAATGAGAAATGAATACAGATAGATGTTTTGATAGATAAGATGAACTTAGATAGAAGATAAATTTTGATTGAATTAACATGTGAAATGCCAATTTAACAGGATGCAAGACAAAGAAATAGAGAATACTCCTTACAACAGCCGAAGATGAAAGCGGAAACAACCGTGACTTAGAAGAGAAGATACTCGGAGAAGAAGAAAAATGATAAGTTGGACTTCCAACCGACCATAGATAAAATCCAGAAAGGAAACCAAAAGACCAAGCATATAAGGCCCTATATAAGATTAAAATAAATCTGACACTAACTAGTCGCAAACCAGATCTAGGATAGAAATGGAAAGAAAAGTAAGTATCTTGTCGGAATTTACAAGGGACAGGATACATGTCTTCTTTTCTTTCTTTCTTTTCTTTTTTTTTTTTTTTTTTTTTTTTTTTGAGATGGAGTCTCGCTCTGTCACCCAGGCTGGAGTGCAGTGGCATGATCTCGGCTCACTCAACCTCCGCTGCAACCTCTGCCTCCCAGTTCAAGCGATTCTCCTGCTCAGCCTCCTGAGTAGCTGGGATTACAGGCGCACCTGCCACCATGCCTGGCTAATTTTTTGTATTTTTAGTAGAGACGGGGTTTCACCATGTTGGCCAGGCTGGTCTTGAACTCCTGACCTCAGGTGATCCACCCACCTCAGCCTCCCAAAGTGCTGGGATTACAGGCGTGAGCCACCGCGCCCCAGGCCTTCTTCAGTTTTTTAGATTTTAGACATCTGAAGTGGCCCAGCATGCAGTGCATTGGGTGCCTTATTTGCTCACTGCAAGCTATGGGACCTGCCATGGAGGTCACGATAATGGGCCCATGACCTCCCACAGGTGTTAAAGGGACTAACCAGGCGAGGTAAGGTTTTCACATGTCAGAAATTGGTGCAGTTACCCCAGTTAATTCAGCTTTCAAAGTTTGTAGTGACAGGGGGTTGTTACCCTGTGGATTAGAAATCAATGGTCTCCAAACTCCTGACTCAACGGTGATCCGTGCTTCCTCTGCAACTTTGAAATGCCTCTAGATTAGCTTCAAGCCAATTCGCCCTTGACGGTGCTCATTTTTTAATTCTTGTGCTACTACTCCCGTATTTTTTTTCACGTCATTTTAGAAGCTGAGAGTCTCACAGAGTAGATGTTTGGAGTGCCAGTAGGGGATACTTGAGACCCTAGACTTTATTATCAAGTATTGGACGACATCCACAGATTCGGAAAATAGCATTGATTCCCCTGCAACCATAAGCCCACTGATAGCGAAAGGGAGTGATCATAGATGCTTGGATGAAGCAGGTCCAGCCTCGAAGAGTTAGACTTTGCTCAAAATAAAAGGTAATATGGTGCAAAGTTTTAACTTGTAAGGTCTGTTGGCAGGATTAGTGCACGATGTAGGATTTCTCAGCCACTTTGAGGCTGAGGCCTGGGAGGATCGCTTGAGCTTTTTTTTTGAGGCTGCCAGTGATAGCTCAGTAATCTCCCTGTTGCACTAGCTTGGAGATGTGGTAACATGAAAGCTCATTACCTGTCTCAATTTAGTGAATCTCGGCTTTCAAGCAACTGGTCAGTCCTGTCAGCCTTTGTTGGAGACAGAGGGAATTGTGCTTCACGGTCCACCAGGTAAAGTTACTCAGAATGCCGCGCCGTATTATTGGCCATGCGTTGTGAAGGAACGGGGATTGATTTATTTGGCCCAATCTTCTATGACCTATATGCCCAGTGGAACCTGCACTTCGGCCTTGGCAGGTTGAAAAGCTTACACTGGTGTTTCATGAGCACAAGGGCTCCACCTGCTGGGAATCAAGCAGCTTCTTGGTAAATTGAACAGTCCTTCCAAGCAAAGGAAGGCCTGAGTGCCACATCCCTAAAGTTGAGATTTTTGGCTGAAGACTGGTTCACCATAAATCACTTTAAAATGCTTCAAACAATACAAAGAAGGTAATGGTGGCTGGCCAGGGCGTGGAGGCACATGCCTGTAATCCCAGCACTTTGGGAGGCCGAGGTGGGAGAATTTCACCAGGTCAGGAGACTTTGTCAAAGACCATCCTGCCTAGTGACACGGTGATCCACCCTGGACAGAGCTTGGACTAAAAGATGCTGTCTAAATTAAAAAGTGAGATAGTAGATACTGAGCCCCAGAAATTGATAAGCTAATCAGTGTAAGTTCTGTTGATACCCTAATCCTTAGCCATGGGCTTCAAAGCATTGATTTCCGCTTCTTTATACCATTGCATGAGGATTGGGTGCCAAGTTTGCCTGATCCAGCCTGCGGCAACATAAAGAATTTTCAGTCTTCAGGGTAAAATGGCGGGGTTTTAAAGAACCCTGAGGGCTACAACAGGCTAGCGGTATCTCAATGACCTTAAAGTCCCTGCACTTGGGAGGCTGATATTTATCGAAAATTTTTAGTTGATCAAAAACTGATTTCATGCAGTTTTTAGGACCAGCTGGCTGATTACATGGTGACAGACCTCGTGACTCTGCTAAATATAGTTTACAAAATCAAATAGCTGGGATATGCAGAGCGCCTGTAATCCCAGCACTTGAGGAGGGACTGCCAAGAGCTTCATGCGTAACCCAGGAAGGCTTTCAGTGGTGCTCAAAGTTTCACCACTGGCAACTGCAGCCTGGGATTTCTGAATGTTTTCTCCAAGTAAAAAAAAGGGCAGGCAAACCTCATGTGCCTTCACAGTGTAATATTGCTGGCAATTTTGGATATTTGAAAGAAGAGCTTTACTTTAAACTGAATAGACCAAAATGGGTATTTGTTTATGGTCTGACTGTACTCATCCTATGCAATGGAAAGCTGAGGCATAAAGCCAGAGTCTCCAGGAGAAAATTGCTGTGCAGGATTACACTAGTGAGACCATGTCAGCCCATAATTCCCTCTATTTTAACTATGACACGGAATCATTGCATCAGTTCCCAGTCCACCTTTGGCAGTGAAGAATGCTTGCCTCAAGCAAAACCTCATTATTGCAATCCAAGTTACTTTCCAAAGTTGGGATTACAGGTAGGGAGCCACCGCCCTCCCTAGCTTAATTTTTTACAAAATAACAGGATTGTTACAATACTGTAGGCTTGTTTAGGACACAGCTTATCCCAGGCAAGATGAAGTCACTCCGTGGTCTCAAAACCCTGCACCTTTTTCAGGTGGGTCACAGCCTGTCCTAGACCCAGAACCACATGCCAATCTGGTGATTGCTTGCAGATATAAGTGTGTCACACCCCCACTCTGTTAAGGAAACATAAAAAGAGGTGGAGCCTGGTGAAAAACACCCTGTAATCCCAGCTCCTAGATCTTGGGAGGCTTCCAGGTGCGGAGCATCATATTAGTGCCTTATGATCACTTTGACGAAGCCAGGCAAAATACATTCATGAGCCCCACTCTAGTCAAACCATCTCTGTAAAATATGGTACAGATTGTCTGAGTTTCGTAAAGAATATGTAAAACAAGAATGGTGTGGCAAGAGGCCAGGCATCCTCTGTGGAAAGGCCAGGCCTGTAACCCAGCAGAGTGCGGGTAGGAGGGAAGGCGGATCACCAGAAATCTGAATTTTGCTGTTCTGAGATTGAGCCTGGCCTCTTTACATGGACAAATGAGACCCGATCTCTACTAAAAAAAACAAAAACAGTACAATTTTGTAGCAGCAGGTGACAATACACCTTGTAAAAGGCCCAGTAGACTTCACTTGGAGATTCAGGCACAGGAGAATCACTGAAAACATGCTTGTGCCAGAGCTTCTGTTCCATTTGAGTGCGGTGATCAGTGAGCCATTTGCACTCCAGTTGATTCAACATGAAAACTCTGTCTCAACCAAACGGTTCAAGTTTGTAATCCCAGTTGCTTTGGGAGTGCTAGATTCACCAATTTTGGTGAAAGTCAGTGTCTCTTGTTACTAAATTTTTCCTGTATTGTCCAGATCCTTTCTAGCCTGGTGTTATTGAAACCCTGCACCTGGAGTTTGAAGGCAGGGCATACTGTTAGTCCTGGCTGGGAAGTGAGGCAGGAGAATTGCTTGAACCCAGGATAGGTGTCAAGGTTGCAGTGAGCCTGAGATCAGGATGCAATACTCCAGCCTGGGACAGACTGAGTGACAAACCCCATTATCTCCAAAAAATTTTACAAAAAAATTGCTTTTCGCCCAGTGGCAGATCATCGCTTCTGTAAACTCCCAGCACTTTGGGAGGCCGAGGTGGGACTTTTTTCTGAGGTCTCCTGAGTTCCAGAAACAGCCTGGTGCCAAATGGTGAAACGGACTGTCTCTAGTAAAGCCTCAAAAAAAATTAGTGCTGGGTATCTTAGTGGTCCGAAAAGTGCCTGTAATCCCAGACTACTTGGGAGGCTGGGTTAGGAGAATTTTTTGGTTCTGAGAACAGAATTTGCAAGCTTATATTCAGAGGGCCATGTGTACTCTGGTAGCCCCCTGGGCAGGGTGTGAGAGGGACTCCAGGGATTCAAAAGTAAAAATTTGTCAATGATATTGGGGATTCCGTTCCATCAAGGCTGATCTTCAGCAGAACGTGACAAGTTCTGCAGACTGACAAATATGTTCTTCCCAGGTTACATGCTCTGGAAGCTCCATACTAAAAAAGAAGAAGGGCAAATGAGGGCAGGCCAGTGGCTGGAATGTCATCCCCTAATGAGGCTGGGTCTCCATCTTCTTACTTTCTTTTATGAGATCAAGACCTCTTTATCCCTCAGGCAAAAACATCTTGGAAAATGTCTAGATAACTAATCAAATAAGGGGATGCGAGGCCTCTTAACTAGAGCTAATGCCTGAAACCAGCTACTAAGGAGGCTGAGGGCCATAACTATCTTTACAAGAATGGCTCCAACCTGCAAAATCCGGACCTGGAGGTTGGTGTGATGTGCCAAGCACTCGAGGGAGGCAGTGCCAGCCTGGGCAACAGAGTTAGTGCAGCTCCATCAAAAGAAAAAAAAAGACAGAGTCCTGCTCTGTCAGCCAGGCTGGAAGCAGTGGCTGGATCTTTGGCTCACTGAGAAGGTCCGCCTCCACGTTCTTCAAGGTCAGCAGATCATGCAATCAACATGCCTTAAGCCCCGTCTCTACTGTAATGATACTAAGGCCACTACCAAAAGGCCCAGCTAAAAGGAAGGGTATTAGATTAGTAGGCGAGACCTGGAATTTCACCGTGTTTTGAGCCAGGATGGTCTTCACTTGTCTTCCTGCCTCGGAGTCCAATGGCTTGCATCTTGGCCTCACTGCAAACCTCCACCCTGGGATTACAGGCCTGAGCCACTCGCACCACCGTCTCCAAGTTTCAAAAATTCAAGTTTCTTCATTTTTTGCTAGTGCCTGGGCATGTAGTCACAAGGACATCTTTACTCCAGGGAGTATTCTTGGCCTTAGGAGTGCATGCGGATCGAACAAGTCAGCCAGTATGGCCTCACTGGTAACTTGCATGAGTATTAGACCTTGCTGGGTTTCCTTTCTTCCTGCCTCAGCCTGAGTATCAATGATGAGTGCACAGGTGAGCGGGACTACAGAGCAGCCCTGTTACCCACCCCACCAGGCTTTGGTTTTGTCACAACTTTTTGGCACTTTGAGACATGTCCAGGATTTTCTTCCGTGGCCCACCATCATGAATGTTTGTAAATTGAGAGCAGGCCTATCAGCTCTGATCCTCCATACAGGACCTCATGGAGTGAAAGTATGAGTATAGAGGCTCGGGACCACATCTTTTATTAAGCTCCATACTTTCCCAGTTCACGCGATTCTGAAATGCCTCCCAAAGTAGCTAAAGAACAGCATGTGCCAGTCCTTACCAGATGGCTAAAGCTTTTTCCTGACAGTTTCCAGTATGTAACATCCAATTTTCCATTGGTCAGGCTATTGTCTATTTCCTGTTTTTATCCTTCACATTTTAGTATGGAATTTAGTAGGACCTTCTACAAAGTCCACTGGGATCCTGAACAAAAGAAGCTTTCACTGGTGATTCTTGTCTTTCTTTCTTTTTTTTTTTTTTTTTTTTTTTTTTTTTTTGATTAAGTAAGAGCATGGTGGAGAGCCAACATTTTTCAAATCACCACGAAGTAAATGACTGTTTATTAGGAGGTGAAAGCTCTGAGTTGCGACTAGATTTTGTGTAAGATAGATTTTACATTAACAATAGAAGGGCCGTAAATGCAAAGCAATTAAGAGGTTCCGCTTCAGGTACACCATCAAGAAGATAGACGATAAGCTCTAACCCATATTTAATTGAGTGATAATTGGGCCATCCAGTTGGGAGCACTTACCATACACGTTGACTCCTTTCGAGTGTTAAGTGCATTTTGATTTTCCTTAAAACAAGGTCACCAATTTTGAAGTCACGGTGTTGCAAGTGCTTGTTGTAAAAAGCACGTTTGAGAATGCTCAGATAGCTTGATGATGCTCAAGAGCGTTAGACGCCGCTCATCTTATAATTCAGTTGTGCTAGACGATTTTGAGGACGATAATCCTCCTCGAAGACAACATTCTCTGAGAAGAAAAACGAAGATGGATTTGGACTTCCAAGGGAAAGGACAGCCTTCAGACCCCAGACGAGAGAGAGGGGTAGCAACCATTAGGATTAACGACTGCTAGTCCGAAAGCCCAGGAGAGGTGAAAGGGAATATGTAAATGCCAATCCCTACCATCTCACTAGTTACCTTTGCGGGATTTACGCAAAGTTTTAATTGGAATCTTCGCCTGACCATTGTCTTTGAGGATATAATGGTGTAAAGAAAGAAAAACTGAGCTGATAGTGAAAGCGTTGCGAGATTTTTACATCGTGTCTTAGAAGGCTTACCATTATCTGTGATTGCTTGTGTGGCACACCAAGCGACAATGACTGTTTGATAGACGAAATCAACTATGGGTTTAGAGCCTTGCTTTGAAGACGAGGGTAGCTTTTCTAATCTACCCTTATAAGTTCTCAGTGGTAAGGCTTAATTGATAGAATGATGACGTGTGAAGAATGGGGATTGCTGAGACCAATAAATCAAGACCCCACTTAGCGAAAAGGGCCACAAATCCGAAATCCGCCGCGGTTTGTCAAAGCCCTACTAGGGATTTGCGTAGATGGAATGTTGCTGACACTTGACTTGCCTTCTAGTGTATTCACACAATTCGATAAGAGACGGCCAATAATATCCGCAAACGTAAGATTCGCCTTGGCTAACACTCTCTTTTGCCAGCCACTAAAAATGTCCACCACATATACTCTGAATCTCCATGGACCTCCTGCATATCTTTAGATGATTCCTGTGGTTTTGAGCATCGAAGTAAAATCCAGCAAAGCCGCATTTTTAAAAATCCCGCCTAGGATCGTATGCGTTGGGCGTGTGGACAAAAGATCTTATACCTTGGGAAGTCATATCTTGAGGAAGCAACACCGAATGAGAAGATAATCACTATCTTTGATAAACCACTCATTCTGAGTATGGGTTTGTGACAAGCATTGATTGACGTTAGTTTTGCCCACGATGAGATGGTGATCTAATCGTTTGCACAGCCAACAATAAAGACGCGATTCTTCGGTAAAAGGCGGGATAAGTGAGGCTATGAGCCCTGGTATCGCTATCGATTTTACAACACACAACAGATGCGGAATGGCCTTTGGAATGGGTGAATGTATCGAAGATTGGGGGAGTTGACACGAACGAGTCACAATATTTTTGAAGGATTAATCATCTATCATTGATAGACACCCGTGACTTATCACATGAGTTCAGAATCACCAAAGAATGTCAATATGACGAGCACCGGAGTAATGGCATTTTTTGTTGAAGACCTATACTAGCTTCATACTCCACCCACATTTTGTTGCACGCAAAGGTCATTTGTGTGCACCTGGGAATAAAGGCGTACCCTAAGGCGGAATCATCACGAACCCGCACTCGCCCCCTTACTGGCATTGGATCCATCAAAGAGAGCTTTACTTTAAATGGAGATAGACCAAATCAATTTGTTGGAGATATCATACGGTGAATTGAGCAAGGGGGTCTTGAGTGTCCGGAAGGGAGCATCTTGCTAAGTGATCTGAATAACCTGACCCTTGATGTCTTTTGTGGGATAAACTCGAGGTCAAACTCAGTTCATAAGCTAAGCCAACGATTGATGCGATCATTGTGATAAGGTTTTGCATGGATTGTCTTGAGGGGATTGCACTTGTTGACAATGTAGTTTTTATGATTAAGGAGATATGACGAAGCTTAGAAGTTTGCAAAGAAGAGGCACAACTATTTTTTCATTTCAGCGTGGGTCGAACACCTGTTTCATACATCATGAGGGTGCGACTGATGTAATGACAGACCTTGTTCTTTACCACAAGTGTCCCGATGCGAGTTCATGGCTCCCAGAGAATGGTTAGTCACGAGATTAAAGATAGAAAGGTTACCCTCAGTCGTGGAGGTGTAGCACGGGTGAGAAGAAGAATAAGGCTTTTGAATCATCACAAGGCCTTTTGGACAATTCTCATCCCATTCAAATGGAACATTCTTACGGAAGATGGTGAAAAAGGTTGACAAACGGTCCGACAAGTTGGATAATAAAAAGACGCACTGACTGAAGACTTCCTGGAGACTGCGGAGGTGCTTCAAGTTAGAAGGGGAAGCATCTCAAGGAAGCTTTTTATTTTTGCGGGGTCGACTTCATACCCCTGATGGAATTGATTAAAAACCTAAAAGTTTAAACCTACCAGTGAGAACGCCAAAAAAAAAAAAAAACAACGCACTTAGCTGGATTTAGACGAAGACGAAGCGGATAAGCCTCTTCAAGGAGTGTAGGATGAAAAGATGATCCCTGAACTACGCTTGGACTTGCCGAGGGAGATCTCAACCTAATCCTCCCTCCACAGTTTTTTGTAAGAGATCATGGAAGATGTATGTCATTTACTCGTTGATAGGTTGCTCCTGCGTTCTTAATGCCAAAAGCATGACACGATAACAAAAGGTCCCCAAGGGGTTATGAAGGCAGTCTTAATGTTGGATCTTTTCTGTGGTGCGATGAAGGATTTGATATTATATCCAGAGAACCATCCTACGATAAGCTCTCATTACCCTCAGTTAAATCGACGAGTTGGTCGATATTGAAGAAGATAAAATCATCATTTGGACACAAGATTAATATCCACTGAAGTCGGTACAAATTCGAATTTTTCCCATGGCTTAGTTACGGTACTGGAGACCTTGGACACCATTATTCCGGATAATCGATTGGTTGGATGAATTGTAGCGGAGCAAGCGCTGTAATTCTTCTTTAATTAAAACAAGAAGGCTACTCTAGGGTGCATTTTACGTAATTTTGGCTACTACTGGTTTGATGTTGGGAAGGGTACGATATTGTGACCCAATATCGGGATTGGAGTTCCCTGGGATTCCTCCATATGCCAAGCAAAGGCTTGAATGATGTTTGGAAGAAAACGGTAAGTCCCCTAATTCCCTGTGGATTAATGGATTGGCCGACCTTAATGATGCGAGGTCTTCAGAAGTCCCTATATTAGGTCGAAGTGGCTTTCGTTGAGAAGGGTAAGCTGTCCAGATGAATATGTCCTTGGAGATATGAATCCTCTGCCCCTAGATAGGTGAGGCAGAATCGGTCATCCCGCACATGGATAGTGTTTGATAGTAGGAGAGGTCCTCCTCCAACTATTTCAGGGAAGTTAAGGAGTATAAAGCTGACCGATTTAGTCTCATAGACTACGGCCCTAAGGAATAGTATTGATAAAAAACAGTTAGGTGGGATGGAAATTTTCATCGTCCAATCAAGTTATGCTATGTGCTTCTCATTAGTGGGGGAGGTGGTTCTTCTGTAGAAGAGGCTCATCAAGAATATTGACATTTGCCTTTGAAGAGGTTTAAAATCCTAACCAAATTCTGATGCGGCATGAAGTAGGAAAGGACTTGAGGTCATGTATACCTTGTGCTATTTTTTCGAGGCCAAAACCTTCACCACGCGCATCGATTGATAGTTTTTGGAACCGTGATTCCTGTAGATAATCAAACACCCTGTTAGGTAAGGTTGGCTCTAGAGGAGATCCGTGATAATGAGCGTATCAGAGACTATCAAACCAACTGTAGATGAAATTGGTCTGTTGATTGGGTAGACCAATGGTGACGATGCGACCGAAGACCTGGTTGATATTCAGGTTTTTTTTCTGGTCTACCCATACCATTAGGTTTGAGATGGGCATCAAAAGAAAGAGAGGAAGCTCTCCTAGGTGAGAAACGCTGCAATGTCTCTTCAGATTTTTGTAAAGCCGTAGTTTGGTTCGGTATAGAAGAAGACGAGGACCCCGTCAGAGCACATGGCATTTTATTTAAAGGGCAGATCTTGTGGTCAGGTCCGCATGTGTCGAAGGAACGGATCTCCTGGATGAGTATATATTTTGCCCTCATATGGATATTTTTAAGCATCGATGGAGGGTTGGAATGGACACAATCATTGGCGCTAATCCCAGGAGCATCCGATTATCGTTATAAAGTGGAACTTTCCTTCGACCCTGTAGAAGAGTTACATGAGCAGCGTCTTCTACTCGAATGGTTACAGACCACAGTTCCTCAAAAGTGACTGCTAGCTGATCATGAAATATCGAAGGGCGAAAGGGCGGGGGAGACACTCATCTTTGGTAACTTAAGGTTGCTCAAACATGTACGGAGGAGAGTGACGTTAATGGCAAGCTCCACTATCGATCATGTACTAACACATTTTAAAGGTATGTGTTATTGATTTGGACTGTGATAGAGGGGAGCCTCCAACCTCTCTGACGAAAGAGGAGGAATTTTGGAATTTCAAAAGAAATGGGCGTTGATGGTCCATTCAATCCACAACCAACTCGAAGGGCTGGGGCTCATCGGATTCCTGCTATGCGACGCAATTATCAATTGGGCCTGGCGATGTTTGTTGATAGGCTTGGATGAGGCTCAAAAAGAGACATTTTGCCGGAGGCCTGGGTGAGTTGGTTTCATAACCTCATCTCAACGGATAACGGAACCTTGAGCCCGGGGGTGCGCACGAATGAGACCCTGGGTCGTGGTGCTGATGAGGACGGAGAAATGCCTTAGGGGCTGCAGAAATGACAACCCGTGGTCAGATCTGAAGATGAGATGGGTTATCATAGTGTGGGTTCTAGTGGCGATATGTATTGTCAATTTGAGAAGGTGGAAGATCAAGTGGAGTGGAACCACTAAGGTCTGATGGATGGTTGGGTTGATGGGGCTCAAGGTGACATAGGTACTTGTTTCCTCCTACCTCCAGCAAAAGGTCACTTTCTTCCCAGAAGGTTCTTGATAACGGCTTGAAGAGCTTTCAATCCCTCCTATCATGGGGGAAAAAAAAAAAACCCAGAGTCGGTGGTAGCACCAAGCAGATCAGAGTTAACCCAGGTAGGTTTGACTCCTTTAAGGTTATAAGGTTTTATCGGAGGAAGGGGTTATGGATGAAGATTGGATAAGTTTGATGAGGTTTCAGGTGTAGACCCGGTAGACGAAGGAGGATAGAGATTGATGGAGATGGTTCGTTCACATTAACCACTGGCCGAGGTAAGAGACTTGCATGTTAGGTTATAACAGTTTGTTTAGGAATCCCTTATTTGTTTGGAATTTTGAGGATGTCTTGGCACTTGAGATGGGAGTAGTGAGACATGATTGACTTTGGTGGAGGAAGGAGCTCCGTAAAATAGATTTTGAAGATGATGGATTGGACAAATTTTTGGGCGGTCTTTGAGACAAATGGGGGTTTGCTTGTCGGATTACGATGATTTAGATATGTCGGTTTTAGAAGCGGAAAAGCTCCCAAGTAGGTGAAATTGGGGGAATATATGTGTTCTTGGTTTTTGGTAATGGATGATGATCCTGATAGAAGAGGTGACGTCTTTTAGTAGGTAACGTTCTATTTTCCTCCGGGGTTTGGTGAAGAATGTGTTGTAGAAAAGACGATGGCTTTGATAAGTGTGTAGAAAGAAACGGCCGTCTCATCGGTCCAAATCCAATGTTTAATGAGTCGTAAAGAGATTTTTGTGGAAGAGCACCACGAGTCTTGATGGTCAAATAGGGGCTTTCCTTTTTCCAGGGATGGTGACAACTTCAACGCATAAGGTGATTGTACCTTTGGGGGAAACAAATGGGGAGGACTGATGTTGTAAACGTTGTTTTTTGGTTGTCTCAGTTTAGGTTCCGGAACCAAGGGTATAGGTGTTTGGTGCTACTTCTTTTGATTTTTCTTTAATAGACGAGTAACATTGGTGGATGGAATAAAGGGGGTGATGAAGAAGCAGTTCCTTGCGAAGGGACTACGTCTGATGCCTAATCATGGGTGAACTACTGTAGGACAAGAGATAGGAAGAGTCAAATCGCGATGCTTCCCGATTGAAGTTGGCACATATAGGTAAACTTCACCAAGAGGTGCATAATTTGCAAAAAGGGAAAAGAAAGAAGAGAAAAGGGGGATCGAAGGGAGGAAGGAAAAGGAGATACGGGGGGGGGACAGGAGAGAAAAAGGAAAAAAGGATGGGGGAAGAAAGGAAGAAAAAAAGGGAGATGGATGTAGAGACAGGCAATAGGTGGAGGAGGAAGGAGTCCAGTCAAGACACCCGAACCATCATCACATCATCTTCTCATCTCACACTCAACCCTCAATCACTCAACTCACATCACTAACTCACAATCAAAAAATCAGAACATTCTTTTCTTATTCCCTCTTGCTTTCTTTCTTTTACTTATTCTTCTTTTCTTTCTGTTCTTTCCATATGTTCTTTCGCAATTCTTTCTTATTCTTTTTCTGTTTGTTCTTCTTGTTCGTTAGAAGCAGCTATCGCTTTTCTTTCTTTTGAATTCTTTCTTTCTTCTTTCAAATACTCCTGGCAATTACAAATCCCCCCTCTCCCTCGTCCCATGCGGGAAGGGAGCAACCTACAACAGAAGTGTGTACAACTGATAGTCTGCAAGCTGTGTCGCAGTAACTCGCCAGGGCATGTCAATGACTATGCCCATCAATTCGATGTATTGCCTACCGCGTGTGTTCCCAAGAACGATCAAAAAAACAAAAAATGTGAAAAAATGGTGTGTCTGAAAAAAAATTGTGTATGAGTAGTCGATGTGAGATTCTATGATGATTATCTGTCATCGGGTATGGATGGGACGGTCCAGACAAATGAACGGAGAAAGATGACTCCGTGCTGTAGTAATGTAGGAATATTAAAGGTGGGCCATCTGAGATAAGTGGAATTCCAGTGATTGATGAAGTGGAATGAGGTCGCTGTAATCGTTCGATCTGATGGGAGTTTAGACATGATGGGTGCACAATTGTTCCTTCACGAAGTAGATACATATACGCATCGTTCGTTATATGGACTCTTCCTTCTCTTTTAAAATACGAACTGACGTAGTGTGATTCAATTGCTCCCATATTCGGCATCAGAAGTAGTCCCTTCGCAGGAACTGCTCTTGAGTGTTCTTCGTGGATATATTAATGATATATACGAGCAGTAATCATGCAATAAAATGGGAAGGCATTCACGTTCGTAGGGATAAAGGATTGAATCATAAAAAAGAAAATGCATACACGTAACTGCTGATTTGGAGGGCGAGCAATTCGTGACCTATGCAAATGTGTGGTTACGGAGCCTAGTGGCTTCCCAGTAGACATGGCTACACACTTCAAAAATCATAAAGGAGAGTCTACAATTAACGCAGTACCTCCACATTTGTTTCCCCCTCCCAATATGGCATTACGATTTCTTATGCGGCACGAGGATGTTGACAAGTCTGTATAGCAGTCTGTCTACCGATGTCACTGCCCTTGTAGAGTTCTAGTTATGGAAAGTACACCCTCCATATTTCCAGGAAACCTCATCTTGCTCTCTCTAGTAGGATGCTCTTCACTCAAACATCAACCAGAATGCTCTGCGTCAGCACGGCATCATAACGATTGGATTTGCCCGTTCGAGACATCGGGCGTTTCTACTTCATACTCACTAAGGGGAAGATCACATCGATCATGCGACTTCAACCCTTTAATCATATACTGCATAGATACGATCGGCATATGAGTCCCTCCAAGGACGAATCACAAGTATCGAGATGATGCAACCCTTTTTCGACATGATCGAAGGGTCTTTCTTCGTGACGTGGTCAATCTTGCCCGGAACATATAGAGAGTCATTATACCTGGCCTCGATCGATGCTACTATAAACTGGGTACTACAAGCGCGCGTTGGTGATCCTGGACTCTCTATCAGTTTCGCATCTTCGATCAGGGAGCACACAGAATATCCAAGATATGGACTGTGAGTGGATTTCGATGTCCAACTTGAGATACACACTATCTGGGTTTGGATTTAAGAGCGAAGTTTTAGCTTCCTGCTCACTGGCGTGAGATTCAAAGTTTTGCGTGCCATCGTGAAGGCTTCCTCACGGTATGAAGGTTTGTGGATCCGGAAAGTGGAAAAATTTGATTATCACAAGATCAGTACACTCATTTGTTGGGATTTAGGAAGGGAGAAAGCCATGTTGGATTATCCTCTCCAACGAGCGACAAGTCCTGCAATAACTCATCATCGATTGGCGAATGGGTTATAAAGATCTTGATCGAGATCTATGTGCGATATTTACTAAAATTTTCAACAAACTTCTGGGCCAATTGTGAGAAGGAAAACCAAAGAATGTTGAGGGGAGGTTAGTTAGACTCCATATCTGAAGACAGGACCTCTAAGACATAGGAAAGTTACGAACAGGGGGGGGGGGTGGGGGTAGCTCCTGATCTTGGAACTATGAGATGCAGCATGTTTGAATGCTCGCAAGGTTGTTGGGTCTTCCCACTATGGAATTTGAAAATTTAGAAGTTCCCATTGGGAGGATAAGGCTTAAAATCCCTAAGGGTGAATGGGTTCATTACACACTTCTTCAAAAGGAGTATGAGGGACAGCCCCTTTTGTGGAGGCTTCCAAGTCTGCTTTTATTGAAAGAATTGTAAAAACCACATCCATTAGGAGCGGTACGTTGGTATGTCCTCATAAGAGCAATGGTGGATGTTGTTGACTGTCATGGGGTTCATGCTGTTATGATAGATTGATAAGAGATAAGCCAGTGTTCGGGTTGACACCTGGGTAGCGGGTTAATCCTTGTGCAGTAAAAGTAACTAGAGAATAGCAGATATAAATGGGTCGATACTAGATGGTACATCGCGAACCAAGCAACCCCTTTGTCGCCAAAGACCGCAAAATTGTCCTCAGTCGAGATAATAGTATGGATTGACCGAACTGAGGCTTCACATACATCAGTAACAAAAATGCTAGATCTTAGGATGTGCAGTCCTCATACACCAAAAAAGTCAATGCATGATCTGGTCACGTGTGCTCCATCTCACTGCCAATATGTATTGTTGAAATTACTCCGTATCCAAACGGTAACAAAGAAAAAATAAGATGGAAAGTAGGAATGACAGAGAAGCACACATGGTGTTAGGTGATTGGTTGGCACTATGCAGTTCGGGAGTGAACCACATCAGCTGTACAAAGGGCCTTCTGCACTGGCCTCGGCTTAGGGTGGGAGGGAAAGTAGACAATAAGGATATAGACTACTATTGTAGTCTAAAGATTCACAGACGAAATGCCTTCAGCAACTTATCGTCATCTATACATAAATAACCCTGATGGGAAGACAACGTAAAACAGGAAGGTTCACAAGAAATATGGCGAGTCGAACGCAGACGTAGGTTAACGTCACGTGAAGTCATGCACTGGCGGTGAGGTAAAAACCCTAGCTGTGATAAGCGGGGGTGGAAGCTCGTGGAGACCAGGTGACAGGGAGGTAAAGGATCTCAACCGTTATCAAGAACCTCTTTAAGATGGGTGGACCGTTTGTGCGGTAGGGAGAAGCAAGGAAAAAAAGAAGTGTGGAAAAAACAATACCTGCCTATTCCTGTCGTCCAGGGGTTTGCTCTGCACTCGGTCTCTGACCTTTGACCATGTCGGGCCTATTGAATTAATTACGCGCCCATCCATGACC
The DNA here is from genome assembly GCA_019776745.2 of Taxus chinensis. Classification (NCBI taxonomy): domain Eukaryota; kingdom Viridiplantae; phylum Streptophyta; class Pinopsida; order Cupressales; family Taxaceae; genus Taxus; species Taxus chinensis. Next base: position 866,047,845 of record CM034147.1, on the reverse strand, counting down.
CCATACTCGTCTAGCAAGGCACTACTCATATCAATCTATCTGGTAATGGGCATCGCACTCCGCCTTGCGAATCTCTACCTACTCAAGTATCGCACATGTGATACATGTGACAATATATCGATGGTAACCCTGCGGTGTTCGGGATGATCTCACATATCGGTGCCCATATCTTAGTGGCATCAACTACGATCGATATAGCGGAAGCCTCAGGTCTATCAGATCTGCAAGCAATGGAGCCATAGCGCCCGACGGTTGCCTCATTGTCCTCGTTCCTACACTAGTAGCTTGAGGCTACCAGATGCACCTAAGGCATTTCTCGGTGCTTACACAAACGAAATTAACCCCCCAACCCCAAGGCTTGGCGCCCTGACTCCCATCCGATCATAATCCGAGCACACCATCATGTTGGAAGACAGATGTCGCGAGTTGCTGGTCGCGCACTGGACCCACGGGATACTTTCAAAGTTCGCGGAGCTCGTGTGATACTAGGTGTCCATGAGGGCGTAGTACGGGTTTACGGTTGACAAACAACTCACCAGGCTCTCAGGGGAAATGAAACGCGTCGTCTAATTCAGTTGGATACCCTCTGCTGCAATGTCACACTCTCCTATCAACTCGACTCAGGTCATCGCATATATTTTCGTTATGAATAGACTGAGCGGGGAATCGCGGTGGAGGCAGTGATGCGGTTGAATGTCTCGAGTAGGGCTCCTAGCATGGAAACCTTCGATTTATGATGACTCAGGATGGTGGACCTGCAGATAGCTAACAAGCGGTACCCTGAGGATGACAATCCGTCGGGGGCATTTTCCATTGATAACTGAACTGCTCTACACAAAATAGATCTCCTCTTCTTCAGAGGATTTGGGATGCAGGGTGCTAAAAGGAGGAAGAAGGAACTATTTGAGCCATTCTTCGGGGGAAAGGTTGATCGGGTAGTTGAGTAAAACTAGATCATAACACGAGGCGACTAAAGAAAGTGACCTACTAATAGGGGGAAAAAGCATAAGGGAAGGGAAATAAAAAAGGGGGGGTTCAAGCAGACGGCAAGATGTCAAACGTTAGGTTCTGGCCTTTAAATTTTATGCTTTTAATGAAAGACAATGGATAAATGGTGAAAAGGCTTTTTAGAACAGAACTAACTTAGGATAGCGCAAACTAAAAGAATGGTGTTAGGGGGGAATAAAGTGTAGGATTAATGGTTAGGAATTCCCGAAGGCACTGGTCAGTAAAGAAAGACCAGTGGAGCAAAGTGTCTTGAATGATGAAGAAGGTCAATAACCCCGGGCACTTCAAAGACACACCGCTGGCGAAAAAGACGAAGTCGAGGGAAATGGGCTTGCCATATATACCAAATCTTCCAGTGATATGCACGGCCCGAGTACCACGTATGGCTCTTCCATCAAAATGGGAAAAAAAATGATCACTTTCAAGTAGGCGAGGCACATGAAGGAGTTGTTGTGTTAAATGCTTTATACCTAGTGATTTGGCTTGTGTGCAAGGGTGAAAAATAAAAAAATCAAAGTATTGTCCTACCGAAAGGGGAGGGGCTTAATTAATCAATTATTCCAGCGGCTAATTAGTGGATCCTGAAAGATGAAAAGCATGCCAGCAATGACAAAGAAAAATTTCTTTTTCACCACTTAAAACGAATTGTGGTTGTGATTTCGATGAGCCAAGTCACCATATTCTTTCCCAAATAGGCGATTGAAGATCTTTTTAAGCACCAACGAACGTGAAGTTAAAATGTTTTAGAAATGTGAGTAGACAACAGACAAAGAACTCCTAGGAAAAGGAGAAAACACTGTAAAAGAGGAATACCTGTAGATTTAGCTCTCCAAAAGTAGTGGGGGGGTGAACTATCAGCAAAGCGCGTTTGTTGATGGACTCGTTCCCACTTGGAACATCCCGACGAACAGGGCAAGGTGCTCCGCAGAAGAGGATTAAAGCAAACAGAACCAAAACAAATCCACGGAAAGCTCTATTCCAGATAAGGGTGAACCAGCGAAAAAGATTAATCGGGTTATTTGTCAAGGAAATGGGAAGAACAAATTTCAAGATAAGAGGATAAATCCAAAGCAGTAAAAACGGGCAGAGTCATATGTGAAATGATGAAAAGAAAGTAATTCACGTAAAGAGGACTGATAGAAAAGATCAAGTGAAAAAACAAGGGAACAAGATTTCAAAGGAACTATGAGAAGGGGGAGAAATTAACTTAGGGGGACGCCGAAATAAGGGACTTAAATTTGTTGGGGAACCCACCGGGCGTGAACCAAATTGAATCAAGAAATTTTATGCGCTGGTGATTACCCATAGCCCAAATTAATGGCACCAACTAAAAAACCACAGGAACAACACCCTGTAAAAGACGTATCCAAAGATAGCAGAGTCGATTACCTAGATGGATTAGATCCACGAATATGTGAAAACAGGATGATAAAAAATCGCGGGGGGAGAAGTGTGACAAAGAGCGTTAAACAAAAGCAAGGAGGGCGTAAGGGGAACGAAAAAGGAAGGAAAGGAAGAAAGAGGGGGGGGAAGGAAAAAAGTCAAATAAAAGGGAGGGAAAGAAGAAAAGACAAGGGGACGAGGGGGCGGAAAAATATCGCGCAAAATAGATCCGGAATACGCCTAACAAAAGAAACAAACCGATGGGCTTAGAGACAGAAAGACCAACAATTTAAAAAAGATAATTGTTAAACAGTGGACAGGAAGCCCGGATGAAGTTGGTCCGAGAGCAATGAGCTTCCTCGGGGCGAGGAAGAATGTGCAGGAAAACCCCAGCGAGGAAGGGTTGGTGGGTATTTCACAACACACCCACACAAAATTAAGAAAAAAAGAAGCATACATGATAACAAAAGAGGAGGGGGGGGATGGGTAAAAGGGGGGGGGGGGAACTGAGGGAGGAACACAGAGGCGCAAGGGGGGGGGGGAAGAAAAGAAAGAGGAGGAAGGGGAGAATGAAAAAGAGCAGAAAAAAGAAAGAAAGTGGGTTGATGGTCGGGGGGGTGTCCGGGGTTTGTCACAGGAAGAGGGGGGGGGTGCAACATAAGGGGGGGAGGGAAGGGTGGGGGGGGGAATACGGGGGGGGGTAGGAATAACAAATAAACAACCGGCCTACAGAAAGTACAGGAGAATAAAAAATAATGGTAATGGATGAAAGGTAAAGAACGGGGGGGGGGGGGCAAAAAAAGGTGGGGGGACGGGAGCGAGGAGGAAAAAAGGGGAAAAAAGAAAAATAAACCAAGGGAGGCACCGGGAGAACAAAGGTAAAAAAAAAGGCGGGGGGGGGGTGAAAAAAAAAGGAGAAAAGGGTAAAAGCAATATACTTCGGAAGAGCACTAAAAATAGGAAGAGGGAGAAGAAGGGGGGGGGGAAAGGGTGGGGAAGGGGAGAGAAAAGAAGAGGGAGGAAAGAAGGGGAGAGGGGAAAGAGGGAAGGAAAGAGAAGGAAAGGAGGAAAAAAACAAAGGAACGGGAAGGGGGGGAAGAAGAGAAAGGAAGGGAAAAAAAAGGAGAAAGAAAAAAAGCGGCGGAGAGGAGGAAATAGAAGAAGGAGGGGGGTAGAAGAAAGAGGGTGGGGGCGAAACAGGGAAAGGGTAAGGGGGGGGAAGAAGAGAAGAGGGGGGAATATGGGAAAAAGAAGAGGGGATGGGGGGGAAAGAAGAGAGGTGGGGGGGAAGAGGAAGGGGAAAGGAAGGGGGGGGGGGGGGGGGGAGGGGGGAGGAAAGGGGACAAAAGGGCACAGGAAAAGGGGGAGGGGGGAGGGGAGGAACAGGGTAGGCAGAGGGAAGTAGAAAAAAATGCAGAGGAGGGGCGGTAAAAAAGGGGGGAAATGAAAAAGAGGGGGACAAAATGAGGTGGAGAAAAGAGAGGGACTGAGGAGAGTTTTGGAGGGGGGGGGGTGGAAGGGGAATATAAAGAAAGGGAAAGGAAGAATTGAAACAAAGGGAAGGGGAGGGGGGCGAGAAGCTAAGGGGAAGATGAAAACTGGGGGGGGGGGAGAGGAAAGGGGCCGGAAGGAAAGGGGAACAGAAAGGGGGGGAAGAAGAAGAGACAGAGAAAAAAAAAGACATTAAGAAAGGAGAGAAAGAAGGGGGAGAGAGAGGCGGGGGGGGGTAAAAAAGGAATGAAGAAAGGAGAGGGGGAAGAAGGGAAAAAGAAGGAAAAAAAGGAGGAAAGGGGTGGGGGGGGTGAAAGGGGGAGGAAGGGGAAGGGGAGGAAAGGAAAAAGGTTGAAAAGAGAAGGGGAGGGGAAAGAAAGAAAAAGAACAAAAGGGAGGAAGAAGGGGGGAGAGGGGGGGGGAGGAGGGGGGGGGGGGGGAGGGGGGGGGGAGGAGGGGGGTGGGGGGGGGAGGGAAAAGGGAAGGAAAGAAGGGGGGTGGAAAAGAGAGGGGAAGGAAAGATAAGAAGGAGGGAGGGAAGGAGGGAGAGGGGGGCAAAAAAAAGGGAAGGGGGGGGGAGGGCACAGTAGAGAGGGGAGGAGGGAGGTGGGGGGGGGGGGGAGGGGGGGGGGTGGGGGGGGAGGAAGAAGGGGAGGGAAGGGAAGGAACAGGAGAAAGGGGGGGAAGGAAAAAAAGGGGAAGAATTAGGAGAAAAAGGGAAGAAGGGGAAGAAAAGAGGAAAAAGAGGGGAAAAGGAGGGGAAGGGGGAGGGAGAAGGAAGAAAAGGGAAAGACAAGATAAAGGAGAAAAGAAAAAAGGAGGGGGGAGAGAAAAACAGAAGTAGGAGGGGAGAAAGGGGAAAGGGAAAAAGAGGAAGAAGAGGAAAAAAAGAGGGGAAAATGAGGGGGAGGAAGGGGGAGGGGGAGTAAGGGGAGGAAAAAAGGGGGGAAGAAGGGGGGGAGGAAAGGAGGAAGCAACTACCATTGACGTTGCTGAAAACCGACATATGACTAACATTCTCGCTCTCTGTGCATCTACATTCGACCCCAGATCGATCGATTGCTCCATTCCTCATCCCTTCACGAAGATCGGCCCATGCTTATTGAATGAGCTTACCGCTCATCACTTACTTCCTCGAGGAAGAGAAAGAGAAGAAAAAGGAGGATATCACTCTCGTCCTTGGGGAAAAAGACATACAAGAGTCCAAAAAAAAATAAAAAAATAAAAAAAGGAAATATATTTAATGGAGAAGATTTGGTAAAAAGATCGGAGTCCGTTATTCCGACAAGATAGGCCGACCCGTTTAATTAATTTAATCGGTGAAGGCATCCTAAAGATAATTAAAATTTGCCTTTTATATCGAAACACCGTAACATCATAGCAACGTCAGAAATCGGCGGATCAGACTGGCGTACGATCGGGCAAGTCAGATTAGAAACTACTAGTAAGTTTGGCAATATATGCAAAAAAAGAATAAAAAAAAAAAAAAAAAACGTCGATAATGAGGAAGGATCGAGTGCAATGAATCAAAGAGCTAAAAGGAAAAGTGAGGAGTGAGTACAGGAGAATAGAGGAAGGGAAACTTGAAAAAGAGGCACAGGAAAAGGTGTGCACGACTAAAATGATAAAAAACTGAGGGGAAGGGCATAGGAGAGAGAATAAGGAAGAAAGAAAGAGGGGAGAAGGGGAAGGGAAAAAATGAAGGGGGGGAAAGGGGGGGGGGAGGAGGAGGGTGGTGGGGGAGGAAAAGAATGCGTGGGATTGCGGGGGGGGGGGGGGGGGGGAGGAGATAGTGGGGGGTCGAACGAGGGTGTGACAGGTGAGTGGGGGGGTGACAAACTCTTAAGGGTTGTAAAGCATGAGCGGAGGAGGGGTAAGAGAGGCGTGGATGTACAGGGTGAGTTGAAGTGGGCTGATGTAAATATAAGGGAGTGAATAATTAATTTGGTCGTAGCTGAAGTATAGGTATTCCCTTTGCCATGTGGGAAAACGAACTTATGTGTCTAGATTCATTTGCTATGACAGCGAAGTCCATAGCAGTATCACAACGCAGTCTGATAGGAGCCATCGTTATCGTCATCCTGATTTATGGACCGTCATAGAGTTTTGTCCCCTACCAGTGTGTGCCCGGTTCTCATCTGAGTAACTGTGCAGATGCGCTGACCTCGGGCGGCTACGTGCTATTGTGGTCAATTCCAGATCTATGGGAGCAGGTGCAATCTAACTCGGCTGTGAGAATGAGGAGACAGGCCGAGTCATCTGCTCACTGCTCGCAGTGTACGAGAATTCACTATGATGCGTCTAAGAAAGTACTATCTCTTCTCCTCTCCTCGCTGCTTTTTCTCACAGTTATTTTTAATGCGTTCACTCATGATCGATCTACTGCCAGACAATCCGACTGGGCACTCCTACATTTACTCATCATACCTTTTCAAATCTTCGGGATCGTCTATTTATATCTATGCTTCATCACCATCCAAAACATATACCAAATCCCTAGTTTGAGGGGGAACATCACATCACCCTTTAACAAATCTCCTCTCTCTCTCGCTCTCCATGTATCGTCCATTGTTGGTGGCGGGGTAAATTGAGCTCTCAATTGTTATAATCTGACTGTAAGTCAACGATATTTCGTGCTCGGGGGAAAAAAAAAAAGGGGGGATAAAATGGAAATCGGTGATACAAAGTCTGTGGGGTATATCTCCGCACAATTTTAGCTAGTCGGTCCTTCCCAGGTGCCTAGAACGAGTTTCTGGACTGGTGAGACTAGTATAGTATGGGGATTGGATATAATCGGGGAGTAGCGGAAGGCGCGGGGCGTACATGAGTAAAGTCAGCAGCCGAAAAAAAAAAGTACCAGCATGGATGATCAGGTGCGCCAAGAGAGTTCGAACGAAAATACTGAACGGCCGATTGGAGGGTGGTGACACAAAAAGCTGATCGAGGAACAGAGATCACAAAATAGGAGCAAGTACAATTCCCAAAAAACTCGGATGAACGGGAAAACATATGCGCCGCTTGAAAGTATGAAAGGATTAGTAAGAAATGGAAAAAATAAGATTAATGTTAGGTGAACAGTGAGAACTGACATGGTGATAAGGATAAGACATATTGGTGAGGATGTAAGTGTGAATCTATAGATGATGTAAAAAACAAAGGGAGGCGAATGCATGGGAATAAGCGTACTTAAATATTTAATATTTAATCACTCATGGGTACGATGTGATGGGATGAACTTAAATTTTGGAATACGTATTAAACTCCAAATTGGATAATATCCCAAGGGAATGTTGGTGACGTAAACGTGCCCCAGGTTACCTAGCAAGTCAAAAAACGGTGAAGGGGGCCACTAAATTGGGACCAATTTAAGTGTCTAAAACACTTTCACCAGGATTTTTTTGGGCACAATTTGAGTTGTTAGATGATGTCCGTGCTCAGTGCTCTTAGACTAGGCCTAGAAATTGACGGTGTATAACACTTTTGAGTGATTTTACAAATTTTTCAGGTTAAATTTTAGAAACCATAGACATGACAGGGTAATTTTTTAAAGTGTTTTATATAAAACATAAATACCTATTTAAATCTACAAACACATATTATAAGATATCGATTGAATTACTGGAAAGTAACAACCAGGGGAAGAGCGAAGGTGCAAAAAAAGGGGGGGGCAACCAGAGAAGGGGAAAGCAGGCGAGCATACCGTGACCACGCCGAATCTACCAAAAACAGAGCAGTGTGCTACAACAAACATGTGCCAACAATAAACCTTTTAGTTTAAGTGACCTTTCCTAAAGGAAAACAACATTGTAACTACGCTGGAAGAAGAAATTAAACTATGAAATTTTTCTCCTAATTGGCTTGGACCCTATATCATTATACCCATTCGCCTATGGATTAGGTGCTTATTGTTTGTCTGTCACGCGATGATGGTGAAGCCGCAAAACCCAGAGTGCCGTAACTGTAATGACCGATATACCATCTTAACGTCAAGGCGGGCGGATGGTGATATATATTCTGTCTATAACGGTCCGGTAAAGTAGGTCAGGGATTATTGCTGCGTGCAAGGTGGTGTGGGAGGAACATACGAGGGGGTCGTCCTGTGTACAGACGGTGGTTCACGCGTGGATCCATGGGAATACCCCATAATGTGGTGGGGGGGGTGGAGGGATCAGGCAGACGACTAAGACATAAAGAATCGGGAGAGGATGAAGTGAGATATATCCCTGTCACACAATTTCCAGACCGTTTTGCGGATGTCAATATGGGAAAATACGGATAGCAGTCATCTACATCACAAGGAACAATATGAAATTCTAACGGGATGGATACGGGGTTATAATGTCTAATAATAAGTTAAAGATGGTAATGCCGCAATAGCTTGTTAACGTCACTGTGAAACACACAGTAGCCTTTCAATAGTCTAAGCAGTCTCTATAGAGTCGGTATGGTTTGGTCATGAATAGAGAGCATCACCTTCTCTTCTCTAGCATACATGTCTTGTCTATGCATTAGAATACAGGATACCGAAAAAACAAAACAGTACCTTCAACAATTTCTCAAGTATGCACAGTCAAACTGTGTTTCCAGAAGAAGAGTGAGCTCAGCCTTGTTCTGTAATAGGGGGCGAACTGTCTCTCTCTCGCTCTATATCGTTTTACCATATATACTAAATATACGGTCCGTACTCCCTTGAAGGGCGAAACATATATAAAGTCATTTGGCAAAAACTGTACAATAAACTACTTCGAAAAGCTCAACATCATCTTGTCTACACAAATCACGCAGCAGATCAACTCACCTACACACCTCAAATGAGATAATATAACCAATCATTGTCCATATAGAGCTATCCACGCATCTCGTATCAGATCTGATTGACTCATGTCAAAAGCAACATTAAAAGTGACGAGCCGATAATGATACTAACTAAAATTGTCAGGACTTGCCTAGATTCGCCTTGACTTTAGTCTTGCAATCTGACGTCCTTGATGCTACAGGTAAACACCAGTATGACTGCCTCGATACATCTAACGCTCTATGCTCAACTCTCTACGCACAACTATTCAAGGACTCTTAAATGTTGATCCCCAACCACACGGGCACACACAACCCACTCCAACAGCCCCCCCGTGCCATTTCTCATCCAGTTGCCCTGGTTCCTCTTATATTCTCTTCTGCTAACTGGGACTGTGTCAGACCGATTTCCATTATTCGCTGATCATGCTAGACTTCAGAAAATAAAAACAAGATTCACCCTTAAATTCAGTGTCCTATTATGATCATGCCTCTTAGTGGTACCTCATGTACGTTCAGCTATACGGGCCATCGTTCGTATTCAATGTTGAAAAAAGATAATGGACTCAGCATCTAGGCGTTCCGAGTATCAGCTTATAGTGCGTGGATTTCTTTACGCACCGTGTTACGCAGCTTCATCCGTTCCTCATTAACTTAGCATGATGTATCTCCATATAACTAAGACCTATACCATACGACATCTTTTCTACATTAAAAATTCAACCATCCCACATGTGTCGCCTTTTTCGCATAGACCTCTCAATCTATTCAAGCATCGGGGATGTATTTGTACAGGTTCATTCGATCATACCTATCTGCGAATTGCATCGAATAACTGCTGCCGCCCATTCGTCTTGCTATACTACATCGATGCTGCAACTACAATCTCTTCCCGAATAGCATTGCGGGTGTGGGATGAAAACGGGTACATTGCCATGGAGGGGCTCCTTTTTGTGACCAAAGGGGGGGGGGGGAAGGGGGGGGGGAGTATGAGTGAGGTGAAAAGCGATTCCTAGACATGTGGCCAACTTAGGAGTGTAGCTATGCCACTGCTGTTCCTAACCGTAATGTATGAAACCCCAATATTTCGTACGAGGATGTCAATAGGGATGTAACGTGATGGGTTAGGTTGCCTTATTTTGATTGAAGCACTTGAAAACGAAATTAATCGCAACGAGTAAATTTGCCGAGTGGAAAATTGTGGCACAGTGCAGTAAGAAAAAAAATGCTAATCATGCATATTCACTTGCCGATGACAATATGAAAAGATATAAGGGGTGGTGGGAGGACAAATACATATGAACCAATAAGGTGATATTTAGTAACTCGGGGGGGTCCACTATCATTGTCCATGTTACCAATAAGCTTGTACAGATTAAAACCAAAATCAGATACCTTGACTCAAAAGGGGACAATGGTTCTGAAAAGACGAGGAGTGAGAAACTACATTAATGCTTATACCTAATAATCCCCCAGAGGCCTAGTCCAACTCTAGCTCAACAAGACTTTCCTGAGTGAAGTTGTGCAACAATAACACTGTGGCATGGGCAGCTATTGTGCCTGCGAGCACTCACACATCTGTGGTAAAATGGAGGGGGCCGTGCGGGGGGTGCCACCTAGGCGTGGAAAAAAAAGAGAAAACACCTAGTTTCCATGGCACGAGTATACATACGGATAGTTTAACATATGTTTACAACAAAATAGAAGAGCACAAGCAAGATAACATCGTGACGTGGCAATCATGTGTGGGCGCATGCATAATTGAAAGTGTCGATATGTCCTTCCTGTCCAATCTACACGGTGTAGGTGCAATAGAGTCAATGCTCGGTGGCAAAACGCTCATATGCAACCTAAAATCCGCATGCTAATATGTGGCAGTCAGGTACGGCTTATTGATACGAAAATGAGAGAGTATATAAGTGTGTGTACTATACAATCTCACATACTCTATCGAGCACACAGAAGGCAGTCTGTGTATACGAAAAAAGTACGGTAATACATAAAACTGTACGATCCTCGAATCAATCATTAGCCCCTCTAATCTCTAGTTGTGTCTCACATATCTCCTCTGCTCCTCCTATCTGTTGACCTGCCAGAATCTCTCCCCCTACCATAGGTATAGGTCTTTCCTCCATTGGACCTGTAGTTAGGTCAATCCTCAACAAACTAGTGGCCTCACCATAACCATATTTATGGGCTCATCGCCCCCCTATACTCTCTGCACTATGTGTGTAATATCTCATCCTCTCGCTCAAGGCCTGCTCTACCCTATGCTCTGTATAGAAGGGGACATATATTTTGATAACCATCAAATGATCCTAATAAAAGTGTACCTTGTTCAGGATATCCCTAAACCATGCCATCGATACTGTCTATGGAGGCACCATGGGTCTCGCTGTCACCTATGTACTAGGACCTACTACTACTGGCCTTGGTCCTTGTACATGAAAATCCTATCCCTAACCCTGTGTACATACATGTACCACCACATGTACCTGGGTAGTAGCTAACTATCCCTGTAATGTAGTCACCTGGCCCTGTAAGGTGGCTACCTGTGCCTGTGATGCCGCTAGCTAGCTCTGCAAACCCGTGACCTGTGCATACAAAACAGAAATCTATGCTCCATCTTGTCCCAACCCCTATGCCTGTACCTATGCCAAATTTCCTTGTAAAATAGTCACATGCCCCATCAAGGTAATTGTTAGTGCCTAAGTAGTGGCCAAATGCACTTCCAATGCTGTCACATGTCCCTGTACTGCATCTCTTTGGACTGTCACTATCAAAAACTTTGGCTTCCCTGGTCATGGAGCTACTGCCTATAACTCTACCATCCACCACCATCTATACCCATCAGTCACCTATGTGTCATCAATTTAACCATCGACTGGAATCTCTTCCTAATGTGATGGATTTCTGGGGTGTGGTAGAACCAAAGGCCTCTCCACATCCTCTCGGTGATACCGTACAATAGGTGGGGGAACATTCTAGACTAGTCCAAATTGTCACCGGACTCTATCCATTGGAATCATCTCATGCTCACTGACATGTCCACCCTATATCCACCGCAAAAGTTGTAACCCCTGTAACTCCTGCCTCATACCTCTAAATGACGGATAGCCAAAATATGGCTGCCATATGATATCCATCGCATAAAGCCCCTCCAACCTTTATCTATAGTGAACGACATCATAGGTCACATAATCACCTCGTCAGCGATACCCAGCTACCACCCACCTCTTGTAGCCTACTCTTTGTCCACCTCTATGCTAATCTACTACTAGCAATCCTCATAGCTATACTATCACAATGTGCTCATATGCCCAATAATGCAACATTAAGGTACAACATATCCCGTAGTAGCGCATCCTCTGATAACCCCAAAACTCTCTATACAACTACACCAAATAGGAAGGTTCCCAACCAAAGTGGACCCGATCCTCATCCATGTCCTACAAAACCCCCATCAAACCTTGGGGAAACCGTCCACCCTCTGAATCAGATAGAACATAGTATCCTACTTCAACCATCATCAGTACCGCCAATCGCGTCTCCTTCGGGTGTGTTGTGTACATCACCTCGTAAAAAAGGCTAGCATTGTGCTCAGCCAACTAAGTCGTCATCTCCTCAAACATTGTAATCATATCCTCAAAAGACACATCTTCCAACACTATATACACTAGCTCACCAACAATCGATAATTTTAATATCTGGTAGACATCCTCTATCTTTATTGCCATCTCGCTGATTAGTAAGTGGAAAGTTTTTGTCATAGCATCCCATCTATAAATGAGCATGAACATGAGGCTATGATCTCATCGGATCTGCCTATACCGCCTGATGCCAACTAGGCCAACCACTCAAATGTGTCCCCACTCCTCTGTGCTAATGCAAGGTCATATTTCCCCCAACAGCAATGGGAATATTTCCCGAATCGTTAAATGATGGCATGCCTGCATCTATACAACTCAATAATGTATAAAATGACACACACCTATATATTCCATGCCTACTTCCCTAACCTATCATCTACCCTATGTCCATTTACCCCAACACCATATTACCTTATGTGGAACATCACTTACTCAAACCCCTTCCTCCTACCTCACTTCCCATCCATCTTCTACCCAATTTATACCCATATCTATTTCCACCCAATTGTTTCTCTCCCAATCTATCCTCACACCATTTATTTTGAATGATATCAGTCATTACTGAACGATATTGGTCACACATGACCAAAATTAGTCAACTAACTGTGACCAATGCCGACTAAATCCAACTAACGCTGATCATCCTTGCCCAACATCGGTCTCTATTTTGGCTCCAAATCTGAAACCCCACTCCTCCAAATTTTCCAAAATTCAATAATACGACATAAAACCTACCCAAACAACCACCCAACCCAACCAACATTAGTTTTATTACCTAAATCACCTCTATGGCCTCTCCCCATACCTAAATCCATTCATTTAACCCACATTTTAAAATTTTTGAACACCCCCATTATTTTCATTTTGCACTAAAAAATTTAATCCAAAACTACAAATGGATTGAATCCTACCTCTACACGCAGACAACTCCTCACTGATATGTCCAGTCTCCCTGTTGTTAGATCTCACACACCTCTACCGACTACTACCATGCCTCTAATCACATTCTTGGCCCTCTGACCAATCCAATGCCTCTGAATGATATTGTGGCCCCATCCACCTACATTCTCCAACCACTCATATACCTCCAACTCAGCGTTGTACAACGCCTCATCCTTTTCTTCATGGAAAATGATAAACACAATTCATTATGTCATCTTCTATAAAGTGGACAGGTTGAAATGAATACATAACATATAGTTTTTAAAAATTTTACCTTGCCCCTAACTTGACCAAAATCGGTCATGTGCCATAATCTACCATAGTTGGTTTCTCTAGATCGGCATCAGTTTTCGATAATCAGTGTCGATTATCCTTTTTTGACCCCCTCGCTCCACATTGCACCACATCTACTTTCTCGAAACCTTTTCCCTCCTAACCCAAAGTTGACCCTTACCTTACACCTCACCCCCATGACCTTACTACTTATCACCCAACCTCCCCATTAGTTGGGGCATGTTTAAGCCCCTCATGATGCCTTACCTACAACCTACCCTACCCACACCTACCTACCTAACCGTTGATTATGTGGACACTCTAATTTACTCGCTCATTACATATTGTGATGACGATACATGTGTTTTTCAACCTATTGACCTTACCTTACCTCAATGCTGTGATGCTTATCCAAACCAACCTTGAACCTTTGATCTTTTGGGATGTACCGAAACATACCTACACAATCCTACATCTTACCTAGTTGTGTGTCTGGATCGTATCCTTTACCCTGGATGCTAGACCTCAACAACCCTTGTTTGGATGAACCTAGAAACCTTGGGCAACGTAAATTTGTTACGTTGAGAAAACTATTTATCTCATTGCATCCCAATCATGGCTATGACCTTGACTCAATCATGCCTAATCCACCTAGCTTCTATCACATAAACAATAACACTAGAAATTACAAACATAACTACAACCTCATACCTATATCTATTTGGCCTTGCTAATATTTATTTTTCCTACAACCATTAGTGTCAATGTACCTTTTATCATTCTGACCACCCATTGAACCATACCTACAAGCTCAACCTACCCCTACATCTCCTTTTTTTCATCTTAGGGGTTGTTATTTTTCCTATACCTTGGCCTTACCAATACCATGACCTATTTTCCTGAACCCGACCTACTTGGTGTGACCATTGACCTTATGCACTTTCCATACATTGTGATGTTATTAACTATGTTGTTTTACTATAATAACCATACCTTTCCTATTTCTATTTCATTTATCCCAACCAAACCTTTGGTGTACCAGAAAATACCTAAACGTTCCTACAATTGACCTAAGTTGTGTTTCCAGACCATATCCTATACCTTGCATACTTGAATCACTTAACCTTTGTTTGGCTAAACCTATCGAACTTGGACGATGTAGAGTTTTCAAGCTCTTCAACATGGTACCATGTTGCAATCTATACGTGTGCATGCATTTGATTTCTATTACGCATGACCCAATTTTGACCCCAGCCTACTACCCATTACTCAAGTTGACCATCACCCTTTCCCATAGTACTCATACCCTTCCCCACCTATATTCACAACCTACAAATTTATCAAAACACTCACCGATTTCGTATTACACCTCATTCGTTCTTGGTTTGAGGAGGATCACCTTCACCCACACATGGGGCAATCATTTTCTATTTTTTTCAGCATCACTTACAAATACAAGGTACGAAACAAAAAGGAGAAAAATGTAGAAACCAAAACTAGGTCACACTCCGCTTGGTTC
Organism: Taxus chinensis; assembly: GCA_019776745.2. Taxonomy (NCBI): domain Eukaryota; kingdom Viridiplantae; phylum Streptophyta; class Pinopsida; order Cupressales; family Taxaceae; genus Taxus; species Taxus chinensis. The sequence goes on along the minus strand of CM034147.1, from coordinate 866,032,785 downwards.
CTTTTCGAATAACAACCTTAAACATGCTCACCTAACCATGACCCTTTTATCCCACATTAATATTAATTTAATTATTTACAATTAAAGTAATACCCATGCTCACAACATTAATTATTTAATTACCTTAATTAAAACTAATTTCCACCTCACCTAGATACCTCACCCCACCACCTCACCTAGACACTTCATGCCAAACCTATTCTTAGCATGTTTCCCTTTTACTAGGACTTAATATTCACTCACCATAACTAACTAAGACTTACTCCTACCTACCTTAATGAACTAAGAATTAGTGCAACCCTAAAATCACACGCCTATTCTCTCTCTAACCACATTCACACTCATTAAAACATCAGATTCTATTTTTATTCACGAGAATAGATGGAGTTGGCCCAAATATTACCAAGATTAGGCATGTTTAGTAAACCTAGGATTTCCTACCTTAATCAACTCCTATCACACTAAACCATCGTCAGCTAATCTATATTCATTTTGATAACCTTGTTTGAGAGATTGACCACATTCTTGAGTTTTCAAACAAAGGGTATCTACATGCAAGCAAGAACAGGAGCCATTTCAAACTTCTAGGCAGCCATAGCCATCACCAAGACTAAGCCGAAGGTATTTGCATTCACGGTAGCATTCCCAGAAGCACTTCCGTAGCACTGAGCACCATTCCATAGATCAACCTTGACTAAAATATTCAACCACTTCTCCAGCACTACGGGCATTTAGAACATTTCTAAACTCCAATTAATTTTTTTTCTCCTCTATCACTTGTAATGGTATTCTCTCTTTACCTTCATCCATTCATTGTTCTTACCTAGATCTATCCTTCAACTCTCTCTATCAACCACCCACTCATACCAAACTTAAACTTCACAAAACCTATCCCAAAACCACCTCCCTCATGTAGACTTCACAAACACGCTCCAGACTCTTTGTGCAATCACAGAGAGGACCCAAAACTCATTCTACAACATCTTCCATCTTCCCATCATCGACACAAGTTAACCCTAACCATGTTCGGTCTTCCTTATACCGACATAGGTCTTCTTAATCGATATCAGTCACTATGACTGTCAACCCAACCTAACAACTCAACCCTCAACCTACCCCAAACCTCACTCAAAACCTTATCACACCTATCTTGGACCTATCACCTCACCCTCCCCCCATACATACCTTTCCAAATCTTTGTTCCAAGACAGAAGAGAGCCCAAACACCCTCTACCTGACTACCTTACACTTTCCACAGTGACTGATATCGGTCACCCTAAACTGGTATCGATCATACCTAAACTGATATTGGTAATCTTGACTGATGTTGGTATCTGTGTCTGATAAAAATGCTTCAGACCAACAACCAAGCTACGCCACTGAAAACAACCCTAACACCTTACCCAAATTTTCCAACACCCTGTATGTGACCTACAGACCATATGTGTTACTTGTAACTTGACCTAAAACCTTTACCTACACAGCACCTTAGTATTTAATTAGATCGACACTAATAGTAATAAGAGGTACCCAAATAAGAACACTAGCACTAGATTTTTTTATTTACATGTTTGAGTTATTTTATATTGATTTATAAAAAATAGATTGATGTCCTTCTAAGAAGTAGCACACTTCTCAAATCTATCATACGCTAGGCAGTCCACTGTCATATACTATTTAAATCTCTTTTGTGGTTTTTTTGGTATTTTAGGTAGTTCCTCCTAGCCAAAATGAATCTCTCAAAGTTAGCATTAGATCAAGAAGTCAGAACATGCACAATGACCTTTAAACTGATCATCACAATGGATATTCATCCTTGGCACATACCCTTATCTGTTTCATCAATTCCTTAAAGAAAACATTGAAATAGTGGTGTCCAGTTAAATGCTAGGGGTGGTGTCATTTTGGAGGCCAAAGCTCCAGGTGCTTCTAGACTACCTCATCTGGGCGTAGTCCCTTAACAGGCGTGAGACCAAAAAATGATATATCTTGGACAGGTGATTTCTCAGACTTCGTTGCACCTAGAGACGAATTGTCAAATCAAAACCTCCATGTCAGGTCCCTATACAAAATACTATTTTGGTTTTTTCCATCTCTTTTTAGTCATCTCACTATCTTATTGTTTGCAAATGCGTGAAATAGTGTAGTTTAAGTCAGTGTAAGGATGTCAGAAGCAATATTTTGCAAACGGTAGATCGTGGGACCAAACCATATGTGCCAACATGTCCGGATGTCCTAGGGAATGCTAGTGGAGGATTTGATTTTGTTCCTTACGCTCCTCATGCTTTTAGGCTACCTCATCTAGGCGTAGTCCCTTAAGATCCCTGAGACCAAAACATGTTATATCTTTGAGAGGTGATTTCTTAGACTCCATGGCACCTAGAGACGTCTTGTCAAATCTAAATCCTCCACATTGGGGCCCTCTAAGAAATTATCTCCCAGTTTTATCCATCTCCATTTGATTCTCTCACTCTCCTATTATTTGCAAACACGCGAAATAGCATAGTCTGAGTGAGTGTAAGGTTTTCCATTGCCAATCACCTGAATAATATAGGTGGTTCATATAATACAGGAGGTGAAATGATAATTTAAATATGATATTTTTACAATATAGGTGGTGAAATGAGAATTTTAGTTTGTTGTTCCTTTCTAATATTTCATTTCTCTTAGCTTCACTTCACTTCGAGAATAATAAATTCTCTACTGACAATGCCAACCATGTGAAGGTGGAAGATGTTTTAACACCACTAACCTAGATAAACAAGATAGTAAGGAATTAAATAGAATTTTAAATCATACAAAATTTTAAAAAAATCATTAAAGTAAATATTCAAATTAAATTCATGAAGAACATGTCTTTGTAAATTCAATCCAATGAACCGCAAGGATCAACTCTACTCTTGACAGTAGAAAGAATTGCTTCATGATCTGATTCAGGAACTTTCCATATATTCTTGTTTGATGGTCGACCTCAATATTTGATCAATTTAATATTTTTTAAAATGACCAAATGTGAATAGTGAAGTATCTTTTAATGTACTTCATAGTATTCAAATAACCAAATGTTTTTTTTGATACGATATCATCGAAGCCAAGTTCCAGTGACTACCAATGATCCAGTGGGATACTCAAGGTCTTCACCATCAATGACTTTGGAAGTCAATTGTTTTCCCTTCTACACAACAAGACAGGAAGTAGTTTGTTCCCTCTTCATTAAATTCCACTGCAATAACTGTAAAAATATGCCCTACATAAAAAAGTAAAACTGAATTAAAATTTAAAATACATTAAGATTTAACCATTTAATAATTTATAAATCTAAAACATGGCATGTACATATATGTATGTACCTTGTTTCACTAAATCAGAGACTTGGTCAAAATCAGGTGATGTTGTCATTTGATCTGAAGACCTTGCAATTTGTAATGCTCATGGATCTTGATGTGTGTCGATTGAAATTAGAGGTGTACAAGTCCAATCATCCACCTACTGCTATGATTCACATTCATTCCATGAAAAATCAATGTGTGATATACAAAAATATACCATATATCTAGTATAAATAGTCCAAACATTTTCATGTGAACTACGGAATAAGTGCATATCACTTGATCCTGTTATTGTTATAAAATATTCAAAGGTTTCTAGATGTTATTCCTCTATCAACCAAAAATATGTATGAACCATTGATTTCTCTTGAGGTTCATGGCCCATATTCTTGACACACCAATCAATAATGCTTTTTACATCTGTAAATTTAGCACCATCCTTGAACTTTAATTCTTCTCTTTCAATTTATCTTTTCACACATGCTCTTACACCATCATGCTTTCCTTTCCATGCCCTGCCTTAGTAAAAATCTAGATTTGTTGTGTAAAAATCTAGATTTGTTGTACATTTGTTTCTTTTTGCATCTTTCTTAGCCAATAAAACATCTGTGCATTCTTGAATTGTGATGTGCAGTTGTGTGACCAAATGTAATGTTGATTGAAACTAATGTTCCTCTAATTCAAGTTCACATAAAACACCTGGAAACACCCTTGCATATATTTTGTAGAATTGGTCCGATCATCGCTGATGTAGAAATGATACTCTCTTAATATTTTTTGATCTTGCTCGGTGCTTTGTGGAGAGTGCATGAATGTTATATGCATGAAAATAACAACTTGTACTGAGTTATAATATTGAGACTGAACCTCCATTTTTGGCTACAATGTGTAATTCTCTACGAATTCACCTACTGAAACAATAGTACCAAATGGGAATTTGTCCTTTCTTAACTTGAATTGTTCATCTAAACATAGAGCTCTATGTGTGTGCCTTGCATACTCACAAAAATTTTCTCTCTGAATTTGACCATATATTCTTATATAAGTAATTGTTTTGTAACAAGCTCACACCTCTTAGATTCTTTTCCATCCTTTAATTGATATTCCACCAATTTATATTTTCTGAAACCAACAAATTCTTTTCCTATTGAATATGTACTCTCGTCATGGATAAAAATTCTTAGATTTGAAAAGCCACCACATGCATTGCACGTTCCATCCAAACATGCTTTGTTATAAAAAATTGTCTAGTTGTTTTTTCACAAAACATTGTGGGAATAAATTCCATTGAATATTTTGGTGGGACATTTAATCCACACTCCTACAACATGATGTCAGTATTCAAAACATGATGTATTTGACAAAAAACATCATAATGCATTGAAAATTCAACATGATGTCTGTAACAACAAGTGGTACATGACTGATTGATTTTCACATTAAAGGATTTTCTCTTTTCAAAGAATCTTTGGCTAATTTTACTCCATAGATTTTCATTCTGAAACTTTGAGAACAATTGTGTTAGATTCATATCTAATAAACATTTTACACATGATTCATGATTACGAGAATCTATTCTTCTTTTTACTGTATCTCTTCTATTCGGTGAAACCCTTGTGTTCTCATTCACAAATTTTACAATTAATTATTTTAGAATATCAGATGTATTCTTCTCTTTTTGTGGAAGTCTGCTAGAGAAATCCCAATAGTTAATGTTATTGACTAACTCAAGACGTTTACATCTCTTTATTGCTTTCATTAGTGTTTTTATATTTATCTTCAAAGCACTAGTTATTTTTCTTATGAAGAATTTAATAATTATTTTATCACTTACTATACAATTAGTAAGTGCACACCATGTAGCATTACTATCTTTGGTGCATCTTTTTCCACCTACAGTTACGTATGCTTTATGTATGTTTTCAACAATTGACGCATTTTGATCAACAACATTAGATGTTCTTAACCCTAGGGTCTTCATTATAGGTCTCACCTTAATTAATTTCATCAATGTAATAAATAATTGACATCTTTGTGTGTCATTTAAATTCTCAAAGTAATTATCCTAAATTCCACTAGTTTTTCTTCTTGCAATTGTTTCAGACATTTTGTTAGGCATTGGTTTTATAATGTTTTCATCAATTTAAATTAAGTCAATTGGTTTTATTCACAAAATGGAAGGAGGTTTTCTTAGAGGTGAATATTCTTTTACAAGGTAAGTTTCTTCATTTAGTGTTTTCATAATAATTTTGGGGTTAACATTTAGATTCTTAGGTGCAAGGGTTCAACAATTAGATTCATATCAATTTCTTCATCCATACCAACATTATCATTCAATTCAATATCATTATTCATTTAAAAATCATTATTCTCTACATTTTCATTATGTATTTCATACCCATTTTCTAATACATTAGCTACATTCGATATAGCAGATGTACGTTTCCTTGCACGAAGTTTTTGCATTCTCTTAAATTTATTTATTCTCATCTCTTCCAATTCCATTAGTATCTTGTTCTTGAATTTCGTCTTGCCCCTAAATCAAATTTTATCACCCATGATTAGAAAAAATCAACTAGTGGGGTAGGGGAAAAAGTATCTACTAAAACATTGTGCAAGAATGTACAAAAATGACAGACCAAATAGAATGTATGTAGAAATCCCATGAAAGAGATGAAAGGGACGTTAGGGGACCACGATATATAAACAAAGAATAACGCGTATGCTTTTTCCCTTTTCAACCACATGCCTCAAGGCTTGCGTCCAGTTTAGATCCCCAAGCTTGAGGCATGGACCTACACAAACACAGTAAACTACATGTTTTTGTAAAAAAATGTAAAAATCCAACTTTCACCATGATAAATCAACATTAAATGATCTATTCGTTTAAAAAAATTTATACCATGACATAAAGCAGAGTATCTTCTTTGTATAAATATTATTTTTCAATTTTTCTAACAAATACAATGTTTCCATATTATTTATTTTCTGACTATGCCTTTTTATATCTATTTTTTGAAGTTTAAACACATCTATCTTTTTTCGTGTATCTTTTTTTTGACTCATAGAAATTGAATAAAAAATTTTTAGGCACAAACTAGGTGTAATTCTATACATATTAAAAAAACTAATTTTTATATTTTTTGAGGTAGTTGAGGGGATAGGGTCAGAGCTCTGTTATTTTTCAAAACATAAAATTTATGTACTAAAAAAATCATAAAAAAAGTACTCGCTACAAAAATCTAAAAAAAAATCTAACACAAACTAGATGATCCTAGATATCTTTCTACCAAAGGGTTTTCAAAAATGCTAAATGGTGCTCAAAAAATGGTGAGGGGCACGGAAGTCACTCTATTATGTTAATTAACAAAAACAATAGCACCTATTGGTATTTTAGTTATTTGACCCACTTAAACTTATCTGTTTTCAATAAACCTTAGTAGCTTAGAAACTAGACTCAAAATTCTATTATTCATATTTCTAAAACATCTTCCAATTTTGAGTGTAACTATTTTGAAACACTCGTAAAAGTTGAATTTTTTTATTTTTTAGAAAAATGTGTCCACTTAAGACCCCCTTTTTGTCCCCAACATGGTGCACTTACCCAATGTCCACTTGAGTGGAAGACTAATAGTATTGCAATTGAAAGAAAAGTTGCATTGTATATTTTGGTTATTAAGTTGTAATGTATTACATAGAAAGAAATCTCTTTACATTCTAATAGAATGAGTCATGCTCAAAAGAAAAAGGAAAGTTCATTGTCATTGTAAGTGTTTTTATTTTTTTGTGGAAATTAAAAGAAGAGCATAGAAGTTGTAAAAAATTAATAGTGGATTCATTGCAAATTTGAATGTGAAATAAAGTTTCTTATGGTTACTTGAACAAATGGTTGTAGTAGAAATGGAAAGATGCAATAAATTGTAAGTTATTGTGTTGAAAAAACTAATTTTTGTTGAAGAAAGGAAAACAATAAGATTAGAGTAGGTTAAGCTTCCTTCATAATCTTGAATTTGAAAGAAAATAAAAAACTTTCGTGTAGTTTTGTTTCTTGTTACTATAGAAATATAAAATCTCTAAATGTGGTAATTTTAAGCATGGAATAAATAAATGGAATAACCTTCAATTTGAGACTTTAGGCACATAAATTCAACTAAGGATAAACTGTAAAACACTCCAGTAAAACTTGTTTGTGGATTTTTTTTGGAATTGAAGGTTCTATTTTCAAAGAATAGGACCACCGCCAAACGTAGAGCGGCGGTGTTTGAACCACCGCTCAGACAAGGTAGTGGTTTGTTAATATCACCTAGGTAGGGCGGTGGACCTAGGACTGTCGGCTTGCTTTGGGTGGTGGTTTCATCACCGACGGTGGAAAAATACAAATCCGTGTTTGTGTAAATTTAAACTTGGTTTAATTAAAAATTTAAGCCTGTAAATTTGAAGAGGAAATCAATAGCAAACCATAAGGGCATAAATTCATTGTTCTAAACTTGTAAATCTTCAAATGGATATTTAAAATAATTCAATCTGATGGATTTAAAATGAAGTAGGGTTTTTTCCTAAATAGAAGACAAAAATGGAATTAACCTTGTAACAACTATCAATTTGGAGTGGAGACCTCTATAATTTCCAAATGGAAGACATTATACTAATAAATCAAAAATCAATCTAAGCTAAGCTTGATCCTAGTGAATTCCTTCATGGTCATTCCTTCCTTACTCTCATGGCTTCCATTTCTCCAACCTGAAATTTAAACAAAAGAAAAGAGACCAAATGAGGAGGCTAGGGCAAAGCAAAAGGTTTAATAAGATTTCATAAGGATAGTTAGGGTTAATATGAACCCTAAGATATAGTGTCCATAATTTACTTGATCCAAGGGTTAGGAATCAACCCTACAATATTTAGGTAAGAATAAATATTACGAGTTTTTAGATATCTGATGGATTTAAAATGAAGTAGGGTTTTTTCCTAAATAGAAGACAAAAATGGAATTAACCTTGTAAAAATTATCAATTTGGAGTGGAGACCTCTATAATTTCCAAATGGAAGACATTATACTAATAAATCAAAAATCAATCTAAGCTAAGCTTGATCCTAGTGAATTCCTTCATGGTCATTCCTTCCTTGCTCTCATGGCTTCCATTTCTCCAACCTGAAATTTAAACAAAAGAAAAGAGACCAAATGAGGAGGCTAGGGCAAAGCAAAAGGTTTAATAAGATTTCATAAGGATAGTTAGGGTTAATATGAACCCTAAGATATAGTGGCCACAATTTACTTTATCCAAGGGTTAGGAATCAACCCTACAATATTTAGGTAAGAATAAATATTACGAGTTTTTAGATAATTTTGAAGGTATGTGTAAATGGTTGAATGGGGCCATATAATAGCCTTGTATGTTAAGTTTTTTTTATTTAGCTCCTAGTATGTTTTAGTAGTTATTTAAATGGACATTAAAGCTATTAAGATAATGGAACTAAAGTAACTAAGTATAAGGTTTATTAATTATGGGTTTGAATGTTAATTTAAGAAGGAGAAAAACATTTAACCAAGTAAATTAATTTATGGAAACTTCATAGTAGATTGTAATGAATTTCATCTTAGAAATGAATTAAGAATATTCCATTATTTAACCTAGACCTAGTCCATCCTTTTTAATCTAGTAATTATTGGTGAAAATTAATTTAACTTACATTAGGGTTTGACACCCTTGTAACCTTATAACTTAAAATAGATTACAAAAAATACCACAACTTTCTAGATAATTGTTTAAGGATTAATGTGGTATTAGAACATCGAAAGTTTTTGGCATTACACAATAAAAAATGAATTTGATGCATAATTTTTTTTTATTAAGTCTTAGTCTTTCTGTTGACAATATTAATGCTTTTATAGGATTTTTTTGACAGATAAAAGAATATTTGATGTTCTTATCCGTACGAATTTCAAGGATCATAATTGAATTGTTTGCAATATAAACATGTAAATATTCTAGACCTTGTGATTGATCATTCAAAACTCTTCACATCTTATGAATACATGTTCTATCTATTTAAAGACCATTAAAATATGCCTACCCTTGTGATATGTGTGTGGATGCCTCAAGCTATCTCATGGACACTAAAACAACATATATCCTCTTGCATAATTTGATATCCTTATCCTTGCAACATCCCTTGAGAAATATGCATACAGACTCCTAACACCACAAAAAATAAGCACAAACTTTGTAGCATATTACATAACTCTAACTTTAACCTCACAGATTTCCCATCAATTTGTTTCATTTGTAAAATATCACAATAGCTCTGTGCATTGTTGAAATAAGTCCCACATACTTTCTTTATGTGCCTCATATCTCTCGTATCTTGTGTTGGCTTAATGCAACACTCATTTGATTTTGAATTTTTGTACTCCTCACACTAAAACACTCAATCTTGATGTAAAATCACACACCTCATTGTAAATTTATACAAAACATTGCAACACCTCATATCCTTATGTCAATAATAAAACATTTCGTTTCTTCTTCTTCTTCAAATTTGTTTCGTGAACTTAATAATTGAATCCACTGCCTTCTTGCAAGATACTCGCTAATAATTTTAACATCGTAAACCTTTCAAGAAGGGGTTAAATTTGATGGCCACCTATTCCTGTTAAACATTTTTTAAATGAAGGTAAATTTCAAATTTTGCCCTTTAAAAATACAAAATAGTGTTATTTTTATAATGTTGATGGAATATATATAATATTAATGTAGATGTATTTAAATATTTTAAATATATATTTGTATAATTTACTTATAAATCTATATAGAAAAATACCATCATCCTTAAAATTTGCAAGTCGCATGTGATGGTTTTAAAAATATTTGCGAGTATTTTACAGCTAAAATAACAAAAAATGTCTAAACAACCATCAAATGTAACACCTTCTTTCAAGGTCCATGTAAAGCTCTACATCCTAGTTTTTTGAGCCAATATTCCTTTCATAACATTAAGTTTGACTCCTTTAATGTGAATCTAATAATTAGATGACTAGAAAAATATCAGTAACGTGTTATTTAATCCTAAAATAAATGTATTGGATAATTTAATAAATATGAAGGACACTATATGAGAAATTAGTGTGATAAATAGTTTAGGAATTTGTTTAGGACATTTATTTCTAAGATGAAATGAAATATGCAGTTTTGACTATAGTGCAACTATAGAGGACACCGTGAAAGCTTATAATTAGACACGAAACTCAATTCCACTCATAACATGATTAGTATGTTGTCTATATTACCAATAGACATGCCACCGTATTGTTGAATTAGTGCTCTAGTCTTAGTTATTAAATCATGTGGTGCACATAAACTACAAAGATTTGGGGGTGTAGCTCAATTGAGCGCTCACTTTGTACGTAAGAGGTACAAGGCTCGATACCCGGCATCTCTACTCTTAGAAATTTGTTTTTGCTTTGCATTTTGTTTTTTCATTACACTAGAAATTGCACACAAGTAGTGAAATGAGTATGCCAAAAGGGATCATATGGAGAAATAAAGACTAGAGGATGCAAAAAGGACTGAATTTGAAGGTTACATAATTTTTTGCTAGCAAATAAATAAACGAGAAACTAGGAGGGAAAAAGTAAGAAAAAAATGATTCAGATAATACAGAGTCCTGAAAGGGATTGACAATATGAACGACGTATATACATTTTCTGCATAACTAGGAAATGTCATTGGGAGAAGAGGTAATAATACATATACATACATACATACATATATATATATATATATATATATATATATATATATATATATATATATATATATATTGTTGAAGGATGGAAAGCAAATTATATGCACAAGTAAAACCAAAATGAAATACCAAAATCTGATTGAGTAGTGATAGTTATGTATGGAAATGCATATTGGTATTAGAGGGGAGATTAATTGTTGTAAAACTACAAGTAAGAGGTGAGAGAATATAGTGTGTTTGAAACATTTACAATGTGTGTTAAAGGGGAGATCAATGGTTGTAAAACTATAGGAAATCATGCTCGAAATCCACTTTTAGTTTCCAAATCCTAGTTGTAACACCCACATTTTTCTCAACAAGAGAACATGAGAAACTCGATAGCAAACAGGGAAAATTATAGAATAATTTTTTTTTGAAAGGTTACATGGCCTTAGCTAGGATTTTAATTAAATCCTGATTATAAAATTTTAACCAATTACAAGGTAGTCGGAACTAAAATATTGATTAATAGTTTAAACCCAATTTGCAAATGATGTTACGATTTAATTATTTCTCTCCTAGACTTAAATATTTCATTTAAATAATCCTCATTTAGCTCTTCTTTATTTAAATCCATTAATCCCATTTGAATTTATTAATTAAAATTCTCATTATCATTTTTAAATTTAATTAGGCAAGGATAATAATCCTCTAGTGTAAATGCCATGCACATTATTATAAAATCATTATCTCAAAGGCCAATTTGCACAACCAAGTCTATCCCCTTAGTCCCCATTTTAAAATACAGACCCATCTTTTAATTAAAACATTCCCACTTAAATACCCCATCACTTAAGTGATGTAGGGTTCATCCTACACCACTCGATCTAATATTTCTAAGCCCTTAAATTTAGGATATACGAAAGTAACCCTAGAATCCTTATGAAACCTCTTATATTCATTTATTTTATTCCAACTCTCATTTTTTTTAATTTCGTTTGTAGGTTAAGGAAGAAGGAGAAGGAAATTAAACCATAGAGACCAATGGAGAGGATTGGAAGATCTCTTTGTTAATTTTTTTTTGTGTGTTTAAAACAATGATCTACACAACCCATTTTGGGCATTTGGTCTCTCTTCTTTATGTTTTTTATATCATGTTTTCTTGCAGGTTAATTGTATATATAATGAGTATATACCCATTTTGGTAAAACCTGAAACCCTACATATGGTTTTGAGAAAATACATCCCTTTGTTTTTTTTTACTTCATCTTAAATACCCTAACATTTAGGGGTTTTGCTTGATATCCAACTATATTGATACATTTATTTATTTTTATTCATTTACAAAAGCATATGATCCAAAACATATATAATTATTTACAAAAATATATAATCCAAAACATTTCAGGGAGCTCGGGATGACCACATCATCATCCCTATATAAAACATACAGAAATAACCAAAATTTAAGGCTTCCACAAGGTTGAGTTATGCTTCAAATTTTGTCATTAAGACAAGGCTAGAAAAAATCAACCATGACCATCAATTTGTACAAGAAAATACGTATACTCAAAGGTCTCACAACTAGAGATCACACAAGATTGGGTTTAACAATAAGGAAGATGCCTAAATTAGAATAATGTTTACATTCTTGCAACTACTCATTGGAAGTAATTTTATAATTCAAAAGCATTCAATTAAATTTTCATGGAAAAACTGAGCAAATTCATGATCACAAGGTTCTCTATAACTTGAATTTGCACTCAAAATTTAACACACAACATTAATATGATTTAGAAACTCCAAACACTTAGATAATATTTCCACTAGGTGCCAATCCTTGTACAAACTCACATATCGACACAAGAGACACAAACGAGTACTCATGGAAGCTATAAGAGAAGAACAAGAAACAAGAGGGGGTCCAACTACAATCCAAAAGTGCATTGTACCAAACTGTGAGAAACAAATTACAAAAACAACTTGACTTTCCCTTCCCGATGGAAAAAGGGGACAAACAACCTTAGGGTGTCTCAAGAAACAAATAATAAAAAAGGGGAATTTTAAATTTTATTTCATATCCTTAACATATGTTTCCTTAAAATTATAATAACTTAGCTCACTAAGAACTAAATTAGTAGACAATGAGGTAGCTTTTATTAAAAACAAGAGATAAGACCAAATCCTAAAAGGCCACAACTCACACTTGTCAAGCTATGAAAAATGTTACAAGGAAAAATCACATACATCTATGAACAAGGGAGTACTATGCAACTAGAACACATCACTATCAAAAAGGTCTTTCAAAAATCTAGGTAGGTGATAGAACTAAAGGTTCAATTATACATTGCACTCAATACACATACATTTTGCTCATTCTATAAGCCAAATATTAAGCCAAAAGTTGTATTTTCACTTGCTAAAAAAAATTATAACAAGATTTATTAATTAAAACTTCCTTCTATTATGACATCACATATTTACATTATAAGGACCACCACTAATGTTGGCATGATATCTCGTCATTCTCTATAGGTGGAAAATCTATTTATTTTACTTTTAGGGAGTGTAAATGGAAAAAGTTTCCTTTCTATTTTTTTCCACATAGTTATATTTCTTATATTAACCTACTAAGGTTATAGTAAGAACCACTTTCCTTGTTCTTATGTTCCAATTTATTTGTTAAGTTTCAAAGTCTAATCCCCTCAATTAGATTTCTATTATGTTTAGGTGAATTATCTTATCAATTAAATTTTATTGAGAAGGAAGAGTCAAACATATCACATTACTACTTTTATGGGAATAAGAGATAAATCAACATATCACATTTTGAATTCTAAAGGAACAAGAGACATTCAACATAACAAACACATCATTAATTTTGTAAGAACATGTAATCAATCCACCAACATGAGTCACACATAGATGTAAGGGGGTTACCAAATAATTACAAGAATCAATAAAAACTCCAAGTGGGTCTCCATAAGTATCAAATAAGCTATGCCAAAAAATCCCATTACAGAAACAAAATTTTGTTTTATGAGTTTAAGAGGATTACATCAGTTTGGGAAAGAACAAAATGTTTTTTACCTAGCCTCAAATTTTGTTCACATAATAAGAAAATGAGAGTTTACAAACAACACTCATACTTCCACAAGATACCACCAACCAAGAAACAATATGACAAGGAAAAATTTACTCCAAGGACACCACATTTTCCATTAGAAGACATCAAATGCAAGAGGAAAATCAGCTAATCTACCCAACATAGCCTCAATTAATAAGAGTTATAGTTTTAAAAGAAGGGCCACAACATAAGCACAAATGTAATTAAAACATTAAGATCTAATAAAATTAAAATATCTAAAACAAGGTCCAAAAAACCCATATACATCCATATGAGTCTCCATGTAACCCAAAGATTAATAGGTTATACAGTGGTAATCATAACAATTAAGAAATATTTAAGGCAATGGTAGAATCATTTATCAGTTAATGAGGGAAACCAAGTACACTTAATTAAACAGATTGCCCAAATGGTCTTAAGTATAATCATAATTACAAAGATACATACAATCCACAAGTCAATACTTTCTATAATCAAATAAGGAAACCAAGATAAAACTTAACATGCCATCGATAGAATCTCATAACCTAAACAAACACTTATCCACTTAAAATCTACAATCAATCAAGAGCTATTATGATCCTAACACCATCCATAAGCCCATTTTGAAACACATCAACTCTGATGAGGATCAAAGTTCTTACCAAATTGTAAGATAATCACAACCACTACTGTCAAACTACCAACTAAACCTCACAACACCACAAAATCTCTTTCTACCAAGTTCAAGTAACAAAAAAATCACTCTAAGATCCTAAACAATCTAAAGGTTCTATCCTTCAAAAACCAAGGAATAAATTAAAGCACCTAAGAATACATTCAAGGCACCTAGGGTATACCCCCCATACAACCAAATGTCACAATACAAACAACGTAGAACCAACTCAAGAACATGCATGAAAGAATCACATAAAATTTAGCTAAGTAGACAATAAGACAAATGAGCTCCAAGTAACCCATCAGAATAAAGTCCAAGAAATTTTGGCAATCAAGGGAAACGACTAAGTAGCCACATTGCTATCCTTAAAAATCTCACAAAAATATAAATAACTAAAAGGCCCTAAGAGATTCTCAATCAAATGATAAAATACGATGTTGGTCCTTGATAAAATATCATAAGTTTAAAATTTTAAATTACAAAAAGTCAACATCACATTCAATTTAGAGTCCTTCATGGCCGGCAATAGGGGTATTATACCTCGTGCTCAGTTCTAAGAACACACACACACAAAATTGGATCAAAAGTGACACTAATACCTAATATCCACTCACTCATATAGGGATTAAGTCACCAAAGTGGCAACCAAAACTAACTCATCTAACCATTGATAGAAAAAAGGGAGATTTAGATGACTAAACAACTTCAAATTTACTCGGATAGATTCCCAAACACAATAACTAACACTACATCACAAGAGTTACACCACACAATTCAACATTCCACAAAAGGAGTCTCAATTGGGTCATCACATCACATGACTAAATTTAAAGAGCTAAGGCTCATCAAACAACATCTTTGCAAGGAAACTAAGTTCTTGATACACCAGAAGTTTGCAATAATATCAACCTTATTCAACATTTTCAGTTACCCAGGTTTGAAAAAAAGTCACTAGGCAAGTACAACAACTCGAACAAATTTATTATTTTATTATTATTTTAATCATGTAGGTTAAAATTCTGCTAACTGATTTTTGAGTTTCAATGTCGGCCCAAGGTCCAAGTGCTGATGCTGTGGCTCTGATACAAAGTGTAACACCTACATTTTTCTCAACAAGAAAACACAAGAAACCCAACAACAAACAAGGAAAATTATGGAATATATTTTTTTTGAAAGGTTACAAGGCCTTAGCAAGGATTTTAATTAAATATTTGTTATAAAATTTTAAAAAATTACAAGGTAGTCAGAACTAAAATAATGATTATTATTTTAAACTCAATTTCCAAATGATGTTACAATTTAATTATTTCTCTCCTAGACTCAATTTTTTTATTTAAATAATCCTCATTTAGTTCTTCATTATTTAACTCCATTAATCCCCTTTGAATTTACTATTTAAAATGCCCATTAGAAATTTTAAATTTAATTAGACAAGGATAATAATCTTCTAGTGTAAATGGCATGAAAACTATTATAAAATCATTATCTCAAAAGGAAAGTTACACAACTAAGTCTAACCCCTTAGGCCCCATTTAAAAATACACACCTATATTTTAATTAAAATATTTCCACTTAAATACCCCATCACTTAAGTGATGTAGGGTTCATCCTACACCAATAGATCTAATCTTTCTCAGCCCTTAGATTTAGGTTATACAAAAGTAACCCTAGAATCCTTATGAAACATCTTATATTCATTTCTTTTATTCCAACTCTCATTTTCTTTATTTGGTTTGTAGGTTAAGGAAGAATGAGAAGGAAATGAAACCATGGAGACCAATGGAGAGGATTGGAAGCTCTCTTTGTTAAGTTTTTTGTGTGTTTAAAACAATGATCTACCTTACCCATTTGTGGGTATTTGGTCTCTTTTCTTTATTTGTTTTTATATAGTTTTTTCTTGTAGGTTAATTGTATATAAAATGAGTATATACTAATTTGGGTAAAAATCAAAACCCTGCATATTGTTTTGAGAAAAAACATACCTTTTTTTAGTTTTTACTTCATCTTAAATACCCTAAGATTTAGGGGTTTCGCTTAATATCCAACTATATTTATACATTTTTATATTTTTATTTGTTTACAAAAATATATAATCCAAAACATGTGTGTGTGTGGGGGGGTGGGTGTAGATCAAGGATTTCACGCTTGTTACCTGTCCAAGTTAATGCACCAAACTAAACAAAAAAAACCCTAAAAAACTCCAATAAAATCGATACCTGATGGACAAGATACGAAGATGTAGGCGGATAAAGAGGTCGATGTAGATAAGACGGGTGCACACGAGCAATTCGCACAATAGATCCGAGTAACCTACAAGACATCGATGCTAGACAGAAAAAGACCACGTTAAAAGGTATTTAGGTGGACTGCCCGAGAAGCGGGTCCGGGAAGCGATAAGCTTCCTCGGCGGATGTCAGTCCACGTTTTCAATTAAGCAGAGAAGCATACATGATAAAAGATGTATGTAAGGACTATATTTTCTGATTACAGTAATGAAACCGAATTTAAACAGCAGACAGAAAGCTACAGAAAATAGGAAACTATGAAATAAAGCTGGATTTGTGTTACCTGTGTCCTTTTACCTGTCTGCAGGATGATCGGAGTCGATTATGTAGAATCGGCGTCGAATGATGTGATCGGCATCGATTATGAAGGATCGGCGTCTACTGAAAGTAGATCGGTCGACCGGGGACAGTGCGAGAAGATTTGGAAATCGAAAAATGAGGGCCAGATCGTCAACGTCTGCTGGATGTGCCAAAGTCGGTGAGATACTGGAACAAAGTCACCAGAAGATCAATGGATACATGTGATGTTGATGTGATAGGAGCAGAGTAACGGTGCTCCTCTCAGGGATTGATTCGGACAGGATCCGATCTCATTTGATACACTTGATGCTAAAAGATCTCTCGTTCTCTTTCTTACAACCTATGTCTCTGTGTCGCGATCTGTCTCTTTCGCTCTCTCTCCGTTCGTGCGTGTGTTCTTCCTCCTCTAGAACTGAGTTCTGGGCTTCTATTTATAATCGGCGCCGCTCCTAAAAAATCAGCGCCGACCGTACCGGTCGGCGCCGATCGCGGAACAGACTCCCAAGATGGCCAAAATGAACGATTTCTAGAAAGATAAGAGTTACCCCAAATACGGGAAATATCCCGCTTGGGGAAGAGGAAAAATAGGGGTGATACATAGATAGGATAAATTTGGGGCAGATAAGTGGTTAAGATACATGGGAAGAGGTGTAATTAAATATTTAATATTTAATTACTCACGGGTAATATATAATGGGGTGAATTAAACTTAGGATAGGTGTTTAAATCACAAAATCAAATAATATCCCAAGGGGATAGTGGTGACATAAACGTGCCCCAGGTTACCTAAGCAGGTAAACGAATGTGAGGGACACTAAATTGAGTAACCAATTTTAAGTGTCTACATTTTTCCCCTTTTTGTCAAGTAACTTGCGATAAGAAAAGTTGTGAGACAAAAACAAGGAGGTAGAAGAAAAGAAGAAAAAGTGATGATGCGAACCCCCTCAAACTGGGGATGGGATGGGTGATAGAACAGACGATCCCATGTTTGAAAGAGGTAGATGAAAATGCAGGATGCCCCAGTCGGATGTCTGTAGTAGATCTGATCATTAACGATGTACAAAAATAAATAAAAAGGCAGCAACCTAAGGAACTCACATTGGTAGGGAAAACTAGACGATATCCTCATGAGACGACGTTAGTACCTATAGACCCATGAGTGTAAGGAGGACTGCAAAATAGTCAGCATCTAAAGAGAGACACATTGGTAGGGACAACTAGACGGTCTGCAAAGCAGACGACGTTAGTGCCTATAGACCCGTTTAACTCCAAGCTGCCAAAAAGCATGAGTGCCCCATGCAAAGGGAACAAACTTGAAATGGACGGTGATATCGAAAAGATGCGCCGAAAGGCAATATTCAGCACACAATAATGATCAGATAAATAAGTAAGCCAAGCATCAACACTATGGAAAACAGATACGGAAAATCGGCGGCGATCACAGTAATCGTCGATGACCAAGGTAAACGGCGTCGATCAAAAAAATCAGCGCTGACCAAGTGTAGCACATATAAATATGCGAACGGAAAACGTAAACGATTTATTTTCATCGTGACAATTAATTCAGAGAGAGTCAAAAATTTGATTTGAGCATCATGGAAGCTTCTGGAAGTGGTCAGAAGTGGAGGAGGACACGACTTGGGGTAAGTGGTTCTTCTTGAACCCGTTTTACTTTATTCTTTTTTTTTTTTGTTTGTGGGAGGCCAGGGTCCGATTTATGTCCGGAAAGTCAATCGGCGTCAATTGGTATAATCGGCGTCGATTGTTGTTTGAGCGGCGTCGATTGGTATTAATCGGCGTCGATTAGAAATAAACGACGTCGATTTTATTAAATCGATGCCGATTGGAATAGATAAAATTGTTGTTTTGGTTTTAGATGTTCTGATTTGGGTAAATATGAGACTAATATTGCTCTTAATGTCGTGGGTGCAGGCACGAGAGGCTCTACACATGAGGGATGCTATTCCCGAGTTACTAGAGACTATTCTCCCTGATGTGACTGATGCAGATTGGCGGCATTTAGAGTTAGCCGGGCTCGGGGGCTTCCGGTATTACAGACGAGTGCTGCGAGATGTAGAGCTGATGTGGGCACTAGTGCGACGGTGGGATAGCCATACGTGCACTTTTTGGTTCAGGACGGGTGAGCAGATGGATAGTGCTGATGACCATCACCCATGAGGATATATATAGGATTTTGAGACTGCCGATCACTGGGGACCTGATAGAGATTACACCGCGAGAGCAGTAGCAGAGGGCCCTAGTTCGATAGGCGGTGGCCAGGAGAGACAACCTGGTCCAGAGGAGGGTGGAGGAGATAGTGTCCTCCATGCATCAGATTTTACTATATAGGGATTGATATATTTTGTATCCGTGTAGTGATGTAGCCTCGATTGGAAGGCATTGTATAGATGGCTTGATTGAAAGCCACCCATTTTTGTTGTACAGACACACATGTATATATAGATTCATCATTTCATTTGTCATATAATTGTTCTCATGCGTTTGATTTTGATATACATGGATAGATGTAGTGTAATTGTGATAGATATAGACTGATAGATGATGAATAGATGTGATTGGATAGATATAGACTGATAGAGGATAGAAATAGATGTGATTTGATGTGATTGATGTGTGGATATAATTTTGATGAAAGATAGAGATAGATAGATGTAATGTAACTTGGATGTACATATTTTTCGATATTTCGATGGATAGATAGATAGATGTGATTGATGTATGGATTTTATTTTGATGAAAAATGGATATAGACAGATGTAGTGTAACGTGGATGCACCAGTTTTTAGATATTTTGATGGATAGATGGATAGATGTGATTGATGTACTCGGCATGTTTGAGATGTTAATTTAATTTTGATGAAAATAGATAGCCAGATCCACATGTGTTGATAATACACGCTTTGATAGGTAAGATGAAATTAGATAGAAGATAAATTTTGATTAAATTAACATGTGAAATGTCAATTTGACTGGATGAAAAACAAAGAATAATGGGGAATACTTTTTGCGGGAGCCAAGGATGTAGTGAAAACAACCTTGACTAGAAATAAAGAAAATATGTCCGGATAAGAAAGAAAATGATAAGTTGAACTCCCAACCGACCATAGATAGAATATGGATAGGAAATCACAAGATCATGCATGTAAGGCCCTATATGAGGTTAAAATAAACCTGACACTAACTAACCGCAAAACAGATTTAGGAGGGAAACGAAAGGAGCAGTAAGTAAGCATCTTGTCGGAATTTACAAGGGACAGAATACATGTCCATAGTAGAAAAATAGGATTCTCCATATGATCGACAAAAGGTCTTAAATCTCAGCTTCATGATTTTGGCAGAAAAGCAAACTGATCAAGGCGGGAAGTTTGCTTGATATGGAAAGACTGATCAATACGGGAAGTCTTTCAGTGATGCTAAAAAGTGTATAAACTGACTGAAAGGCTAATCAATTGCAAGAAGCCTTGAATATTTCTTTGAGAAACAGCCGTCCTTCAAGGGAGCGGTCTGTATTTTGAATTTTAATGATAGCCATCCTTCGAGGGTATGGTCTATATTTTTCGAATTTTGATGATAGCCATCCTTCAAGGGCATGGTCTATATATTTTCTTTTTGATTCATTTGATAATGTATGGATAGCTTTCCTTCAAGGGATCAGTCTATCTTTTTGGATAGCATCTCTTTTTTTTTTTTTAAATCTTTTTTGAAGAAGCTGAGTTTAGACCTAGATAGATCAGATGGAGGGGAAGAGAACATAAAAGAACATGCACTCATGCCCCGAGTAGATCCGATTAAGATAAGCACTTGGGACAGATGAAGTGGTGATTAAGGTATTCCTACCATGAGGAGGAATATATCCAAAAGAAACATGCAATGAGTAGAGCCGCGATACTCATATTTAAGGTAAAAGAGGCAATAGGCGGAGAACCACATAGTTTCGAATCACCATGGAAGTATATGACTGGTTGTTTAGATGGATGAAAGATCTGTGTTGCGACTAGATTTGTGTAAGATAGATTTTAACAGTAGAAGGGCCGTAGATGCAAGGCATTAAGAGGTTCCACTTCAGGTATACCATCTATGGAGGATAAACAATAAGCCCCAGACCCATATTTATGAGTGATAATGTACGGGCTCATCCAGTTGGGAGAAAACTTACCACGTTGACTTCTTTCGAGTGTAGTGATATTTTGATTTTCTTTAAGAACAAGATCACCAATTTTGAAATCACGGTGCTGCAAGTGCTTGTTATAAGCACGTTTGACACGCTCAAGATAGACCTGATGATGTTCAAGAGCGTTGAGACGCCGCTCATCTAATAATTCAAGTTGTGCTAGACGATTTTGATGATAGTCCTCATCGGAGACAAATTCTCTAAGAGAAACATGGAGAGATGGGATTTGGACTTCCAAAGGAAGAACAACCTCAGACCCATAGACGAGAGAGAAGGGAGTAGCACCAGTAGGAGTACGAATGCTAGTCCGATAAGCCTAGAGGGCAAAAGGGATATGTAAATGCCAATCCCTACCAGCGCAACTAGTTACCTTTGCGAGGATATTACGCAAAGTTTTATTGGAAGATTTGGCCTGGCCATTAGCTTGAGGATAGTATGGAGAAGAAAAACTGAGTTTGATATTGAAAGCGTTGCAGAGGTTCTGCAAATCAATGTTCTTGAAAGACTTACCATTATCTGTGATGAGTTTGTGTGGGACGCCAAAGCGACAAATGATGTGTTGATAGACGAAATCAACTATGGGTTTAGCCTTTGTTGAAGAAAGAGGGATAGCCTCCACCCACTTAGTAAAGTACTCAGTGGTAGTAATGATAGAATGATGACGCTGTGAAGAACGGGGATTGATGAGACCAATAAGATCAAGACCCCATTGCGAAAAAGGCCAAAAATCCGCTGTAGGTTGTAAAGCTTGACTAGGGATGTGTGTGAGATTGGAATGTTGTTGACACTTAACGCATTTCTTAGTGTATTCACAATAATCTCGATTAAGAGAAGGCCAATAATATCCCAAACGTAAGATGCGTTTAGCTACAGCTAAGCCACTAAAATGTCCACCATAGATACCGTCATGGACCTCCTGGATAGCTTTAGATGATTCATGGGTTTTGAGGCACCGAAGAAAAATACCATCAAAGCCGCGTTTGTAAAGAATCCCACGTAGAATAGTATAGCAGTTAGCGCGTTGGATAAAAGATCTTCTACCATTGGAAGTCAGATTTGGAGGAAGCACTGAATGAGATAGATAATCAACAATCTGTTGATACCACTCATCCTGAGTATGAGTTGTGATAGCATGGATTGAAGTTAGTTTCCTAAGATGAGATGGTTGATCTAATCGTTGTACAACCACATAAAGTCGCGAGTCCTCGGTAAAAGGTGGGATAAGTGAGGCTAACGAAGCCATTGTATCTGCAAATCAATTTGCAGTGCGAGGAATAGCTTGGATAGTGAATTTATCAAAAGATTGGAGTTGAGCAAGAACGATATCACGATATTTTTGAAGGATATCATTCTTGCATTGATAGACACCTGTGACTTGATTAACGATGAGTTTAGAATCACTGAAGATGTCAATATGACGAGCGCCGAGATTAATGGCATTTTGAAGACCTAAGACAAGAGCTTCGTATTCAGCCATATTATTGGTGCACTCAAAGTTCAATTTGTGTGTGACTGGGATAGGCATACCCCAAGGAGGAATCATCACGAAACCTGCACCTCCCCCTTGCTGACATTTGGATCCATCAAAGAAGAGCTTTACTTTAAATGGAGATAGACCAAAATCAATTTGTTGGATATATTCATCGGGGAATTGAGCAAGGGGGTCTTGAGTGTCCGGAAGAGGAGCATCAGCTAATTGATCTGCAATAACCTGACCCTTGATAGACTTTTGCGGGATGAACTTGAGGTCAAATTTTTTCATAAGCATAAGCCAACGAGTGATACGATCATTGTGATAAGGCTTTGCATGAATTGTCTTGAGTGGATTGACACTTGTGACAATGTAAGTTTTGTGATTAAGGAGGTAATGACGAAGCTTAGAAGTTGCGAAGAAGAGAGCACAACACAGCTTTTCATCTTCGGAGTAACGTGTTTCATACTCATGGAGGGTGCGACTGATGTAATAGATAGCTTGTTCTTTACCACAAGTGTCCCGATGCGAGATCATGGCTCCCAGAGCATGGTCAGTCACAGAGATATAAAGATAGAAAGGCTCCCCCTCGCGTGGAGGTGTAAGCACATGTGGAGAAAGAAGATAAGCTTTGAGATCATCAAAGGCCTTTTGGCAATGTTCATCCCATTCAAAATGAACATTCTTACGGAGGAGATGGTGAAAAGGTTGACAACGGTCCGACAATTGTGAGATAAAATGACGCACTGATTGAAGACGTCCTTGGAGACTGCAGAGTTGCTTTAAGTTAGAAGGGGGAGGCATATCAAGGATAACTTTTATTTTTGCGGGGTCTACTTCAATACCCCTGATGGAAATGATAAAACCTAAAAGTTTACCAGTGAGAACGCCAAACACACACTTAGATGGATTTAGACGAAGACAAAAGCGGATAAGCCTCTCAAAGAGAGGTGCAAGGATGAAAAGATGATCCTGGCGACGTTTGGACTCACCGAGGAGATCGTCAACGTAATCTTCCACAGTTTTGTGTAAGAGATCATGGAAGATGTAGGTCATTGCTCGCTGATAGGTTGCTCCTGCGTTCTTAAGACCGAAAGGCATGACGCGATAACAAAAGGTCCTCCAAGGAGTTATGAAAGAAGTCTTATGTTGATCTCCTAGTGTGATGAGAATTTGATTATACCCAGAGAAACCATCCATAAGAGAAAGCATCTCATGACCCGCAGTTAAATCCACGAGTTGGTCGATATTAGGTAGAGGAAAATCATCTTTTGGACAAGCCAGATTAAGATCCCGGAAGTTGGTACAAATTCGAATTTTCCCAGTAGCTTTAGTTACTGGTACTACATTGGAAACCCATTGTGGATAATCAATGGGTTGGATGAAGTTAGCCAAGAGCAGGCGCTATAACTCTTCTTTAATAAGAAGGGCTACTCTAGGGTGTATTTTATGTAATTTTTGTTTAACTGGCTTGATGTTGGGAAGAGTAACGATATTGTGGACCACAATATCGGGATTGAGTCCGGGCATATCCTCATATGACCAAGCAAAGGCTTGACGATGGTTGGAAAGAAAAGTGGTAAAATCTCCTATCTCCTGTGGATTAAGGGATTGGCCGACCTTAATGATGCGAGGGTCTTCAGAAGTCCCTATATTAAGGTCGACAGTGGCTTCGTTGAGAAGCGTAGACGTGTCAGAAGGAATAGCCTTGGGAAGATATGAATCCTTTGCCCCCAAATAGGTGAGGACAGAATCATCATCCGCACAGTGGATAGTGTTGATAGTAGGAGAGTCATCTCCAACTATTTCAGGGAAGATTAACGGTATGGAAGCGGACCGGTTGTTAGTCTTATAGGCTAGCGGCCCTAAGGAAATGGTATTGATCAAAAAAAAAAAAAAAAGTTAGGCGGGATGGAAATGTCATCGTCCACATCGAGTGATGCTTCTGACTTAGCGGGAGAAGATGGTTCCTCAATAGGAAGAGGCTCATCGAGAATAGTGACGGTGGCTTTTGAAAGAGGTTTAAATCCTAAACCAAATTTTTGATGTGGCATGAGAGTAGGAATGGATGTGAGGTCATGCACACCTTGTTCATATTTTCCTAGACCAAAACCCTTCCACGCGCATCGATATAGATAAGTTTTTGCAAATGTGGGATTTTGTAGATAATCGAACCCTGTTAAGTAAGGTTTGGTCCTAGGAGGAGAATCTGGGTGATAATGAGGCGTATCAAGACCACCATAGATGAAATTAGTCTGTTGATTGGGCAGACCAATGGTGACGATGCGACCGAGACCTGGTTGATATTCAGGTTGTTTGTCCGGTCTACCATACTCACTAGGATTGAGATGGGCGTCAAAAGAAAAGAGAGGAAGCTCTCCCAGTGAGAAACGCTGCAATGTCTCTTCTAGATTTTGTAAATCTGGTAGTTTGGTTGCAGGTATGGAAGAAGATGAGGCCCCGTCAGGAGAAGAAGTATTTTCCTTTAGAGGGGCAGACCTTGTGGTCATGTCGCATTGTGCGGAAGGAAAAGGATCTCCTAGATGAGTATATATTTTGCCCTCATATTGATATTTTAAGCATCGATGGAGGGTGGATGGGACACAATGCATTACGTGAATCCAGGAGCGTCCGAGGATCATATTATAGTGGAATTTTCCTTCGACAATGTAGAAGAGTTCATGAAGCAGCTTCTTACCTACTCGAATGGGTAAGACCACAGTTCCTAAAGTAACTGCTAACTGATCGTTAAATGATCGAAGGGCGAAAGGCGGGGGTGACACTATGTTCTTTGGTAACTTAAGTTGCTCAAATGTGTGTGAGGAGATGACGTTGAGTGCAGCTCCACTGTCGATCATAACGCGTTTTAATGTGGTGTTGTCGATTTGGACTGTGATAAAGAGGGGAGCCTCCAAATCCTCTGAAGAAAGAGGAGGAATTTCCGAATCTTCAAAAGAAATGGCGGTTGATGGTCTATTCAATCCAACAACCAACTCGAAGGGCTGGGGCTCATCTGAATTCACTGCGATGTGACGCAGATTATCAATCAGAGCCTGGCGATGTTATGGAGAGGATTGGATGAGGTCAAAAAGATACATTTTGACCGGAGCCTGAGTGAGTTGTTTCATAACACTCTCCTCAACTGACACGGGAATTTGAGCTCGAGGTGCAACACAAATAGAGACCCAAGGTCGTGGGGCCAATGAGGAAGGAGGAACTCCTTCAGGGGCTGCAGAAATGATAACCCGTGGTCGAGATGCTGTAGATGAAGATGGATTATCATAGTGTTGGGTTCTAGTGGCGATATGGATTGTGTCAATTTGAGAAGGTGGAAGATTCATTGGAGTGGAATCACTATAGGTCTGAGTGGATCATTGGGGCTCAGATGGGGCTAAGATGGCAGGAGATACTTGTTCCTCCTCCTCCAGCAAAAGGTCACTTTCTTCCAAAAGGTTGTTGACGACAGATTGAAGAGCTTTACATCCCTTAGTATCATGACCCGGGGTACGATGGTAAGCACAAATCAGATCAGAGTTAAACCAGGTAGGTTTAACTCCTTTAGGGTTATAGGGTTTAATTGGAGGAAGAGATATGGATGAAGATTGGATAAGTTGGTGAAGGATTTTGGTGTAGAACCCGGTAGATGAAGATGAGGATAGAGGTGACGAAGGTGCCTCTTTTGCCTTAACAGACTGCCGAGGCAAAAGAACCTGCATGTTAGGTTTGACAGTCTTTTTAGGGATCATCTTATTCTTTTGGACACTTGGAGGTGCAGGCTTGGGCATTTGAGATGGAAGTAAGTGAGACATGATTGATTTTGGTGGAGGAGGAGCCCCTAAAATAGATTTTGAAGATGACGGAGATGTGACAAGTGTTGTGGTCTTCAAAGATAAAGGAGGTTGCTTGGTCGAATTTACTGATGATTTAGATAATGTCAATTTAGATGAGGAAGAAGCTCCCAAAGTAGGTGTAATCGGAGGGACATAGGGTGCCCTGGCTTTTGGTAATGAAGATGATGATCCTGATAGAAGAGGTGGCGTCTTGTTAGTATGTAAATCCGCTTTTCGGGGTGTTGGTGAAGAATGTGTTGTAGAAGAAGATGATGGTTTTAATAAGTGTGTAGAAGAAGACGCCTTCTCAGCGGATAAATCCAATCTTTTATGGGACGTAGAGAGAGATTTTTGTGGGAAAGCACCAAGGGTCTTGATGGTTCGAAATATGGGCTTTCCTTTTTCAGGGATGGTGACAACTTCAACGGCATAAGGTGATTGTAACCTTTTCGGAGGAAGCAAGTGGGGAGGTATTGATGGCGCAATGTTAGATTTTGGTTGTCTCGGTTTAAGTTCAGGAACCAAGTGTATAGGTGTTGGTGCTACTTCTTTTGATTTTCCTTTAATGGGCGAAGTAGCACTAGTGGTGGAAGAAGTGAGTGATGAAGAAGCAGTTCCTTGCGAAGGGACTACTTCTGGTGCAGTAATTATGGGTGGAACTACTGTTGGAAAAGAGACAGGAAGAGTCAAAATCGAAGACGCTTCCGTCGGAGTTGGCACAATTATAGGTACGTTCACCAGGGGCATAGTTGCAGCGAGAATGGGAGCAACAGAAGTAGATGTATCTGTAGTGGAAACTCGAAGGGATGTAATTGCCTCGAGCATTGAAAGAATGTTCGACGATGAGACAGATGAGGATGACACTATCTCAGGTATGGATGGAAGGTGAGACAAAGGAGTGGAGAAAGATGAACCCGTATCTCACAATGTAGGAATATTCGAAGACGGGCTATCTGAAGATGGTGGAATTTCAGTGATTGGCGGAGTGGAAGGAGGTTCTGATTCGGTTGATGTGTTCGCAGATGGCTTGGTTTCAGAAGAAGATTCTTCAGTAGAGATGAAGTTGATAGTATGAGTGTTTGGTTTTTGAGACTCTGAAGCATTATGGTTTGGGGAATTATTAGGAAAAGGTTGTTTAAAAACATCCAGTGCCTGATTTGGGGGAGCATTTGGGTTATCCAGAATGAGCTCGCCTTTATCAATGAATTTCTGGACAAGATTTTTGAAAGTCTGACATCGTTCGATGTCATGACCTTTGGTTCTATGATAGTGACAGAAATCATTTTCTCTATACCAGAATGGACATTCTTGGCTTTCATCGATATTCCTAATAGGGGGAAGTTCGATCATGCGAACTTCCAACATTTTCTCTAAGATAGAGGCATATGATTCCCCCAATGGAGCGAAGGATCGAGATGATGAAGTCCCTTTTCGAGAAGATGAGGAGTCTCTTCGTGGTGTTTGATTAGAAGTAGTATCGGCTCGTGATGTTTTTAATACGATGGCATTGGTGGATCCCTGACTCTTGTCTTTAGAAGGGGAAGAATTTGGTTTGGTAAACCGAGAAAAATCGGGTTTAGATTTAAAGCGAAGTTTTAGCTTCCCTTGTTCAATGGCGCGAGATTCAAGTTTGTGTGCCATTGTAAAGGCTTCTTCAAAGGTATGAAAAGTTTGGATCCTTAAAGTGGAAGAAATGTGATTAGCACAAGATCGAGTAAACAACTCGATTTGTTGGGATTGAGGAAGGGAGAAAGACAATTGGTTGATTATCCCTCTCCAACGAGCGACAAAGTCTGCAATAGACTCATCATCGAATTGACGAATGTTATAAAGATCTGTAATCGAGATCTTATGCGAGATATTTATTGAAAAGTTTTCAACAAACATCTGGGCCAATTGAGAGAAAGAAAACAAGGAATGTTGAGGAATGTTATTGTACCAGTCTAAAGCAGGACCTGCTAGAGACATAGGAAAGGTACGGAGCATAAGCTCCTGATCCTGGACTATGAGGTAGCAAGCATGTTTGAATGCTTGCAAATGTTGTTGAGGGTCCTCCCGACTATGAAACTTTGAAAATTTAGGAAGTTCCCATTGGGGAGGATAAGGCTTAAAAGCCACTGAGGGGTGAATGGGTTCATTACACACTTCTTCAAAGGAGTATGAAGGATGAGCCCCTTTTGTGGAGGCTTCCAAGTTTGCGATTTTCTTGAAGAGAATTTGAAGCACGTCAGATTGAGGAGGAGGCACACTGGCATGTCCTACGTAAGAAGCAAATGGTGGATGTTGTTGAGGTGTCAACGGGGGATTCATCTGTTGATTGATAGGATGATAAGAGGAGTAACCAGGCGTTCTGGGTGACACCTGGTGGGGTATTTGCTGTGAAGTACCTTGTGTATAGGCAGGCTGTGAGATAATAAGTGGTTGAGAAAATGAAGGTTGAATGACGGTTGGAGCCTGTGATTGGTGGACTCCTATGCTTGTTGACTGAATCGGGATAGATTGAGGAACATGAGTGCCAATTTGATTGGACATATTGGGGAACAAGACCTGAAAGGGGCCTTCTACTACCGGATTAGGCATTAAGGGTGCTGATGCTAAAGGATGGGTGAAGGTCACTGTTGCTGGAATATTGGAAGAAAGACCCACTAGAGGACGGGAAGCAGGAACCAATTGACTATTCGGAGGGGGTTGGCTCATAAAGGGGTATTGACCTTGGGATACAATGGAGGGCATAGATGAATTAACAGCAATATGCAGGTGCGCAGACGCATTCATTATAGCCAGGGCAGAGGACCTCTCAGAAGTAGGTTGTGGAATATTCGAGGTAACTGCGGTGTTAGGAATAGGTAAGACTATTTGAGAACTAGTCGATATGGTTGGTGGAAGAGAAAAAGGAGGCACATGGGCACCACCCTTCTCCGTGACTCGAGGTAAGAGAGATGATGCAAACTGTTCCACAAAGGCCTGGGATGGTTCACGAGAATAATCGTACACTTGCTGGATTGGTGGTCCTTGATCAGATATTTGAATAGACTTGTGTACTAGGTAGTCCATTAAGGGCTACCGGATTGCGATCGAGGAACGCTTGAAATTCAGGATCCCCGCGAGGAACATACTCTGAGTCAGAAGTAGATGATATTTCTGAAGGACTAGGGGAAGCTGGACGTGATGGGGTTGCTTTGGCTTGAAAGAAAGGATTATATGACTAGGATGGGGAACCAACTAGCAGTGGTCCCGAGGAAGATTTGGGGGGTGCCGAAACATCCACACTAGTGGTAATCTCGGAAGAAGAAGGAGCCAGTTGAGCCATTCTTCTAGATTGTAACCGAGTGATGACCGTCATAAACACGCAGAAAAGAAAATTGACCTAACTAATGCACAGACAATTCAAGCAGCGCAGATGATTATCTCCTTTAAGTTTTGATGCTTTTAAGAAAGAAAATATTAGGGAAGGCTTTTTAGAACAGGAACTACTCAGATAGCCAGACTAAGGATGGTTTGGGGAATGTTTGGTGAGGAGTCCCGAAGGCACTTCAGTAAAATACCGGTACGTGGCTTGATATAGGGGCCTACCCCCACACTTCACACACCGCTGCGATAAGGGAGTCGGGTGCTTTGCCAATATATACCAGAACTTCTGTGAATTTACAGCGTGGCCTGAGTACCGCGTAGGCTCTTCCTCTTGGATATCACTTCCAAGTAGGCGAGGCCAGGGAAGGAGTTTTTGTTTAAATGTTTTATACCTAGTGATTTTGGCTTTGTGTGCAAGGGTGAAAAATAAAAATCAAATAGTGTCACTACCAATTTTGATCAATTTTCCAGCCTAATTAAAACTAGATGAGAAACATGCAGCAATGACAAAGAAAAGGTACTTTTTAAGCACTTTAAAAATGAAGTGTTTGATTTTGATGAAGACAAGTCAAAAAAATTCTTTCCCAAATGCGATTAAATTCTTTTTAAGCACCAAAAATTGAAATGTTCGAATGTGATAGACAATCAAACAAAGAAATCCTAAAAAGGAGAAAACACCGTAAAAGAGAAATACCTGTAGATTTAGCTCTCCAAGGTGTGTGGACTTCAAAAAGCGCGTTGTTGAGCTCTTCCCCTCGGACAATCCCACGAACAAGCAAAGTTCTCCGCAAGAAGAGGTTAAGCAAACACCAAACAAAATCCAGAAAGATATATCCAGATAATGGTGAGACGAAAAATTTCTATTTCAAGGAAATAGAAAAATTTCAAGACAACGATTCCGTATAAAAAGCAAGATTGAAACAATGAAAAGAAATGCTCAAGCAAAATTGATAAAAATCAGGGAGGAAAAAGAACCAAGCTCAAAACTAGAAAAGAGATGAACTTACCAATAAGGGACTTTTGTTGGGTCCCACCGGGCGTGCCAAAATGTAGATCAAGGATTTCGCGCTTGTTACCTGTCCAAGTTAATGCACCAAACTAAACACAAAAACCCTGAAAAACTCCAATGAAATCGATACCTGATGGACAAGATCCGAAGATGTAGACGGATAAGGAGGTTGATGTAGATAAGACGGGCATACATGAGCAATTCGCACAATAGATCCGAGTAACCTGCAAGACACTAATGCTTGACAGAAAAAGATGGCGTTAAAAGATATTTGGGTGGACTTCCCGAGAAGCGGGTCCGGGAAGCGATAAGCTTCCTCGGCGGATGTCAGTCCAAATTTTCAATTAAGTAGAGAAGCATACATGATAGAAGATGTACATATAAGACTAGATTTTCTGATTATAGTAATGGAACCGAATTTAAACAACAGACAGAAAGCTACAGAAAACAGGAAACATATATATGAGTAATATATGTTTTCTTATGAACTAAGTTTTCAATTCAATAGGAATTTTCAAATAGTGTGGAAGAATGAATTTTACAACTATAAAATTCATATGGATACAAATTTGCATTTATGAAGATAGATAAGGGAGGGTAGAAATTTGAGCATTAATCAAATTTAACCGAGTTATCACGTCAATTTTTTTATATAGTTACCTTAAGGGTATGATTAGTTTTATTTAAACATTTACTTAAGACAATTCTTATTTCAACAAGGAGAAAATTTATATTAATAAATAAATGTTATCTAATTCATTTATACAACTAGTTGGATAAGGCAAAACAAACCATTCTTAATGGAATTTATTTCAATATTTAAGTAAACAAAGATTGTCAAGAATGCAAATAATCAACATTTAGTTCCCATCCAAGAGCACTAGTGTTTAAGAATAAACACATTTGCAATGCAACTCCTAAACAAAATTTTTTATTTGTGAGGACTTAATTTCCAATACAAGATCATTACAAAGTTCACAATCATATGAAGTAATGCAGGTCAAAATAAACAATTTACAAGGATTTAGCAAATGAATAAAATAACATCCAGTATACTATTGGTACCATTTACAAGTTGTAGAATCATAATAGCACAAGCTACAACTCCACATATATTTCTCCAACAAGAGCATTTCATCCATTGAGTTCACCATCTTCATCAAGTCATTCATACAACAAAATGGGGGAGTAGGCAACACTATCTACCCAACCAAACATTTAATGAGGGAGAGAAGCCTTCTTCTTCATTGGCCCACAAGCCCCAAAAAATAAGCAATGAAGGTTAAATAGAAAACCATGACAACTTAAAAATGGATTTCACATACACATTTAATCAAGACAATCAATGAAATAAAACAATACCAATTTTACAACAAACTGACTAATATCAAAACACAAAGGATTCATACTAGAGCCATGGAGGAGAAAGGAACACAGGAGTTCTTCTTATGCGTCCCAAGGGCTTCGGTGTCCACCTATGAGCCTCCAAAGCACTCCATCACAATACACAAAACACTCTTATGCCTCCCTCGAGAAATCAATTGGCTTTTATGCCTCCCTCACTCCCTCACTCTTATGCCTCCCTCAAGAAAATAACAGGATAAACACAAACCATATTTATCAATAAGGTGGACATCCCAACTCAAATCCCTCCTAAAATACCCAATAACATTTCTCTTATTCCTCCCACAAGTTTTTACCCCCATTTCCATTTCTCCCACAACCTAAGGATCAAATCTATTTACCACAACGATAAGAAATACAACCATCATCCACACATAAGAGTACAAGAAAATTGCAAGGTAAAATCAAGGGTGAAGATCTACCTTAAAAATGAAGAGAATCCAACATAACAAGTTAAAATCCTTCAAAAATCCCAATAAAGCACCATCCATTCCAAGCTCAAATCACCATTCTCAAGCAAGCTCTCCAAAAATTCCAAGCACCCCCCAAAATGGACAAGTAACCCCAAAATCCGCACACAAAATGAAATAAATAGAAAAGAGGGAGAGAGGGGTGATGTGGCTCCATGTAGGATGCCACATCATCTCTCTTCCAACCCACATCACCAAGGTAAAACCCAAACCCCAAGGCATAATAAGTTGGTGGTTGGGGAAAATACAACCCTCTTACACACTCAACCCAACCCACACCCCTTAAGGAAAAAATTAAACACCCATGTAAGAAAAGTTCACATAATTTCTCTTTTCCTCCATAAAAAAAAAAAAAATAGGACATAAAATAAGTCCCTCACATCATAGTCCTAGTGAGTGCGTCACATTAAGAGGTGTGGAACAAGCTTAACTTGTCCCACAAATCACCAAAATGGCATAGAAGGTCAAAATCCGAATTTCACTTGCAAGATTGAGTACACACTACTTCAAATAAAATTTAATTCATTCTCATCCAACACACATTAAGGATACCAACTCACATTTATTTCGCCCCCTTTAGTCACATCCTAATAAGCATAAGTTAAACACTTTTAAATTAATTTAAGAGGGGTGCTAAACAAAATAATAAAAGTGGCTCCACATATTAAAAAAATAAAATAACTCACAATTAAATAAAATCAACAAGACAAAGTCACAACTTACCCAAGGTCACTATTGAGGCCACCCTCCCAATGGAGACATCCAAACAATCAACAACAATACACAACATATGAATACATGAGTTGTCATGGCGACCTGTTTCCAATACCCCACATTACTTCGTTGTTGGTATCCTATCCCCTGTAGTTTGTTGTGCTATAATTTCCTACAAAATCCAACAATACATTTCTAGCCTCATGGTCATATTAATGACATCGAAATCATAAAACACATGCATGTATATATAAAAATTTACCTCATCAAATATCATAATTAAACCAATGTTAGAATCATGTAATTCACCAATTCTTCAATTTTCTAACATTTCAATTCTACTAATCCATCAACTTGTAATAAGATCATAACATCAACAATCATCTAGAAATATTCATGAATCACATCCAATATGTTAATACAGTAGTAACAATTAGAACATCAAATACTAATATATGAATCAAGAATATAAAATTCACCACAATATTCACATCATGTCACATGTCTAACACATTTGTATTTTCTATCAAATAAGTAAAAATTGTGTATCAATGTCCATCAAGGAATTTATAATATCTAATATGATATCAAGGTCTAGGGATCCAATACGGATAGAGCAGAAACAATAGAAAATAGTAGTGATATCACAATCAGTCTGTAACCAGGTAACCACTCTAGCTCATCATCATATCCTTAAATTCCCGTCAAGGTCCACAATACAAATATATAGTCAAAACAATAAACAAAACACAATAATACTCATGATTTCCCGCAAATATTATTAGCATGCTAACTAGAATAAAGTAGCAAGGTTTATGATTAAAAATCCATTCGAAGTTGATAACACGATTCAATCAGAGTTGAAGAGGAGTGGGCATTACACTAGTGAAGGGTTTCATTATTTTGGGAAATATCGAGAAGGAAAATATTTTGTTTTTGGACTCTTCGAACAATTCCAAAATCTATTATTCATTGCCAATCTCACTATGGAGTGTTAACTGTAGGGGCCAAAATACTACTTTATCCATCACAAGTTTTGTTATTTTTGTGAGTGTTGATAAATTATTATTGCTAATAAATTTTATTTCCTCTAATTATTAACACCATGATTAAAATAGGGATGATTAATAAGAGTGCACATGGTTTCACTTATTAATATGTGAGAAACAATTTTGTTAAATCCAAAAAAGAAAAAAGTGGCAAATTTTCAAGGTGTTTTACATTTGGTACCTACAAACTTGACACAAGGATCAATATTTTTCTCCTTAGATTATATCTGCAAGGTAACCTCTCATGTGTAGTACCGAATTGGATATGAACAAAAGATAGGACATGTTTTTAGACAATATATTATCATCAAGGATTGAATACACGACGTGGAATTGTTCTTGTTATTGTTTTGTTTCTTAGTCATAGACACAGATTTCACCACTATAGTTAGTATTTATATCTTCTATATTTTCCAAATAAAATGCACTAATAAATGATTCATTGATGTTATTTTCTAATTGTGTGTGTGCGTGTGTGTTTGTAAGAAGTTGGGTTTTTGATTTCGACAACTTGGACATTACATTCAACAAATATCATCATTATAGTCTAAAAATAATCTATAGCATGTCCCATGAAGAAATAATTAATCTAAATACAATATTTCTAATATTATTAATTGTATGCATTTTCTAAGAGCGTTGTGCCTAATCTTGAGACATTTTTTCTGTCAAATATGACATTAGACAATGACAAATTTGATACATGGCAACCATATATTTCATAGTGTAATGCACAAATGGATACATGGCATCTTAAAGGCTTGTGTAACCAAAGAACATTAAAAATGCATTGTGGCACCTCTTCATTGTACATACATGTATTTTAGACTCTTAAGTGAGTAAGAAACAATTTTGTGCACCATCTCAATACTTGTATGCTTGGCGTGGGGTAGGAATGTTCAATAAATTCTTGCAAATAGTACACAATACCAAGAATCATCAATTATACACATAACGAACATATCCATTGTTAGAGGATCACATTATGTCCATTACCTCATCTCGGTGGTGTGCATATATCTACCTATATCTAAAGATTATTTGGACTTTTGCACAAGGAAATAACTTGAAACTTTTACCATGAACTTCTTTGCGCGAATTTGTGATGTGCACACACGACATCAAGGAGTGAAGGAGTTTGGAATCAGTTATTATGAATTATAGGGATTAATGTAACAATAGGTAGATACTAAATATAGTTTACGTCACTTGGTATTCTTGGTATGCACCTATTTACTAATCCCCAAATATAATTAAAACTTATGTACATAAACAAACAACTTGAAAATTTTCTACTGAACTACTTTGTGCAAATGTGTGGTGTGTGCACAAGACCTCAAGGAGTGTAAGAGTCTTAAAAAATTATTCAAAAGTATAGGGAATATAATGATAAAGATCAAACATACAGAGTTTACCTAACTCAATATTGTTGTTATTGAGTTGAATTAGGTTTCTTTGAGTTGTATAATGCTTGTTATACATTATAAAGCATTTGGTCATTATCTTGAATTTAATAATAGTAACACATTTATCAATGGGGGCATCGGTTGAAGCATCCATTTAATGTTATATAATTGGGATGTAGATGATAGCAATATTGTAAGTAGGTCAATCATGTTATTGTATAAATACATGTTTATGCTTGAAAGTGGTTTGCTTCTTAGAGGGATTAGTTGATATTAGAAATTGGAAAATTAATGGATGGTTGACTTAATCATATGGTTTGTTCAAATACACATTATTAGAGATTTTTGGAGAATGTATCTTCTTGGAACTAGTCTATTGTGTGTACAAATTATGTTTTCTTAATGAAATTGAATAAAGTGATATTTTCTTTATTTTTATTTCATTTGCTATGATGTTAGTATATGTTGTGTTAGTTCTTCATGCTACATGGTATAATGTTTTCCTTAAGTGTATCACCTATCGATGTATGTATCATCTAGCTTCAATGATGTTAAATGTATGAAAACATTAATTGAAAGACAGATAAACACTATATCTAATTTTCTATTGGAATTCTTAGTATCCTCTGAATAAATATGAAGCTCTATATTCTTGGGTCAATGTAACATTCAAAATATTAAAGTCTTAAGTATAAATGCATAATCATTGGTGGTTTCTTCCCAAGATTGTTTGATTTGAACTAATTGTGAAAATATGACCTTGTTGGCATATAATTGATTCTGGTTGTGTATTGGCTTGTTTCTTATGGGCTCATTTTTCATATGGTCTCTTTTTTTTTGGGAAAGTTTGAAGTTAAACTATATTTCCATACCACCTGTCTTTATTTTGAGCTTGTACTATTTTTTTATTAGTAATATAAAAACGATTTCATCAAATAAAATTGATTATTATAATATACTAAAAATCTAAGATATTTTTTTAAAGTTGGCATATGTTTTACATATTTCAAATATATGTGTTTAATATATCATCACTCAATATATCAATAATTACATAATGCTTTAGAAAAATACTTAAAATGGAGACACACCATAGCTTTTTAACAATAATTAGATGAAAATATTATGTTCCATATTTAAAAAGTAAAATCAAGCTTAAACAATAAACCCCCTTATAAATTGGATGATGCAGTTTACAGTAGAAAATAAATTTAATAATAATATAGTTAAAAATGTAGTTCATACAAGAAAATAATATTAAATTGGTGTAAGATGTCCTACAGAAAAAATAAACTAGAAGAATAATTATGACAATAGCCTAATTAGTTATTTTCTTACTTACATAACTAGTAATAGTACCAAAGGGGTGCAATGGAAATTTTTATACGTATAACAAAAATAATTGTTTCATCTGCACATAAGGATATTAGAGCCAAATGTTTGATGGAAATGGAAAATTTAGAGTAGAAAGGTGAAGATTTAAAAGGGAGTAAAATGTAACATTATTTTAAAAATGAGGGAAAATTAATTATTAAACTTGGAGAAAAAACCAATTGGTGAAGTACATGAAAAAGATAAATTTCTATTATCTAAAGGTAAAAGGAGGAAGCAACAACTTGTAGACATAAATTTTTTAAGAAGTATATAAAGGATGCAAACACGAGGAGGTGATTGATCTTATTTTTTTTGAAGTGGAAGGAGGAAATATATGACATCTTGGACTACCTTTTCAATGAAGAATTTGATGATATATATAGATGGTTGTGACTTAAGACTCTTGAGAAAATAATTCAATGTAATCTCTTGTATCGTTCTTCATCTCCAATGTCAATAGTTCCACAAATACTTATAATAAGTATTACTAAAGTAGAGGGAGATAAAGAGCATAACTTCAAAAATTAATAGGCTTGATTATCATAAAATAAGATGAATCAAATATAAACACTATAATAAACCATAGGTTTTATTTCTTTTTCATTATCACCCAAAAAGACAAGATAAGACCAAAAATAAATTAACATGAAGCCACAATAAATAGTTGTAGATTTGGTTTTGTCTATTTTGGATGCAACATTCTTAAATGGAATCAAGAAGAACATGCAGGGAGATCTCAATTATACAAGGATTGGAGACCTGTAGGCAAAGGAAAGGTGAGATGGAATTGTTCTCAAAGTGAGATCTCATAGGAGGTCAGGCCAGTGCGTAAAAGTATTATCTTATGCAAGAATTGAAGAGTGGTATGAAGTAGGTAGTGGGGGAGTTCTCATCCCTTTAACACCTTCTTATCATACTTAAAAAAATATAGGGTGAGGTAGTTTTTGACATGACGAGAACTCAACACCAAGAGCATAAATAAAGGAGGAGGAAAGTTTTCCCCTGCGTGAGACCTTGTTGCGATGACAATTTGAGTTTAATTTCCTCTTCTTTCATCAAAAAGGTATCATACCTACCACCATTTAAAAATCATTCATTCGATATCCTTTGTGTCTCCACCACCATTAATCATCATATTCAAATGTAAATTTTATCTAACATATATATTAGTGATTAAAAACATGCCTTGTACATTGGAACATAGGGAACATTAACTCTTGAAACACCATTAATGAAAAAATTTCCTAGGCTATAGAAAAAGACATAATCCTAAACTAATAATTTCAAAATTTAATTTTCAAAATCACCAAAATATTTATAAGGAGAAACATGTATATAATGAAGAAAAAATCAAATGTGAATGTTGGAGAGACTGAGAACATTCCATTAGCCACATTGGTGTCTTGGGTGGAGAGGCAAGATCACGATAAAAGGGGACCAAATGGATGCAATCATAGAAATTCCTTCTCCACTCCATACAAATAGGAAATATTACAGATGTCCATTTTTTGAACCTCTCTGACAAGTGATTTTGTAAATGTGCTTGATCTAAAATTAATTATTTTCTTCCATGAATTTAAATTAAAATATAATAAGTAATTAAACTGCTTCACATATTTGAGCTGATAAGGCATGAATTGTTGAGGGAACTTAGGGAAAAAATACCATATGGATGTAGTATTGTTCAAGAAGGAGGGGTAAAGTATATGCTCTCAACATCAATGATGGTACAATGTAAGGCTTAACTGTAGCACGAGATCTAGCCTACCCAGAACATATGTGGAAGTGTAATACTGGAAACCTTGACAGTTTCGTTCCTGAATATTTCGACATGATTTTAAATATGGATAATATATGGATATTAATGATTTTTTTTTAAAATTCCAACAATGATATACAAAAAAATAGTAATGTTATCTCATAAGACAATTAGAGGACATCAATTAAGTATTTGGGATGTTTTCAGTGGACACACGAGCATTCCCATTGGAAATAATAATTATTCACAAAATACACATGCCTAGTAGAGAATAAAAGACAATCAAAATGACTTACCTATTTTGAAATACGAGATCTTGTAGGCTGTCAATGGGCCGTGTTGATCTATGCATAAGGGGGCAAAACTCTGGACATGGACCCTGATATCAAAATTCTTCCTACCCTCGGAGGATTCACAAATTTTCCTTCACCACCTCTTGCAATTAGGAATATTGCATATGTCTATGTCCATTTCACTTTTTTATTTTTTTTTCATGGCCTTTGGCTCATATTTTTCATTCAACTTATCTTCTCTAGTAAGAGACAATAAAGCATCAACAAAATTAATCAATATTGTTGTTGGAGTTGTGGCTGTGAATGCCCTTGAGTTGGTGTTCCTAAACAAATGGGATCTTTGGGATGAACTACGCTTCTGAATAAATCACCAAAATTCCCACTAGAATGCATAAGTAACAAAGTAACCACAAAAAACTAGAAGACACAAATAATCATATCATGAAATGATCTCTTATTTCAACTTTCATGTGTTGAAGTAACAAACTATCTCTACCCTTTTCGCCATTGCACTACTTACCACCGAATGTTTTTCACATGAAAGTATGATAAGAATATCCTAATGTATGTTGGAAACTTAGTCGTTCAACCTTGTGAAGATTTGTTTTCATTTTGAGTACTTTGTTTACACTCTTTTTTCAACGAGGAAGTGGTTTATCACAAGTTTAGTTTTGGTAACGTTTCCTATTTATACGAAACATAAAAGTGACTTTGATACATGACTCTTAGAATATGTGTCAAAAATTATTATTATTATACCATTGTTTCATTTGTGTTCACCATTTTTTACATTGGAGTTAAGCATGTCTGCTTGGCATGAAATCCATTTTTGAGAAAGCTTAGGACATCATAAATAACCATTTTCTTAATTGAAAATGAATATCCAAAGCTAATATTTTTTTTTATTTTCTTCAAAAGAAAACATTATTTATATTTGGATGGATAGGATGGCCTGTTGATTGTTTACAAATGGTTAGTTATTTCCTATGTAGGTAGAAAAATGGCATATTTAATGTTCTAACATTGACAGGATGGTTTAATTTTATAATCTTATTACTTTTGATCGGTAACAAATGAGGGAAGATATTTGATATATATATAGAATTTTTTATTAAAATATTTTCTGTATTAAAGAGAAAACAAAGGAAGAATCTTTCATGGGTGAATATGGTAGAGGGAAATAAGTATCGAGCAATATGAGTTCTCTTATTAAAAAATAGTATGGATCATACAAATAGTGTTGTATTGCTTCTTTTTTAAGAAATATGGAGGGGTCGCTCAATCAACACCGTGAACTTGTCTATTTCTTGTATGGTGCAAACAACTAGCCATGTCCTTTATATAATAGTAAGAAACCTTTTTTTCAGAAAATGTGAGAAAAAATGACCTGATTGTTTTATTTTTGTAATTTTATTCTTTACGACATTAAAGTTTGTAATTGGACGATGTTTTATTTGTTTGATAAGACTAAGACATGAATGGAAATTTCAAAAGAAAAACGTGGGAATTAAATACCTATAGAATGTTCCTACCCAAATAACATATGCTGCCACTTTTTTATCCTGATCTCACATATATTATTCACAGGACTACAATTTAAGCTTTTTAGGGCCAAAATTAAAGACGGAAAATCAAAAAAGTTCCAACTTACAAACCAAACCACAATGCTTTCTTGTTTTAGCACTTTTTAACCCCATTTTTAGTTATAAGCTTGAGTAAATATAGAATAACAAGGGATACTAGAACAATCAATGATGATTGAGCTTGTCGAACGATTGGACATATGGATGATAATTAGATTTTATCTCTTGCATGCACTCCAATCATCCAACTAAAATCTTGCCACAAATTTTTTAAAACAAATAAAATTCAATACCTAATTTTTGATACAATTCATTGAGAAAAAACATGATTTTAGTGTGAAAGAATGAAAGTAATTTTATTGTATTGTTTTGTGTTATATAAAAAATTTACTTGTTAATGTTGTGGTTCAGAGGGAGATGCTCCTCAAAAATTCTGTGATTGGACATGCAAGCTGTATGTTTATAAAATTCATTAAATTTTTAGTCACATTACGTGACGCATGACACCAAAAATAAGAATGTCTAGGATAGGGCATGCCAGAAAGAATAGAATAAGTAATAATAATAATAATAATAATAATAATAATAATAGGTTTTTACAGTCCATGATGCCAGGTGGCCTGTTTTTGGGTGTATAAGTGGCTTATAGCATATGGGACTACCTCGTACTCCAATAAGGGAGGAAGCTAACTTTCTACAAATGAGGCGTACATATCCTACGCCTTGCAAGGTTTGAACTTGTGAACTTTATTTCAAGAGCACATATTCTTCACCATTAGGCCAACTCAGGTGTACTGTTAGTAGAGGTGAATAACGACAGAAAAATATAACTAACAGATGTATTCCTAGACTATTTCTATCATAACAAGGGCCCACATGCCTTGTCATTAAAAATAGAACATACCGCTAAGACAAGGCATTCCCTTACTAAGTGGATGATTCTATGGACTAGTTTTATATACAAACAAGATGGCTTTATCAGAAATGCAAGTTAATTGTTGACAATTGTTGAGACTAAATAAAAATCACATACAAATAACATTTTTTTTATAATTTTGAATTTGTTTGTTGTAAATGAGTGATTACATGGATAGAAAGATGACCGAGTTTCAATTAATTGGAGGATATATTGGTATGATACTTCAAATCATTACATGGTGAAAAGTAATTTGATAAATAACACAACCTCATCATATTATAAAGTGATTTTATTTGATTATATTTATTACACTAACCACAACAATATACAACAATTATGATTTAGAAGATATGTAATTTCACATGATTATTGATGCAATGTGAACTCTAGTGGTAGTATGTAGAAAATAGGTTTAGGAAATAAGATTATTAATTGCTAGAAAAATAAATAGATGAAACCTTACTAAATGGTTTCATAGAGATTATAATTGATTTGTGAATATTAGAAATCTATGATAATGATAAGAGAATTCTGAAGGTTGTTTTTTCTAAATTTTGAATATTTTGACTTTGTGAATGAACTCTTCATACTTTAATTGACAAAAATGTCTTACTTTCTCTAACTCAATCAAGAAATATTGGGAATTCAATCTCCTTTGTAATAACCAAAATTTAACATCTAGGTTTAGAGAACATAAGAAAAACAAATGTTTTGTTAGAGTTATGTTAAACTAAAGAGAAGTAAAGCCTCTTAGATATTTATCAAACACATCAATTTGAGAATAGTTTGGTAAATGGTAAATAGTATAAAACATCCAACACGTAATTCTATGTAGAGTAAATACACAACTATTAATGTTTTATTTAATGGCTCTTTCTCTCGAGTGAGGCCCTAACTTTATGGTAGTAGGTGTTGTGGAAGTATTTTCTCATGGTGATGGAA
The DNA here is from genome assembly GCA_019776745.2 of Taxus chinensis. NCBI lineage: Eukaryota > Viridiplantae > Streptophyta > Pinopsida > Cupressales > Taxaceae > Taxus > Taxus chinensis. Next base: position 865,989,598 of record CM034147.1, on the reverse strand, counting down.
CCAGAAGTGATGGCCTTTGTGTTTCAGGGTTCTTTGATGCCATTCTCCATGTTGCATTGATCTCCCGTGTGTTAAAATTTGTTGTTTAGGGTTTTAGGGGAGTCTTTATGCCTCATCCTTAGCCTCAGCCCCAGTCTCTCTCCCACAACATGCCTCTTGATGTAGTGTTTGGAAACTAGGATTACCTTGTTTCAAGAAGTTCTAATGGGAATGGGAAAAAACATAGATTTGTGGTAGTTGTTAGATATTCTCCCCCAAACTTTGTGAAACCCATTCTTTTTGCAAAGAAATATCCTGTTGTTTTTTTAGCGCATATGTTCTTAAATTTCATTCTTACTTCAAGAAAAATGGACTTATTTGTAAATTCAAAAAAAAAAATCCCGGGTCTACAAGCTCTGTATGATTGGATTTCGACTCATTAGATGCCTCTCATGTCAAGTAAATTATAAATTTACCCTACAACTAGAGGTTTCTTCATTGTTGTGTTTGCTGAAACCTCTGATAAAAAATATGATATTTGGAAGAGTTTGGCATATTCAATCCCACTTTTTAGTTATGAAGAAATGGTTCCCCTTGTTTAATCCTTTGACAGAAACTTTCCATGTAAAATTTGTCTAGGTTCGGTTGCCTTATTTGTCCCTCTAGTTTTGGAGTGATGACTACTTACTTTAAAATGGAAATACCTTGGGTAAATGATTTTATATTGACCCAAACATGACCTTTTATGACTCTACCACATATGCCCATATATTGGTTGATATGAATGTTTCTATTTATTTTCCTATTTCTATTGAGCTTAAAGTGGAGGAAAGAACCTGGACTAAAAATTTAGACTATGGAGACTTTCCCTTCAGATGAAGAACATATTTTTCTCTTGGTCACTTAGCTTTTGAATGTCAGATTGTGAGAAAACTTGTTAAGATTAGAACCTCTTGGTGGAATAATTCAGATCCTTGTCACTTGGTTGTGAAAGGTCCCTTAGATAGTGATTCAGAGGAGGATTTATTCGGCAAGGATGAGTTAGATTCTAAGAAGAAGGAGGCCACTCCTCCTCTTTCTACTAAGGATAAGGTTTCACAAGCAAGAGCCTCCCCCCATCCTCTTGTTTTGATGAAGCATCAATTTCATGTGGATAAGGAAAACATTGAAATCATCATACCGGTTAAGAATATTAAAAATGTAAATCCAAACATAGGTAATGACTGGACTACTATGAGTACGAAGAAGAAAGAGAAAATTTTAACTGAGGCCCTTAAGATACATCTAAGATCACATGGGAATATGTCTCATGGATAAGTTGTTTTACTTTTGTTTACTATTATACTATTGGTTTGTTTGTATCTTTGTTGTGCCGCTAGAAGAGGTTGGACCTGCTTGATCATCATTGATATATCTTTTTCTCCAGCTCATCACGCTATAATAGGGTAGGGTCCCCTCAACCCATTTTTACCATTAATCAATAAAAAAATACACACCAAGTAGAAGAGTTTACTAGCTTTTATATGCTTTAGATTGAAATTTTGGGATAGGTGTTCTTCACAAATAATATTTAATCATTTTATTACACATTTAATATAGATATGTTCCTCTAGCATGATATGTAAAATTTTTATTTTAAGGCACTACTGCACCTTTACATTTAATAAACCTTTTAAATTGAAAGTATGATGGTATTGAAATTCAATTTGATATGCAATGGGTGAGACTATTAAATTAGTAAAACTAAAATCCCTAAGTAAATAAAATGTTGGTCAACGTGCCCACAAGATTCAAGTGATCTATTTTATAGAGGTATTTTAATTTTTTATTAGTATAAAGACTATGAAGATGTTATGAAATAGTTGAATGGTGCAAAATAAAGCGTAGACACAAAATCACGCACTTGGGTAGATTTATAGGTTCTAAAAACATGTTAGTATTATTTGATTCCTATGTAGGAAAATGAGTGGTTGACAACTATCTTTAGCCTCTTTTTTTTGTTTCATGTTTTATATTTGGTCTTAGACACCCTACTTCATAGTAGGAATTTTACTTATTTATCTGTCATGCCTTTAGACACTAGTGCATAGCTAGAACAATATTGCCTAGGAACCCTTGTCCCCTCTCGACGCCCCTAACCCTTTTTCACCTTTCTCACTCCTTTTGGGCCTCTTTTATATTTCAGGCATATTTTTCACTTGTGGGTCAGCCTTCCAGTTGTCTATTACAAAATTCAAAAATGGAATCATATAAATACATATCTATGTTTTCAAACTAATGGACAAAGCACTAAACATTACTATTATCACCTAAGCTTGTATCCAAAAAGAAAATAAAGCACTCTCAGACATCCATGAAGAATTCATTCAAGGGACAAGGCACTACATACTTTCTATACACAACATAGGAAGGGGAAGCTCATTTTATTCCATTCACACATTCTACTACATAGTTATGTTCTAGCTACAACCTCGTATCATGTGCAACACGTATAAGGGCATCCTAGGGAACAATGTCTACACACACTCACTAGAACTACACATAGTTTGAGATGTAATACATTTCTTGGTCATAAGTTCACTCTTGGGGTGACCGCTAGGGTTAGTCTTACTCCCCATATTGCATTTTACATTTTAGGTTTGATGTAGTTTATGGCCTTGTCTAGGTGAATTTCTATTTTACATGTTACATGTACCTTTATTGATCACAATGTGAACAATAGAGAGTAATTTCCAAACATTTACGACACAACATAAACCAGATCTATAGGTTTTGCAAAGTCACAAGTGTCTGGTTCCGATCATCGACGCCTTGTTTCCCCTGTCATGTTAAAGGCATCCCTAATTAGCCTTGTTTGTGAGCTCCAATTTTCACACAGAATAATAACGATTCTACTTACACCATGTTCATCACTTCTACCCACTCAGAATAGTTCTAGATTTCATGAATATCATCATAGAAGTTATCTTTTTCTCTATCTCTTTCTTAGGGTTTCATAGTTTACATATTAGATTCCTTGTGTCATTTCTTTCTTTCAGCATTTATTTCCATAAGTCACGATAAATGATAAATTTATACTTAATTAAAATTAAATTCAATCATTTGGTGAACCTTATAATGCCCGCTAAAACTACCTACATGAAACTCAAGAAAAACCTAGGATAAACTAAAAAATTATGGATTTTTTTTTAAGAACGTTCCCGCAAAGAGGTTTCGAAAAACAACATTTGTCACATTATTGTTTCTAAGTCACTTAAATTTAATAATATAATTTTCTTCATTTTAATAAAATAACAAAACACACATTACATTTTAATGAACTTAATTAGACTAAGCATGGTTAATTTCTCCCTAAATGTTATTTTGATCAACCATTAAGGTCCACTATAGTTGGAACTTACATATTTTAACCTCAAGAGTAAAAAGGATTATTTAAATAATGACAAAAGTCATTCTAAACCCACAAGGTGTAATTCTATTAAAAACAATTAACAAGGTCCCTAAGATTAGCACATAGATTAAAGGAATAAACATACCCCTTCACAAAAATTGACTCCTTAGAAAGTTAACCCATGTATTTAAGATTTAAAAATAAAATTTAAATTCATATTCCCCTCACCCAATCCCCACCTAATTTTTTTAGGGATGAATCTCATCCCTTGGATGGATTCATTTAGGAACTTTAGATGAGGGGAAATACAACTAACCCTAAAGTTTTCTTAAGAAAGCATCTTTCTCTTTTCCTTTGGCTTATTTTCTCTTTTTTTGCAAGTTCTTGGAGAGCAATACATGCCACATTTGTTTTCTTATTTGCTTCATACCCTCACCTATGGTTTTTAAATGTATATAAATATTTTATTTAGCTCATATTTTAGTATTTTCCCAAACGGGCTTGTGGGGTTTGCCCCATTTTATTTATATAGTTATATTTGATAGGTTTTTCCATTTGGGAATGGTGGATATATATGCATATAAATATATGGATATGTATTTGTGTACATACATGTATATATGTATATACATTTTCTTTTTTTTTCTTTTATTTATTAACAAAATTCAATGGGTTAAGAGACCCTGAAATCACACTTATCAGTGATTTTATAACAATATATACAAATATATATATTCAAAGTGATTGAGTAACATGTCTGGTTATGGCAACAAATTTTATACAATCCACAAATACAACAAAAATGTGCAGGTTTTATATTTTGCAAGGTTATTGGGTTTGGGGGGAGGGTCACTGACCCCACCCCCCATCCCATATATTAATGGGGTGGGGGGGTGGGGTCGGGGGTGGGGTCGGTCACCCTCCCCCCAGCTTTTAAAATAAAACTTAAAACATAGATTTATATATACTTTTTTTAAAGTCCTACATTATACGTGTAGGCTTAGATTTGTATGAAATTTAATACTTAGTTTAATATTAGTAATTATATATATATAACCACAATATCTTTTTTTATATTACTATTAATAATATTTTAATAGAAATGGTATTTTAATATTATTAACCATTAGTAATATTTTAATTTTACTACTATTATCAATTAACTACCCCATTTTTTATAGTGTTGGCTAGTCTTAGTTTCATACTTAAAATTCCTTGCATAGTTTGATAGTAATTTATAGAATACAGTTTTTTTTCTTTCTACTATTTTTTTTTACATGGTTGGCAAAAAGGTACTTATATAAGCATATAGGAATTTTAATACTATAAATTTCCAAATCAAAATGAGACTTGGTAACCATACAATTTCTTTACTCCACTAGCTTTAGGAATTTAACTATTTTGTTGACCAAGTAAATAACAATTAAAATTTGAATTCTTCCATCTACTTGAATACGTTTAAAATTTCTTCCAATCACTATAAGGGAATGAACAAATATAACTTTTTCATGACTCCATAAATTTCATGTAATACAAAAGAAGTAACTATTTCTTTCCTTTATCAAACTAAAAATTCCAACCATTCTCACAAACAATTATAACAAGGTTTTCAATAAGTTTTAAAATGGAAACTGCTAACTTTCCAATGAGATCTACACACTTTTGTGGGAAATAAATTTACTACAATGAAATAAGATATTCCCTTTATAATTTCTTTCCTATTACAACCAAACTAGATTTACAAAAAAAATAAAATATTTCTTTTCCTTTTAACATACAATACAAATTTAATCTCCAATAATAAAAACAACTTCTCTTCCCAATTATTAATACAATATCTTCTACTTAAAGTGGGAAAAATTACAAGAATGAAAGCTAAAAGAAATACAATATTACAAGTCTTCCACCCTAAGTGGGAATGAGAAGGAGGTTTTATCACAAGGAAATATTTCTTGAGGACACCAAAAATGCTCCATGTTTCACATCACCAACAAGAGATCTCCAACATGTTTCATTTGATCACAACAAAAAGGGGGTTGAGGCAATACTTTCCACCCGACCAAGAATTTCAATGAGCATAAGAAGCCATCCTCCTCATTTTCCCTCAAGCTCTAACCACATTGCAATGAAAAAAATATTCAACTCATGGAAACAAAACAATCCTCAACATCACAATACAACATTTTACAACCACACCAAAACACGAACACTAAAACTACAATCACAACAAGGAAAGCAACAAAATATACAAGGCTTCAATATAAAAAAGCCCAAGGATCAAGATCTATGGGGAGGTCACTTATGCCTCCCAATGGGAAATGGGTGCCCACCTTAAAACACTACAATAAACATTTTAAAACCACTAGAAAATATTATTCCTCCCACAAGAATTTCTTATAGCTCCGACATTCTCTTATACCTCTGTACAATCTCTTATGACTCCATCATAAAAATAGACCAATTAAGAAATGTAAACAATTTCTTGTCCAAGGTGGGGCACCCAAGCCAACTCCCTCCAAAAAATGAAATGAACTCTTATACCTCCCCACATGTAAGATCCCCATAGTCCCCTCATACACCACACTTAAGCAATCTACCCAAGCACCCAACAAGCATACTAAAACACTCAAAAACATGCACATATACACAATATAAAAGAAAATATTTTAGAATATTGTAGCTACTACCTTTCCATGGTAGAGCTTGATCCAAGAGTCCCACACCAAGATTATTCAAGCCCAAACAATCACCAAGAAGCTTCAACACATCCAAAAGCACTCCAAAATTCTCTTGTTATCACTAAAACACAACACCCTCCAATTTTTCATTCATATGTGAATGAGAAAAAAAATGTTTTTGGGTAACATTGGACCATCTCTCAAGTTGTGAGACTTGCGGGATAGATATGATCCTCTAGAAAAGGTTGGTTCCTACTCCTAAACTACCTGTAAAAATCTACTCTAATGCAAGAAAACTATCTAATTCTAATCTAAATTTCCAAGGGACCAGGGAGAGAGAGTGGATGAAAACAAAGCCTACATTAAAGCGGTGATAAAAAATCCAACTTCCTGAAATGGAGAGAGGTGAGTAATAGAGATGATGGACAAGATGCATCACATAGCAAAGATAAAGTTCACAAAGAACACCACTTCAAACCTATTAAACACAGCTCAAAAAACCTATAGTAGATATAAGATATATGCACAATATAGCCTGCAATGATGAGAGGAAATAAGAGACAATAAAATAAGAAAATGATAGACTAAATGCATCATGAAACATATTTTATTGCTCCAAGTTGAAGAGATAGTGGTGGCTAAGGCTGATTTTGTAGTAGTAGTGGGACAATATGATCAGCAATCAATTTTTTCTTAATGAAGTGACTATGTTGGCACTATATTTGAACAGAATTCTAGTCCAATTCAAGCTACACAATCATTCCAAGTGAGGGAAGAAAAAGACACTCCAAATCTAAAAGAGGGGGAGTGTATTTCGGCTGTGGAGGAGAACCATATAGTTTCAGAAGCTTCGAACACAAAGAAGGCCCCAAAAGAACCTCCAGTTCTTCCTCCAACTTCATCCCCTTCAATATGTAATGTCGAAGAAGATTTTGAACTTTCAAAATTCATGTTTGAGGATGAGGGGAATCATAGTGAGCATGTTACAGATCAGGAGGACACTATGGAGGAGGTCGAGCATATGTTGCAGGACAATAAGGAGATAGATTATCTTTATAATTTGGAGGATTTATTTGATGGTGAGGATCCCATAGAGATCACATCATTTGTTCCTCTATCATCCACCTTCCAAGCACATTATTTTGCTACTATGGAGGAGAGCATTCAACGATAACAACCTGTACTTCATAACAACCCTCCAGAACCAATGTTGGAGGATCCGAATCTTCCAAGTTCTTCTTAGGAGGAAGAATGAAACAGTGATGACAAAATTTCAACACCAGTCATTGAGGTAGAGGATAAGTTCATTGTGAAACCAATTCAAGACAAAAATCAAAATGCAAGCAAGCCTCTTTTTTCAAGAAGGTCCATAGAAAGAATCCATTTTTAGAGTTAAATTATAGAGCAATGGGAAAACTTCATGGACCATACCATGTCCAATCAAATAATTTTCTTCATTGGAGCCAAAAGAGGATTTACCACTAGTCATTCTTGCTCTTGAGCATTAGGATGAGTTTTAGAGTACCAAGGATCAGTTGTAATTTCTCTTCAATCCAAATATAAAGAAACTAAAATAGGTATTTGTCTTGTTTCAAAATGACACCTTGATGATTTGGGTGGAGGATCGACCTCTTATTATTTTTTCACTCATAATAATAGCCATGTTTAGCACCATATCATATACATGACTACCTATTTTGAGAAATAGAAGCTACTTCTCCCTACTAGTTACAAGAATTTTTTGATTTCCCTTTTCTTCTGATAAGCGTAGAGTAGGTAGGTTTGCTTTTAGTAGAACAAGTGATTTTACACACTATGTATGTTCCACTTGATGCATCTATGATCTTTCTCTTTTGTACATAGTGTGTTGTGTTGTTTTGTTTCTCATGTAAAGTACATTAGAGGTAGCATTTGATGAGATCAACTCAAGTTTTAGTAAGGTTTCAAGTGACTCAGGGACCATATTTCTGACTTTTAGAATAGAATTTTGTTTATCATGCTTGACTCCATGTGTAATGCATACTTCAAGGCCACTGATCACTTCACCTAGCAGGCAGGTGACCCCACTTAGTCACCAAATTGTTATCCAAAATTCACCCCCAGGGTAATTTTGATAACTTTCACTATTTCATTAGGCTAGAGCAAGCAGAAATGATGGAAGGAAAAAAAAATTTGAAATTGAGGGCACTTATGCTTTCTCTCTGACTTCCCCCATCCAAGGAAAATTTTCTAAGGAGTTAGTGAAAAAGCCATAGAAAAATCTATGAAAAGTCGTAGAAAAGTCCACAGAAGCCATGGAAAAGTCACAGAAAGCTGTAGGAAAGTCCACAGAAGCCGTAGAAAAGTTCACTGAAGCCGCAGAAAAGTCCACCGAAGCCACAAAAAAGTCTGCGAAAGTTACAGAGAAGTCCACTAAAGTTGTAGAAATGTTCGTAGAAAAATCCATGGAATCTGAATAACAAGGTTTATGGAAAAAGATACAGAAAAAGCCATAAAAAGCTACAGAACAAAGTACGTGGAAAAACCCGTATAACAAGGTCTACGGAAAAATCTGTAGAACAAAGTACGTGGAAAGCTGCAAAACAAAGTACGCAAAAACATCCACAGAACAAAGTCTGCAGAAAAATCCATAGAATGCCATACAAAACCAAATGCACAGAATGTTGCAGAAAACTTGAAAATCTGCAGAAAAAAGAAAATGATAGTTTTTGCGTGAAACATCAGATGGCTATAACTGTTGATCTACTGCTCAAAATTTGACAAAATGTATGTCATTGGAAAGGTATCAATGTCCTATACATAATGGAAACTGTGTTTCTCAATTTTATTGAGGTTATATGTGTAAAAATTTGGAAAACCTCTCCAACATGGGAATACATAGTTTCAGGCCCAATCACTACAATCAATGAAGTATGGTATCATATTTCTTCTTCTAGAAGCCAAAGTATGTATGTAAGATGATTTCTAAGGTTTTTCATGCCATGTTCAGACCATTTAATGGAATTTTTTGGTTGGTGAGAGAATAAATCTGAGTTTCACTCTTTCTTTTTCTCTCATTTATTTTCTATATATTGTAAACACTTCTCATTTGAGAAGGGAGATATTCGGGGATGTGAGGAAACTCTGTAGAGTTTTTTTCTTAACACCATTGAGCTACAAAACCTCTCATGGGCTTGGAAATTGTATTTGTGCCTCTATCTCAACAATGTAATGGACTGTGCATATTCTAAGAGCAATAAAATTGTGTTTGTGGTGTTCTTTCAACCCTTGCATTGTTTTGTTGTATCTCGTTGCCCTTTTATTTTTTTGGTTTTCTCTAAATGTATGTCTCATTTTTACGTGAAAGATATTGTGTTTCATGGAGATTTGGTGGAAAATGAAGATTTGGATCTATGTCACATTGGTCTGGCCTCTTTCAACTCCATTTTATTTTTGTATTCTCCCTTAGTAGGATATTTCACCCCCTTTTCTTGGTGTTATCACTTCTATAGAGTAGTATTTTTTAATTTTCATGCTCTCTCTCTCTCCTTAGTTCCTTAAAATTGTTATATTAGGAGTAGATAGTCACATTTCCTTCCTTAGAAGTAGTTTAGTGCTAGTATTAGGTAGAGGAACCATCCTTCTTTGGAGGATCATCTCAAGCCCGTAAGTCCCACAACTTGAGAGATGATTCAATGTTATGCAAAAAAATTGTTTGCTCATTCACACAAACATGAAAAATTGGAGGGTGCTATATTTTTGTGATAAGACCTCTAACTCTGAAAAATGTAATAGTAAAAAGAAATAAAGTAACCCCAAAACAAGAAAAAGAACTTGAATAAATAGAAAATGGAGAGAGGATGGTGAAGTGGCTCCATGTAGGATGCCACATCACTCATCCTCAACTCTACCTCACAAGTAAAACCTCAAACCCAGTGGACCATAAATTACTGGGTGAGAGGAATGAAAATTTACTTACACACAAAATCCAAGCCCACACCCCCTAAGGACAAAATTTAATTACATGAAAGAAAGTGCAATAAAATTTAACATGTTTATCTTCCAAAAATATATAATAGGATCTATTTTTGAGCCCCCAACCCATAGGTAGGGATGGTATAGCAATTTAAGAGGTATGGGATAAGTTTGACTTGTCCCACAAGCCTCCAAAATTGGCCCTTAAGGCCAAATTAGAATTTCCATATAGCACTCACCATAGAATACATAACCCAAGAGCCATCTAATCTAATAAATGAAATCCTTTTGACCCATCCATAATTAATTTAGTAAAAAAATTAATTTACTAATATAGACACAAGTCAAGTTATTAATAAAAGGAGAATACATCACTATAAAATCACATATTAAAATCAAATAAAGGAAACTAATAAAAGAGATAACACACAACCCCTTGGTCACAATTGGAGGTGATCCCCCCAATGATGAACCCCCTACAAACAATATAAACACACACATATAAAAAAATACATGTTTCCATGGTGACCCTTGTTGAATTCATTTAGCATTCCAATGTGGTTGGTATCCAATCCCCCCATTGCTTATTGTCACATGTTTACCTGTAAAACACATAATACCTCCTTCGGCCTCATGGCCACATCAAAACATCCGAAATAAAATATATAATTTAAATATAGATTCATCTATATACGAATCAAAACATCATCTAGGAAAGTAACAACATCATTTACAATTTCTAACAACATCTTGATTCTACATTTCATCAATATCCATATGATCACAAGATTAGTTCAATTTTTAATGTCTAATCAAAATGAAAAAAGTATCGCGAATCATAAATATATATAACCATGTCAACAACATATCATCATCGATATAATTTGTCTCTAATAATCTACATACATCATACTAAGAATCAAAATAAAAAAAAATCCAGTATCTCTAACATCTAACATCATGCTAAGTCAAAAAGCTACAATAATATCCATAAGTATAGTTGACAGTATTAGACAATAATAATATAAAGTGTCGAAGGGAAGTGGCAAGTACATCCCCCTCTCCTTAGACTCAACTTCCTCTTGGAAGTCATAGGAATAGGTGTGGAAACTAGACTCATAGAAATGTAGCATCCTCCCATGTAGCAGCAGTCTCCTCGTACCTATCCCACTGGACACAAACCTAGTCAATATCTCTCCCTGGAAGGCCCAAGGTCCTGCACTCTAAAATATAGATGGGTTCCAACGTCACATGCCCTTGATCCTACAACTGCAATGAGGTATAATCTAACACATGAGAAGGATCTGCAATATATCTCGTAAGTAAAAAAACGTGAAACACATCGTGGATGCGAGACAAGCTAGGTGGCAATGGTAGATGATAGGCCAAAGTACTGATACAATATGTTCCAAGATCTCAAAGGGACCCACAAACCTAGGAGTAAGCTTAGAAACTTTTTCATAATGGATAAGGATCTTATGTGGACTTACATGAAGAAACACCTTTGTGTCTACCTTAAAACTTTGATTTGTCTTATGTTGGTCCACATACATCTTATTCCTATCGTGTGCCTCCTACAATGTCTATCTAATCATAACAACCTGCTACTCCATGTCCTGTAGTAAATCTGGCCCAAGAGAAACCCTATCCTCTAATGTGTATCAAATAAGAGGTGTCCTACACTCTTTACCATAGAGTTGCTTAAAAAGAGCCATGCCTATCGAACTCTGAAAACTAATATTATAGGAAAAATCCACCAAGTACAAATACTCTTCCCATCTCAATTGATGATCCATAACGTACATCCTAAGCATGTCCTCCAATATCTGATACACCCACTCAATCTGTCCATCCATCTTAGGGTGATATGTTGTACTAAAATTTCTCTTCATCACAAGAGCATACTAGATCGTAGTCTAGAAGTGGGAAGTGTTCAAAGGGTCGTGGTCACAAATGATCTTCCTCATAATCCCATATAATCTGACAATATCATCAAGATATACCCATGCCACTTCACTAGATATGTAGGTGGTTTTCACTGGAGAAAAATGAGCCACTTTCATTAATTTATCCACCATGACCATGATGGCATCATGGTGGTATCACAAAATCAATAACCCAACTACGAAGACTATGAAAATGGTGTTCCATTTCCACTCTAGTGTAGCATGAGGAAAGAGAAGGCCAACTGTATGTTGATGCTCAACCTTCACCTTCTAACACTCTAAACAACATGACACAATTTGATCCGTGTCTCTCTGAAGTCCCCTCCAATGGTAAAAATTCCTCAAGGTGGTGTGCATATTCTTCACCTTGGGATGGGCTGAATAAGGTGCACAATGAGCCTCTATAAAAACCTCTTACCTCAAGTCTCCATCTCTACGAACATATATCCAACCTCTTTTTCAGAGAAGGCCATCTGTCTCTAATGAAAATCCATCAAACTTCCCCTTAAGGGGTCTCTCAGAGTCAATCTCTGCTCTGGGTGCAAGGTAAAAACTATCATGAGGGAGATGTTGTAAAATCCTTCTTTGTAAATATATACCCACTAAAGTAGCCATAGCCACATGTATCCATCTACTTAGGGGGTCTACAATCACGTTCTCCTTCCCCTTCACATGCTCTATCTCCATATCATACTCACAAAGCAACTCCATCCAATGCTGCTAACGAGCATTGAGATTGGGTTGTGTGAAGAGGTGGTGAAGACTCAAGTGATCAGTCCTGAGTATAAATATCCATCCAGGAAGGAACTGTCTCAATTGCACTAAGGCGTGCATAACTACTGAAAGCTCAATATCATGAGTTGAATTATTGAGCTCATAATCTTTGCGTTTGAGAGACTCAAACACAACTACTTTGCCCTCCTGCATCAACACACCTCCTTGTCAGGCCAAAGAAGCATCTATACAAATAAATAACTCACCCTGACAATTTAACATTGCGAGAATATGCACCATAATGAGGAATTCCTTTAGTGTCCTAAAGGCATGCTCACATCTATTTTACCATACAAACTTCTTCCCTATCTGCTGAAGTGATGGGGTGCACAACTTGACAAAAGTCCTATACAAATCTATTATAATATTCAACCAAGGCCATGAAGTTGAGCACCTCTGTCACACTAGTGGGTGTTGTCCAATCCATAATAGTTTGAATCTTAGAAGGATCTACTATGATACCTTCCCTAGAAATGATGTGGCCCAAATACTACACCTCTATCTAAAAGAACACAAACTTCTCCAGGTTTCCATAAAGATGTTGCTCACAAAGACACTGAAGAACTTGGTGAAGGTGCTCCTCATGCTCCTCATCCATACATGAGTAAATCAGAATTTTATCAAGGAAAGTTATCATAAAGTGATCCAAAAATTTCCTAAACACCCCATTCATCAAGCTCATGAACACTGTGGTGGCATTCGTCAATCCAAAAGGCACTAGTATGAAATCGTAGTGGTCATATATCATACGGAAGGTGGTCTTATGAATATCTTCCTTCGTAATCCTTAGATGATGATATCCTAAATTAAGATCTATCTTGGGGAAAACTATGGCCCCCTTCATCTGATCAAATAAATCATCAATGCACAGAAGGTTGTAATGATTCTTGATCGTTACCTTATTCAACTGGCGGTAATCAATACACACCTGCAGAGATCCATCCTTGTTCTTTATAAAAATCATTGGTGAACCCCAAGGGGCCACACTAGGGAGGATTAATCCTTTCTCTAGAAGGCCGTCAAGTTGCAACTTGAGGTCACAGAGCTTAGGGGTAGTCATCCAATAAGGTTCTTGTGAGATAGGCTTTCTGCCAGGAACAAAATCTATGTGAAAATATATCTCACGTGGAGGAAGTAACCCCGATAGCTACCCTAGAAAGACATAAAAACACTCTCTCAAGAAGGTATGGTCATTAAGGGATGGCCCACTAGACACACCCTCTTATCTATTACTAACTGTAACAGTATACATCTAAAAACCTCGTTACACACACCGCTTATGCTACATAGCAGAGATGAAACGAATGGAAATGGGGCCTCCTAACTCTTGCTATCACTTACTCAACTCCTAGATCATCAGTACATGATATAGTCTTAAGGTAACAGTCCACTCCGGCTCTATGTGTAGAAAATCAGTCCATGCCCAAGATGACTCCATACGAACCCAACGGAAGGAGACGAAGATCTAAGGTAGTGGTGAAGGGTCCCAAATCCATTACACACTCCTTAACTAAGGAGTCTAGAGAATTTTTGGCTCTAGAAGCCAATTAAACATCCCAACTAAGACCATCCCTAACTTAAACCAACCTACAACACTTCACTAAGGATGGTGCAATAAAAGAATCAGATGAACCAGAATCAAGCAAAATGGAGGTAGGAATACCACCAATACTACCTATCATCTCTATTATGGTACTCTGGTGCTCACCCTGGTGGTTCTCGACTGCTGTATAGATCTGATGGTTATGCCCCATGTCAATAATAGTAAGCTCTGAAATCTGTGTCTTACTCTTTTTACTAGGGTTTTGTGAACACTCTCTACAATTATGTCCAACAATGCCACAAACATAACATCTGTCTGGTCCTCTCCGGTGAGATGTAGTGCTAGCCAGTACTCTATAGATTTGTGTGATGGATCCTGATGATCTAGCTATGGACTGACGAGGTCTCTACTAACAAGATCCTACTGACTGAGCTCTCAGCGCACCCTGTGTCCTAATGGGGACCCTAGGAGGAGGTCCCATACTTCATCCCCTCCAAGCATCAAATCTTTCAGTAGGTCTGAATGGTGGATGAGTGTGTTGCTACTGCTACTACTGACATGACTACTATTGTGGCGTGAATGATGACTATATAGAACCATTTCCACCACAAGGACGAGGAGCTAACCCCCTCGACTTGTTATGCTACATATGTTGAATCTGGCACCAAACTCTTTCCCTAGCCTGCTACGTCTTCCCCCATGTCTCCTCTACAATATAGGCCTTCTCTATGGACTCTAAAAAGGTCTATGGACATTGAATGTGCATTGCACCATCCAAATCAAAATTCAAGCCCCTGATGAACCTTTGAATCCATACCTACTCATTCAACATGTAGTTGACATACTAGAGTAGGTTAAGAAATCAAATCTCATACTCAGGTATAGTCATAGATGCCTGGCATAGGTCGTGAAACTCATCTATCCTTTTTTGAATGAACCTCCGGGATAAGTACCTTCTTCTAAAACAATCCTCAAAGAGCTCTTAGGTAATCATCGCTGAATAGATGTGGTGCTTCTTCTCCTCGGTCCTCCACTAAACACCTGCTCTATCCCTCAGAAGATGGATCACAACACAAGATTTTGTGTTGGTAGTACAAGGGTAGAGCTTGAAGCATTTGCTCAAGTTCACCAACCAAGCCTTTACCTGAAACCCAACTATATCTCCAGAAAAATAAGATGGTTTTTATCTTAAGGATCTTCTTTATATGGTCTACAACTATCGAATGACGACCCCTAGGCCTCTTTGTATGCTCCTCTCTAGGTCTAGAGCTCTGATACCTATCCCTAATTCTTGAAATATTGTCTCATGTTCCCCTCTATGGTGAATCTTCCCTAGATGACTCCATGTAGGGTTTCTCTTCCCTATTCTCCTCGTTGTGTTGAGGAGATGCACGAGCCTTAACAAACGGCTCCCTATCATGTCTCGTTGACCATCCTACTAAGGACCTTTCGTGTATAGTGGTATTGACATCTTGAAGCATGTGTAAAATTAAGGGTAGAATGGTTGCTGCCACCTGATCTAGAGGTGGCACATCTAGATCTACGTGTAAGTAGCCCTCGTCTAGTCCGTGCATCCTAAATAAACCAAGGTGAGAGTTAGTTCATCATTTTAGGTTTTATTCTAGTCTTCTATGGTTACTAAAATATACAATATTCAGACGAGTTATTTTCTAGGTTTAATGTTCACGTCCCATGTTTTCTAGTGTGTCCAAGGGTCCAATATTTGAACCCACAGATCTGATACCAAGTGTAACACCCACTAAAATTGTCCACACGAAACTTAAGAACAACCTAGGATAAACTAGAAAATTATGGAATATTTTTGTTTTGAGAACGTGCCTGTAAAGAGGTTTCGATAAACAATAGTTGTCACATTATTGTTTCTAAGTCACTTAAATTTAATAATATAATTTTCTTCATTTTAATAAAATAACAAAACACACATTACATTTTAATGAACTTAATTAGACTAAGCATGGTTAATTTCTCCCTAAATGATATTTTGATCAACCATTAAATTCCACTATAGTTGGAACTTACATATGTTAATATAAAGAGTAAAAAGGCCTATTTCAATAATGACTAAAGTCATTCTAAACACACAAGGTGTCATTCAATTAAAAAAAATTAACAAGGTCCCTAACATTAACACGTAGGTTAAAGGAATAAACATACCCCTTCACAAAAAGTTACCCCTTAAAAAGTCAACCCATGTATTTTTAGATTTGAAAATCTAATCTAAATTCATATTCCCCTCACCCACTCCCCACCTAATTTTTATAGGGATGAATATCATTCCTTGGATGGATTTATTTAGCACCTTTAGATGAAGGGAAAGACAACTAACCCTAAAGTTTGCTTAAGACATCTTCTTTCTCTTTTGCTTTGGCTTATTTCTCTTTTTTGTTTTACAGGTTGTTGGAGGAGAAGGAGGAATCCATTAGAGGACATTCCAAGATCTTGGAGAGACATACATGGCAGATTTTTTTTCTTATTTTTTTCATACCCTCACCTAGGGTTTTTAAATGTATATAAATATTTTATTTAGCTCATATTTTAGTATTTTCCCAAATGGACTTGTAGGTTTTGCCTCATTTATTTATATAGTTATATTTGATAGGTGTTTTCATTTGGGTATGGTGGATATATATACATATAAATATATGTATATGTATTTGTGTGTGTGTGTGTCTGTATTTATATATATATATATATATATATATATATATATATATATATATATATATGTATGTATGTATGTATGTATGTATGTATGTATGTATGTATGTATGTATGTATGTATGTATTATGTACAATTTTTTTCTTTTATTTATCAACAAAATTTAATGGGTTGAGAGAACCCAAAATCACACTTATTAGTGATTTTATAAAAATACACACACACACACACATATTCAAAGTGATTGAGTAACACGTCCGGCTGCAATAACAAATTTTATATAGTCCGCAAATACAACAAAAATGAGCAATTTTTTTATTTGGCTCGGTTATTGAGTTTGGGGGAAGGGTCACTGACCCTACCCCCCATTAATATATGGGATGGTGGGTGGGGGTGATGACCCTCCCCCGCCCACCTTTTAAAACAAAATTTAAACAGCGAAAACAAATTTTATACAGTCCGCAAATACAACAAAAATCAGTAGTTTTTTTATTTGGCTAGGTTATTGGGTTTGGGGGAAGGGTCACCGACCCCACCCCCCATTAATATATGGGATGGTGGGTGGGTGCGGTGACACCCCCCACCTTTAAAACAAAATTTAAACATAGATTTATATATAATTTAATACTTAGTTTAATATTAGTGTATATATATATATATATATATATATATATATAACGCAATAATATCTCTATTTTTTTGTTACTAGTAATAATATTTTAATATAATCAGTATTTTAATAATATTAGCCATTAGCAATGTTTTAATTTTACTACTATTATCAATTTTGTATCCCCCATTTTTTTAAGTGTTGGCTAGTCTTAGTTTCATACTTAAAATTCCTTGCATAGTTTGATAGTAATTTATAAAATACAATTAATAATTTTTTTCCTTCTACTATTTTTTTTTCCTTGGTTGGAAAAAAGGTTCTTATATTAGCATATAGGAATTTCAAAACTATAAATTTCCAAATCAAAATGAAACTTAGTAACCATACAATTTCTTTACTCCACTAGCTTTAGGAATTTAACTATTTTGTTGACCAAGTAAATAACAATTAAAATTTGAATTCTTCCATCTACTTCAATAAATTTAAAATTTCTTCCAACCACTATAAGGGAATGAACACAAATAACTTTTTCACTACTCTATAAATTTCATGTAATACAAAAGAAGTAACTATTTCTCTCCTTTATCAAACTACAAATTCAAACCATTCTCACAAACAATTATAACAAGGTTTTCAATAAGTTTTGAAATGATAACTTCTAACTTTCCAATGAGATCTACACGCTTTTGTGGGAAATAAATTAACTACAATGAAATAATATATTCCCTTTATAACTTCTTTCCGATTGCAACCAAACTAGCTTTACAAAAAAAAAAACTTTCTTTCCCTTTTCACATAAAATACAAATTTATTATCCAACAATAAAAAAAAAATTCTTCACAATTATTAATACAATATTTTCCACTTAAAGTGGGAAAAATTACAAGAATGAAAGATAAAAGGAATACAATATTACAAGTATTCCACCCTAAGTGGGAACTAGAAGGAGGTTTTCTCACAAGGAAAGATTTCTTGAGGACACCAACAATGCTCCATGTTTCACACCACCGAAAAGAGATCTCTACCATGTTTCATTTGATCACAACAAAAAAGGGGGGAGAGGTAAAACTCTCCACCCAACCAAGAATTCCAATGAGGAGAAGAAGCCATCCTCCTCATTGACCACCAAACGCAAACCACATTGCAATGAAGAAAGGATTCAACTCATGTCAACAAAACAAGATTCCACATCACAATACAAGATTTTACAACCACACCAAAACACAAACACTACAACTACAATCACAATAAGGAAAGCAACAAAATACACAGGGCTTCAACATGTAAAATCCCAAGGAGCAAGATATATGGGGAGGTAACTTATGCCTCCCAATGGGAAATGGGTGCCCACCTTAAAACCCTCCAATTAACATCTGAAAACCCCTAGGCACTCTTATGCCTCCTTAGGAAAACTCTTATGCCTCCGACATTTTCTTAGTCTTCCCTACAATCTCTTATGGCTCCCTCATAAAAATATACCATGTAAGAAATGAAAACAATTTCTTGTCCAAGATGGGGCACCCAACCCAACTCCCTCCAAAACATGAAATGAACTCTTATGCCTCCCCACATGTAATATCCCCATAGTCTCCTCCTAAACCACACTTAGGAAATCTACCCAAGCACCCATCAAGCATAACAAAACACTCAAAAACATGCACATATACATAATATAAAAGAAAATATTTTACAAGAGTGTAGCTCCTACCTTTCCATGGTAGAGCTTGATGAAAGAGTCCCACACAAAGCTTCTTCAAGCCCAAACAATAACACAGAAGCTCCAACACATCCAAAATCACTCCAAAATCCTCTAACTTCCAGAAATACAAGAGCACAAAGAAATGAAGTAACCCCCAAACAAGAAAAACAACATGAATAAATGGAAAAGGGAGAGAGGAGGGTCAAGTGGCTCCATGTAGAATGCGACATCACTCATACTCAACTCCACCTCACAATTCAAACCTCAACCCCTTCACCTTAAATTGGTGGATGAGAGGAATGTCAATTTACTCACATAAACAATCCAAGCCCACACCCCCTAAGAATAACCTTTAATTACATGAAAGAAAGTGTAATAAAATTTTATCTTTTTGTCTTCCCAAAACACATAATGGGGTCTATTTTTGACGCCCTGACCCATAGGTAGGGTTGGTTTAGAAATTTAAGACATGCGGGACAAGTTTGACTTGTTCCGTAAGCCTCCAAAATTTTTCCTTAATGACAAATTAACATTTCCATGAAGGGGTAGAGTGTACAACTCTCAAGATCACAAGCACTCACCTTACAACTCATAACCCAAGAGCCATCTAATCTAATAAATGAAGCCCTTTTGACCCATCTACAATTAATTTAGTAAAAATATTCATTTACTTATATAGACACAAATCAAGTAATTAATAAAAGGAGAATACATCACTATAAAATCACATATTAAAATCAAATAAAGAAAACTAATAAAAAAGATAACACATAACCACTTGGTTAAAAATGGAGGTGATCCCCCCCATGGGGACCCCCTCGTAACAATACAAACACACTTACATAACAAAATACATGTTGCCATGGTGACCCTTGTTGAATTAATTTTGTCTTGATCCTTTATGATTCTTTCACCGCAACTTGGTTATAACAAGAGAATCCATCGAAGGTGGAAAGTAACTCAGAACCAGTCACTAACTACAGCATGTGCTCCATGTTTGGTAAAGGATATTTGTCTTTCATTGAAGCTTTGTTCATATTCTTGAAGTCCACACATAACCTGATGTCATCATTCTTCTTTCTCACTTGTACTAGGTTGGCAACGCAAGAGGAATACGTTGTGGGCTGGATAATCCCTCCATCTCTTACCTTATTTAGTTATTCTTCCATTTGGAGGGATAAGAGTGGATTGATGGGCCTTTACTTCTGCCTGAAAGGTTTTTACATTAGACTCCAAGGGAATCTCATGTTGAAATAGGTCTTCTCTATATGCTTTTAGTTTAGAATAGGTCCAAGCCATGCAATCTTGGTATTTTTTCAACAATTGGATGTAGGACTGATTCTCCGCCTTGCTGAGATTTCTACCTAACCAAATTTTCCTTGGCTCCTCCTTCATTCCAATTCATGCTCCTCAATATCCCTTGAGGCTACCATACATCTGTTAACAATGCAATCAACATTATCAAAATTGGAATCAAGAGAAACTGTCCCTCTAGAAATGGTATTGGTTCTTAACTAGATGATGCCTTTTCCAAACAAGGTTTCTTTTCCTTTTGTTGCGCATATGATTGGCTCCTAATAAATCATTTGATCAACAAATTCTCCCTTGTTCTGTAGAAATATTTTGATATGAGCATCATTGTCAAAAACCTACTAATGCTTAATGTTCTCAGGAACATAAACTCTTGTCAATACCTCAATCTCATACTCACAATTTGGGGACATTATGTAACTGTCAAACTGAGACCCCAAAACTACAAGATTTTTTGCCAAGTCATTGAATTTCCTATCATGATGCATGATGTTGAATGAATCAAACATCTCAATGAAATCCCAAACTGCATGCTTGTACTACTTCATTTGTTGATTCTTTGTGGCATACAGTTTTTAGAATTGTTTTTTACTATTGATTCTGAGTCTCCTTTGATAATGATGTCCTTGACACCATATTTCCAAGTAATTATTAAACCCAACAAAAATGCCTCATACTTAGCAATGTTTTTGGTGCACTCAAAGTTGAGCTTGAAGGAGAAAACGAATTTTTCCTTACTAGGAGAAAGTAAAACAACACCAGCACCATTCCAAAACTTAGAGCAAACTCCATCAAACAAAAAAGTCAAGGGAGAGCCTATTTGTTCATGACACTTGCATTCTTCAATCATGTGCTCCTTTCCATCAGCAAACCCTACAAATTTGTCTGCATCAATACTTGTGTACAATACCTCATAGGATGCATTGTTGGGATCCTCGATAAGGTGCAACATTTTCTTTCTTCCATACAACCTGACAAGGCTGGCCTCAATTGGAATGGTGGCATAAGACATGTCCATTTCGACACTTCCACCAACACTTTCGGACCATTTTATTGACAACAACATGCCCCATTTGGCTGGGCAATCAACTATGACAACGTCATGCTTTAAACTTTTACCTAGGTAGGTTGCAAGTTGTACCACTAGGCTCTTCACACATCCCACTACTAGTGCCTCTCTGGAGTCCATAGTAGTACACTTCCCATAGGCTACTGTCACTTAGATGTTTAGCTCATTCATAACTTCTAAAGGCATGACATTTCATCATGCTCTTGAGTCAAACATGCAGTTATGCAGCAGTCTTTCCTTGATGATCAAAGTGGTGAAGAATGGATCCACATTCATCTGAGATTCCACCAAGGATGTTCCCAAATAGACCTAAGGAAGTTCATCTAGCTCTTATGATGTTGGTGGTGCTTCTAGTTCTTCAATGATTAGAGGAGTCTCCACAATGTTTATGTTTCTGCCTAGGGAAGTCTTCTCTTCTTTTAACCCTAGGTATTCAAATGCTCTCTTTTTATGCTTAGGAATCCTAAGCAACTCAAAAATTAGAACATAGACTTTGATTTGACTTAGGACATGAGCAATATCATATGGGGCATTCCTTGTGTTGACCCCTCAAAATTTTCCTTCTTTCTCTCAAGTATGGACTTAAATTTTTTTGAGTTGTCACCCTTTAAAAATGATCCAGTCTGATTTTTTTGAAATTTGGCAGTTCCTAATGGATCAAGGGTTCCTAAAAACACCTTCATCAGATAGAGAATTCTTTCCCCTTTCTAGAAAGGTATGGAAGTCCTCCTAACTCCTTGTAGTTTTTTAGTTATGGCTCTATGGAGGTAAATGGGGAAATTTTCCCTAGGAAAGCCCGCATCCAATAGAGAAGCGCCATGTGTCGAGGTGGAGTGGGGCATGGGGAGGAATTCGGCACTTAGCCCTTTTGGATAATTGGTGCAAAAGTTACGAACTGACCTGCAGGTCTACAGAGGAGAAGGGAGAAGTGTATGGCAGAATGCCGGGGTGCAAAAAAAAATTGGGATTTTTTCGCAATGTGAATTTCAAAGGCAAAAATGGAGACGCATCCCCCAAGTAACCAGGAGTTGCCACATGTCTCGGAGTAGTGGGGTGCAGGGAGTTTTTGGGAAATGTTCCCAATATGAAAACATGATGGAAAAGGACAGGTCTTCATCCTACAAGCAAACTAGAAGGTGCCACATGTCCCAGAGTGGAAAACCTATGGAGTTTTTTGGGAAATTTTTGCAAAAGGGAAAAATTTGAAATTTGACCCTGCCAACCCTAATTTTGACCAGTTTTTCCCTAAATCTTCAAGAGGCCATATATTTCGAACCAGAGCTCAGGTTTTTGCATTTTTGGTATTGATGGAAAGATGTTTAAATTCTCTACACGATGGACACTTCAATTTTAAATTTTGATGGTATTTTGTGGGAGAAAATCGAGAAAACATATCTAGTATGTAAAAAACAAAAAAAGTTCCTCCCGACTTCACTCTAATGTTCTCCTACCACGTGGATGGCCTAATTTTAAAGCAATTAGGGAAAAGGAGAAAACGGTTCATATGAAAACTATCAAATTGAAATTTGAAACACATTTTTACACATAGAAGCTCTTTTTGGGCTTGTTAGAAGTGTTTTCTTTGTTGCAGAGGAATCTGGAAGAAGGAAAAATGATCAATTTTTTTTGTAACCGCTTCTTGGTTGTTTGAGGAAGTTGTAACCACCCCTTAGATGGTATTTATTGTCATTTGAGATTCATTATTTGAGCTGGCAATCGATTTCAGAAAAGATAAGGAAGTTTTTTGTGAACAGAGGACAGAAATGACAGTCAGTCTTCTTCTATTCTCCTTCTCTATATTATTTCTTATATCGCCACTCGTTGTACAAGTTTTAACTCTGAGATCAATTAAATAGTAAGGAATTTTATGTCCCCTAGAAGGAAAGATCGATTGGTGCTTTGTAACCAGTGTTTTTTATTCTGTCTTGTGCTCAGAAATTGTAAATTTGTATTTCTTGTATTAGTTAATGCATGTTATGAACTTTATGATCAATGCATATAGGCATATGATATTCTACTTGTATCATTGACCTTCTTGCCTTCTTTTGCACTCCCTTTCCCATACTTGGATTAATTTCTTCCCTAGCAAGAAATTGAAGGCTTTACCATAGGGTCAGTGGAGTGCCCTTATGGATCTCTGGTTGAAAACCCACCATTAAAATCCTTCGGTTTTATATGCTAAACAATGGGAGTTGCTCTATTCAAATGTAGAGGGACTTAGATTCCCATAGTGTTGGCTTGAAATCCATAAATTTTTCCACAAAACAAATTTTATAGCCAACACCTTGGCAAGGCAACACTGGAAGAGAAACTAATACACTCATTAAGTGGTATAATTTTTTGACAACTTGGGCATGAGGAGGGGTATGATTTTTATTTGGAACTACAGGGTTTCTAGCAGGTGCATCCTTCCTAGGAGCCTCTTTAGGAATTTTTAAAATTAAGGGAGATTTTGGCTTGGGTTGAGGCCCTGCCCCTTTGGCAGCCTTACTTCTTGTATTATATTCCTTATCTTGAGCCACAACAGTATTCATCAATAATTTTCTATCTTCCTCAGAGGGGATGCCTCCATCATAATTCTTTATCATTAAATCCCTTAAATACTCAAAGTCATTATTGAGAAAATCAAAATCTCGTACAGTATATACTTCTAAAGTATGAGAGGGAGGAAGAATAGTCACCCTATGAATGCAATCCCAAAAAGTGGTAGAAGTCTGGGCACTTATTACCTCAGTTCAAGTTTCCCCTTATTGTGAGCTCGTGGAACAACCCATCATGCATACATAATCATCATTTTCATAATCAGATTTTTCTTCTTCTTGCTGATATTATTCATAAGGAGCATGGGTCATGAAACATTTGTCACACCGATCAATGGAATCTGTCTCCTCCATGATAACAACTCCGACAACCAAAGGATCAAGTACTGTTCTATTCTCTCTGGCTTGGGACTATCTATTTCCAAACCCAACAGGTCTCTTGCCTCTGTCATCAGATCTTTAGTGATTAGTGAACCTGTCTTGGCCTTGCTACTTGTGTTGACCCTGTGAACCCTGCCCAATTCCCTTCTCAGTCTAGGCTAATTTGTAGGAAATTTCTTTGACAGCCCCTATAAAAGTCTTCACAACTTCTTCCAAATTAGCAACCTTGCTTGTTTGGGGTTTTTCTAGGTTAACTAGCTTTACACCTTCTCTCTTTGGAGGCTTTCTAATTGCCTTAGTATTGTTCTCTATTTGTAAAGGCATGGTGAAGGCCTACCTCAAATTTTTGGGGTTCTTCTCTCTTAACTAATATGTAACATTTTTATCAAATGCATCAGTATATTTGATCAAACATGACTCATCAGAAGGCCTTATATAGACAGGGAATCTCCTCAAGGTCTTGTCAAACCTTATGTTGAAATCATGTACTGACTCATTAGGGTTCTTTTTTATTTTTTCAAAATCTATCAATAGGAACCCAGGGTCAGTTATATCACCATAATGTAACCTAAATGCATTACTCATCTTAGTCCAAGAATCAATTAAGTTATCTGGCAATGCTTTATACCAGTCCCTGGCATCTTCTTCCAAACTGTGTATAAACAACTTGATATACACATCTTCATGTTCAATCTCAAATTCTTCCATCATGTTGATAAAAAGATTTAGATGCTGATCACTAGTAATAGCATTGTTTCCTTGTAAATTTTTCATGTTTTTCCTTACATCTTGAGGCACTGCATTTGGGTAACCAACCATTCCCAAAAAATTTATAGTTTCAAAGTTGTTTACAACAAATGGAGGCCATGGTTAAGCCATATTGATTTGAGGAGGTGATCTTGGGGGAGAAACAAATTGATGATGGGCAGAGGGCCTTTGGAACATAGGATTATAATATTCAAAATGGGTATCCCCCAAAGGCCTTGTTTCTTGGAAATCTCTATCAACCTTAGAAAAGACAGGTGTAAAGTGTGAAGAAAACCTTTCAAACTCAGATGAGGGCCCCTCTCTTACTGGAGAGTTTAATTCCAAAAAGAGGCTACCTAATCCAAAGTCACTTGAATGGCAGTCTTCAATGATAGGTCAATCACTTTCATCAATGGAGATCCGTCTTCTTGTTTACTAATCTCTAATAGCTCTCCAACATTTTCTTCCTTCTGATTTTGCTTTTCCTAGCTCTAGAAATAATGTCCTAGTAGGATCCTTAGCAAAGAAAGACCGTCTTCCTTCTAGCTTTGCAAGTATTAGTAATAAATATGACTTTGATAGAGTTTAAGATAGTGGTATTTTTTAATAATTAGATCAACATGGATTTGTCACTCAGTATTCCCACCTTAGTTGTGCAAATGCACTAAATATGACTTGTCAAATGTTTTTCAACACTAGAGACTAGAAATGGAGAGACTCTGACCTTTCTCTACCTAGATTTATCAATGAAAACTAGTGCACTTAGATGTAGAAACTAAAAGAATGGCACACAACACTTGGAACATACAAGAAGTGTTTTACCAGGTTCTTGATTTTAAAATAAGAGTCCTCAGCAATGGTGCCATTTATGTTGCTAACCAAAATTAACCTCCTTCAGAGATCGAGTAGCATCGTGGGTTTGACAGGACACTCAGAGGTAGATAGACAATCATGTATGTCGTTTTGTAGATAGGGAAGCAATCTATCTGACTTGTTGGCACTCAGGCTCTGAAGGGAGTGGGTATCACATGCAAAAGGATGTGATCTAATCCTCATTATTTTAGGTTGTTCCTTTCAACCAAGGTAAGAGAACCTGTTTTGTAACCTCTATTATTTGAAAGGAGATTGTAGGTACCTTTCTTTTGCATAAATTTTATAGAGAAGGCCTTGGGGAAAATATGATCAACACACCAAATCTAAATCTCATGAGTTGTCACGTCTAGATTATGGAGATATTATCACAGAAAGGAAAAGGTTACTATAGACATTTGAGACCCTGATTGTTTCTGCATGTTTTGATAACATAGATTATGCATTTGTGTACACACATGACAAACAGGGGTACTATGGGTATGATTAGTTTTTGTGAAATGAATTTTGGTCAAAGGGGAGGCATGATGGACTTGAATCACTAGATCCTTGAGAGCTTATGCAAAATGGAAAGATTCAATCAACAAAATTCCACAAAAAGTTAAATTGTTTCCTCAACTACAATATGTGCTTCAATGGAGGCCAAGATTGACACTCTTTCACACAACCTATCAGATTCTATCACGAAGATTTGAGTTAGATAACCCAATAAAGCACCAAGATTTAAATAAAGTCATGCTTGAGGTACACCCAAAGGCTTACAAAGAATCGCTATCAACAAAATGAAAGAAAAGGGATTTTAAACCATTTATCAAACTCCCAGATGAAGGCTCTTTTGAGAAATGAAATTACATATGCCACTAAACTATCACAGGGAATGAGACCTATGTGATTGGACCATATTTTTGTACAAGAATGCAATAAAAACAAGAAAAACTACTCGTATGCATTCAGACATGAAATAAATACACTTTACTCAAGATTAACACAAAATAACTCAAACTTTGAACAAATTTATCAGGAAGGGAAAGTTTCAAGAACAATCTAAAAACTTGTCAGTGGTTGTACACTTGTAACCACCTTGACATGATAAAACTTGATACAAAGAGAGATATGCAGTGTTCTCTGAATGGATTTTCAAAATGGATGGTCTATGTCAAGCTTTGTTTTGCTAGAGAGAAGCAGTCCTGATGTTTTCATAAACTCCCAACCATTTACACAATTTTTTTTTCCATTTATAACATTTACAATAGAGCCCCTTCTCCCTAAAAGATTTTTTTTTTTTAATGCACCAGTGCTCGCCATGATTCTTTCATGATTCGTAGAATCAGATCTTTAAAAATTCTCCATGTGCTCGAAGGTAAATCTCTTCGATTTCCACTTGCATTCAACTCCTTTCTCGAGAAAAACATGCCTCCATCCATTCTCCAACCACTTCCACCCCATATCAATCAAATCTAACCCCTTACATGCTCAGGAGATGAAAAATGAAAAACCAAATTGGTCTCGAGAGTGAGACTATTTTAATGGTGAAAGACACCTTCAGATCTCTCCCACCAAACTCTAGATATCAAAATTAACTTGCTCCCTTGTTTGGCGTGTATAAAATAGCAAGAAATCATGAAGACTCACACTCCTAGGAGTTTTACAGAGAAAATAGGGGGGGGGGGGGGGAATTAGATTTAGACACCCAACAATCATTGATCTTTGATTGCAATGTGGGCCATCCACGTGGAAGATGCAAAAACAAGCTTGGGGGCTTCCCTTGACTTTTTACAATTTTTTGGAAAAATGGAAAAAAAATCCATTTTTCTCCACACCTCCATCCTGGGAAATGAGCCTGACATGTGTCCTAAATGGGCCCCAGTGGGACCACAGCCCAATTCTGCCATTTGATCCTCTTTTTGGAAAAAGGAAAATTTTCCAAGTTTCCCCCGCAACTTCACCCTTCGGATATTAACTGGGGAAAATTTAGACTATTTCCCTCATTGGGCTTACAGGCCATTCTAAGATTTTGATCCTTTTGAGGAAAATAGGCAAATAATCCAAGTTTCCTCTGATGGTTTTCTTCCCTACCCTTCTGAATTTTCAAGCTTCCACGTGTCACCATAGCGCACCTTGAGATGTTCCCAAAAATTTTATACCTTGAATGAGGGCTGGCTCGCCACATGTTCTACTCTGGAAAATTTTGTATGATTTCTTGAGATCAGTGAAAGGTGCCACTTGTCATGCTTTGAGGTATTGTCCTTTGGCCTTTGAAAAGTCTAAGTAAAATGTAAACTGAGCGGAGGCCTCCACGTGTCCTCCTGCGGGGGTCAAAGTAAGACCTATTCCCTTCCCTTAAATTTGCTCCAATCAGAGCTTGACAGGGCCGCGGGGTGGGTTCAAATTTTTTTCCAAAGTACCCAAAAAGAAGAAGTTCAAAAACAGACCTTCCATGCCCATCCAATCAGAAGAAGCCACGTAAGCACCAAAAGAACCAATTAGAAATGAGCGGGGGCCACGAGACGAAATTTGCCTTTTTTCTAAAACAGTAAAATTTTATAAGTTAAAGAATTTTCCCATAGTACCTTGACCAATAAAAATAAGCCACGTACCCTGTCGATGTAAGGATGTAAATTTGACTAGGAGAAAACACCTGTCAAACTGTAAAATATAGAAAAAATGATCATTTGAGCCAGAAAATGAAAATTTATTTAATGATATAAAGCTTAGAAATGTTATAGGGCTCAAATACGTCCTTCAGGGATACATCCATTCATTTTCTTCAAGTACTTAGGGTAGAAATAGTAAGGGAGACAAATCCCAACCATGGAGAATAGAGAGAACGGGAAAACATGTGTTTTTGAAGGAACAGAGCACGAGGGACTCAAAATAAAGATCCTTAAGAGATTTACAACCCAAGAACCAATTAAAAATGGCCACAAGGGTCAACCAAGCACAACACAGGGGTAGGATAGAATGACAAAGGTTGTAAATTAATAAGTTTTAAAAGGCACAAATGGGGGAAAGACTAATTTGAGCACCAACACCATCTTCAGAGAGTTTTCTGATGTCATTCCAGGGGAGCTACTGAGGTTACCTCCTCCACGTGAGAAATATTTTTTACATAGATTTGGTTCCTGGCAAAAAACCTATCTCATGAGCACCTTATCATATGACTACCCTAGAGATTTGTGAGCTCAATTTGTAGCTTGAGGTCCTTCTGGAGTAAGGTCTAATCCATCCTAGTGTATCCCCTTGGGGGTGCGCCAGGTTTTTTTCTAAAGAAGAAGGATGGATCTGTATGGTTGTGTATTGATTACCGCCATCTGAACAAAGTAATGATCAAGAATCATTATCCCCTTCCATGCATTGATGATTTATTCAATCACATGAAGGGGGCCATAGTTTTCTCCAATATAGATCTTAAGTTGGGATATCATCAACTGAGGATCATGAAGGTAGATATTCATAAGATCAACTTCGGTACGAGATATGGCCACTATGAGCTCACATTAGTGCCTTTTGGTCTGATGAATTCCCCCGCAGAGTTCATGAGCTTGATGAATGGGGTATTGAGGAAATTTTTGGATCACTTCATGCTCATTTTCCTTGATGATATTCTGATTTACTCACATACACATGAGGAGCATGATGAACACCTTCACCAGGTTTTATAGTGTCTTTGTGAGCAGTATCTTAATGGAAACCTTGAGAAGTGTGCATTATTTCAAATAGAGGTGTAGTATTTGGGCCATATCATTTTTGGAGAGGGTATCACAATAGATCCTTCCAAGATTTTAACTATTATGGATTGGCCGAGCACCAACTAGTGTGACAGAGGTGCGCATATTCATGGGATTGGTAGGATATTACAGGCGCTTTGTACATGACCTCTGTCGAGTTGCGCAGCCCATCACTTCCCTTAAGAAGAAAGGAAATAAGTTTGTATGGTCAGATAGATGTGAGCATGCCTTTAGGACACTGAAGTAATTCCTCACGATAGTGACTATTCTCACAGTGCCAGATCATTAGGGCAAGTTCTTTGTTTGCATAGATGCTTCTTTATTAGGAATTGGAGGTGTGTTTATGCAAGAGGGGTAGAGTAGTTTCTTTTGAGTCTCACAAACTCAAGGATTATGAGCTTAATTATCTGACTCATGACCTTGAGCTTGTAATAGTTATGCACCCCTTAGTTTGGTGGAGACCCTTCCTTCTTTGTCAGAGATTTACACTCAAAAATGATCACTTGAGTGTTTACCACTTCTTCACGTAGCCCAATCTCAACGCTCGTTGGTGACATTGGATGGAGTTAGTTTGTGAGTATGACATGGAGATAGAGCATGTGAAGGGGAAGGAGAATGTGGTTATAGATGCCTTGAGTAGAAAAAGGCATGTGGTTATGGAAACTTCAGTGGCTACAAATTTGCAGAGTAGGATATTGCAGCATCTTCCTCATGATAGCTTCTACCTTGCAACCAGAGAAGATATCGAGTCTCAAAGCACCCTAGAGGGGAAGTTTGATGGATTTTAGTTGGAGGTAGATGGTTTTCTCTGACACAAAGATCAGATATATATTCCTAGAGATGGAGGCTTGACACAGGACATTTTGACAGAGGCTCATCGTTAACCTTATTCTTCCCACCCCAAGGTGAAGAAGATGCATGCCACCTTGAGACAGTTGTACCATTGGAGGGGAATTTAGAAAGACGTGGCTCAGTTTGTGTCATGCTGTTTAGAGTGTCAGAAGGTGAAGGTTGGGCATCAACATCCAGATGGCCTTCTTTTTAATCACATTATACCAGAGTGGAAATGGGACACCATTTCCATGGACTTCATAGTTGGGTTACTGACGTCGAGATACCACCACGATGCCATCATGGTCATAGTGGATAAATTAATGAAAGTTGCTCATGTTTCTCTAGTGAATACCACCTACACATCTAGTGCAGTGACATAGTTATATCTAGATGAGATTTTTAGATTACACAGGATTCCACGGAAGATCATTTGTGACCACAACCCTTTGTCCACTTCTCACTTCTAAAATACCATGCAGTATGCCCTCGGGATGAAGATAAATTTCATCACAACTTATCACCTTGAGATGGATGGAAATACTGAGTGGGTAAATCAGATCTTGGAGGACATGCTTAGGATGTACGTTATGGATCATCAGTTGAGATGGGAGGAGTATTTGTACTTGGTGGAGTTTTCCTATAATAATAGTTTTCAGAGTTTGATAGGCATGGCTCCTTTTCAAGAATTGTATGACAGAGAGTGAAGGACATCTATTAGTTGGGACAAGTTACGGGACAAGTTTTCTCTTGGACCAGCTTTGTTGAAGGACATGGAGCAGCATGTTGTTATGATCATACAAAGATTGCAAGAGGTGTAGGACATGCAAAAGAAGTATGTGGATCAACATAGGACAGATCCTAATTATGAGGTGGGCACGAAGGTATTTCTTTATGTCATTCCCCATAAGAGCCCTATCCATTATGGAAAAGGGTCTAAGATTACTCCTAGGTTTGTCGGTCCCCTTGAGACATTTGAGTGCATTAGTCCCTTGGACTATCATCTAGCATTGTCACCCTACTTGTCTCGCATCTACGATGTATTTTGTGTTTTTATACTTAGGAGGTATATTACAGATCCTTATCATGTGCTAGATTAGACCTCATTATAGGTGTAGGATCAGGGGTAGGTGATGGTGGAGCCCATCCGTATTCTAGAACACAATACCCTGGGCCTTTGAGGTAGAGATATTGACTAGGTTCGAGTCTAGTGGGATAGGTATGATGAGACTGCTGCTACATGGGAGGATGCTACAGTGCTATGATTCTAGTTTCCACACCTATTATAGAGACTTCCATGAGGAACTCAAGTCTAAGGGGAGGGGGATGTAGGTCCCACTTCCCTTTGACCCCTATTACTTTTGATTTTGATATTGTTGTCTATACGTATGGATATTATAGTATCATTTTGAATTATCTTAATGTTAGATGATTGAGGTACTTGGATTATGGTTGGATTTTGATTTATAGTATTATGTCTATGGATTATTAGAGATATGTTATATTAATGATGGTGGATTTTTGACATGGTTATATATTATGACATTCATGTTTTTGTTATATTGAGTAGACCTTAGCAGTTGAACTAATCTTGTGATCCTATTAATATTGATGAAATGTAGAATTGTGATGTGTTGGAAATTGAGATTATTAATAATACTTATCTAGATGATAATTTAATTTAATTTATATATGGATGATTGTTGATTTATACTGTATATTTTATCTTAGATGTTTTGATGCATCCACAAGGCCAAAGAAGGTATTATTGTTTTGCAGGTAAAATATAACATGAAAACTAATGGGGGCTTGGAGACCAACAACATCATAATACCAGATGAATTCAACAACGGTCACCATGACAACTTGTGTTTTGTTATGTGTGTTTGAATTATTGTTAGGGGATTCCCATCGGGGGATTACCTCCGTTTGTGACCAAGGGGTTTCTGTGTTGTTCTCTTATTTTTGTTTCCTTTATTTAATTTAAGTATGTGATTTTAGTGATGTATTTCCTTTATATTAACTATTAGATTGTGGTGTATTTTTCCCCTTTATCATTAATGGGTTCAAGTGTCTTAATTATGTTAATTATTCATGTGACTAAACTATTGTAGATGTGATAAAAGAATTAATTTATTAGATTATATGGCTCTTTGGTTTATTTGTTTTAAAGTGAGTGCTAGTAATCTTTAGTGTTGTACACACCACCTCTCCTTAGAATTTCGGATTTTTCCTTAAGGGTCAATTTAGGAGGCTTGTGGGAAAATTTAAACTTTCCTCACACCTCTCAAATTACTATACCAACCCTACCTATGGGTTGGGGTGTCAAAAAAAGACCCCATTATGTGTTTTGGGAAGACAAATTGTAAGTTCTTATTGCACTTTATTACATGTATTTAATTTTAGTCCTTAATGGGTATGTGCTTAAAATGGAGTGTCTAAGAGGGTTGTCATACCTCTCAATCACTCATTTAATTTCCTTGGAGTATGGGTTTGAATTGGGTGATGTGGAGTGGAGAAGAAAGGATGTGGCATCGTACTTGGAGCCACATCATCTTCCTCCTCCTCTCTTCTATTTATTCAAAAATTTGGGAGGAATTTGGGGTTACTCATTTTTTTTGGAGATATTTCTCTTAGATGCTTTCTTGTGGGAGTTTGAAGAGTTCCTGGAAATTTTCTTGTGTTGAAGGTTTTGGGACTATATTTCAAAGAGGAGCTTTACCGTGCCAGGGTAGGATCTTGCCCTTTTATTTTTCGTTGTGTTTCTTACTTATTATGTGAGTGTGTGAAATTGTATTCTTGGGTAGTATGTTTCCCTGAGGGTGTGTTGATATTGTGATATGGGGATGAAATATGTTGGGAGGCATAAGAGATTCTTGTTGGGTTTAGGAGGGAGTGGGTTTTGGATGCCCCACCTTATTTTATTCTATTCTGTTATGTATTGTGGGAGCCATAAGAGAGAGGGAGGAATAAGAGTGAGGGAGGCATGAGAGATATAGTTTTCTTTTGAGGGAGGCATAAGAGACTTGGTATTGAATGTGTGTTTGAGGGATTTAGAGGTGGGCATCCAAACCTTTGGGAGGCACAAGGGTACCCCCATTTTTCCTATCTCTTTTGGGATATTTTAGAAGACTTTGTTGGGAAATATTGTGTTTAAGTTTAAGTATTTTGTGGTTATATTTATTATGTGATTGGTTGTTTCAAATTGAATGTTGAAGCATTGTTTTAGTTGCCATGTGTTGAAACATCTCTTATTGCATTGTGGTTAGGTCTTAGAGGCCAATGAGAAGATTGCTTCCTCTTCTCATTGGAATTTTGGTTGGGTGGAGAGTGTTGCCTCTCCTCGATTTTTGGTTGTTTTTGTCAAGTGATGAGAAGATGGAGATTGGTTGGAGACCTGATTTTGGAGTTATGATTGAAGACAAATTGTAGTTGATTTTAGCTTTCCTTGAAAACTTTTCCACTTTAAGTGGAATATATTGTATTAATATTCTGAAGAAAATTTTGTTTCAATTATTGGTTATAAAAAGTTGTATGGTATGTGGAAAAAGAAAGAAATACTTGTTTTAGTAAAGCTAGTTGTTGTAATACAAATGATTATAAAAAAGGGGGGCGGGGCGGAAACAACTTGTTCACATTTTGATCAACTTATTATTTCATACAAGTGTATAGATTTCAGTAGAAAGTTAGTAGATTCTCAATTTTAAAACTTATTGGAAATCTTGTAAAGTTTGTTGTGAGAATAGTTGTAAACTTGCGTGTAATGAAAAGTCAAGAAATAGTAAAGTTTAATTTAATACTTGAAAGAATGTAAAGGAAAAGTTATCCTAGTTTGTTCATTTAGTTGCATTATTGAAAGAAGGAAAAACTATGTATGCTTACATGGAAATAATTTGAATTGGAATTGTCATTTACATGTTAAAAAAAAATAGGTTAATTTCCTATATCTAGCGGAGAAAGGAAATTACTCTTTTGCAATTTAGGCCCTAGCCTCATGGGAATGTGTAAATACATTATTTAGTTACTATCAAAATTGCTTATAACCAAAAGTAAATCAATGTCATAGCAAGTGAAACCTTGACTTCATGCTTAACCTCTTATAAAAAATATATATATACTTAGACATTTTTAAGGAAAAAAAAAGATTCTAAGATCAAGGGTGAGTTGCTAGTTGTATCAACATTACAATTTTTTTACTTATTAAAAATAGTGTTAATATCTTAAGAAACCCTAATACTAGGACATCCACTAATATTGATACATTATTGATATTAAAAAGAATATAAATATTAACATATTATTAATTTTAAAATATTAATGAATAAATTATTATTAATACTATCATTAATAATAATATTGTGATACATATATATATATATATATATATATATATATATATATATAGTAATATTAAATTATATTAATAAAGTTCCAACTTAAGTAATAAAATGTGGTGGCATTATTAGAAGTTTTTCTTAGGCCACAACTTATGTGTAAGTGGCAAAAGGATAAAGGTGGGGTGGGTGGGGTTGATTACCCCAACCTCCAATAAACTTTAAAACCAATACATTGGCCACCTTATTACTTCCGACCTACGCATTGTTGCGGATTAAGTAAAAACGCCTACCTCTGTTGAACCTTCTTCAAAATGTGGGTGTGCGCACGCGCGCGTGCACGCGTGAGTGTGTGTGTGTATTTTATTTTTATTTTCGGGTTTATTTATAATAGAAAAATTCAAATAGATACATATATACATATATGTATGTATAAAAGAGTACACACACACACACACACATATTTGTATGTATGTATGTATGTATTCTCTTTCACGTATGAAAACACATATCATTTAACTATGTAAATAAAATAGGAAAAACCCACAAGCCCATTTGGGAAAATAAAAGGAAATTAAGCTAAATAAATTAAACAAATGCTTTGAAAACCCTAGAGGAGGGTATGAACCAAAAAATAAAATAAATGAGGAACGTAAGCCTCTCCAAAATCTTGGAATGGCCTCCAATGGCTTTTTCATCCTCCTCCAACAACCTGCAAAATCAAAAGAGAAATTATAAGCCAAAATAAAGAGAGAAAGTAGTTTTCTTGAGCATACTTTAGGGTTAGTAGTTTCTCCCTCATCTAAGGGTCCTAAGTGAATCCATGCAAGGTATGAGATTCATCCCTACAAAAAGTAGGTGGGGAGTGGGTGAGCGGAATATGAAAATAAATTTATATGTTTTAATTCCAAAATAAATTGGTTGACTTTTTAAGGGGTCACTTTATGGGGTAAGGGAATGTTTATTATTCTAACCCTATGTCAAATGGGGACCTTGTTAATTGTTATTAAAAATTTTGGGATTAACTAGCATTACTATTTATTTATATTCGGTCCCTTTACCCTTAAGACTTAATTGTGAGAATTAAATTGGTTATTAAAATAATGCTTAGGGAAAAATTAACCATGCTTAGTCTAATTCAGTTCATTAAAGTATAATGTGGGTTTTTAACAATTTGTTATAGTGGGGGAAAATTTATTATTAAATATAATTTACTTAGAAACATTAATGTGACAACTATTTTTTTTCAAAATCTCTTTTTCGGCACGTTTTTAAACAATATATTCCATAATTTTCTAGTTTGTCCTAGGCTTTTCTTGGGTTTTGCACGGGAAAATTTTAACAGGCATTACAATGAATCATTATTGTCCTCTTTATCAAATTTCCAAGTACGTCGATCTTCCATTTTTTAATTATAAAATAATTAATGGACGTAATGACATTGAGTGAGCTATGCTTTAAAACAAATAATTAAGAACCTTGAGCATTAGGGTTTTATCTAATTTTATGTACAACATTCTGCTTCATGCTTATCTTCAATTACAAAATCCCAATGGGCTCCTAAATCAGGTCATTCCATATATAATTAATATCATTCCATAGTTACTAATTTTCTTCCTTCGGTCACTCAATATCCTCTTATGCAACCCATTCTAATTTAACAAATTCCACTAAAAATCAGTCCATCCCCTCTTCTCAAGTCTTCTACAACATTACCAACTCCAACTAAAAAACCTCCTATGCAAATCAGTCCATCCACTATTCCTCTCTAGTCTTCTACAATGTAACCAACTCCGAGTAAGCAACCTCATATAAAAATTAGTCTATCCCCTCCTCTCAAGTATTCTATTATGTTACAAATTACAAATTGGAAAGTAATCTCTAAGCAAGACCAAAAAAATCTATATCACCTCTTTAGGAATTCCCTTGTCAACCTGAAGTCCAACGATGGTGCTAATCTTTGTCCTAAATACCATTATGACAATCATATACTTTATTTTAAAACATTTCAAACTCCATCACACAACTGCAATATATCTCTAACATAATTTCATAGTTCTCTACCATTGGCACACTTTGGGGTATTACTCTACTATCATACTTAAAACTCAACACTTAATGTCTAATATTTATAATAATTTTCAAACCCCTTGATACACACATTGTATCTTAATTACCCTATGAAACACTCTAGTTCCACTATTCATACTTGAATGCTTAGGGTCTAAATCTGAAATTAACCTCACATCACTCATGCTTTTCACGATCTACACTTCATGATGTATATTTCTAGTACAAATTCTCAAACCATTACCCTATGGTGCACTCTAGTTCCATGGTTCATACTCAACTTTCTGATGGTATAAATCCTAAATGAACCTCAACACATTCACTTTTTATGCTCGATGATTCATGATGTATCTATCTAGAACATTATCTTAAACCATTTCTCGATGAAAAACTCTTTCTCTATGGTTAATTATTAATTTTGGAGGTGTCTTTTATAAATTAACCTCTTCTCATACACATCCTCTACGTGGAATGTTTATCTTATCACATTCACACATTGCATATAATTCCATCACACTTGTACATTGCATTTGCATATCTTTGTTGCAATTATTCTTTCTTGCTGGCAATACTTAAATGATGCACTTTTCTTATTATTCTAGTAATATACTCAGTATGCCATTTTATTTCTATATACATAGATGTGCATTCACTTGGTATTCTAAAGTGAATGTAGATCTCTTACAAAATTTCATATGCTGCAATGATGCTCAGAACTATATATTTTTCCAGTCCCACCCAGGCTCCTAGGGGCATCTAGCTTTCCTACTCTCACACATTAGAGGTGTTATTATTTCATCATATATTAATTCCTATTATTACTAGCAAATTAATTTCTATTGATCCATACATGTCTTGACATAATTTTTATCTTTCTAACATGATTATAGGTGCTCATGTGCAACATCTTCCTTGTAAGACTATTTTCCACCATGGTTATCTAACACATTTTTCTTGATCTTGTTTTCCATTATATGTTATTACCTGTGGGATATGCAATATGTATTCTATGCTCATTGTATACTTTTGGCAAGTTTGGCATGGATTTTCTTGTGACATTGTGAGTGATTTCCCATATTTGAAACCCTCTTTTCATGGTCTATCTTTCCTTCTTAACTTACTTGTCACATTATCCTCTCTTGCATACTAGATTTGTTTTCACTAACACGTATTACTTTCCACTTTGTTTGCATGTTCCTTGGTTTCTACCATTCACATCCCCTAGCCTTTGTGGGTATCATCTTTAGATCAACATCAAGTCCTCTCTTTTGGGCCGCATCCTCCTACATTTCCCACAAGGATCCTAAATGGGGGGGAGGGTGTCTATTGGGTGAAAAATAAACTCTATCCAGTAGTATCTTAGAGATGCATCTGAAATACAACACATAATACAAGTACATTGAATTAGAACGACAGGTCATATAATGACTAAGTGGTCAAGAATCTAGACTTGGAATCACAAATCATAGCAGCATACACTAGCGCCCAACATCAGACAAGAACATCTAGTGCATCTTATGTCTTCCACCTAGAGACATTCATGTCTAGGCGAAAATCCAAAAAGTGCCAGATAATTTCATTAGTTCATCATAGCTTCCAGCCATTTTAGTACATGATTCTATAGTATTTAGAAACTATCTCTCCATAATACAAAATTCAAGCATACAACCATCTACAGATTTACAAACAATCCAAGTTACAAATGGTTACAATAACACAGGGATAGCTCCATCTGCAGTATGAATACAAATAGTTTATTTGCATAAGAAGTCATGGATAGGAGGTGAAAATGTACACCTCTCTCTCTAGAATCATGGAAATCTTCTCTTGGCGTGAAGATCGCCCACAACTAAAATCGTTCTTGGCATGTAGTAATCAAAACCTAAAAAGCTTTCTCTTGGCAAGTGAGATCACCCAAAAAACTAGACTCTTGTAGTCATGAGTATCGCCTAAGAAATTATATCCTCACTAAGTGTCGGGAAAATTCAAGACAGGTGGAATATCCTAACAAGGATCTTCAAAGAAAAACATGAGGAACTTTCTATTCTTTACCCATCATGCACAAACAGGTGCATCTTCTTATATCAACTTAGATCTTAAATTACTTTATAGAAGTTATAAAATTACAGGCATAGTACTTTAGTTCATACGTGCATGGAACTTCTGAATACAATCTTTTTCTTTTCTTTTGAACAGGTCCGTCCATTACAAGAAGTAACTCAGGATCTACAAGCACAAGCTCTAGCATGCACCATTTGAAGTGGTGAATATCACTTCACCCCATGGAAGGAGAGTAACACTAGACATATCTCCCCAACACTTTCTCTAGTTGCCACGCTATCAACCATTATGATTACTTTAGGCTACTTGTCCACTTCACACAACTGATCGGATACACTTCTCTGTGCAGATCACAAGGTATCAAGGAAAATTAGTTAGTGGCATCAGATCATCCAAAAAAAAAATGCTTTATAGTAATTTCATGATATATTTACTATCCTTTGACACTCTTAGATTTTATGTGTATACTTTTCTTTACAGAGTCATTACATGCTTATGCAGCATTTCACTCTAAAATTTTTGGCATATATAGTCCAGTTTGACTGGGTTGCCTTCACATAATGTTTATAATAAATTTCATTATTATATACATAGTTGTCACCTCAATGCTATCGGTTACATACATGCCAAAATGCATACATCTCGAGCCCTATAGATGACTGATCTTTCCTGATCTTTAGGCATAGGCTAAACACCATGACCACACTTCAACATATCCTCTCAGGACGTATTTGACCACATGCTTTATTTTCTCCATAATGCCCGTACACATCTCCAGACTACTGTGATAACTTACTCCAAATGCTTGGCCACTCTAGATAATCATAAAGTTGAGGAAAATATAGAGCTAAATTCACATCATTGGGTTCATTTTTCATGTCGTAATAGATACTTGCTAGAATGTTGAGTTGTGGAGCTCAATTACTTCAGTTTAGCATGCAATGTGAAATTTGCATCGGAAAATATAGTAACTGACATCGGTTAGGGGAAACTGACGATCAGTTATGGTAGAACCGGCATCGGTTACCTATGTTTGAAGATTTTTTAATTAACTCTTGGGATTTATTTCTATTTTTAGCATTAAAGAATAGATTTAATAAATGTAATTACATGGCTAAGTGCCCTAAAGCCTATAAACGACTATTTAAAGCATAATAGCTAGGGTTTAGAATTAAGAATTAAAAAGAATTGAGTCATAACTTGATTATTGTGAGAATAATTGATGTGAAGAGAGAGAATTCTTTGTGAAGAAGAAGTGAAAGGATTGAACGAAAGAAAGTACTATACAAGTGAGAGGTTTGGAAGATTGTTAGTATCTTCAATTGTATATCTTGTCAAAGCTGTTTGGATTAATAGATAGGCTTGTTTCTTGGTGGACGTAGCCCACACTGGGTGAACCATGTTAAATCTGGTGTTGATTTATGTCTCTTGTTTTTATATAATTATTCTGGTAGAATATCCGCTTTTATTTGCATGTATGCTTAGATCTGATATATTGTCTGGACAACTGATGTGCTAACCCCAAAAACTGGTATCAGATATTTTGTTTTGAGGGTTTTGTGTGTTGACAGATTTACTCACAGAGGGTTTTCTGAATTGAGTGGGAGCTACAACAATAGACATAAGATAATAAATACAAGGTAGAGAAGTTTGATGGCTGAAATTATCAATTATGGAAGATGCAGATTAAGGATTATCTGTATCAGAGAGATTTGTACTTACCGTTGGATGAAAATTCTATACCTACGAAGATGACCGATGAAGAAAGGAAGATTCTTGACATAAAGGCTTTGAGATCTATAAGATTGAGCCTGTCGGTATCCATGGCTTCCAGATATTACAAGAAGCGGTTTCTATGGTAGACTTAATGAAATCTCTTGCTAATTTATATAGAAAAACCTATTGCTTCAAATAAAGTTTTTTTTGATGAAGAAACTTATTTAGTTCTAAGATGCATGAAGGTGAATCTACCTCTAGTCATTTGAATGATTTCCGAATCTATTGTAAATCAGTTAAAATCAGTTGTCAATATAATTTGATGATGAAGTAAAAACACTTTTATTCTTATGTTTCTTTGCTTGCTAGTTGGGACAACTTGGTAATGACTGTTAGTAATTCAACATCTGCTAATAATATTTTGAAGTTTGATGATGTGGTTATTATAATCTTGAATGAAGAAATTTGTAAGAAAAAGTACAGAGGATATCATCATTTGGGAAATTCTTTTGAATGTAGAAAGCAGGGGCAGGCATAGACAGGAGAGATCCAAGAGTAAGGAGTAATGGGAAATCAAAGTCAAGGGGATAGTAGATCTAAATCCAGAAGTAAAGGAATTACTTGTTGGAAATGTGGAAAGAAAGGACATGCAAAGAAAGATTGTTGGTCAAAAATACAAAGAGAACTCAACAACCAGACAAAGGTATAAGAGAGGTGACATCTTGCTACAGTAGAGGTAATGCAAGATTCTCTTATTCTTTCTTTGGATAATAGAATTGAATCTTGAGTTTTAGATTCAGGAGCTTCTTTCCATGCAACCCCTAATAAGGGGTTATTTAAGAAATTATGTCTAGGGCAATTTTCAGCATGTCTATTTGGGTGATGATGAACCTTGCAGTATTACTGGTAAAGGGGAGGTTCATCTAAAATTGCAGAATGGAAATACATGGGTATTGAAAGATGTGAGGCATGTGCCAAGCCTCAGGAGGAATCTTATTTCTATAAAGCATACTAGGTGAACTTGGTTGCATGGTTACTTTTATAGGAGACTCTTGGAAAGTCACCAAGGGTAATTTTGTTGTGACAAGAGGTAAGAAGGTAGGAACATTATATTATATCTACCCTGTATTATTGATTCATGTTTCTGCAATATCTACTTCAGATTCAGATGCATGCATGTGGCATAATCGGTTGGGTCATATAAGTCAAAAAGGAATGCAGATCTTAAAGGCTAAGGGTAAGTTATTAGATTTAAAAGATTTAGATCTTGATTTCTGTGAGTATTATATCTTTGGAAAGCAAAAGAAAGTGAGATTTTTCAAAGTTGGGGTAACTAAGAACGAGTCAGAAATTGGAGCTTGTGCACTCAGATGTGTGGGGACCAGCTTAGGTAGCTTCTCACGTGTGGATCCCAATATTATGTTACTTTCATTGATGATGCTACAAGAAAGGTATATGGGTTTATTGTATTAAACATAAATATGATGTTTTTTGAAACTTTTAAAAATATGGAAATGCCCTTGTATAGAGAATGAATCAAATTCAAAGTCTAAATTGCCTTAGATCTGACAATGGTAGGTGAATACTGTAGCAAGGATTTTCAATGATTATTGTTCAGTAAATGGGATACGTAGAGAAATAACGGTTCCAAGAACACCACAGGGGAATGGTGTTAGTAGAGAGAGAATGAACAGGACAATCAT
Source organism: Taxus chinensis (assembly GCA_019776745.2). Classification (NCBI taxonomy): domain Eukaryota; kingdom Viridiplantae; phylum Streptophyta; class Pinopsida; order Cupressales; family Taxaceae; genus Taxus; species Taxus chinensis. Next base: position 865,946,983 of record CM034147.1, on the reverse strand, counting down.
GGAACGTGCTAGAAGTATGATGGATACATTCTAGATTGCCCTTACAGTTTTGGGTAGAAGCAGTTGATACAACAGTTTTATTTGATTAACCGTTGTTCCCTTCAAGTTCACTAGATGGAGGAATACCAGAGGAAGCATTAGACTGAGAAAAGAGGTAGATATTTCTTTTCTTAAATTTTTTTGGTTTCAGAAGCTTTTATGTATGTTGATAGAGAAAATAGGAAGAAAGTTGGATGCAAAATCCAATATATGGGAAATATTCTTGAAGATATGGATTATTATTACATGGATTTCATTAATATTTACATATATGAATGAAATTGTTAGGAGTCGTGATGTTGAATGGAATCAACAGAGTCATGAGAGAGAGATAAACATGTTAATACCCAAGTTTGAGAATGTGAGCATTTTTCTTATGCATAAGACCAAATCTCAAAATTTTCATTGTCAACACCTGACATGTTACACATAACCGTGGTGTGTCTACACATGTTCTATATACTATTTACAAACATGTGTTAATGAGGTATTTAAGCATGATGAAGGATACATCATGACCCTAACACGATGATATTTATAGGTGACCTTAGTCCATTATCTTAATGTTCTTGCTAATGTGGAGGACCAGATTGAGCCTTCACTATCACATACTATTGTTTCAAGGTTACACAGGGTATGTAAAATTTCACATCCTCATTATGCTCTATTTTATTATATAATTAACTGATATATGTTATTTAGATAGACTTATGAAGTAAGCACATTTGTCTTGTATAGAACTACGTATAGTCATGTTCTATGCACCTGGATGAGTTACATTCTAACTTTTTGGAACATGTGTCTTCTTACTATGGTGTCTTGGTGTATATGGCCTTTGATCTTATTTATGTGTGTGCGACACTTAGGTTTTCATTTTTCTGGAAGAAGAGGGTGGAATTTTTTGAAAAGTGTCCAATATAGTCATTGTAGTAAAAGTGAATGTGACACTATTGTGGTCCCTTGTATGTTGGTGATTGTTATTTTCTCCTGTTGTCCTAAGATGAATTCTATTCGTGTATGTATTAAGTTTAGTTGTAGTAGAATTATTTTATCATTTAGAGTAATTTCTAGATGTGAAGACTTGTATGCTTTATTGTTATCTTTCATGCTTTACTCTTTTTCACATGATTTGGATGAACTAGAATTACCTATCTATGTGATCCAACACTGGGTATGATACTCACAGGGTAACATGGAGCACATTAGTAATTCAGGTTGAGACAAGTGATCTTCAACATATCTTACTCAACTCAAAGAGGGGTCAATTACATGAGTGGGGATAGTTTTATGCATGAGAATATTACTATGCAATGTCAATAACACATTGTATAGATTACATGAAACATAAAAAAAAATGGGAGCTAGGATTATTTTGAATACATGTAAAAAGAAGATGATATAAATTAGTGCAGGATAGAATCTCAATCTAGAAAGCTAGATCACACATTTCCAACAGGAATTGGGAACCGTCATATACTAGATATCCTAAATGGGTAGTTTCATTACTACGTAGCTTTTAGCACATAATTTAAAAGAAATTGTAGGGGTCATACAAGTTTTTACAACTTTTTTGATATAGGTTAAAGGATGGCTACATATGTTCGATAAATAATTCCTAGTACATTTTTGTGCCAGACATTTTACAATTGACCAAACCACCAAAACTTCCAACATTATTACATCTACCAAACCACCAAAACTTCCAAAATCAAAACACCTAACAACATTAACCCCAACATCAATATCCCCAACATCAACATTCCCACAACTACCCCCAGATACTTCCATTCATAAATGTAAAATCCAAAGTGCCAAATCACAATGATTCGAGATCAATGTCTTTTTTTTCCCTTCATAAAAGACAACAAAAACTTTAAAAAATAAAGTTATAATCATGTGTGTATTAAAGTCAATTAATTTTTTTACCCATTTTGGTTTGCATCCTTGTACTGTCATTTCTCTTTTTAGAGAAGCATATCCAAAATGATGCATATGCTCCTTGTGCAGAGGTTGGATAGTTTCTTCATTATATTCTCCTTTTCACAAAATACGAGTATAATAACTAATGACTTTTTAATTTAAAAAACAAACTAAAACATTAACTAGTTGAAAATAATAAAAAAAATATTATACTTATGAAGTAAGTATGTGCCCCTTCAAAACCAACGGGTCCGGGATTAGTGACCTCTTCTTCTATTGGATTCAAGCTTGTGCCACTTTGTTATAGTTGAGATGTTTCAATCATGATTATTTTTATACCAATACGCAATCATCCTCTTTTATGCATCATTCGTATAAGAAATGGGATTACAAATAGTTAAAATTAAAAAAATTATGAGAACTACTTTTAGAAAATGAGAAACATTAAATTCTAAAATATACTACATTTTGAAATTAATTAATTGGTTGGTACAATAATATTAAAGTTAATAAAAAATAAAATTAGAAAATAATAATTATTTGCCACTAGTTTTCCACTATGATTGTGGAAATCTCTAAAGATATCTCTCTTTATGGAGTTCATCTCTTCTTGAAGGGCATAATTACCCCACTTCTCCAAAAAAAACATGGATTAGAAAAAAATAAGTTAGAATAAAAAATATCACGAAGTAAAAAATTAAAATAATACAGAATATAACATTATTTTTATTTTATAGAATATGTATTGAAAAAAGTGAGAATATTCTAGGTAATTTTGTTCTCGGGAATTCAGATATAATTTTAGCATTAAACAAATTCAATATTTTTATTAAAAACACTCATTGTCATCTAGTAGGGGGGGTCCAATCAGTCTTAATTTCTCTGGCAGACAAAAATATTGTGCTTCAATGGGAAATTAGTATAGGAAATATCATTGTAATCTTGTGATACCTTCTTTATATCTTATTAAACATAGCATCGTATTCTTTGCATCAATTTTTTCTTAATATTTTAATTATTACTAATATGAAACATATTAATGGATCATTTTAAAACATAGATTTAATTTTTAAAAAATAATAATAGACATGCCATTTTTGTACATCAATACATTCCTATATACATCTAAATGGACTAACCTTTACAATGTGCTAGAATAGGACCTCGTATAAAATTCCATGTTGTTGTAGACGAAAAATCACGCACTTGGCTACATTTCTAGGTCCTAAACACATACTAGCATTCATATGATTCCTAAGCAAGAAAACTAATGGTTGACAACTATCTTTGGCCTCTTTTATGTGTTTCTTGTTTTTATTTGGTCTTGCACACTCTACATCCCAGTCAGAGCTTTACTTGTTTATTTTGCATGGCTTCAGACAACAGCACCCATCTAGGATAGCAATTCTTAGGTGCTCATATCCCCTCAAGGTAACCCTAACCCTTTTTCACCTTACTCGATCTTTTTGGGTCTCTTTTATCTTTTGGGCATTTTTTCACTTATGGTTCGGCCTTATAGTTGTCAATTACGACATTCAAATAAGGGAATCATATAAATACATAGTTATGTGTTCAAAATAAATGACCAAGCACTAAGCATTACTATCATCACCTAAGCTTACATCCAAAAGGCATCTAAAGCATCCATCTAGCACCCATTTAAAGGACAAGGGTTGCATAAAATCTTCATACACAACATAGGAAGGGGAAGTTCATTTTTCCATCCAAACATTCTATTATATTTCTACATTTAGTTATAGCCCGCTATCAAGTGCAACTTACACAAGGGCATCCTAGGGCACAATTTCTACACACACACACCAAAACTACATGGAGTATGTGATGAAGTGCAACACTCCTTCATAAGTTCACTCTTAGGGTGACTGTCGGGGTTAGACTGACTCCCCATATTGCATCTTTGTTTTTAGGTTTGATGTGGTTTGTGGGTTTGTGTAGGTGAACTTCTATTTTGTAGGTTACAGGTATCTTCGGCATTCATTGTGCGACTACCAGGAGATCAACACAAAGTAATTTTGACATACTTATGACATATTAGAGATCAGATCCGAATATTCTTCACAGTCACTGGTTCCTATATCCAGTCACCAGCACCCCAGGCGCCCCTATCCAATTGTGGGCACCCCTCTCTAGCCTTGTTTGCTAGTTACAGAATTTACAGAGGTTGATTGTGATGTTTCTTACATTCTATTCAACACTTCTCCTTGCTCGCATCACTTCCAAATTGCATGAAAATCATTTGAGTCTCTCTCCTTATTCCTTGCTTAGGGTTTTATATTTTACATCTTATGTTTTTTGCATCACTTCTGTATTTCAAAATTTATACATCATTTTTGCAATGAGTGACTTTGAAATATTTAGATTTAATTTGAAGTAAATTAAATCATCAATAAGGGGAGAGAGAGAGAGAGAGAGAGAGAGAGAGAGAGAGAGAGAGAGAGAGAGAAAGAGAGAGAGAGAGAGAGAGAGAGAGAGAGAGAGAAAGAGAGAGAGAGAGAGAGAGAGAGAGAGAGAAAGAGAGAGAGAGAGAGAGATTGGCAAATGGAGGGGCAAAAAATCCCTATGTAGAGAAGAATGAAAATTTAATGAGTAACAACGAGGTTGAGGATGTTGTTAGCATAAGATAAATAAGTGAAAATTTGATTGAAATGAGAATAAATCATGAATAAAAGCTTAAATTAAACAAATAAAATATAATAAGGTAAATACACTAATAAAATTATTCTTAAACAAAGTTAGATGTATAGATAATGCCCCACATTAATGTGTATGTATGTGTAGACAAACAATTTTTGGTATCACTAGTCCCTCACCCCGTGATCGCTCTCTTTATCGTTATCATCCACATATTCATCTCTCTTCCCATTTAAATCCGCCTTTCCCTCCTAAAATCATTTACCCATTAAATTGGTTTTTCCACCTTAATCTCATCTTAATCACACCCTTAATTAATCAAACCTAATTATCCCTAATAGTCACTTATTAATCATAAATCCCCATATAATTTATTTATCCTCCCTAAATGTCCCTATTTACCATCCCTAGATCTTTATTTAATGTTTTCACCTCCCCTTTTCCTTTAATTAATCTTTTCCACCTCTCACCTACCCATTTATCCATCCTAAACAACCATAACTCATCCTTATCATCCAAAACTATAATCCCGCTTCATAAGTTCATTTTCTCAAGCTCTTCATTCTTCTACCACCCAAATGGATGGATCTCAAAAATTAGTGGTGACCCATCTGAGTTGCCATAAACCCTATAAATATGACCATACCCCTCATTTTTTAGGGATGTAATTTTTAAGAGCTTAGGTATTCTTGTGGATTTGTTGTGTTTCATTCGCATCTCCTTCCTCAGTGATTGTTGATCCAGTCCAACTGGCACTGATGCAATCCAGTTCGCACTGATCTAGGTCCAATTGGCATCAAGCTAGATCCATTTCACGCTAATCTAGACTAGTTGATGTCAATCCAGGTCTAGTTGGCACCAATCCAAATCAAGTCGCCATCAGCCATGTCTGTAGTTATCAAATCTAACAATTTTCTTCCACCATTTTTGTTTCCACAACTTTCCCATATCAAATCCATGACCTTATCAATATTTCAGATCCTATTGTGGACTTGTTTTCTATATTTTCTTATCCTATCTTCAGCGATCGCCATTGATTGTACATTTCAGTCTCGAGTAATCATCTTCCTGATCAAATTTTGTTTAATATCATTTTTTTAATCAGATCTAAATCTTATTTTATCTAGCACATTTTAGATCTCTATTTCAATTCACTTATCTATTCCATCATATCATTTATCTGTTATTGTTTTATCCTTATTTTTTATCAAAAAAAGTTTTGACATTCATCCTAGGAAGTTTTCTCTTCTTGGGACCAGAATTGTCGGGAAACCCTCCATCCTATCTACTAATCCATTTTTCATATATAGTTTCTCTTTTTTGTGCAAGTCATTGAGCTCACTATGGGGAGGATATTTTCCACATGTATCCATAATCATTCATCTATAGGTGTCATTAACCCTCTCACATTGGAGTTAATTATTTTCTTTGTTACCATTTCACTAACTTGAAATATGTATGAGAAAATCAATGTTACAGACAAAAGAATGGAAATGATCAAATGATTTTATTCAGAGTGCGGAGAGAATAAATAGAGGAGGAGGCTTGGATGAGTAATTATATGATAGGTTACATAACCACATTTATGATTACAATGTAATAACATATTAATTAATGCTAACATTCCCTCCCGCAATACAATGTTTATAAACATCATCTTTCTAGATAGTGGACCCCCTTTAATTCAAACATGATAAAAAAAATTGCACTCTCTATGTAGCCTACTCACCTTTTTAGGTGGCATGTCATCTTTGTGGCATCATGGTCTTTGTGACACCTTGGTTTTCTTGCAAGATTACCACAAATTTGGTAGTGATAGGGGGATGTCTCTCTCCTATCACCTTTGGTGGTTTCTCAGATTACCACGAGCCCCTATGTTTTTCTGTCTGCAGGTTGAGCACATACCTGGAGGTGAAAAGAGGTCTCAACTATACACTTTGGTGGTTTCTTGGATTTCCGCAAACACTTTTCCAAGAACCAAATGCTACTTTAGTGATTTTTTTCCTCATAATGTTCTTCATCAGCATATACCAAACTGGAAAATAATGTTGAACATTTTTTAATTTAAAATCACACTACACACAATAAAACCACACCACAAACAATAAAATGAAAAAATAACAATAATGTAACCAAAGTAATGATGTGACCCCATTGTAGTTTACTCACGAGAGGATGCCAATTTTCATCCAACCTCCTGCATTATCCATCCTCCAGTAAGGTTTTGTTCCAATAGATTTATCTTATTTCCACATGTCTCCTCATCACCTATATGTAGGCCTATTTCTACACCATTCACAACCTTCCGACATTATTTCATCAAGAAATCGAGAACCAAAAAAATAGGCACATTTTCTCATTATGCTCTCATGCCAAATAGATTATCTCCTTCACGTTGTTTGGTTTTTTTAGTGGGAACTTTGAGATTTTATGGATAACAATTACACCAGCATACATGACTAATCTGTTACCATACCATGATAATAATTCCCATGTACATAACATCACTCCGATGCTTCCCACTAATATACCTTTTTCCAAACCTTGTTTAATTCCCCAACGTTAAACTTCCATTAAGTGCTTTAGCAAAACTTTGTTAGCATCCCCTTCTCTTTTATGAAATAAAATATTGTTTGAATTAAAGAAATAGATTGCTCTTTGATATTGCTAGAACTGTTGTAGTAATGGTGCATCTTCCGAGTAATTCTAATTAGAATTCAGCCAAACACTATTATGGGAATTATAAGAAATAGCAAGGAAGGAAATTCTATTATGGATAATCTCCAAATCAAGATAAAACTCACAAAATAACTTCTTAAGAAATGATATATTTTCATGAGAAAGTTGGATATTCACAATTGAACCTTCATGAGGAATCACGGTTGGATTGAATGATGGCCGAGAAAACAGAGGAGTGAAAATACCTTTTGGATTGATTTGTATGCAAAGATTGTTGCTATAGCTAGGTGGTTTGGATGGCGTGTCCAATGCACAAACTAGAGCTATGAAGTTGTCAATATATAGCCAAGAGTAGAAAACAACTACTAATAATATACGTAGGGAGGGTAAGCAATAAATAGATTCAAAAAACTTAATGTCGCACACATGCTAAACCATACTTTGCGCCAACCAGTTTGACGTCGAAAGGAAATAGAAAACACCGCTATGGAGTACTTCCATGTAGGTACACATTGTTGGAAATAAGGTGTCTCAACCTTGTTTGGTTTATTTATTTAAGATTTTCCTACAACCGTTTCACATTGTCTATGATCTAAAAATAAAAATAGGAGTTGTCAAAATATTCCCATATGATAGTATATCATGGAAGGACTATGTTTAGAGATATTATGACAGATTTTATGACATCTATAAGGGTCAAAAATAGGGGAGAATATTGTGGACGTGGGAGCCTAATTTTAGACTGAAATCTTCCTCTTTAATGTTATCCACCTCATGAGAGGTTTGACACATGGGTTTGTAAACCATAGATGGTTTCTTGTATAACCGGATGTTTATATATTGAAGGCTTGAAGAAGTAATAGGTGTAGTGAGTTTTAATCCTCCTAGAATTATTTCTGGTGATACTCCTGTAAGATACTTGCTCTGCAAGTGTACGTAATCTTGTTATTAGATTTGAAATAAATTAAGTGGGCTTTTGGAGTGTGGGGTTTTTTATCCGAAAGGATTTTCCCCACGTATATCTGGTGTTTATGTTTTGTTATGAATATGTTACTAATATTTCTGTAACTATTTTACTATGTTGAAAGTTTTGCATAATATCTCTCCTCAAAGATAAGCGTAGGAAGTTATTCCACTACTCTTAATTTCCTATCAAGTGGTATCAAAGCATGATAACCTTTGGTTTCAGCTGTGGGTTGTTGGGTTTTTTGTTCTAATCCAGGTTTGAGTGGGAGCTTGTGTGGTGAATACTTTGTTATCTAGTTGCAGATATTTTTCAAATGGAAAGCACATCTGAGAGGATTGACGTAGAGAAGTTTTTTGGCACAAACTTTGAAATATGGAAGCTGAAGATGGAAGATCTATTTGTTGATCGAGACCTATAGGATGCGGTGAATGAGAAGGTCCATAGGCCTACGGATCAGGTTTTGGCTGCACAATATGATGTAATGGATAGAAAAGATAAAGGTCTTATTAGACTATGTCTTGCATATTTGATCCTGATAAATTTCCATGAAGAATCCACTTCGAAGAAGCTTTGGAAAAAGTTGGGTGAGATATACCAAGCTAAGTCTCTAGTAAATAAGATTTTCTTGAGGAAGAAGTTGTTTTCCTTGAGAATGGAAGAAGGTGGACAAATATCTGAGCATCTGGAAACATTTAATATGTTGATGACTCAGTTGATCTCAGTTGGAGTTAAGATGGACAAAGAAGAAAGGTGCCAAATGATTTTGGTTTCACTGCCAGACTCATGGGACAACCTAATCATGGCCATTGGGAGCACTTCAGTCACTCTGAAGATGGAGGATGTTATTGGTTCTCTACTCTCCGAAGAGATGAGAAGGAAGGTCTCTCTGAACGCCAAAGAGGCTTTGAGTGTTCGAGGAAGAAAAAAATAATAAGGCAAAGATGAGAAGAAGCGTGGCCATTCTAAGAATAAGGAGAGATCAAAATCCCCTAGTAAGTCCAAGGTGATATGCTGGAATTGTGGCAAATCTAGACACTTCCGAAGGAATGCAAAGAAGAAAAGAAAAAGAAAAAGAAGAAGCATGATTTTGATTCTGAATCCAAAAAAGAAGATGGAGATTCCTTTATTGTAGGTTTGGACACTCGTGCATGTGATAATGCATGGTTGATAGACTCAGGTGCATCTTTCCACGTGAATCTGAACAAAAATTCATTTAGTAAGTATGAAAACTATGATGGTGGTAAGGTGTATTTGGGTGATAATTCTTTCCTTCAAATTATTGGTCATGGTATTCAGGTGAAATTTTCTAATGGTAGAATTATAATATTTGATGGTGTCTTGCATATCCCAGGACTAGCAAGAAATTTATTATCTGTTAGCAAGGTAATAGATGCGGGTGTGCATGTACAATTTTCTGAAGTAGGTGTGAAAATGGTGAGAGGTGTTATGGTGATAGCAAGAGGAAGTAGATTGGGTACGATGTACCAACTTGATGCATGCATGGTTGAGTGAAATAACACTTCGAATAAAACTAAGCCAGTAACTATTTCGTTGAAAAAGGAGAGGGTTTCCTCCTCTGCGGATGGTCATGGCTTCTGGGTACCACAGGGTGCTTTGTCTACCGAATCAAAATTACCTACAGAGAAGACCATGTTATGGCACCAAAGGATTGGCCACATTGGAGAGAAGGGTTTAAAAGATCTGAAAAATAAGAACCTTGTTGAGGGGTTGAATGATTGCAATCTGGAGTTTGATTTATGTGAACATTGTATTTATGGAAAACAAAACCGTGTTTAGTTTTACTTGTCTACTCATAAGTCTTCATGTTTCTTGGATCTAATCCATTCAGATGTATTTGGTCCTGTTAAGGTTGCTTCTACTGCTAAATAAGTTTATTATGTTACTTTCATTGATGATTTTAGTAGGAGAACATGGATATATTTTTTAAGGAGTAAATCTGAAGTTTTTAGTCGTTTCAAGGAATTTAAGGCTATGGTTGAAACTCAAACTGGGAAGAAAATTAAGTGTTTGAGATTTGATAATGGTGATGAGTACTATTCTATAGACTTTGACAGATTTTGTATAGATTGCGGGAATAAAAGACAAAAGACAACTTCGTATTGTCTAAAGCAGAATGGAGTTGCCGAAAGAATGAATAGAACGGTGATGGAGAAGGCTAGGAGCATGAAAAGAGGTTTTGGGCTAAAGCTATTACCACTACTTGTATTTGATAAATAGATCTCCTACATCAGTGTTTGTTGATAAAATTCCAATGGAGGCTTGGTCGGGGAAAAATCCTTCAATTAGACATCAGAGAGTTTTTGGTTCTGAGGAATATGCACATGTGCCTAACGAGAAGAGAACAAAGTTGGATTCTAAGGCTGTCAAATGTATCTTCATCGGATATGGGTATGGTGTGAAAGGATACAAGCTTTGGGATCTTGTTGCAAATAAGGTAATATACTCTAGAAGTGTTATTTTTAGAGAGATTAAATCTTTCCCTGTTAATTTTCAGCTAGAACAACATAAAGAAAATGAACAAAAAAAGGATGTGGTTCAACTTCCTTCTACACTTGAGAAAGTTGAATCGAGACCCCAAAATAGACAAGAAGTTGAGGAGAGGTCACCAAGCTCTGAATCTTCATAAGAGGAAGAAGAAGAGGAAGAAGTGGAAGAATCTACACCTCATCTTGTTTGAAAGTCTACAAGGAAAAGGAAACCACTTGAAAGGTGTGGGTATTCTCCTGATGATTGGAAGTGTATATTTTCTTTGAGTACTAACATTGATGAACCGAGATCTGTACAAGAGGATTTGGGTAGGAATGATGCAAATTCTTGACAAATAGCCATGGATGAAGAAATCACAACCCTTAAAAAGAATGATACATGGGACCTTGTACCATTTGTTGAAGGTCAGAAACTTGTTGGATGTAAATGGGTGTTTAAGAAAAATATTGGTTCAAATGGAAATGTTGAAAAGTATAAGGCACAATTGGTTACAAAGGGTTACTCTCAAGTTGAAGGTATTGATTATGGTGAGATATTCTCTCATGTTGCTAAAATGACATCCATTCAATTTTTATTATCTATTGCAGCAACTTATGACCTAGAGGTTGAACAAATGGATGTGAAAACTGCTTTCTTTCATGGTGATTTGGAGGAAGAAATCTATATGACATAGCTAGAGCACTACATGGTGAAAGGTAAAAGAAATATGGTTTGTAAGTTAAAGAAATCCCTATATGGCCTTAAACAAAGTCCTAGGATGTGGTATGACAAGTTTGATTCATATGTGTTGAGTTTGGGGTTTGTGCAGTCTAAATCTGATCGTTGTGTATATTTTAAATATGATGGTGATTATTTCCTCATAATTACTTTATATGTTGATGACGTGTTGTTTATTGGGAAAGGAAAAGGTTTGATTACAGAATTGAAATCTCAACTCTCTGTGAAATTTGAAATGAAAGATCTTGGTGCAACAAAACACATACTTGGGATGGAGCTTAGAAGAGATCGTGAGAAAAAAAAGCTATGGATTGGCCAGAGTAAGTATATTTATTCTATTTTGCAAAGGTTCAACATGCAGGATTGTAAACCACTTTGTGTTCCTTTTACTTTGGGAACAAATCTCACCATTTCACAATGTCCTTCATCCCCATCGGAGATGGAAGAAATGAGCACAGTGCCTCAGCCAAGTGCAGTTGTAAGCTTAATGTATGTTATGGTCTGTACAAGACCAAACATTTCCCAAGCAGTGGGAGTTCTTTCTCATTTTATGTCTAATCCTGGAAGAGTGCATTAGGATGTAGTTAAGAGCGTCTTCAGATATTTACAGGGTACATCAAATTACTCTATATGTTTTCATGGAAGAGGAGATCAACATTCCCTACGTATTCATGGATTTGTGGATTTGGATTGGTTCAGTGATGTCGATAGAAGAAGATCCACCAGTGCACATGTGTTTACTCTTAATGGTGGTGTAATTAGTTGGATGAGCAAGCGAAATGCTATGGTAACTTTGTCCACTATTGAGGCAGAGTACATGGAAGCTACTCATGTCTGTAAAGAAGCCATTTGGCTAAAGCGTTTGTGTTCAAATATTGGATTAAAACAGGGTGTAGTTACAATATACTGTGATAGTCATAGCGTAATCTACCTTGCGAAGAACTTGAATTTTCATGCCAGGACCAAACACATTGATGTTCAGTATCACTTCGTGAGAGATATGGTCGAGGATGAAAGGGTGAAGTTGGAAAAGGTAGAGAAAGTTGTGAATGTTACAGATGCATTAACTAAGCTTGTAAGCATAGCAAAATTAAGGTGGTGTTCCGAGTCTATGGGCCTCTCGGCCCCTAGAAGTTGATCCATGATGGTATCTTTCCCTTGGCCCTTGCAAGGTATTTGACATGTGGGAGATTATTGGAAATAAGGTGTCTCAACCTTGTTTGGTTTATTCATTTAAGATTTTCCTACAACCGTTTCACATTGTCTATGCTCTAAAAATAGAAATAGGAGTTGTCAAAAAATTGCCATATGATAGTATATCATGGAAGGACTATTTTTAGAGATATTATGATAAATTTTATGACATCTGTAAGGGTCAAAAATAGAGGCGAGTATTGTGGACGTGGGAGCCTAATTTTAGACCGAAATCTTTCTCTTTAATGCTATCCACCTCATGAGAGGTTTGACACATGGGTTTGTAAACCATAGATGGTTTCTTGTATAATCGGAGGTCTATAAATTGAAGGCTTGGAGAAGCAATTGGTGTAGTGAGTTTTAATCTTCCTAGAATTGTTTCTGGTGATACTCATGTAAGAAAATTTCTTTGCAAGTGTATGTAATCTTGTTATTAGATTTGAAATACATTGAGTGGGATTTTCGAGTGTGGGTTTTTTATCCGAAAGGATTTTCCCCATGTATATCTAGTGTTTGTGTTTTGTTATGAATATGTTGCTAATATTTGTGTAACTATTTTACTATATTAAAATTTTTTCATAATATCTCTCAAATATTAGCGTAGGAAGTTGTTCCACTACTCTTAATTTCCTATCACACATTTTGTTTCTTCTTCCATGCTCCGATGTGCCGCTCCCCTTCAACATCACTATGATACCACTATTGGAGATAAAAGAATGGAATAAATAGATGACGAGAAGGCTCAAATGAGTAATCATATGATAGGTTACATAACATATTAATTAATGCTAAAAATCAGTTCAACAACATGCTTATTTACATAAGAAAAACAAAACATTAAGTTTATACAACATTAACATTGTGAACTCTAAACATCCATATAATTAATGTGTTTGGGAATCTATGCCCTATACATAAATAAGAGCGAGCCAATAGTTATACATTTCAAAAAGAAAGTAATTATTAGAATCTATAATGTATAAGATGATGAAATAGTACTAAATATACTTGAATGTGTCAAAACTATTTTTCATGATGAATATTATTTTGTAATTCATGTTGATGATTAAGAAAATATTGAAATAAATAGATTCCTAATTCTAATGCAATGTAGTAGTAAATGGGTTGAACAATTAAGTACAAAATACACCCAAGCAAATTAAGCTAGAAAGCATGAAGCACTAGTTGTAAATAAGGGATAGAATGACTTAGTTGATTCACAACCAAATATGAAATGTGCTGAAGTGATGACTTGATGAACAGAGAGGGAGACGTATCACACATAACCTCATAAAATTGTGTGAACTTAAGGTCTTCCTGTATTGGGGCACATGCAAAGGGGTAAGGGATCCTGCGGGCACACTAGACCTGCTCTAGGTTCTGGTGAATGCTAAAAATATTAGAAAACCTTCTTTGCAGGGTCATAAGAGGTTCACTATCCTTCACTAATTATCACTATTAGGTCGCACAATGATCGTTGATTTCGCTGATAACATGCAATGAAAGATTGACATGTAAAAACCTCAAGAGTGCATCAAATGCCAAATAGAAAAGAATGTAAATGAGGGTTCAGACTATCTTCAACTATCAAATAATTGAACTTATGACTAAGTGCTACACTACATTTTAGATCAAATGAAGTTCTATTCGTGTGTGTGTGCAGAATTGTTCCCTATATGGATCTTATGTGTGTCACACTTATTATTCAGCAATAATGAGATGTAAAATATGTAAGTAAATGTTTGCATGAAATAGAATAAATTTCCCCTCCTATGAAGTGTATGGAGAATAATGCAGTTCCTTTCCCTTGTCTGGATGCTATAATGGTCTTGATGATGCCTTTGGATGCAACTAATTTAGGTGGTGATGGATAATGATTAGTGTTTTGTTCTTTATTATGTCGACATAACTTTATATTTATATGATTCCCTTGCTTGAATTTCACAATTAACCTGGAAAGAATGACTACAAAAAAATAAGATGCTCAAACATCTAGAAAGGACCCAAAATATGTGAACAAAGTAAAAAAAGGTTTGGACCACTCAGAGGGGACAAAGGTGCCTGACGCTGGCATCCTAGCTGAGTGTTGGTGTTCATGATGAGGAATTTCGAGGTATGAAAAGATAGATGATGAATGTAGGAGTGTACGACAAAAAGAGGTAATAAAAAGTAAAGAAAGATGGCCAAAGACATGGGTTAATAGTATTTTTCTAACTTAGGAATCATATGAATAGTAGTATGTGATCAACACTAAATAGATACCCAAAGTGCATGATTTTATATGTACATTTTCACCCATTTTATGTTGTTAAACAAATGATCAATAACATAAAGTAGATAAGAGATTCGTACCCGATAACCTTGTAGATTGATGGAAAAAACATGCCGAGAGAAAAGGAAAAGCATGGAGTGATAAAAATGTGAAGTGTGGAAACTAGATAGGAGAAAGTGCAAAAAGTGATGATGATGATAACCCTAGGGAAGGAACGTGTGTGTAGATATCACCTTTGTACCTCTTGTCGATGTCGATCCTGATGTGATTTATGTTGTTTATGTTGTTGATGTAGGATGTTGTTGACTACCGCTTCCCGTAAGGAAGGACCTCTAAACTATGATGAAAAAAGTTTGAAATTTGTAAAAAAATATGTAAAATTTGAAAAAGTAACATGTCCATCTAATCTATGATGAGAAAAGAATGTAGAAAGGATCATGAATAGGAGACTGATTTTTTTTGGGTGATCTAATGCCAATTGTGTCGGCTGTATATTTTTTGGGTGATCTCATGCCAAGAACTAGAATAAGTGTAAGGAGAAATGTTTGGTTTCATCCACCAAAATTTAACTACTTCCTGAAATATGAAACACCGATGTAGATGGTGTGTAAAAATATGATCCGGTTTGACTAATTCTAATCCAATGTGAAAGTAAAAAACATTGTAGAGTGTGTATGCTAAGTGCTAAGGACTATCTACCTTATAAAATTAATTGTTTGAAATGTTGTATACTATTATGCATGAAATAATTTTTTGTAACGGCCCCATGGTCATAGGCGTCTAGGAAGGGTTATGGGATCCCAGGCCCTACTTTCATGGTCTAGGCGTTGGGGTCTATACTATGCTAAGGACCTAAGTATGATTCTAAGCCCTGTATGAGACTAATAACTATGTTGTATCGATATTGTGTTGTGTTAAACTGGGTCTTTAGAATGTTATATGGGGTGAAAAATTCACCAAAATGATGCCCCCTCATTTAAGTTGCATGCGACGTCGTTGAGGAGTATGTGGCCCAAAGGAGGACTGATCACTACGTTGAAATTGATGCCCTATAGTGGGAGGGAGTGTGCTTCATGTAAACTAAGACAGATGCAAACAAAGTGGCTAGGTGATAAGTGTAAGTACAAGAAAGGAAAAACACTCATGTAAAAGACAATATGTAGACTAAGTAGACAATGTCTAACCTAAGACACGAGAAGAAAATGTAACATGCAAGAAGAAAAAGTAGATTGCTAAAAGTGGGTTTTAAAGATTGGACCTAAATCATGATGCTGCAAGACATTCAATGCCAAGATGTCTAAAAGCAGACAATGTGCACACAAGACAATGGGAAAATCCCACAGACAATGGCATATAATGACAAGTAAAGATAGAAAATAACAAGTAACGTAACAGATAACCAGGGTGGTAAATACACCTTCAAAGTAAATATTACACATGAAGCACCTGTTAGCATGTTAGACTGACAAAACGTATTTCGAGTTTTTTATAATATAATAAAGTAATTCGCTATGAAAAATGAAACAATAGCACATGTAATGTATGAAATTGGATGCCCCCAAGAGCCATTGTGGGACTGGTATAAGGTACTCAGCCAATCATCCATGTTGCATGTGTGGATCACTAAAATCTATGATCACAAATATAAATCAAGTGAATGTGCATGTGTGTATGATAAATATAATGACATAAAAGATATCTATCTATCATGTGTAATTTAGTGTACATGTAAAAGAATAATAAAACAAGACTAAATGTGACCAATATATGTAGTATGTTATGGATGCGATGGAATGATATGCTGAGTGAATGATAGGAACACCGTCCCTCCCAAGTGTATGTATGAGATGAAGTTCATTTATACATGCCCCTAGGGAAGCATTCAGGAATGAACCGTAGAACAAGAGTGCGTTCATCGATAAATGTTCAAAATGTGCGCTACAAAGATGTGATCATGAAAGTGTAAAGCATAGAGAGTGCGTGAGTGAGTGAGTGAGTGAGTGAGTGGAGTGAGAGAAGTGACTATATTGAGGTTCATTTTATATTAAAAACTCAATAGACGAGTATGAACCATGGAACTAGAATTTTTCATAGGGTAATGACCTCAATGTGTGGAAGTAGATTCCAGAAAGATATGTCGTGAACGTGTAGAGTGGATGCTATGTACAGATGAATGTGAAAAATATGAAGCATAATGTGTACTATATAATATGTAATATGTAACATGTAATGTAGTTTGTAGCGTAGTGTGTAGAAGTAGACACCAATAAAATTGTATCATGAATGTGTAGAGTGAATAATGCACAAGTATATGATATATGATACGAGAAAGACGTATAAATAATGCAAGATGTGTGACGAGTAGAATGTTTAATGTGTAGGATGTGTAATAGAGACTGTGAGAAAAAGACACGATTAATGTGTGATGTGTTAGATGTGTAGTGTGTGATGTTCATGTGTATAGTATGCCCTCAATAGTGAAATGTGAAGCATAGCACAAGAGTGTGTCATCTGGAAATGATGATATTAACGTATCAAGATGTGTATGTGGTATGTGAATGATGAGAAGATAAGATACATTTCGATGTAGTAGGGAGGGGGAGATGAAATAAGTGCGATTGCCCCCAAGTGTGGTGATGATAACAGAGATCAAGTAATATCATCTAGGAAGTCATCATTGTCATGATCAAAACCAAAAGGTGAAGCATGTGAGACTTTATAACAAATAGTGTCAGGTTGGTCACATAATGAGCCATTACAGAAAAGGTTTGTACATTCCCATTGCATATTTTTGGTCATTGAAAGGGGTAGTTGACCACCATGTGCATACCAGCATGTAAGATTTTGTGAATATTGAAGAAAGGAATCATTGAAAATTAAAACACAGATGAAAGACATATGAAATGATATGTGAATACTATCAAGACCTTAGGTTCCCCCAATATAGTCAAGCCAAGACTATCCAAGTGTAAGTGGAGTAGCACAAGGAGATCATGAAAGAAATAATGTGAGAAGAAACACCTAAATCCAATAAGAAAAAGTAATCTGGATGATTCCACGATAAATACGAGGATCGTGGGGTGGAGGAAATATCTCATCAACTATAAAACCTAGACAAGCCAGTCCATCATGTGTGCATATAGTATCTAGGTAAGTACAATCAAATGGGATTTGTTCACAATAAGATTCATTCATGAAAAATGTGCATGTAAATGAAGGGTGCAGGAATGGAGGTTGCTCATAAGAAGGTGAAGGAGCTTAAATGAAGTCTAATGTCTAGAAAGGCCCCTGATAAAGAATCATAGCAGTAGCAGAATCATGAGGAGGTGATGTGACATATGAAACAATATCTAACATGAAAATAAAACCTTCAAGTGGTGGAAAATGAGCTAAATTATCCATAGGTTGTGGCTCATTGGTGGTAGTAGATGTTGGATTAGGAAGTGTAGTTATGGGATCATGGTTACAATATTTGAATTGTTAAAGATCACTATGAACTGTATATTCTACACCCTCATGTAATAATTTGACACATTGACGTACTATAGAAGAAACTTCTTGCATGAAATGAATCCATTGCCTACCAACTAAACAATTATATGAAATTGGGAAGTCAATGACAAAGAAAATTGTATTAAGATTTTTTAGGCCAACAATGATAAGAAAAGTAATGTGATTGATGCATGGATGAACAGAGCCATCGTAAGAGTGAAGAGAAAGCGATGATGGACTAACATTAGCAACAGAAAGACTAATATTTTAAAGGAATGACATAGTGAAAATATTAAGCTTATATCCATTATCAATGATTGTACATTTTACACCCACATTAAAAATGTAGAGCATGATATATAAAGTTGGGTCATTTTTTAAAATAACAAGATATACTTGAGGATTCGATGGGAAAGCAATGTGATGAAAATTTTTTATTTGTAAAAAAGTTATATATTATATCCAGATAAATATCAGCAAGAATCCAAGTATTAGTTAGGAGAGTTATGATTTTATCTCTTAATTTAGGATTAATGAGTAGGAAATTATTAATAAAGATACTCATGATGAGAAGATCATATTGATAATACAGTAGCAGATTCACACACAAAATAATTCTATATTCTTTATATATTATAATCATACCGTATCTTACAAATAAATAGGAGACATTGTTCCTACAATGTAGGAAATAACCCACAACAATACACGAGTTGTTTTAACAACTCGTTAATATAAAACTATATATGTGAAGTTATTTTAACAACTTCACTTACAAACCAAATAACAATTACTATAATTATGAGTTGTTTCTAAACAACTCATAATATAATAATAAATCAATTAAAAATAATGTTAACACTACCATATGCCTAACATTCACCCCCTTAGTGTGAACATTATTTGTTGATATCACCCCCTTAATGTGAACACGGAAAAAATACACCATATAACTGGAACCAGAATTGTATGCCTCTGCATACTTGTAGGTCGGCATACTGCTGGCTTGGATCTTGTTATCTGGATCTTGCTGCACATGACCAATCTGCTTCAGCATAGTGAACCATATACCGGATGATCACACTTCCACTGATTCACCTACATACGCGAACGCAACAGTTCCCGCTTTCACTTCCAGTGAACAATAGATTTCACTGACTGATCAATGTTAGAAATACGACAATCAAAGGATCTCTGTAGTTATATGATCATTCCAGTTCATTTTCCCTCCTATACAACTATTCTCAATATCCAAAAATGCAAATCTTCCTTGTTTGAATCAAAATAGGGGTTGGAAATCACACGCAATTTTATTCAGCACACACCACACAACTGAAATAATAGAAAATACTGCCACCAAATTTGAATGTGACCCGTCATTGATGATTGACAAGAGGCATTGATAACCCTCCTTCCTCCATTGCTTATGACCTCCAGTGGATAGCTGCTAATTCAGCCGGATGTGACAATGAAACTCAATAACATGCCTTGAACGTCATATTCCACCGAAAATGCGTTCGTAAGGCAATTTTTTTTATTTTTTTTAACATTTAAAATGAATATTTTTGACAACATTTACATTGCAATGATAGCACATTCAATGGCATAAAATGAATTGACTTGACTTTTGACACTGACTCACAAATTTAAAGATAAAACTTTGACTTAGACAAGATGAAATTAAAAATGACAACTTCAACAAACATATATTTGATTGAATGGAATTTTTATAATTTGACAACAAAGGAATAATTTTTGACTCAAAATTTTTATTGACACTATTGCAATGAAAATGTTGACTCTAAACATAAATGTACCACTAAATCACCGAAGACCTATAAAACACAATAAACAACTTAATATGACAAGATGGACAAGCTTTGATAATAGTGATAATTTCATGGAATTTTATTTACCATACCACCAACATATATAATATTGACAAAACCGAAAGACACTTAACAAATTATGAAATATAAAAATCCCGACTATAATGACTTAGAACCTAGATAAAATTGTTACGTGATTTGAAAAACCGACCTCCACGTGTTGCTGATAATGAATTCTGACTCGCCACCTTTGAGTTTGTTGTTGAAATAGAAAGACAAAACTGTGATGGACGCAATACAAAATTTGAAGAAATGATGATGGCTGGAGCTTTTTTGGTGCTTCTCAGAGTAGCCTGTTGGAAAATTGGATGGCTTACCACGCTTCTGTCGCGCTATCCAATGAAAATAATTCCAAAAAATGGTGCATATAGCTGTGAGGAGTATTATGGATAAAACGCATGGAAATGTATTTGCTTGCCGAATCAACACAGGCTGATTTGGATGCAGCTCAGGCTGAGGTAGCAATTTACATTTTGCAGAGTGTATTTTGAAAAATATTTAACACCAAATTACTAACAATATCCACCGCCACTAAGAAGTGCAATATCAAAAAACGTCTATAGTATGCCAACGAGTATGAGAAGATCACACCGTGCAGAATTCTCAAATATTCAACAAGAATTCGTTTGTTTGATCGACCATATGCAATGCTCGAACTTCTCAATGAATCACAGACCGTATGACATGGATAAAAGTGCATGGCAGTATGTAGGACTATTTAGGCATGTATATCTTGCAACTGACCTTTTTCTTGTAGAGCGTATTAGCCAAATGAAACCGCAGTCTTTGTCAGGAAACCAGTGGCAATTGGGAGAATGTATAGCAATGCAGCGAATGGATCTGATTGATCTGAGCAGTTACATGCTCCTTGAGAGAGACGTGTTGCAGTTAGTCTATGGCCAGCATGCCCTTGTCACGTATTACAACTAGAAAATATATTTCTGCAAGTTCGACCCTCCTCTAATAATTACACAATAATACATAAAAATGCTAATCCCTTTCCAAAAACTCAATAAATCAGAGGCAACTGTAAAGAATATGGCATTACCTCATTAGAAATCTTGTTCTTCTACCACACACATGATAAAATATCACTCCGATACAAAATTATATTACAGTACAAGATTCTCACACAGAATATTTCTATATTCTCTGTGTATTGTAATCATATGGGATCTTACAACAAATAAAAAGGGAGAGGTTGTTCCTACAATGTAGGAAACAACCCACAACAATACATGAGTTGTTTTAACAACTCGTTAGTATAAAACTATATACGTGAAGTTATTTTAACAACTTCACTTACAAACCAAATAACAATTATTATAATTGTGAGTTGTTTCTAAACAACTCATAAGATAATAATAAATCAATTACAAATAATGTTAACACTAACATATGCCTAACACCTATGAAGTCAAAAGCAATATAAGTATGAGGACACTAATAGTGTTCAGATTGAGTTCAAGTTCATGAAAATGATTAAGAAAATATTGAAATGAATAGATGCATAATTCTATTGCAATGTAGAAGTAAATGGATGTGAACAATTAAGTATAGAATAGACCCAAGAAAATTAAGATAAAAAGTATGAAGCACTAGTTGTAAAGAAGGGATAGAATGACTTAGCTGATTCACAACAAAATATGAATTGTGTGAAAATGATGACTTGATGAATAGATAGGGAGAAGTGTCGCACAGAACCTCATAAAACTATGCGAGCTTAAGATTTACCTAGACTGAGGCACTTAGAAAGGGGTAGGGGCACCTACGGCTACCTTAGACCTACTCTAGGTGCCTATGAATGTTAAAACACCTAGAAAACCTCCTTCGCAGGGTTGCAAGTTGTTCTCTATCCTTCGTTTCATATAGGTCGCACAATGATCGTTGATGTCGTTGATATCCTGTAATGAAATATTGAAATGCAAATCCCTCAAGAGTGCATCAAATACTAATAACAAAAGAATGCAAATGAGGGGTCTAATTTTCCTCAACTGTCAAACAAGTGAGCTTATGAATGAGCACTACACTACATCTCAGACCAAATGTAGTTCTATGTTTGTGTGTGAGGGGAATTGTTCCCTAGGTGGCTCTTACGTGTATTATACTTGATAGAGAGAAATGTCTAGATGTAAAAGATGTAAGTAGAAGTGTGCATGAAATAGAATGAACTTCCCCTCCTATGAAGTGCATGCAAAATAAATGCATTCCCTTGTCATTGTTTGGATGCTAGATGGATGAGTGAATAATCTTGATGATGCCTTTGGATGCAACCTTAGGTGGTGATAGCTAATTCTTAGTCCTTAGTCCTTTATTATTGCCACATAACTTTTGTATGTATATGATTCCCTAACATGAATTTTGTTATTAACCTCGAAAATACCGACTACCAAAAACATAATATGCTCAAACGGATAAAAAGGACCCAAAATATGTTGAAAAAGGTAGAAAGAGGTCAAGGGCACCCAGAGGGGAAAGGGGCACCTAGCACTAGTGTCCTTGCTAGGCACTAGTGTCTAAGATGAGAAATGTCGAGGTATGGAAAGGAAAATTGAGAAAGTAGGAGTGTAAGACCAAAAGAGGCAACAAAAAGTAAAGAAAGATGTCCAAAGATATCAATTAATTAGTAGTTTTATTACTTATGTATCATATGAATAGTAATATGTGATCAACAGTAACTAGATAAACAAATTGCGTGATTTTGTGTCTACATTTGATATACCAAATTTTCTATCTAATATAAGTACAACGTGCACAATCTCATTATAGAAATGAAGTTCATTACATGTCCAAGAGTAAAACTAAATATTCAAGGTAAAATAATTTGAATATTCTTCCCATTATTAGTTGTGAGATGAACTTGAGGATCACATATCTTATAATAAAAGTAATTATGTGGACAATGTATATAATAGAAGAACACTATAACATATAATGTTTAAAACATTCAAAATGGGGTTGATTTTTGTGTCAATTCGTGAATGTTTTTTTAAAAATAAATCAAACAGATTTTTGAAACAAATATGATGTGATAGTAGTGTTGTTAATTTGGCATAAATGTTATGCAAGTAGCGTCACATTTGTCTTACATTACCTTTACCATCATGACCCCCACCTTTCCTTATATTTATCCCCAAGTGAATTCAATTTTCATACAACCACTTATTTTCACACTTGGGAAGTTAAATAAGAAGCTCAAATAACATATTGTTTTTCCATGTAACAATAAATATAAGTTAATTTTTCCATGGCTTCTAGTGTAGTGATCTCTCCACTAGATTTTATTCTCATCTCCTCGGCCAACAATTCCCCCACAACAAAATCATAGTTTAGGTCATCAACAATATTAAAACTATTATAAATTACTATATGATCCCAAGAATCCATTAAAATACATAAAAATGTCATTTCCATGTCTTCATCCTCCACTTTCAACGCCTATACTAGTCAAATTTCATAACAAAGTACTGAAAATATTTAAATGATCAACAATTTTCGTACCTTCTTTCATCCGTATTTTATATAGATCCCTCTTCAAATAAATACGATTTGTAATAGATTTCTTCATGTAAAGAGTTTATAATCTAGTCCATAATCATGCCATTGTATTTTCTTCAGCTATGTTAAAGAGAACCTCATCTACTAAACACAAATGTATTGCAACGAGAGATTTTATATCCGGTATTTCCCGCTCATCATCATCAATCCCTACAGGTTTCTTTGCCTTTCCATCTAAGGATTTTTGCATCTCCTGTTGCACAAGTACATCACATACTTTTAATTTCCATGACTCAAATTTGTTCTTTCCATCAAACTCCCCCACCTCAAAATTTGCACTTGATCTATTCTCCATTTGATATAATAATAACACCAAATAAAGATTAACTATTGCTAGAAATTTAGAAAATGTACCTTAGATACTACTTGTTTGAAAACCATAGAATTTGAAGCAATGAATAAGAAGAAAGTTAAATAAAAAAAACAACATTTTATAGAGATAAAGATAAATTAAATATATAAAATACAAAAAATGCAAGATACCAACACCATATTTACATGGTAAAACCTCAGTTGAGTGCCTACAGAAACATCGAAAATGAAAGATAAGAATCTTATATTAACTCAAGATGAATAAAATATATATGAAATCGTTTTGATATAATTTGGATCTATATAAAAATAAACACACATAATTGAGGAAATATAGTTAAGATTCTTTCTAAAAATAGAGTGGAAAAACACTAAAAGTATTTTACTTCTTAAAAATAGAATTTTCTTGAATTCATTTTTATAGAAACAAGGGATTGAATTCATTATTTTTCCTTTGGGGGAAACCCCCCACACTATGAAACAAGAGTGGGAAGCCAAGCTCTTCCACACCTCCCTTTGGGAAGTTAGCTACAAACTGCACCACAAAGGGATCCTACATTTAACATTCTTGTCACATATCTAATAGTTATGTGGTTATTGCCTCTAGTTGTTTTCATCGTAGGTGTCCCTCTAGGTTTGATCACTATCCTTCACAATGCTCTCATTTCCTAGTCTTTCTATTTTCATCTATAGAATACAAATGCAAGATTACTTATTGTTGTATATATCTCCCCCCAGGTAAATATAGTCAAGAGAAGAAAAATATGGAAATCAAGGAAAATCGAAATCCTTCATTTTGGGTTTTGATAGTGCATTGCATGGTTTAAAACCTGACATTTATTACATCACCAAGCACCTCTAGCGCACATCAGAAGGTGTCGACATGTGAAAATTCACAGCCTGGCATAGGTTTGGGGCGCACATCAGAAGGTGTCGACATGTGAAAATTCACACCCTGGCGCAGGTTAAGGGTGCACATTAAAAGGTGTCGACATGCAAAAGAAGGTTCACACCACTGGCGTAGTTTGTGGGTGCACATCAGAAGGTGTCGACATGCGAAAGTTTGTGCCCTGGCGCAGGTTGGGGGCGCACATCAGAAGGTGTCTACATGTGAAAATTCATGCCTTGGCACAGGTTGGGGGTGCACATCAGAAGGTGTTGACATGTGAAAATTTGTGCCTTGGCACAAGTTGGGGGCGCACATCAGAAGGTGTCGACATGCAAAAATTTGCGCCCTAGCACAAGTTGGGGGCGCACATCAGAAGGTGTCGACATGTGAAAATTCACGTCAGCACCACATTTTCAGTGCCTATGATGCACGTAAAAGTATGTCGACATAAGGATGGATGCACCGAGGTGCATCTTCAAGAGGCGCAACATTTTGAGCATTGACACCCTAACAGGAAGCAAACCCTGAGCCAGATATTCAAATGGCCATAACTTTTCACAGGGAGCTTGGATTCATGCAAGGTGGACTTTTTGGAAAGCTTACAAGGTCCTCAAAATGTTCTTCAATTGGGTGAGAAAAATTTCTTCAAAAATGCAAAATATAATTCCTCATTTTTTGGGTTTGCTAAGGTTCTCACCTACCGCCATAATAAGATGAATTAAATACAACCTAAAGGTGGTTGGGGTAGATTTGGAATTCCTCTCTCTTCCCTCTCTCATCCTTCCTATAAATTGTAAGGAGGGGCTTCTTTCTAAATGTTGGACATTCTTTTTTTTTCCCCTCCCTTCTTCTCTTTAGCAGGTGAATTTCTGGAGTCCAAACCTCCCATATAAAACTATAATGCAACTTTGTCTCTTGGAATTTTGTAGAGTATTGTATCAATCTTTGGAGCAAATAATGCATGTCTGTGGATGATTCTCAACCTTCTCTATGTTCATTTGCATCCTCTTGATCTTTCACTGTAAATCTGGTTATCTATGCATGATCTTGCATTACATTTTAATGGTTTGTGTTTATTGGCAAGACATATGTTTCTTCATTCCTCAGTGCATCACCTTTGTTAGTTTAGGTTTTTTTTTTATGCATCTTCTTACCCTGTCTCCTTGGAAAGTTAGATTATGTTTTTGAGTAAACCCTCTGCATTTTTATGTGTGCATCTGAATAGAGGAATAGGAACCGGCCTTCATCTGAAGAGTTTTTCCATTTTCGCAAGGTCCCACACTTGGGAAAATCTCCATGTTATGCAATCGCACTAACAGTCTCAACCCATCGAGTTGACGACATTCAGGGGTGCTGTGATTCACCATCAACACTTATTTCTATAGTACTATAATACCCACTATTTTCATTTCCCAAATCTCATCTAGAAATAAAACTCGTAGAAACACTGGGTTTTTTTTTTAATGAACAATTAATTGCAGATCAGCCATTTTTAATTCAACTTGATTGCTTGCATGTATGTACTAAACCAACTAAATTAAATTTTGGGTCTTACAATCATTTCTTATGTGACGAGGGTGGGATAAGATTATTTCATTTTCCGGTATAGTTATGTAATGACCAACTCATCTTACAACTTTTGTAGACTAGCTTAAATTAATTAGTCTCCTTAAAATTCCTTACCCCAAAGTCTATACCCAACATTGTCACATCATATTTTTAAAATAAGGGTTTAAGAAAATTGATGTTTATTTGTTTTAAAATGAAGATAAGTATCTAAGATGATTAACAAGGTACCTATCAATTGAAAACTGATTTATACTTATTAATATTAATAAATATTCATCATCCTTCCTGTAAACTCATCTAGGGAGCATGAAAGATTACACCGAGGGCTCATTTTTCAAACCATGAGACTCAACTTGCTTACGTTAAATTCATATCATTGGTAAATGATGGTGGATTGTGGCAGAATTCATAAAGATAATCTTGCCATTATATACATTACGTAAGTTGTTATTATTTAATAGTGTGTCTTATTGATTAACAAAAATGTGACCTAAAGACCTATATGATGGTATTAGGGTATTAAAATTAATTTAATTAGCAGGACTAAAAATAGACTAAAACAATATGAAATAAATGCAAGTAAACTATTCTAAGAGAAATAAAATCCTAAATGTGCAAGAGAGAGAAGAGAAATAGCTTAGCTAATTGGAAGTGGTTGTTGCAGATCGTAAAATGAAATCAAGAAATGCATATGAGCACTCAAAGACCCTACAAAAGATAAATCTGGAGGATGTGAGATGACTGGGGATCCCTAGTGTGTAATCTGGGCACTATGAGCACTATAAATGTTCAAAAATTGAATCTAATATGGTCTCAAGGTGTCTTCGAATACTTCTTGTTTGTCATGCTGGATCTGCTAGATGAGCTCAAAAATGACCGGGAAGGCAAAAGAAAATATCAGACCCTAGAAAAATAAAAGATGCAAATGAATGGGTTGGACTGACCCTAGCCGCCAAACTAGTAGTCTTATCATTGAGAGTTGCACTACATTTCAGACCTGGATGTAGTTCTTGTGTTTGTGTGTGTCGTTCCTTAGCTGCTCTCATTCCACTCACACTTTGTGAAGTAATGCGCAATAAGAAGTATAGAAAATGTAAATAGCATGTGTGCATGGAATAGAATAGAGTCCCTCCCCCTATGCAGTGTGTGTGATGCAGATCTCTTAACTTTAATGCATGTTACTATGTGGGTGCACGTGACATAATGGATGCAACTCTAGATGGAGTGATAGTAGTGTATAATGTTATGACCTAGTACCCTCATTATGGTATTATAACTTTATATTTATAGGGCTCTCAAGATTAATTTCATAATTAATCATGACAAGGCTGACTAAGGAAAAGATAAAGAAAACAAACGACTAGAAAGGTCCCAAAGGGAAGTAGGAAAGGATGTGCCTAGACCGGGGTGCCCAAAAGTGTGACTAGGGCACCCCATGACGCCCTAATACATGTTGACCCATCCTAATTTTGGGCTAGAATGACGGGGCAATTGCAAAAACGGTGGATAAGTACAATAAAATATGTGTGAATGAAGAAATAAAATATAAAATAAATATGGTCAAAAGGTGGGATTAATTAGTACTTTATCCACTTAATAAGTTTCTAAATAGTAGTATAAGACCAGGTTAAATAATGCCTAAAGTGCATGATTTTTTATCTAAACTTATGACCATAGGCCAATAACATTTATCTAGTACTAGAAATGCATCCCTTCCTTGTTTACGTGATGGGGTAATGATTCACTTCTATATAATGACTCTAAAACTGACATCTAGTTTGATAATAAATACGTTCTCTTCACAATGGTCAGTCTATTTAAAAGAGAAAATGACTTATTTCAATTCGAATCTATTCAGAGCAAATTAACGAAGAATATCTTATATAACAGTTTATGTTTGTTTTTTTGTTTTTGTTTTTATATCATGGTAAAATTAGATGCAACTAGCGGTAATTTAATGCATTAATCCAAGTAAATAAAAATAGAGCCTTATCACTAGCAATTCATTTAAAAAGGTATTACTCCAACCTTGGAACGTGGAGAAAGAGGACGTAATATATTTACTTAATTTCTAATTGTTTTTAAAAGAAAAATGATTCAAATTAAGCAAAGGGGATAATATATTATTTTCATTTTCACCGTTGATCTATGAGATTTTAGAAATCCCTTATATTAACCTAACTTCTCCACTTTATTCCTTAGTCCTCCTCATAGAATTTCATTTGTCTTCTTCGAAGTTTGCGGAAGCATCCATTCATGGAGAGGAGAAATATTTCGGTTGTTTATTATTGTTTTATTATTTTTCATTAGCACACAGCTAGGCCAGGATTCCAATATGTTTCGCAAGACATGTAGTTTTAGAGGGAGGAGAGTAGATCGGCGTGCAAGAGATGTTGGAGCTGCGTAAGGGGAGCCAAGGCAAATGGAGGAAGCGTGGACTGTGGGGAAGGACAGTTGTAGCCAATGGGGGTAGCGTGCTCAGGTTAAGGTTTTGGTTTCGGCCAGACCTTCCCAACCCCAAATCAATTTTGTTTTTAATTTATTTTATTATGCAACCAAAATGACATGTTGACAGGCCTTTTAGGATTTCGCACCCTCCGTGTTCTTCTTTGGGTTTTGACCTTTTTTCTACTCAACTTTTTTTAGCTTTTAAATACATGTAGAGATAAACAACAGATATTAAACTAAAATAATGGCATATTAGATGAGGGAAAAATGGAATAAGTTTGATCATAGTTCAATATTCTCTTATAAGATTATAATATCATTTATTGGATTAAAAGAATACTTGATTTAGTTTACAAACTAAGATTTCCATAAAGAAATCAAGATTTACAAAGGAGTGTTGGAATAAACTTTAAAAACTTGTTTATCCCTTTCTTACATCAAATTTAACGTAAGCTTTTTAATCGTACAAGCTCTAAAATATCCATATATCAACCTCCAAACTCTTATTACAATGCATTGTACCATAACACATTACTAAGCCCCATATACATTCAACCAAGCTTCTACTTCCTTTTAACTTCCAATATCATATTACTCTTGTAAGAGAGAAGAAAACCAAAATAAATGACCTTCAACTTGCAGCTAACTACTAATTCTTGTTTTCCATACAAGATCACAAAAGTGGTAAAAGCAAAATGACCATATAATTTATGCTTTTATTTATATCCATCATTGATATTTTATGATAAATAGGAAAGTTTTCTTTTAACTCGAAACACAATACCATTTAGGTAAATAATAAAATATGCAAGAAATAACATGGATTTCCAAACCGAATCAATTCCCCACCATTCATATGAGGATAAAGAAATTTATTAACATTATTACTCCACTCCCTCTTGGCAATTGTAAATAGGATCTCAATACTTTTCCTCTAATAATAAGGCTATCTAGATCTCACTCAACATTGAAAATTAAAAAAATAAGGTATGCAATTTAAAATCCAAGTGGACAAGCCTCCCAAAAAAAAAAAGGGAACGACATATCAAGACTTAGGTTGAATCATCTATGTCTCCAAGAAAGAAAAACAAGTTCCAAGTCCATTTATAAATCTCTATAGACCACCAAAGTAAAAAGGCTTTGTTGTCCACCCAACCAATACATATCATTAAATTTCTATTGCACAAATGGAGGACATGTTAGCCTCCCTCCAAGCCACTGGGAAAGAGAGGGGGCATGCCTCCAAGATTCACAAGACTAGGGAGGGAAAAATAAATCACCAAAAATATACATAAGCCAAACAACTTCCACACAAAAAGAACACACACATAAAACAACCCAACACTTCTCAAGAAGGAATAAAATAAATATAGCTTACCTATGCACCCAAATTTCCCAAATAACAAAATGAGTATAAACATATTTTCATGCTAACAAGCCTCCATGGCTTCCCATACTTTGAAAAGGTATTTCCATACATTTCAAAAGGAGGGAAAATAATGGATAACTAAGACGTAAAGTATTTAAGACAACTATCATACCAATTTCCAAAACATAGCTAAAAAATAACTGGGACTCCCTAGCTTAATCAACAAAAGAAGGTTGCGATACTTACCTCAAAAGTAAGAACGTCCAACTCCAAATTGCATGTCAAGCCTTCCAAGCTCCTAGATCATCTCTAAGCTCTTCCCAAAACTCCCCATGATAAAATGAGATCAAAACGTTCCCTCAAGAATCTAAGTGGAGGTATAGGAAGAAAAATGCACCAAGGATTTTGACCAATGAGAGCGTGTCACCCTCTTCCCTCTCCAAATAAGACTCCCATAAGTCCTTATCCAACAAAATAAAATAGTAATAATGGAGGAGAATCCCCTAAAATAAAACTTAAAATTAAAAATAAATTTACTCCACTCCAAGGTGGATCACAAATCAAGCTCATTAATATTGATGCAGACAAGAGTTGTTGGGGTTAGCATAAGGTTGTACAGATACTATATCAGATCTAAGTATACATGAAATAAAAGTGGATATTCTACCAGAAGAAATATACAAAACAAGAGATATAAATTAACACCAAATTTAACGTGGTTCACCCAGTGTGGGCTACATCCACAAAGAAACAAATCAATTTACTATCCAAAGCTTTTAGAATATATATAATGAAGATTTACAATCTTCCACACATCTCACAATGTACAATACTTTCTTTCTCTCAAGCTTCTCCTTCTTCTCCAAGAATTCTCTCTCATGATTATTTTCACAATAATCATTAACTCTCATCTTTAATCCTAAATTTATAGCTTATAAATACCTTATACAATCTTAGGGCACTTAGCCATGTAATTACAATCAATATATCCTCTTTAGTGATAAAATTAGATCTAATTCCCGTGAGCTAAATAAAACACTTACGCACAGGTAACTGACGCCGGTTAAACCTAACCGATGTCGGTTCCTACTTTCCTAACCAATGTCAGTCATAGGTGACCAATGTCGGTTACTGCATTTTCCAGTA
Source organism: Taxus chinensis (assembly GCA_019776745.2). Taxonomy (NCBI): domain Eukaryota; kingdom Viridiplantae; phylum Streptophyta; class Pinopsida; order Cupressales; family Taxaceae; genus Taxus; species Taxus chinensis. The sequence goes on along the minus strand of CM034147.1, from coordinate 865,915,363 downwards.
AGTTTGATATAGCATACTAAACTGAAGTAATTGAGCTCCACAACTCAACAAGAGTGACTCAAATAGGAGAAAAACTCTCATTTAAGCATTGAATAAGACCATCCTACCCAAAAGTATGGTGAAAGGGATAAATTTTGGTGTAAATAAAAAATCCAACACAAAAAGAACACTTAAAAATTTCACTTTTACCCGAAATTCAGGTTTGGGAAAAGCGACACACATGGAGAGGTGGTCGAGCCCACCCAATTCATGTTAAAGTGGTCCCACACATCTAAGAATATGATTAACAATGATTAATGATCTATAACACAAGTAGGAACCATTAGGCCCCTAAATCATATTAAAAGAAGGGTTAAACATTCATTAATACAATAAGGGTCAAAAGGGAACCACTAAGGGTGTATGAAACAACCACAACACAAGCACACAACCAAATGATAAAAATCAAGCACAGGTAATTTTTCATCCTAGTCATCCACTTGTGCAAATTGAGGGTGAATCTCTAAGACCCACATTCTCATGTGGTGAACTTGTATCCTACACAACCGATTCACACGTCATCATAACTTCTCAATAGGACACACCAAATGAAATGCTTCCATGTACATAAAACTGATCAAATAATTTTTGACGTTAAAATATCTAAAATTTATAATCAATTAATATCCATATTGAGATAGTGGGAAAAATATATATATATATTTACAACATACAAAATACAACTCAGTTAAAAATCATCTCAATAGCATTCATCACAATGAACATCGAAATAGGTAGTAATGGAAATAATACAAGCATTGCGTGCCTCACACAGAACTTGTCAACTAAGGTTAGCATATTCCAAAAAAGTATGACAATTTACTATACATAACTTCACCAAATTAACCATTATGAGAATTATCCAAAAATAAATAATTTCTAACTTTAGGTCAATAATATCCACCACACTAAATGCAAATCAAGTGATAAGGGCGAGGGTGGTAAATTGGCCTAGCGAATGCCATATATCCTCTTGCAATGTGCAAGGTGACAACAAGAGATAATATAATGACCAAATCATTTTAATTTAATTAAAATAAATCATGATATTATTATCTTAAGCTTAAATCAAACATGAACCAATCTCCAAGTTGATCGCTATGTAAAAGAGCAAGAACTGGATTGAAACTACATACCCCTCCCCTAGAATTAAATTTCCTCCTGTAAGTCACGAGAAGAGGTAGCGAAAGGAATTCATAAGGGTCTTACATTGTACCATGTCATTGTAGTCACCAAAAACATGTCCCCCTACATAAAACTTGGTCATGTCATAGATGTATTTCTCACTGCAAAATAATTAGTTAAGAAAAAAATTATAACTTCAAAGAAGTTTATTGGCATTATCGTACTAAATCCCTACATTGTCTACGTAAGTGGATATGTAGCAATAAGGATAATTTAAGGAACTATAGTAAGATGAAATAAGGGGAAAAAAATTCTATCTAAAAAGGTTTAATAAGCTATGCATACTTGATGTGTATGAACCCACTCCTGAAAACCATCTAAGGTGCCACAAATACCACACAAGAAGAGAACAAAATTTCCTAAATTTACCGGTGGTTCAATGTCCTAGTCGCACTTAAATTTAAGTTATGGAAAATAGTTCACAAGATTCTCCAAATTATTTTAAATATTTTTATTGTTCATTAAAGGGTCAAAGATGAAGGTTTTCATGATACGGTCCATCATACTATAAGGGCGATGACTTTACTTTGCAATTATTTTTACATTCACACAAACAAAGTTCCAGATGAGTTGTGTAGTTCCCAATCCTCTTCGACGTCATCTTGCTATCCTTTATTTATCATTTTGGATTAGAGATATGGACATGGTTGTATACTTGACCTACAGACATTTTTATATGAAAGTTATTGGATTTTGATATTGGTAGAAGGACATTATTGAATATGATTTTATTGGCACGATGTTAGATAGTAGAGGTATGTTGAATACTGATAAGTTATGACTCGTATTATGATTTGTATGGATTATTAGAGACATGGTTATATATCCAATATTAATTATGATGATATGTTGATTAGTTTATATATACACTGACTTTTTGAAATCTTGTCGTATTAATCATGTTTTGACGTATGAAGTAATATTATGAGTTTACTTATATTGATGTTATGATAGAAATTTAAATATTTTTTCAATTGTGAACAAATGATATAAATGTTTATCTTTGAATACAATGACTGTGTGATATGTTTCAAATTTATTTGTTATGCATCCATTTTGTCATTGATATATTTAATGCAGCCACGAGGCCGAATGAGGTATTGTTTGATTTTGTAGGTGATGGCATCACAAACAAAATGGGAGTAGGAGACAAACTGTAGCAAAATATCTCGTGTTTGCAACGATGGTCACCATGAAAACTTTGTGTAATGTGATTGTTATATGATGTCTTCTTTTCGGAGTTCTCCATGAGGGAGCACCTCACCATGTAACCTTGGTAGTTGTGCTTTTTTTATTTCTATTTAAATGTGGTTATGTGATTTATTGTAATGTGAATATGGTGGTGTTAATTGTGTTATTATCTAACCCTTGTAACCATATGTTAATTTTGGATATGTAGTTTGTTAAGTGTGAGCTAATGCTCTATTTTGATTATTATGTACTTTAGGTGTTATTAGATTAAGTTTGATTAAATTGTGAGGATTAATGAAAAGTTTGATGTGACCTTTAGGAAGGTTAGAGATACCATAGAATATAATTCATTCAATTTTCTCTCTTGGTAAATATTTTATTTCCATTAGTGTTGTGTCACCATAAGCCAAAATTCGAATTTGGACGTTGGACCCAATATCAAAGGCACGTGGGATAAGAATTACTTGTCGTCCACATCTTAATTCTCTTTCCTAACCATACCTATGAACTTAGGGGTCAATTTAGGCCTCTATTATGAATTTTTAATGAAAAAGAAGCCACTAATGTCACCTCATACTTTGACTCCATAAAAATATATCCTTGGTGAGTGGAATTGAATTATTACTTGTTATGAGTGCCTCTTCTACCCATTTAATTTTGGATTTGGGTTTTGGGCCCATTTTCGGATGTTAGTGGGACAAGATATACATGTCCCATACCTCTTACATTCTCCCACTAACCTAATTAATGAAATGGGGGGGTGTCAAATTGGACCTATAATATGTATTTTAATGGTGAAATAGGTATTTTATTGGTTTTATTTTCTCACCCACATATTTTTGTCATTGAAATGTGGGATAGTGGTAGGGTTCCATAATGGAAATGTCATATCTCACTTTATTCCATAATGGAGCATTGGTCCATGTGTGTTTGAAAAAATGAAGTTGATTTAAGGAGAAATAATGTGGCATCCTACATGGAGCCACCTCACACTCATCTCCATATCTTTCTATTTATCAATTTTTTTTTGTTAATTTGGGGGTTACTCATTAATTTTGCACTCTTATTCTTTAAGAAATTGCTTGAATTTAATCATGGATTTTTTGGAGATTTTTGTGGAGATAATTGTTTGGTTTTATTCTTGGAGTTTTTAGAGATTTCATGTGGAGATAATTGTTTCATTTTCTTCTTAGATTTTTTGGAGATTTCGTGTGGAGATACTTGATTGGTTTTATTCATGGAGTTTCTACAGATTTGTTGTGGAGATACTTTCTTGGATTTATTCTTGGAGTTTTTGGACATTTCTTGTGGAGATACTTGCTTGGTTAAGAAGAGTAAAAGCTTGTTGAAGATTGAGGAAGCTTAAGATGCAAGGTAGGGCCTTTACTTTTTATCTTCATTTACTTTTTGTGTGTTAAAAATAAAATGGTTGTATGAAAGCTTTTGATGTGTTTTTTGTTGGTATAACATGACCTTAGGATGTATGAGAGATGGAAAATGAAAGAAATATAGGAGGGAAGAAGGATATTGTAATCAGTATGGGAGGGAAAAGGAAATGTGTAAGCATTATGGAGGGAGTATGAGTATAAAGTTTCACTCATGGGAGAGAAAATGGATAAATTGTTTTGCCTTTGGGTATTTTACATGGGAGGGAAAAAGAAATTTGTTAAGAAGTGGTTGGGAATTTAGAGGCTTCTAGGTGAAACCCCCTATCTCATTTGGGATTAAAAAAAGAGGTGTTTTCCATTGTTCTACTCTCCCTTGGCTTTGTTATAAGCCTAATTGATGTGATTCATGTCTGGTGTTGTATGGTTTGGCTTGTAAGTAATGTGGAAGTAATTGTAAATTGTCATTGGTTGCAAACATGTGTTATTTCACTAAATTTGGAGCTCGATGGGCCAATGAGGGAAATGACTTCATTCCCTCATTGGAATCATGGTTGGGAGGTGGGCATTTCCTACACCCCCTCCCTTATTTATGAATCGAAGAAAGAAAAATCTATGGAGTAGTAAGTTGATCAAAGGATGAAGATATGTTGTGTTAAAGTTAAGAAGAGAAAATCTCTTGTAATTGTTATCATGTTTTTCCTATCATTGAACAGAGGATTGTAATACTTCTATTTGATTGTTTCCTTGAAAAAAAATTTATAATGTAAACAATATTATTTTGTTATATAATTTGGGACTAAAAAAGTTGAGAAAAATTCATTTTATCACCTTGTTGTAAGTGAATTATAAAAAGAATTGTAAACAATTAGAAAGTTAGAAATTAATTAAATATGCTATAATTGAGTGATAGATAATTAAAAAGAAATCCTTTTTAATTTTTATGGTATGTGTGGTGTTCTATTGGAAATCTAAAATAATCAAATGAAATTTTGGTTTGAAATAGATTAACTTGTAGGCTTATTGATACTCATATTTTACATGTAGAAATTAAACATGTTAAATCAAATAAAAAAACTATTTTATTTGAAAAACAATAAAATAAAACCTTCGAAAATATATAAAAATCTTAAAACCCCGAAAAAAATGTTCAGAACAAAAGTTCTGGGTAGATTAAATTTGATGTCCATATGGTCATCATCCTTCCTTGTTCGAGGACTATTGTGATGGTCATTTGACCGTCAAATTTAACACAGTAAAATATCTATGTAAATTTTCTAGAATGCATTTAAGAAAATATTTGGGGCATTTTAAACCCAATAAACTACCATATTTCAACAAAATAAAAAATAAAGGGGGTTATGTAGTAATTATTTGCTAGGAGAATATTTAATTATGGTTAAGAAAATTAAGTTAAATAATGTCTTTAAGAAGGTTGTTATGTGAATTTAATTAAATGTTATTCTAGGTGTTCGATTAAATTTAATTGTGAAAATATTCGGTAATTAAAATGAAACCACCAATAACTATTAATGAACAAATTCATTCATTTTTGGTCACCCCAAATGTATTAATAAGAAAATGTTGAAAATGGGAAAAACATATGTATCATATTCGTAATGAGAAACCATAAAAATAAAAGGGTCCTTGGATTTATAAACTATAAATTTGGGATTATAAGAATACATACAATGGTGTACTCCATGCAACCATATTCGAAGAAAAACATGATAATACACTGTAAACAAGAGAATACTATGTCAAGTAATGCTATACATTGAAACCCTCATATAATTAACCCTGGATCCAAAAGAGTTAATACTACCAAACTATTTAACAAACTAAACTATTGAAATGAAACAAAAAGAGTAGCAAAGAACTCTATGTTAATAAATAAACTAGTAACATGGTAAAAGGGATGACTTAGCTAAATTTTATTAAGTGTATAAGGGTTAAATTAATAGAAATTTAATGGGATGGTTAGAAAACTAAATAATGAAATTGTTATCCAAAATTCACCCCTTAGGGTAATTTTGATAACATGCATCAAATTCTTCAGTCCTTAGCAAGTAGATTGATTCAAGGCCCGAAATCATGTTTTGGGGGCCCCATCGACTTCTCTCTAACTCTCCCATCAAAGAAAAAATCCCAACAAGTTAAAAAAATGGAAAAAAATGCAAAAGATAAGGTTGTAAGATTGTTTTAAAGCATTTCGGGTCTGAAGGGTGAGGATCGTACCAGTGCGGGTCGTACTGAGGTTAGTCGTACCAAGTTTGGGAACCAAAAAAGGGGAAGAAAATCGGCTAAGTCGGACATTTTTGTCCTAGGCGGTCCGCGGGACAGTTGGGACATCGAGATGTGCGGGACGTGAAAAGGCAAAATGGCCGCAGGCAATAAAAATCATCAAGTTTTTTGTTTGTTTCGCGTGGCTTGGGATAGCCGGGAAAAACGTACGCACAGGATGCAAATCTGTGAATTTTTTGCAAGACGGTCTATTATGGGAAGTGCAGAGATTTTTGTCTTGGGCAGCTGGGACAAAAGTACATGTGGGACGCGAATCAGCGGATTTGCCACAAGACAGTCTATTACGAGCAGTGCGGAGATTTTCGTCTGGGACAACCGGGGACCAAAGTACGCACAGAACGTGCAAAGGTGAAAAGGCCACAAAAGGGGACAAGGAAGCCCGAATCAGATGATGTGGGAGAATTCATCTGGGACAGCCAGGACACAGGGGCATGATTTTGCCGAAATAACTGCAGTAAAGAAGAAAAGTCAACGTTTGACCTGTGAACTTCAAACGGCCATAACTTTTGACTCCGAGCTCTGATTTTCACAAAATTAGAATTTCTGGAACAAGCACGACGTCCTCTACGCCAAAAAAATAAAAGAAAAATATTTAAATAAAAGAAACATATTCGGCTCCAGTCAGTTAATGCTCATTCCCGTCAAATGACAGAAAATGCCTACCAAACCCAAAATAGCTACTTGCACTCAGAAGGCCATAACTTTTGCAGTTATCAACAAAATCACACACAATTGGTACCGTTGGAATCATGGTTCCAATCCTGATGGAAAACAATCAAGAAATTTTAGATTTTATGAGAAAGTAGTGGGGATTTTTCATAAAACGTGGTCGGGTTCATAACAACGTTTTATTTGATAGTTGGGAGTGTAATTAAGGGGCATGGTCACCATTCTTTCTCTGCTGCAGCACCTGGGAATGTATGGGGAGCCTTTTTCAAGTAATATAAAATCATTTTACTCCATTTAATGCCTCTTACAAGTGGTTGAAGGATATATTTTAGGATTTCCATTTTTCCTTCTCTCTCTCTCTTCTCAATTTTTCTATAAATTGGAGTGTTGGGCTCATTGTAAAGGGGGGGGTAGTTTTTGTAGCGAAGCTCTGCCAAAATTTCTTTGTGAAGCCAATGTGCTATAGGCCCTTGTTGTGGACTCCTTACATGGTGATCTAGGCCCTTATCTTGTAACTGATTGAACTGTCCATATCAGGAAGCAATAAAATATAAGTTTGTCGATGCATCTTCCCTTGTTGGGTTTTCTTACATTCTTCTTGCACCTTCAACCTTGATTACAAGAATATTGTTTCTATTATTATGTTTTTCCAGGGATCCATTATCATTGTGTATGTTTGAAATATTGTTGTGAATGCATTTTGCTAGATTATGGAGAACTGTCATCACCCCTTCTAGTGTGCACTTTGCTTTTGTATCTCACGCATTTGAAGACTACTCTCACACCCTCCTTTTCTGGTGTATCACCGCTGTAGTGTAGGCTTTCATTTTATGCATTCTCTCTCCCTAGTCCCTTGGAAATTTAGATTAGAATAATTAGTTTCCCCTGCATTAGAGTAGATTGTGGCAGATAGTTTAGGAGCAAGAACCAGCTTTCTCTGGAGGTCTATCTCAAGTAGTAAGTCCCACAACTTGGAGATAGTACCCATCTTATCCAATCACAACATGATTTCAACTATATGTGATTGTATAAACATAGGGATGTTGTGATTCGGTGATAATAGAAATAGTAGCGTGTAATTGAATAACTTAGAAAATATTGGGAATTAATGAACTTAAATGGTACTTTAAATGAATTGGTAATAATTAATTAATAAAATGATTTTTCTGACCTTTAATCAAACATGGAAATTATTAATTTATGATTGCATAACCTTAGTGGATGGGTAATTATTACAACCTTTAAAAAAAACAAATATTAGTCCATAAAATTTCCTAGGTGAGTATTGAGTTGTCTTGTTTGTTTTGTGCGTAGATAATGTGGGTATTACACTTGGTATCAGAGCTGTGAGATTCAACACTTGGACGTGGGAACACATAGAAACAAACAACAAACTTAGTGCAACCATAGACTAGGACACACAACCTTGTTGATATTTTAAAACATAAAGAAATAAGTAAACCAAAACAACACCTAGATGATGATGAACTGACTCTCACCTTGGTTTGTGAAGGATGTACGGACAAGACGAGGGTTTATGAGTAGAGTTGGATATACAACCCCTAGAGTAGGTAGTTGTCATTATTTTTCCACAGATACTACAAACATTACAATATGTCAATGCTGATATACATGGAGGATCATAGGGGAAATACCTAGTTGATGGGACAGAGGGATATCAGTGGAGGCTCATGTACCTTCACGACATAGTGATGAGTATAGAGCAGAAAAAATTCCATGCAAAGTCATCTAGACCAGATCCACCTCAGAGTGGACATGGAGATAGGGTTTTAGGACATAGAGAAATATCCAGGAGCCCTAGACAAAGAAATAATTATGTTGAGGAACCTATGTTCAGACATACATCAGCTTTGGATCATATTAGGGAGATACCGAAGCTATGCATGTATCATTATGTCAATGATAAAGGTGGATTTCAAGTTGAGTATTGTTTAGTAAGCTTGAGCAGATGCTACAGGATTTTCCCATGTACTAGAAACATGAAACCTTGTGTTGTGATTCATCTTTTGAGGGATGGAGTAGGTGTTTTGTGGAGAAATGAGGAGCAGATGCTCCATGAAGACTCAGAGACAATTACTAGGGAGGTCTTTGAGGAATGTTTCAGGAGTCAATACTTGTCTAGGAGATTCATACAATAGAGGATCAACGAGTTTCATGATTTGCGATAGGCTATCATGATAGTATTAGAGTATGAGATTCACTTTCTGGACTTGCTTCAATATGTATACTACATACATGATGAGCAGGTTAGGATCCACAGGTTCATCAGGGGCTTGAACCTAGATTTGGGAGGTTTAGTTCATATTCATTTCCCACAGACATTAGATGAGGCCATAGAGAAGGCCTACATTATTGAGGATACTAAGGGGAAAACACAATAGGCCAAAGATATTGTGCGGAGCTATATCTAGCAGATGTAAGATAATAGTTCGAGCGGATCAACACCTCCTTATCGTGGCAGGAACGGTTCTACACAGTCTCCTTTCAAACCCCCAAAACAACCACGACATCAACAAAATCAACATACTTGACCACCATATAGGAACCCACAAAGATAGGATGTACAGAGTGGATGTAGCATGGGGCCACCACCTAAATGAGCCGGCATGACACAAGCTCCACCAAGGGCTCAACTAGTAGGAACACATTCACAGTACCCAAAATAGTCCATTAAAGGATCATTAGGGTCTATGAAATGGACCCCAAGAGATACTAGAGGGGTTTCCGTTCATTGGAGGGGACTAAGCACATGTTACGGATGTAATGTACAAGGTCACCTTTGGTGAGAGTGTTTGCATTACACTACTAGAGTAAGGGCCCTATGTTTGAGCCTACAATTAGTGACATGACCAGGAGCCATAGGATTTATGCAATAGTTACGAATTGCCAAGTATAAAATCATGGCATAGTGATTGAGACTATAGGTAGTATTGATTAGATGTCTGCATCTATATTGTTTAACTATAGCTCATCTAATTATTTTATTACACCATCATTAGTTGAGCGATGCAAGCTGGTGACAGTTAGGAAGGGCCTTAGTTGGGATGTTGAGATGGCATCTAGAGTCAAGCTCTGAGTGGACTCCTTAGTTAAGGATTGTGTAGTAGACCTAGGACCCTTCACCACTACTTTGGATCTTTGTATCCTTCCCTTGAGGTTTTACGAGGTTATCATGCATATGGATTGGTTATCCACATAAAGAACGAGAGATGATTGTTACAACAAGGTTGTTTCTTATACAGATTACTTGGGATCTACATCGGTGATTTTTTTAGTTAAGAGACCCATGTACATTCCCACCATATCTACTATGTAACTGAATTGGTGTGCATGATAGGGATGTCAGTGGTATGCCATCATTGTTAGTGACAAATAAGAGGGAGAGACTATTGAACCATATCTAGATGATCACCGAATTTTACAAGATTTTTCATATGTCTTTCCCAGTGAGCTACCAAGGTTACCTCCCCCACATGAGGTAGATTTTCATATTGACTTAGTTCATGGAGCGGAACCTATCTCACCTGCACTATATAGGATGACCTAAAATAAGCTATATGAGCTCTAGTTCTAGTTGGAGGGCCTTCTTAAGAAATTCCTAATCTTTCCTAGTGTTTCTCCTTAGGATACACCAGTGATTTTTGTAAAAATGGATAGATTCTTGTGTTTTTGCATCGACTACAAATAGCTCAATAAAGTAACGATCAAGAATCGTTACCCTCTCTAACACATTGATAATTTTTTTGATCAAATAAAAGGGGACAATGTGTTTTCTAAAATATATTTGAATTTTGGTTACCATCAGCTGAGGATTACAGAGGTAGATATCAGCAAAATAGCCTTTCACACTCGATATGGCCATTATGAGTTAACAATTGTGTTGTTTAGGTGAACGAATGCCCCTGCAGTGTTCATGAATTTGATGAACAGGGTTTTTCAAGAACTTTATAGACCTTTTTTTATCTTCTTTCTTGATGACATGTTGTTTTACTCACACATACGTGAGGAGCATGAGGATCACCTTCAAAAATTTATACAATTTCTTAGAGAGTAGCATCTTTACGGGAACCTAGAGAAGTCCGTATTCTTCCATACAAACGTTCAGTATTTGGGTCACATTATTTCTGGGGAATTTATCGCAGTCGATCCTTCCATGATTAGAGCTATCATGGATTGGCCAGTGTCAACCAATGTGACTGAGGTACACATTTTCATGGGATTGGTAGGTTATTATAGGAGGTTTGTTCATGATTTCTCTCATATAACACATCCCATCACTTCTCTTTAGTAGAAAGGGAAAAAATTTCTTTAGTAAGCAAAATGTGAGCAAGCCATCAAGACACTAAAACAATGCCTTACAATAGCTCATATTCTTTACATACTAGATCCATAGAGTGATTTCTTCATATTCACATATGCTTCACTGGCAGGGGTAGGAGATGTATTGATGTAGGATGGCTGTGTGGTAGCTTTTGAGTCTCACAAACTCAAGGATTATGAGCTCAACTATTTGACTCATAAAATTGAGCTTACAGTCTTTGTGCATGCTTTGGTTCGATGGAGACATTTCCTTTTAGGCAGAAGGTTCATTCTTAGGATAGATCACTTGATTCTTTGACATCTCTTCATGCATCCTAACCTCAACGCCCAACAATGACATTGGATAGAGCTCTTTTTTGAGTATGATATGGAGATTGAACATGTGAAGGTAAAGGAGAATGTTGTTGCAGACGCCTAAAGTCATCGTATGCATTTGGTTATGGCTACAAAATTTGGTACAAACTTGAGGAGTAAGATGTTGGAGAAACTTCCACGTGACAAATTTTATATTTCAGTTATAGCAGAGATTGTGTCTCAGAAAGCCCTTGAAGGGAAGTATGAGGTATTTTCATCAGAAGCCGATGGGATTCTTAGGCATAGAGAAAAAAATTATGTACTTAGGGATGGTGGTTTCAGATAGGATATTTTGATAGAGGTATATCATGTACCCTATTATGCCCATCCAGGGGTGATGAAGATGTACACAAAACCTTGAGACATTTGTATAATTAGACATGGCTTCAGAGAGTTATAAATCCTTTTGTGTCTTATTTTTTAGAGTGCCAGAAGGTAAAGGCAGAGCATTAGTATCTAGTTGGCCTTATTTATTTATATGCCATACGAGAGTGGAAATGGGACACCATTTCCTTTTATTTTATTGTAGGGATACCTATGTCGAGATACCACCACGATGCCATCATGGTCACGGTAGATAGACTAATAAAAGTGGCTCATTTTTCTCTAGTAAAGACCACCTATATAGCTAGTGTAGTAGCATGGGTATATCTGGATGAGATAGTGAGGTTTCATGAGATTCCCCAAAAGATCATTTATGACCGCAACCCCTTATACACCTCTCACTTTTGGACTACCATGTAGACAACTCTTGGTAAAAATATCAACTTCAGTACAACCTATCATCCTGAGACTGATGGAAAGAATGAGTGGGTTGATTAGATTTTAGAGGACATGCTTTAGATGTAAGTTATGGATCATCTGTTGAGATGGGAGGAGTATTTTTACTTGGTTGAGTTCACCAACAACAACAACTTCTAGAGTTCTCTTGGCATGGATCCTTTTTAGGCACTATATGGTAGGGAGTGCAGAAAACCACTAAATTGGGACATGTTAGAGAAGAGAGCATCACTTGGGACAACATTATTACAAGATATGGAACAGCAGGTTATCATGATTAGACAGAGGTTGCAAGAGGCTTAGGATAGATAGAAGAAATATGTAGATTAGAGGAGAGTTGAACATAGTTATGAGGTGGGAACGAAGGTGTTTATTTTTGTTTGGCCTCATAAGAGCCCTATACATTATGGAAAAGGCTCAAAGTTAGCCCCTTGATTCATGGGTCCCTTTGATATCTTGGAGCAGATCAGTCCCTTATCTTACCATCTAGCATTATCACCTAGCTTGTCTCATGTTCATGATGTGTTTCATGTTTCTTTTCTTAGGAGGTACATTCAAGATCCTTCTCATGTATTGGACCGGAACACATTATAGGTGCATGATCATAGGAAGGTGATGGTGGAGCCCATTTTCATTATATAGCAAAGAACCCTAGGCCTTCAAGGCTACAAGATTGACTGGGTCAAAGAGTAGTGGGAAGGGTATGATGATACTGTAGCTACATGGGAGGATGTTAACTTTCATAGAGTCGAGTTCCTGCATTTGTTCCAATGACTTCCTGGAGGAATTAGGGTCTAAGAGGAGGGGAAGGTAGCGTCCACTCCTCTTTGATGTCATCTTTCTATCCATTATTTATCAATGTGGATTATAGATATAGAAATGGATGTATATTTGACCTAGAGACATTGTTAGATGAATGTTATTGGATTTTGATATTGGTGGAAGGACATTATTTAATATGATTTTATTGGCATGATGTTAGATAGTAGAGGTATGCTGAATACTGATATGTTATGAATCATATTTTGATCTGTATGGATTATTAGAGATATGGTTATATATCTAGTATTAATGATGATGATATGTTGATTATATTATATGTAAACTAAACTTTTTAATTCTCGTCGTATTAATCATGTCTTGACGTAAGAAGTAATCTTGTGATTTTATTGAAACTGATTTTATGATAGAAATTTAAATGTTTGTGGAATTGTGAACAAATGATACAAATGTTTATCTTTGATAAAAAAGACTGTGTGATATGTTGATGTTTATTTTTAATGCATATATTTTGTTATTGATATATTTAATGTGGCCACGAGGACGAAGGAGGTATTATTTGATTTTTTAGGTGATGGTATCACAAACAAAAGGGGGGTAGGAGACCAACTGTAGCGAAATATCTCTTGGTTGAAATGATGGTCACCATGAAAACTTTGTGTAATGTGATTGTCATATGATGTCTTCTTTTTGGAGTTCTCCATAGGGGAGTACCTTACCATGTGACCTTGGTAGTTGTGTTTATTTATTTCTATTTGAATTTGGTTATGAAATTTATTGCAATGTGTATATGGTGGTGTTAATTTTGTTATTATCTAACCCATGTACCCATATGTTAATTTTGGATAAGTTGTTAAGTGGGAGCTAATACTCTATTTTTATTATTATGTATTCTAGGAGTTATTAGATTAAGTGTGATTAAATTGTGAGGATTAATGAAAAGTTTAATGTGACCTCAAGGAAGGTTAGAGATCCCATAGAATATAATTCATTCCATTTTCTCTCGTGTTAAATATTTTATTTCCATGAGTGTTGTGTCACCATAAGCCAAAATTTGAATTTGGACCTTGGGCCCAATATAAAAGGCACGTGGGATAAGAATGATTTTTCCCCCACTTCTTAATTCCCTTTCCATCTATGTTTGAAAAAATGAAGTGGATTTGAAGAGAAATGATGTGGCATCCCACATGGATCCACCTCACACTCCTCTCCACGTATTTCTATTTAGTAATGTTGTTTTATTAATTTGGGGTTACTCATTAATTTTGCACTCTTATTCTTTGAGAAACTTCTTGGTTTTCTTCTTGGAGTTTTTGGAGATTTCTTGTGGAGATAATTGCTTGGTTTTCTTCTTGGAGTTTTTGTAGATTTCTTGTGGCAATAATTGCTTGGTTTACTTCTTGGAGTTTTTGGAGATTTCTTATGGAGAATCTTGCTTGGTTTTCCTTTCGGAGTTTTTACATAATTCTCGTGGAGATAATTTCTTGGATTTATTTTTCAAGTTTTTGAAGATTTATTATGGAGATAATTTCTTGGTTAAGAAGAGTAAAAGATTGTTGAATATTGTGGAAGCTTAAGATTGAAAGGTAGGGCCTTTACTTTTTCTCTTCATTTATTTTGCGTGTGTTACAAAGAAAACGGTTGTATGAATGTTTTTGATGTGTTTTGTTTTGGTATAACATGACTTTAGGATGTATGGGAGATGGAAAATGGAAGCATTATGGGATGGAAAAGGGATATTTTAAGCATTATGGGAGGGAAAAGGAAATGTGTAGGCTTAATGGAGGGAGTATGAGTAGGAAGTTTCACCTATGGGAGAGAAAACGTATAAATTTCTTTACCTTTGGGTATTTTGCATGGGGGGAAATTGAAATTTGTTAATAAGTGGTTGTCAATTTGGAGACTTTTAGGTGAAACCCCATATCTCATTTGGGAGGCAAAAGGAGGTGATTTCCATTTTTCTACTCTCCCTTGGCTTTGGTATAATACTAAGTGACACGATTTATGTCTAGTGTTGTTCACTTTTGGTGTTGTATGTGTAGACACCGAAATCATGTCGTAATCACCTTGGACCTCTACCACAACCCTATAATCACTTCCTCGTCCTCAACACCTTATCACCTACCTCTTGCTCCCCACACATTTTAATTTAATTACTTTAATTAAATTAATGCCATTTATACTCCATATATATTAATTTAATCATTTTAATTAAGTTAATGACCTTTTACCCACACACACATTCATTTAATTATTTACATTAAATTAATTCACTACCCTTACACACCTATTTAATAAAATTGCCTTTATTAAATGCACTTCACCTAACCACCCCCATCATTTAACCCATTAAACTAAACCCTAAACCAATGTCCTAAATAAAACCTAACATTACACCCATCCCCTCACCTCGCATTAAAAGCCTCCTAATGTCGGTTTTCACCCCGAGAAAAAGAAGATACCCTCATCAAATGGCGGAAAAACTTGCTAATGGAAACTTTTGAACAAACCACGAGATATCTCACCCACACCGATGTTGGTTTACCCTAAACTGATGTCGGTTCCCCTAAACTAATGCCCGATTATACCGGGATGGACCAAATAGCCTATATAGACCCATCTAAACCTTTTTAATCGAGGTTGGACCTTGGGACATTGGATTTCCTGTATTGTGAATTCGATATTTTCAGATGTAGCCAGCAAAGGAAGGATTAATTTGTGATCAGCCAAGATAACCAGGTTCACTAGGACAATAGTGAAGCCTCCTCCCAACACCTTCCAACACCACCACTCTTCCACTGGGCTTCAAATTAGTACCTCACCAAAAAGTAAGTGTTTCCCTCTCATCTATTGTAATTTTTTTATTAACGTCAATATTACTCTTGACAAATGATCCTATCCCTTTTACTATTTCTTCATTCCTCTCTCTCCAGTTGCAGCCACCTTCGTACACCCATTCATCTGTAATACCTTGCCTAACCACCTACTTAACTACCTCGCCAACCCTAGACCTTTGAAACATACCTATACCTCCTCTGTGATCACCCAACACCTCCTATTAACTCCACTCTTGCCTAAAAACCTTTAAAACCTAGACTGTGTGAGTTCACCAGCCCCCCGACCTAACCAATGTCAGTTCTCCATAACCGTCACTGGTTACACTCCAACCGTCATCAGTTTTATAAAACATATGGCCAGTCTCTGTGTCAGCTGATCTCTACCAGAATTATAGCCTATTCCTCCCCTAGACCTACTTGAACACCTATTTGACCTTTAGATCTGTATCTAACCTAGCATGTTAGCCCAGATTCACCTATAACCAACCTACTTGACTTCTCAGATCTCCTTCTAGCCTAGCCTGTTAGATTAGATCTATCCTATTGCATTTTGTATGAGATTCCTAAATCATATTAAACTACATTAATAAAATATTTACTTTATTTCAGAATTTAATTGTTTTAAATAGTGGACTGATAGCCATCTAGGAAGTATTACACTTCCATGTTCTAGCACATGCTAGGCAGTCCACTGCATATATCCTTTAACTCTCTTTAGTGGTCTTGCTTTTGATTATTATATAGATAGTTCCTCCTAGCCAAAAGGAAGGTCTCATAATAACTTCAATTCTAGGATTCAAATACGCGTCACATATGACCTTTATCCATCTCAAACCAGGTATTCCTCTTACCACCTTTACCTTATCTGTTTCATCAAATACTTCTTAGAAAACTAAGAAATCAGGTGAAACATTTTGGCACGCCTAGGTGGGACCCATTCAAGGTTCCTTGCATATTTTTTTCATGCCTAGGTGAAAAATTGTGTGTTTGTTTCCCTTCAAATAGCATTCACATTAATACTTTCTCTTTGGCAACATTTTCTTCTTTCTATTTGCTCCGAAAGACACATTTATTTTGTTGTATTTAAAAAGAACCTTCTTATTCTTGTTTCTCTGCATTTTAGTGAAAGAGAATCCCTCTTCATGTTCATCTATTACTATCATCGAATATCATGCTTTCGATTTGGGTTTAAAACAAGTGCAGTGCATTCTGACTTTAAATCATTAGCTCACATTAATTGAGGGCAAACTATACATTGGAAGTCATGACCAGCTGATGGTTAACAAACGAATCGTAGAAAAGCACTTCTATCCTTTTATATTTCTTTGAGTCTTATCAAACCACACAAAAATTCAAAATGCATACATTATTAAACAACATCCTACCTGGAAGAAGATGTAGGTGATCACACAATCACGGTACAGTGGGCACCCAGCTCGCTTCTCTATAAGAGTCATACATTCAAAGCGAAGCCTGCAACCCCGCCATAACATTCCTGAAACCTAACCATTTATAATTATTTATTTGTAGGAAGCATTCCTCACCAAGAAATTCTATTGTTCTATCCATAACATTCAGTCCATACAAATAGCATAAGATAAACAAACGTAATAGAATAAGCACTCTAGGAATGTTCTTTCTTAGTGTTCTAATTGATTTGCATTTTGAGGTGAGAGCTTTTGATCATCATTTTTGTCTTTCCTTGCACACTCCCAATCATAGTCGGTGTATTCTAACTTCGTCTAAGTGTGCCTGGACCACATCTACATCATCCTCAGAATTTTTGGTTTGATTCAACACCAAAATTGTTAAATCACAACCATTTTTCTTATTCTCATTGTTTCAATTTCACAGTAACCAGCTATGGTTATCTTTAATTGGCATCGGTTTAACGCTAACAAGCGTCGGTCTCAAGTCTTCTTGGATACCTATCCAAAAGACATCTAGTTCACTTTCTGAGTTGTAAGAGATTCCTATCACCTTTCATATTTTTATTACTTCAATCACAATCACCTTATGTCTCATCCTATGTGAAAATTGTTAGTCTGAGACCATCATTTAACAGACTATTATTTTTTCATAGTAATCGGCACTGGTTAAACCTAACCGGCATCAGTTTACCCCAGAATCATGGCGTCTGGTCATCCTGTGCTATTTTAGAGATCACCAGCTGACCTAATTCACATCACCATTGACTAGTTTTCCTAGTTCTGTTGTGTTTTTTTCCATTCAAACATAATACAGTCACACCCAATTCAGTCTCTATCCACATGGTGCTAACCCGTAATCAGGAAAGTGCACACTTGTATTTCACACTAGTCAACTACCACTTCCACCTAGCCCTTCACCACCTAACTCTTCACCACCTAGCCATTCGTCACCTATTCCTTCACCACTTTCCATCTCATCATCCATGAATCCTAATCAACCTTTCACCATTCCTACTAGAGATAAGGAGTTTGCACGACTCTTATATTAGAATCCCACTACTTTGAGCCACTACCTCACCCATGCCTCCACTAGAGATGCCTCGAACCAATTTATCTATAACATGCATGTATCCTTATCTCCATCCCTAATGATCACTTCCACTTCGGCTCCACCTCCTACCACGGTGACCTCACCCATTTTATCACCAGTTGTGTCGCAGCTAGGTCCCACCCCAGCTTTGACCACCACATCTACCACTTCTATTCACCCACAGTCTCCACCATACCTTCATCCACCACCCAAAACATAGCATCATCCACACCTATTGTCTCATAGATACCAGTTGCAATGCTACCACCCTTTGTGTCAGTAACCTCCACCCTATTTCAAAAAAATTTCCTATCTATTCCCCAATCTCTACCTGTTATCTCTACCAAGGTCACTACGAGTGTCCCACCCACACATACCTACTACCAGCCACCTCCTGTATCATCGGCCATTCAATCTGGATATATACCTTATATGTCTATCTCTCAATTCCCACCTCCTTATTTCATACCACCATATTCTGGCATGTCGTATTCTTCATATGTCCCACAACAACCTCCTTTCACTCCCAAGGGTACCCAATCTTTACAACCTAACAATGACTTTATCAAGTTAATGATGGATAAGATGCAGACATTAGAAGCATCTGTTTCTGGCTCCCAGTAATTCTCTCACCTATGATGAGATTTGTAATGAGCCTATTCATCCATCCATTCTCATTCGCCCATATCCCGTACACTGGGAGATGCCTAAGTTCAACTGCTTTAATATTAAGGAAGACCCACAGCAAAATTTGTGATCTTTCAAGCATGGGTGCTACTTAATTGCCCATGATGGTGCTCCTTCTTTTATGAACCTTTCCCATGTCCCTAACCGGTCCAGCATTAGACTAGTATAGAGGATTACCTAGACATTCCATCTTCTCATTCAACCAAATAGCCCAAGCCTTCTTGGATCATTTTTCAATTAATGTCATCAAGAAGGTTACAATGACTGATCTTTATTCCATGTGTCAATATGACGATCGAATCTATCACAGAGTTTGTTCACTCGTTGGCGTAGCCTAATCAAACAACTCACTTTCCAATTACCACAAACCGAACTCATAGAGCTTTTCACACGAGCCTGTGCTAGACATATCTCACCTACCTTACAAGTGCAAACCTTCCACACATTCAATGATGCTTTCACCATGGCACGTAAGCTCAAAATTCACGCCATCGAAGAGAAGAAGATATAATTATGAAACAAGAACTCCTCGTTTAAATCACACGAGAATCTCCTCTTCCTCGAAACTTGAGATGAGTTATTCCAAAGCCAAGGGAACTCCCAACACAATGGTACTTAAGGCTGGCCCTTCTCATCCATCCAATTGTGCTCAAACCTTCATCCAATCTTTCACCGGTCTAAGCCTTCCAATTCAAATGTGAACAAAATAAGTACACCTCAATATGGAGAACCATATTCATTTGTTTTGGAAAATCTTATTAAATCAAATGCCATCACACTTCCACCTATGAAAACCTGATATTGGTTTTGACCCCCTCTCGCCCCATACCAGGTTGGTACAAGGAAAATAACTACTGTAACTATCACCATGTAAATGGTCATAATGATAGCAAATTGTATCACCTTTAAAAACATTATTCATGGAATGCTCGAGAGCGGTGAGTTAGTCCTCAGATAACCCTAATGCATCTGTCAATCAAGACCTTCATATTTTCAAGAAACCATTCCCTAACCATTCCCCATCTAATGAATCAAACTGGTAATGCCTCACACAATGAAAATAATACATGTGAGGTACATGTTATCATTACCAACTTACCACTTGATTCCCAAATATATTCCTATCCCCTCCATTAAAGAAATCCTAGCCCGAAGATTTCTCTACCCGAACAGGAACCTGCTTTATCCATGTCCACTCCACCCATAAAGAAAATCCCTTCACCTCCCCATACACCTATGGAGGAGTCTCTCGTTAGCAATGATATCATTTTCCCTACAGCTTCCCTACTTAGTGGACCACTAATAATTATACCTCCTCCACCCATAAAAGAGTACTCATCATCTTCTCCACCTATTCAAGTTCCAATAGATTTGTCGTTACCACTTGGTGACCATTATCCAATCAGCTACCCAAGATCATACGGACCTACTTTCATCTCTGTTACCTACAGAGGATGAAGCTAGTGAATTCCCTATTTCTCAGACACATTTCATGGGAATATCCACTCACTTCACATCTACCTCATCTACCACAGTGTCGTTCTCACGTTTGGCCAATCACCTGGATTATGTTGATAGGTATTTCACTTTGGGGGCAGTATCTTACTCCCGGTCTCAATCCAAATGCAATCATCTTCCACTGAAACTTCTACCATTTATCCAAAGGAGTTTTAACAACCTAAACCACACATGAACATAAATCTCGACTACCTCTTCTACTGCATCATCCTCATCTATACCCTGTCTCTCTATCTACTAGTCAACATGTTTCTAACACCATCACTTGTATATAAACCCACTAGTGTTCTAGGGGTCACACCCACATCAAATCTTACACATCCTCCTGTCAAGATACACTTGACCACAACTTCCCATATACCTATTGAACCTGTTCACTCAACCTAAACGAAAAACTCAACCTTATAATCTGCATGCACCAACTTCACCAACTACACCTTTATCACCTTCACCCTTACCATTCATCTTGGGACCTCACCCCTCTACCTTAACAAACTCTACTCTCTCCAGGGGTAAACCTAAAATTCCCTTCACCCCTTTACCACAACCTACATCTCTACCTACGCGAACCTTGCATCCTTCATCACCATCTATAACTTCTTTGCCTCCTATACCACCATTACCTTCTATACCTCCTTCACTACCTATGACATTTTCTTCCACCTCGCCTGTACCTCCCTGTCAACCTCGACCAACACCTACTACTGCACCTAGTTTTCCTTTTGGGTCACTCATCCTCTCCCACCATCTACCTTGCCATCTACATAATGTGCTCCCCCTATACCTCTACCTAAGAAAAAACACCAACAATTGAAAAAATCATTATTTCCAGGGAGGTGGTTAAACCTACCCCTCTTTCTATTGCTACAGCTACATCCAACAAAGTACAACCCAAACCCAAGAATGCATCACCTTAACTACCCCCATAACTACCCAATCTTCCAACCAGACCTACTTTTACGTCGCATTATGATCCACTTGTGGGATCATATGCCACCATCTTGGCTAACCTCCTAGAAATCTTTATTATCACTCTCCCTCGTCTTAGACCTTACGACCCTCTTAAACCTAAGCTGGAAGGGTTTGATGATACTAAAATTTATGCTTACCTTCGTGTGCCAGGACATGATGTGGAGAACTATAAGGGTCTAAAGGATGCCCTCATTCAATTATATCCTTCTGGCCCCAATTTTGATGACGATGACCTCCTGGATGATGAACCTATTTCACCCTCACCACTTTCTTCACATCTTCATCCTACACCTATACCACAACCTCCACCCTCATAGCTCATAGATCCACTACCGAAATTAGAGATTAACATGGTTCACATCAGAAAAATTTCCACGCCTCCACCCAAATGTTGTTGTACCCAACTCACCTCACAAGGATTTTCTCATCTAGTAGGTTTTTTCCCGTCATGTTGTTATACCACTTACCCTACACCTTCTCCATTTGCCAACTTCCCTTAAATCAACATGGTACACATCACTACACGTTCGCAGAAGGGAAAAGAAAAGGAAGGTAACCCACCAACCAACCCTATACCCAACATACCATCTACACCCATACCTAAAATAACTATCCACGGCCCTGCATACCCCATTTCTAATGGTGTCACACATCACACCATGCTCAAACAACTACACCAATCTCCCCTCAAAATATCCTTATACGATCTCATCTAAACCTCAGATTCACATCGTCAAGCTCTCATGGAGGTCCTTCAATATATTGATGTTTTACCTAGTGACCCCACACCTGTAGCATCTATTATCACACCTCATCATGTCACCTCACTCACCAAATTACCATCTACCTCATCACCTCCACTTGTTCACCAAGTTGTCGCCCTCAGTTTCTTGTATGACGAAATTGTCCCCCACCAAACTAATGACCAAGATCTGACACTTTTCATCTCCATCCATATCAATAATATACGTGTCCAACATGTTATGATCGATGGGGGTGCTAGCATTAACATCATCTCCTCTCACGAATTTGAACAAATGTGCATACCCAACAACTACACACATAAACATCCAGTCATGTTGTGTTCATTCAATGACGATATCACCTCTACACTCAACACTATCATCCTCCACATTCGTGTAGGTCCCCGTACTATTCCCTAACTATTATACATGTTGGAAGGGGAGTTTTAATATAATTTGTTGCTCGATAGACCCTGGATTCGTGCCATGGGTTACGTTCCTTCCACTTTACACCGATGTGTAAGTTCAAACATGAGGGACATTCCTATACCATTCTGGTTGACCCATCACTTTTCAAAACCTACAACATGCTTTACTAGCCCAATGATGTCCTTTTACATGTTAAGGTGTCTACCTCCCTACCTACATCTTCTTCACACATGACCCCATCCACCAGTGCCATTCCCACCTCACCTTCACCCAATTCTTCTATTCCCACGGTTGTTGTTGCTTCTACTAGTCACACATCAGCTTCCTAACTAACCGACACCTACACCGATCTAGCTTCTAATGCTTCCTCCATTCTAGCCACAAATATATCAACAATTGATCCCTTAGAAGGTTTTTTTCAACACCTCACTATGGGGAAGTATCACCTGTACAATGTCAATAGATTCCTTACTCCATAAGAGTAAGGAAACCTTCACCAGCAACCTCACTATGATCACTGCATAGGTGAGCATCTTGTTTATGGTCCTCCCCACCTCCGTACCCATCTTACCTATAGGGGACTTGATATTTCAACTTACACACCCAAACCACCATCACAAACCCAACCTTTTTTGGCTGACCTTCAGTCGCTTTTACTGAACTACCTACCAAAAAGCCCCATATTGAACACATTGACCCCTCTCCACCTTCTGCACCTACCTCACCTTCACCACCTTTACCAACGGAGTCGATGGATCCTGAATCTATCCCTCCTACCTTTTGTTTTTCCATAAATACCATTTCCTTGGGACCTCTGACCTATCACCGTGAAGGCGAGGCTCCTTCCTCTCTTCCTTTCTTATATCCTAACATGATGGGGGACGATACTCCTTCTATTAATGTCATTCAATGTCAGGATGATGAATCCATACTCACCTGCCTTGGTGCTAGAGACTCTTATATTCACCAGTCGTTACCTTCTAAGATGCAAACAATGTTGAACGAATTGACTATCGAAGTCAACATCCACACTCAATATGACCCCCACATTCTCAAGATTGGACAGTCTTTAGATACTGCTGAACAGGAAGCCCTAACTTATTTTCTTAAAGATCATAGCCATAATTTTACTTGGTCCTATGTTGACATGCCTGGAATTGATCCCACTATCATGGTCCACAATATTATAACCATTCCTGATGCTAACCCTATAAAAAAAAAGTTGAGAAAAATGCACCCTCGCATTTCTCTTCTTGTCAAAGAAGAAATTCAATGCCTTCTCTTAGTTTCCTTCATCTTACCCATCGACTACCCCCAATGGATTTATAACATCGTCCCTTTCACTAAGGTGATAGGGGGACTTCACATTTGCACTGATTTCCATGATATCAACCTTGCTTGCCCAAAAGATGATTTTCCTCTTCCTGGTATTGACAAGTTGGTTGACCTTACCGCTGGCCATGAGATGCTATCACTTATGGATGGTTTCTCAGGTTATAACCAAATCTTTCTAGCACTAGAGGATCAACACAAAACCGCATTCATTACCCCCTGGGGGCCCTTTTGCTATCAATTCATGCCTTTCAGCCTTAAAAATGTTGGTGCCACCTATCAGCGGGCTATGACCTACATCTTCCATGATATCATGCATTGCATATTGGAAGATTACGTGGATGATCTCTTTGCTAAATCTAAACATCAAGCTAAGCATCTCACTGTCCTCAAACCATCTTTGACTACCTCATTAAGTATTGCATCCACCTTCAGCCTATAAATTTTGTCTTCACTGTTCTCTCAGGAAATCTCCTCAGATTTATCATTTCCTTACGTGGAATAGAAGTTGATCCTACTAAAGTCAAGGTTATTTTGGAAATGCCTCCACCCACTAACCTTAAACAACTCCATAGCCTACAAGGTAAATTACAGTCCATTCACTGTTTCATTTCACAATTATCTGACCGTTGTCAACCATTTCATCACCTTCTCAAAAAGGATGTCTCTTTCAAATGGGATGATGACTTCCACAACACTTTCGAGGCCTTAAAACAATACCTTCTCCAACCACTTGTACTCATTGCACCTAAAGATGACCAGCCCTTCTACCTATACATATCTACTACTGATCACTCCTTAGGGGCTATGCTCGCTCATCATGATGAACAAAATAGGGTGCAGGTGGTTTATTATATAAGTTATACCCTTCTAGACTATGAAACCCGATACACTCACCCTGAAAAAACTTTGCTTAGCCTTGGTCTTTATTTCCACCAAACTTCGCCATTACCTACTTAACCACAAAACCTATGTTGTGACCAACATTCACCCCTTACACTTCATGTACACTAAACCTTACCAAAATCAACATGCCACACGTTGGCTAATATTGCTTGCTAAGCTAGACCTAGTATTCATCTAGCAAAAATCTATCAAAGACCAAGCCATTGCTGACCAGCTCGCTGATGTGCCTCTTTCTAGGAATCAACCTTCAAATTTTGATTTTGCTGACGAATCCATTGCTAACCTCTCTTTGGATGATGACCCTTACCAAATGACCTTATTCTTAAATGGTTCCAACTATTAACGTGAGGGTGGTGTAAGAATTATCCTCATTCCTCTTGATGGTGAACCCATGCCCTTATCATTCAAACTCGACTTTGAGTGCACTAATAATATCACTGAATACGAAGCACTCGTATTGGGTCTCATGACTGCCTATGCCTTAGATGTCAGATCCATTAATATCTTTGGTGATTCTAAACTAGTGGTAAACCAAGTCAATGGTGTTTACTAGTGTCATAATGAAATACTTCAAGAGTACAAACATTACATCAACATCATGTTGACTACCTTTGACCGCTATAAAATTCAAATGGTTTTGTGATCCACCAATAAATTTGTGGATACCATGGCCTACCTCGCTTCCCAAATACCTACTTCACCTACCGATTCAGACATATTTTTTACCGTAAAATGCATACCGAGACCTTCTTATAAATCTTGTTGTGTTAACCTTGTCCTAACTGCTTCCCTAAACACACAAGACCTTTGGTATAAGCAGCTTGCGAACTATCTTTCCCTTTCTATATTGCCTCCTGACCTCACACGTAATGGACAACGTGACTTTCTCAATAAGGCCTCTTGTTATGTCATCATGGGTAGCCTTCTCTATAAATGAGGCTTTGACAGTATTCTCTTATGATGCCTTACCAGCTCTGAAATACCCTATACCATTAAAGAAGTTCACGATGGCATATGTAGGGGTCACTTCAGTGGCCTGGCTATTGATAAATGCATTCTTCACCTAGGCTATTACTAGCCGACCCTCAATCATTATTTTTGCAACTATGTTAAGTGTTGTGTAAAATTCCAACAACATGCCAATCTTCACCACACACCTAGTCATGTCTTATAGGTCGCTTGTGACCTTTGGTCCTTCTCTCAATGGGGTTTGGATCTTGTTGGAGAGATCAATCCTCACTCTTCCCTAAGACATCAATGGATCATCACTACTACCGAATATTACACCAAATGGGTTGAAGTCGTACCCCTCATCTCCACTAAAGCTGAGAAAATATGTGAGTTCATCAATCATCACATTATTTTTCACTTCGGTGTTCCACATCACCTTATCACTGATAATGGAAAACAATTCAAAAACAAAACTCGACAGAAGCTTTGCGATGCCTTTGGTAGCAAGCTTAGCATCTCCTCACCATATTACCCACAAAATAATGGCCAAGTTGAATCCACCGACAAAACCCTAAACAAGATTATCATGAAAGTGGTTAACAATACTGGGAAGGATTGGCATATGCACATTCATTTCACCCTTTAGGCATACCATACTAGTATTTGTACTTCCACTGCTGCTACCCCATTTTCTCTGGTCTACTGTACCGAGGCTATTTTGCCTCTTGAAGTCCAGATTCTATCTCTCCGTATATCCCTTTAAGATATGATCACTGATGATGACTTTTGCCAAGACCGTTTAACATAACTTGAGTTATTAGACGAACATCATCTTCATGCCCTCGACCATCTCCAAGTGTACTAAAAACACATCAAGCGTGCCTATGAAAAACATGTCCATGAATGCACCTTTAAGGTCAGAGATCTCATCCTCAAGGAAAATCAACACGTAACCAAAGCAGAAAAAAGAAAACGATGAAAATTTTCTCCTTATTGGCTTGGACCATACATCGTGACCTATGACTATGGATCAAGTGCTTATCACTTGTCTTCACTTGATGGTAAGCTTGAACCTAAGCCCCTCAATGCCTTGCATCTTCGACCATTCTACTATTGAATTCTAGTTGTAAATCACTATTTATCTAGTTCATGCTCGTCCCTTGAGCACCATTTACCTTTTCCACACCTCATCTTTGACACCTAAACAAGGATCATGTGATTACCTGTCCCCCTTTTTCCTTTTCTTAAATATGTGCACAAAAGCTCTACACATGGCATGATTCTCATGGATACTTTTTGTCTTCTTTTAGATGAGATCCCATGGTCGTTCACCCTTTCGTTATCAACAAGAACCAAATGCTTCATTATAGTCTCGTCCATGACTTAAAAGCCAAAAAAAATAAAAAAATAAAAGAATCCCTCAAAATGACATCTTCCAATCTAGGGGATTGACTCCTTGAGTCAAACTTCCAATATAAAATATGAATACCTCAAAAGGACATCTTTCGCCTTCAATTATCACTATAAGTAGACTGCTTCCTCGAAGGAAAAATATAAAAATCTCACAACTCTCTACATAGTATTTCCAAAAAGAAGACTATTTTCTCAAAAAATGAAATTCAAAAGCTTCCCGCCTCGATCAGCTTCACGAAAACCTCAAGGACCCATTTATTCAACCCATTTAGACTTCCTGCATCAACCAGTCTATCTCAAAAGTCAAAAAGGAAAAGAAAACAAAAATTAACCTTTTTCGTCATGGACTTGCCTATTCTGATCTTGGCTCTGTTGCCCAAGGTATTTTTCTTCTTGTTTTATGACCTAATTACCTTCACCTCCTTACACATTTTCTTTTCACCTCATACTGCCACAAGGGACCTACTGAACCTAAGACATTTGGTGATTCTATGACTATTCTTCACCTTTAGAGTAATCAATCATGCAATTTCTTTAGGGTCTTATGTTCACTAGCCTATCTGTAGATGTGTTTCATAAGTTTTGATCCTTGCCAATCGGGTGGCATCCTTGCCCCCTCCTATCTTTTCTCTTCTTCATTACCTTTTGATCTTCCTATATAGGACTAGACACTCGACACCTACCTTTTAGGGTTTTCTTCTCACACCTCAATCAACCTAAAATCACCTTTACCTATCTACCTATTCTCAACCCCAACATCAATTCCCTCAACCTAATTATACCTATGACCTGGAATCAACACTACCTATCGACCTACAATCACCCCCTATTCCACCTAACCTAATTGACCTTAACATAATCATACCTATGACCTCGAATCCAACATATCTATCAACCTCACTACCTATTCTTTTATCTTCTCATACTCTTCCCTCGCTTATGGGAGAACTACATCGGTTTGAGGTTCCTTTTCATTAGGACCATGTAGGAAAAACTTCCAGGGCATGGGGCCCTAGAGGGTTAGCTCGATCAATCTTTACCCTAACCATTTTCCCTACATTTACCTAATTTCCTATTCATATCAAAAACCCTGGCATCTAAACCATATACCACATAACTTTTACCACTTATACTATTTCACATTTTCATACGTGCCCAACATTTTCCACATTTTACACTATCTCATGCCTTTATATTGCCATTTGTTATCAAAATACTAAAATGAACATCCATGCCTAAAGCCAACATAACTCAACCATGCCTAAACCAACCTGACTTAATCCATGCCTAAACCTAACCTAACTCAACCATGCCTATTAACCTAAATCAACCATGCTTATAACCTGACTCAACCATGCCTATCAACCCGACTCAACCATGCCTATATCTTGACTTAACCATGCCTATAACCTAACTCAATCCATGCCTAAACCGAACTGACTCGATCCATGCCTAACCACCCTGACTCAATCCATGCCTAAACCAACCTGACTCAACCATGCCTAAGCAACCTTACTCAATCCATGCCTAAACTAGCCTGAATCTATCATGCCTAACTCACCTAATTTCACCCCATATCAAACCAACAAATCCAAATCTTATCTAGCACAAGCCGTAAACAAATATCTCGTATAAACATCAACACATCAAAAAATACCATGTATCTCATCATATAAATCCATAACCGTGTATCTCAAAATACATGCTTATCACATCACGGCCATCATCTAAAAAATGTAGGTACATAGGCCGATATACCATGCAAAATGTCATTGGCACGCAATCCATTCTCATATATATAAAAATAATGAATGAATCAATACAAAAATCTTCGGCACATAGGCCAGTATTATGTATAACACAATAATCACTAAGTCATTTGGTGAACCTGTCTCATTGAAACACTCTTGGATCCTCATTTTTGTTCTCTCATGGCTCATAACACCTCTCAAGTCTCCTTGCTTTAATTGTTTCAAATGTAGCCATCTTGCGGAAATGATCTCCACAAAAACCTAGACACTATGTATCTTCAAAGCAACATGTCACCTTCACAAGTTAGTTCCATCTCTGATGAATCTATTAGTTATAATGTCAATCAATCTATTTGAAAATAAATTCAATATTTACATTCCTTATTTCAAGATATCATTCAGACTATGGAATCCACAATTAGATTTCTTAAATATGAAATCCAACATCGTAAGGACACTTCTTAGGCTCACGCTAGTTATTATTCTCATCCTCATTATATGTCTTCTACATGTGCTCATATCAGTGAACCCCATGTCTTACCACTCTCCGTGACTCTAAATTTTATTTTATATGATAAGAAGCAAGATATCCTTCCACATCTCCCCACTTATCAATTAATCATCTTGACATATACTCATTGTTATCCTCCTTATCAGCTTGCAAAATATATGGTCATCCATATTGCAATTATCATCGAATCAATGGACATAATGAAAATGATTGTTATGCTCTTAAGTGACAAATTTTCCACCTTAAGCATTATGGTCTCATTTCATTTTCTACACAAAATGCTTATACATGTTCATCTCTAATTGCTACATTGCATTGGGTTACTAAATATGATTCATCTATGTCTTATGAACATCATGCCATCATTACTTAGATTCCTTCTACAATAACTCAAGTGCATCCTAAGCAACCACCTCTCAAAATCAATCTAACATCTCTTTCTCTCAAGTCTTGTACCACATTACCAAGTTGAACTAAGAAACCACCCTTGAAGAAAGAGAAATAAAATCTAGATGGTCTCTCTCAATTTCCGCCATTCAAGATTCCTCCCCATACTACTCCACTTCCATTCCTAATTCATTTTTTCAAAGAAACTACTCCTTCTACTGATGGCCATGACACATTTTAAACTCCGCCACCATCACATGGTTATACAATTTCTTTTTCCTATCATTGTGCTAGCTTTATCTCTTATCATGACACAGATAACACTCTCCCATAATGTCATGGTATCTCTCGCATCACCACATAGATATCCACAATTATCACACTTGGGGGTATCATGCTTATTCTCCCCCTCATAGCATTATCACGTGTCTCACATTTCTACTATTAAGCTCTATGCTTTGTATCTAGTCTTCCTCATTCCTCATACACATATTGATACACATAACTTGTACCATCATTACCTAATGATGCACTTTTTTGCTACGGTTCCCACTTAACTATTGAGAGCATACTACATTCAGGAACCTCAAATCACACAACAAATTTCACACTTGACATATTGGGGAGGCATCTTTATAGCACACATTCTTGCACATCACACTTCCCTATGATGCACTCTAGTTCCATGGTTCATACTTAACTGATGAGGGTATAAATATGAAATGAACCTCACCTCACTTACTTTCTATGCTTTATGCTTCCTTGATTATATCTTTCTAGATAACATATTCAAACCATTTCCCGATGACACACTCTTGTTCTATTGTTCATTCTTGATTGTGGAGGGGGCATTTATAAATGAACCTCATCTCATGTATACTCATTCACATTATCTCGGGAGGAACGTTTCTCCTATCATTCACTTTACATACCATTCCATTCACACTCACAACATATTGCATATCTTTGTTACATGTATTTTTTCTTACTTATGCGTACATGTACATGTTGTTTCACATGCTAGACATATATTTTGTATGTTATTATCTTTTCTATATACACATGCGTGTTCACTTTCCTTCTAGTTGTGAATGTAAAATTTACATAGATCTTTACATGGAGAATAGATGATTGGCATTGTACCTCTTACTAGTACCACATCAGCTTTTAGGGTATTCTACTTTCATACACATCATAGGTGTTATTGTGTTGATTTATACTATTTTCCATTCTTAATAGTACACTAATCTATCAATATATACACATATTTACATAATTTTTATCTTTCTAACATAGTAACAAGTGCTTCATGTGTAAAATTCTCTTTGTTAGAACTATTTTCCACCATGGTTGTTTGTTACTTTGTTTCCTACTATTTGTCATTGTTTTCCATTGTTTGAGGGCTTTACCCTTTGTCTTGTGTGAAAAGTATATGCTTTTGGCTGCTTCGGCCTTGAATTTCTTGTGAAATTGTGAGCCATGTCCTATATTTGAAACCCTTTTTCATGGTCTACATTATCTTCTTGCTTGCTAGATTACACTTTATCTTCTTTATGCTTCTCTATCTTGTTTACACTAGCACATGTTTCCAACCATTTTATTTTCATGTGTCTTGGTTACTACTAAGCACATTCCCTTCCACCTTGTAAGGATACAAATTCATATCAATGTTTAGTCCTCTCCTATGGTCTTCATCCTCTTAGAATCATATCATATAACCCAAATGAGGGTGACATACATTGGGTGAATCAGTCACCCCATTCAGCAGTTTACAGTCACATTTCATACTTGCACAGTACACGAATAACACAATCGTCAGTTACAAAAATGAATCAGACTTTGACTTGGGTCCTCAGCATAGCACAGATGCCAGTGCCTAGATATAAACATGAGCACTTATGTTCCCTTGACCCTTCCTGTGAACCTATGACTAGGGGGAAGTTATAGAATTTTTATCAGATCAACATGGATCACATCAATCTACAGAGAATTTTTATTAATATAGGAACATTCATCCAACAATAAACATGCATGCCATATCCTTTTTCTATTTTTGTTTGATTAAAATGGATCAAAATGGATCAAACTTGAAAAAATCAGAATCACACCATCTATAGTGGTATATAAATAGTTTGGAAGCAGTCAGGGTTAGATAATAACATACACCTTTCTCCCTAATACTTCTTCTTCTGTGGCATGGGTGTTATCCATTTTTCACCTCCCGCGTAAAAATGGTCAAAGTTGGTGCATACAATTTTGTGGCAAATTATTATAAATTCCATGGTGTTCATAAGAAGGCTGAAAGTATTTAGGAAAAGCTTGGTGTCATATAAGGGGACTTGAGGTGAGCTTGCAAAATTAATAAGGAGAGAAACATTCGATACAACTCATTCGAGCTCGGAATATGTGAAGATAAATATTTTTTCATCTTGGCGAGCTCATGGAAGCTAAAAAACAAGCCCATCTTGTTGTTGACCTCTTTCGATGCAAATTCAGCATGTATGTGAGGGAATATTGAGTTCCAAACTGAGCTTGGATAAATCCAAAGTGGCCGAGTCAATGAGTAACTCAATGAGTCAAGTTTAAAGTTACTCAGATGAGCCACAATGATTGGGTTGTAGTTCTGTATTAGAGTAGGAATAGCTCAAGCTTGTATGAGTTATTGGTTAGGTAAGTAGCTCACCATGGTGACATTACACGTGATGAGTTGAAAGTGGAAAATGTAACTTGGTTAATGTGATGGAGCTTGACAAACTCAACTTGGTGTATTCGTGAAGATGTTGAATCACATTAGGTCATAGCATCAAATTTAGGGAAATGGTTCATGGATGTGAGCAGGTTATGCTTGTTTTCATAAGAGAGGAGTTCTGTCAAATTTTGGAATGAACTCAAGACACCTCAGCCAATGCAAAAAAGGAATATGCAGGGGGGTAGCTTGGTAAAATTTCTGTGGAATGTCGTCGTGAGTCATAAAGGGTTCTGAGCTGAGTCAAGTTGGAGAATAGCCCGTAGGATTCAATACGAGCTCAAATGTGCAGGTGAGTTGATCAATGTCTCCACAAAGGAATGGGTGAACGATAAGACCCTCATTAGTTCAGAGGGTCTATGTAGTCAGTGTGAGTTGACATTAGGGTTTGGGTGATAAGCTTGATGCCAAGGCCAATGTCGATGTAACTCTATCTTGAAAGGGTTAGTCAGGCTCATTTCAGGTAAGGCCAAGCATGCATCAAGAAGAGAACATGATGGAATTGGAAAACCCACTGGCATAATTGATATACAATTTATTTTTTGAAGTAATGAAATAGCTCAAAGAGTTTGAGTTGCTCACGCAGGTTGAATTTAGCTTAGAGGATACCACAAGGTCGGCACATTTCAAACATGTGGTTCAACTCGGCAACAGAAACAAGAGGGAAGGCTCATCATGAGACTCAATTCGGAAAGAGCTCACCATGGATAAGACAAGTCGGTACTGTCAAATCATCACATGACCAAGAGCTGGAATGAGGTAGGTCAAGGTTAAGTTTTTGGTGTTTTATTTTTGAAAATATTTTTGGGTAACTCCATTTCAGAATTTCAAATATTTTGGGGTCATAAAAATTGAATGAGATAAATATCTCAAAAGCCTGAAACTCTGAAACTCCAAAATTTAGATTTTTAGGTTTTTAGGATTTGGATTTTATGTCTTTCAGGGTTTAGAGAAATTAAGGATCAGAGTTCTGAGATCCGAGTTGATCGCTATGTCAGGAGAAGTTCTGAGTCTGTCATTGAGTCAGGAGTTAGCCTGAGTCACTTGGTGCAAATAAGGACTCATAGTTTAAACACAATATGTGGTGAGGCCAAGCCATAGAGTGGGGTGGAAATTTAGGAATGCGTCATGTGTTATCCCAAGTCTTTTCCAAGTTAGGAGGAGTTAGTGGGGAGGAGAAAAGATTTAATCGATTTGTAGGCAATAACAAAGTTTGGGCTCACCATGAATGGAGTGAAGATGGAATATTAGTTTAGAGCTAGGTGGTCGGGTCTTTCATGGGAAATCGCTTGATGTGTTTGAGAGACATTACTTGCACAGTGAGTGAGGTAGACCAGGAAGAGAATGTGACATGCTTGAGTCGGGGATGAGTCATGGTGAGTGGCTCTTTCACAAGAGCTCAGCTTGGGTCATAGTGATGGTGCCAGGTTTGGAGATGAATCTCACAAGAAAAGGATCTTACTTCTATAGAAATTTTAGTTTGAAGATAGGGAGGTGCTCACCAAGTTTAGAATCCTCTATGAAGGGAGAGTTTAGTACAAAATCTGCATCATCAATGAAGGGTTGGTGAATTTTGCACAAAGCTCGGTGACTTTGTGAAGGAGCTCGATGTGGAACATAAGGAACATGACTCAACATGTACGGTGGAAGAAGGATTAAAGGGAGTGACTTAGCAGTAATGAATCTTGGTGTGATTCGTGAATCGAGGGGTGGCTTGGTGAAGGGTGTCAAGCCAAACACTAAGGGCACCGGAATGAAAGTGAGGGGAGATTGGTTATGTGGGGAGCTCAGTCACATGAATGTAGGAGCTCGAAGTTTGTGGTGGTGTAACATCCTCACTTTAGACAATAGAACAAGTCAATTTTTTTTTATTTTTTTTTGATAATTGCATCATGGTTCTAAATACATAATTTAGAACTCACAATTCAAATAACCATTCATATAACAGATAACCATATGCAGCTCTAATGACTCGGAGTACCTCCGATCTATTCATTCCATGACTCGGTAATCTACCGATCTATTCATGAGTAATAAGAGTTGGCGTTTTTATTTAACACTTCACTCTTGCGGTTCTCTTCCCTATTCTGGGATTCAAAATGCTCTGTCCAAGGAACCTAACTGAATAATTGTTACCATTATTCATCGACATCTCATCCCTTAGACTAGGTGAATTAGGACAACGCAATCAGCAGCTTGCGATACTTTGACCAAAGATTTGAAACATACTGCTTATGTCTCATATTCCTTAACGGCATACTCGTCAATCTGGAATACGTCCTTCACCCTATTCCCATGTTATGTAGAATGTCTTATACCGACTTCTGTCAGTCCCTTTTATCCCAGTTAATCACTCGGGAATGGATTAGTAAGGTAACCACGTTATATGGATGCTCCCGAAGACTAGGGATAAGATGACACACTGGGTCAATCCTAATTAAACCAGTGTGTCAAGATACCCCAAGTCTCCTAGGCAGCCATATAATGTGACCACATACCTAATCGGTCCAAAAGTAACTTGTACGAGATCAAAGTGTAAATCTTAGCAATCAATGTAAAGGGTTTCGTCATAAGTCACCTGCATTTTTGTAACTTCGAGAAGATCCTAATCTTCTCAGAGGTACAACCCTGCAGTTAACTTGTGCCATCAACCTTTAAATCCGCCTCGAAAAGATCTACTTAATAAAATGCGTTACGCACGTTGAGTTTAAATTACAATAAAGACGTTCCCTTAAGGTTAGCCTTTCCCAATCCTGGGATTCCTCATCCAAGTATGACCTTTCTCAATAAAACCCACTACACAGATGAGTTATTAAGACAAAGGTCTCATCACGGAGCTCTTAGAATATATATGATTCTAAAACAATGGAATTGATCGATATCTCATAAATTTCACATGAGATAGCCATCTGAACCCCATTAGATTTATATCAGTTCTCATAACTAAATTTATATCATACTTATTAGCATCAAATATAAATGATTCAGAATCCAATTAAATGTTGTCCTGTCATAATCAGGACTAGGGATTAATAATTTAATTTAGTTTGTTTAGCATTCTGTTTAGGTATATTTTAACCCTATCTTCCAAAAAGACAGTTACCTAAATTTCAATTTAGCTTATGATAGAACATACCAGAACTGCTAAACAATCATAAGAATTCAGTCTTATATTCTTGCAAAGCTTATGATGATAATCACAAAATTCTCCAAATTATATAATAATAACAATTCTCTTTAGATCATTTGAACCGAAGAAGGTCAAACTATCAAGATAAGAATACAGACACATAAGTAACAATATCAATTTCCATTCCTTAAGAACTAATCAAATACATTGTATGCATTCCGCATACTTGATACATTACTCAACTGAAAAAGGAACATCTTTCCTTATATGGTACATTTAGAAAATCAAGATGTAATTCATGTATAAATCAAATTTAATCAATCTGATTATCCTATCAGATCTGCATGCTTTTACCACTTACGGCAACCATCTGCAAAAATAGTCAACATGAGTCAGTTCGATGAACTGAGCATGATAAGCACTAACTTTTAAAACAATTGCAATCCATCAATTTTTTTCATTAAACACCTTGTTTAAATGATATAAATCACCAAACAAGTAAACATGAATCAAACTATACGTTAGGAATATATCATGTCTATAACGTGTAGTAATAATTTTCGTTACAGATTAGTGCTATATACTTCTCCAATATTTCATCAAAATATTAGGGATCAAGAAGAACAAAGTGTCCTAAGCAATTATTCATTGTAAATCCCAAGTTGAACAAACATCAGACAATCATTATATTCAACTTATAAAGAGGAATATCATATCAATCCAGTTACCGTCATTATGTAAAATCAATTACAGATGTTAGTTAAACAATTATATCAACTTATAATTTACAACAGAAGAGAAATAAACAAATTGTACATGTTTCCCTCTGAACTAGCTCATGTCTATACCATCTTTCCAAAACCAAGGCATTCACTTAATACACATGCAAATAAACCATTCGAGTCCATCAACAGCACTCTGTTCTGTTAAAACTTAAAGTAAAGCAACTACAGTACAGTAGCCTTCTTGCCAAACAATGGTGTCTATCTACCAAGCAGACTCAGTATGACCTTACGCAAAAGCGAAAGATAAGAAGATTAGCACTAAAAGGCTTTTAGACACAAGGTCGAAATCAAAATAACTCCTTTGTTATCGCAGTCAACCAAAGACTCATGATCATTTAAGCAATGACATTTCCCTATGACTATGCGAAGGGATTTTTATTTAAACGAAATCCAAGCAGCATGCACAGCCACATCAAACTGGAATGTAATCAGAAGGAAAACATACACAGAATATCGTAATCACCCCTGAACGCAATCAGAGTTGAAGGTATGGTATTCACGACCA
Source organism: Taxus chinensis (assembly GCA_019776745.2). Lineage (NCBI taxonomy): Eukaryota > Viridiplantae > Streptophyta > Pinopsida > Cupressales > Taxaceae > Taxus > Taxus chinensis. The sequence goes on along the minus strand of CM034147.1, from coordinate 865,878,212 downwards.
ACTTAAAAGGCCATAATCCATGTTATCAAGCTTAATTAAAGAAAACCAACAAAGCCAAGAACATTACATGTTCATACTCAGGCTTATACGGAAAACAGTGACATAGATTACCATTCAAGGAAAAACTAAGTCCATAAATAGTATTCACAGTTTATCTTATCCAGAAGCCGACATACAAGATATCTTCCCATACTCACAGAACCCAACAAGTCAAAAACAAAGTAAACCCAACAGTTATAATCTGAAGCAGTTAGACTGTTTACTATCAAGAATTCACTGAGTCCCAACAACAGTAAACAAAATACATAGAAGATAATGACTCCATCCGTGCCAACATTGGTAAGCCTTTAAAATCAGGTTTATACAAAAGCTATATAAGGATTTTGTAACAAGAAATCCAACGGAGCCCTATAACAATATTTGCTCCAAGCTTACATAGAGTGGAATACATATTTAAATGCCCAACTGAGTCTGAACCACAATTCCTTGTAAAACAAAAGTATTCATTACCAAATAACAGAAGTCACCTTACCTGTTACTCCAACAAGACTCAGACAAAGCAATTTCCAACATTCAAATATATATATATATAGCTTCCACAGTGGCCCAATTTATACGAATCATTCAAAGGACTCTACAGAGTCATTCAAATAAAATACATATATCCATATTGTATACTGTCAACGGGTTGAATCCCATTACCACAATAAAAAGGAAAACAACTTCCACAGGGTCGTAATGACTACTGTAACACAATAGTTACCTCTTCCCAAACAACTTTAAAAGACAAAACGAAACCCAACAATTATCAATAACCAATCCATCAATAACCACGACAGAGCTTACAAGGTTCTTTTAAAACTGAATAATCAAACAAATGTCCAGCAGTTTCCCCTCCAACAAGTATTCACAACATGCATCGACGACAAAATCGACAAGCATAACAGTGGCTTGTAGCCATCACAAGAATAATTTATGGGCTCTCGCCGAGCAGGCCGAGCATACATTTCTTTCATAAATTTCGCATATTTAAGCCAGAATGCAAAACACAAAGAAATAAAGCCACAGTTCGAATTTAATAAACACCCATCAAGGGATAAATGGAAAAAATCGAACCAGCATGAAGATACAGTGCCAAAATCACACAAGACATCCAAAGAAAATTCTCTATTACCATAAATCATTTGAACAGAGTTGTTCTAATGAAATCACTTGAAAAACAACAGGATTTTTAAAGGTTAGGGCCTAACATGCCTGGATTTTTGCTCAAAATTCCAAAGCAGACCACTGAAAGAGCTTGGACTTCCTTTTCCTTTTCCAAGTTAGAGCGACCAACCAAATTTTGCTATCTCCATGACATATATATTTTCCTTGCCAGAGAAAACAGCTAGATACACTCATACTCGCCATGCAACACAAAGAAGACTGCTGCGAAGAACCAGTGAATAGGCAGAAGGAAAACCGAAATTCACGATAAGACAAACAAAACAACAACTTTCCAATTTATATGCCTTCTTGTGAATTCCGAGCTCGACTACCGAGCTCATTAATTGCATTTACTCCAAATTTCCCGCTCAAACTCCACTGCCACCGACCGCCGAAGTTGGCGATAGACAAATAGAATTTCAAGACCATTTTCAGTTTTGGCGACCTGCCACGTCGGCTCAGTTAGCCGCTTCTAAAACTTCTACCAATACCTGTCCTTCATACTTATCCTTTGCATTAAATAACATAGAAACTTCCGCCCATGGTTCGCATCCCCTCCATAGGTCCCCATAATCCTTGCCCAATAGTTAGGTTAGTAACTTAGGTTAGAATTTAGGATAACACCTAGTCTAACTTCATAGAACATAGATACTAACTTAGGACATTAGTTCTTAGCCTAGGTCTAGGTTAGATTAACACTAACCCCTAGGTTAAGTTTAGTTTTAGGTTACTAACATTAATAATTCCAGTTAGGTCTACATTCCGTACACTCAGAAAAAGACCTACAACATGCATTCTTGAACAGGGTTAGCTCCTGTTCTACTTTTAGGCTTACAAAATTGTATGAAACCGAATTATTACCTGGTCCACGATCGAGACCTTCCAGATATACTTCGATATCGGGAACCAATCCATTTCACATGATCAACCTGACTTATATTCCGGACTAGCTTATTCAATGCTTCTAGACCTTGCAACCTGTTCAAGGTCTGTAATTTTAACTCATCACGAACAAACTTAAAGCAATACTTGGATCAATTCCACTGATCCAAGGCTAGGTCTTATAGATGGATAACTCTATGATTCATTCCGAGATCAGATTAAACTCAGATACAAAATGAAATAAATAAAAGAGTCTAATCATATTCTGACTCAGTCAAAGATCTGTAATCTGCAAAGAAGATACAATACATATCAAGCATGATTTCTCAATCAAGGAACACATCCTTTTTACTAAAGAAATCACATATCAACACTTGTATGCTTAGGAGGAAGTAACAACAGTTCAGGGTGTTACATGCTTCCCTCCTAAAAATATTCATCGTCCCGATGATTACATATTCGATTAACCTTCAGGTCAATCATTTTATTAGTTCACAAATCAATGCGACTATTTTCCAACTTGAATAGTTCCAGAAATCAATGTCACAACACATTTTATTCAACCTGAATAATGTTTTCCTTCATCTGGCTTTCATAAATACTTATAAAAAATAAGTTCATTAAAGAATGTTTTGTCAACATATTTCATTCTGTTGAAAAAGAGAAGGAAAAGCAGTTTTCATCTCTTCCAGATTTTCCCAAGTTGCACTTTCTTCGTTAAACTGGTCCCACTGGACCTTACATTGCTGTATTACATGATTTCTTAAATGCAATTGGCGAGTTTCTAGCACTCGTGTGGGTTTAACCACGATTATTCCTGGGTCTTGGACCTGCAAGGAATTCCAATTTAAAACATGTGACAGATCTGAAACGTATTTCTTAAGCAAAGAAATATGGAAAACATCATGCATGTGAGATAAAGCAGGTGGTAATGCTAAACGATAAGCTACAGGATTGATTATTTCGACAATTTCGAAATGTCCCACGAATTGAGGTGACAACTTGGCAGCCTTGCCAAAAGTTATAGAACTCTTTCTGGATTTAACACATAGAAAAACCTTCTCACCAAGCTCAAACCTTCTATCAACCCGCTTAAGGTCAGCATAGCTCTTCTACCTATCCGGTGCTTCCTTTAATCTTTCACGAATCAGCTTAACTTGCTGTTCCATTTCTGTGAGAATCTCTGGTCCAATTACCACTCTATCCTCAACACTGTCCCAACTAACAGGAGTTCTGCAATTTCTTCCATAAAGTGCTTCAAAGGGTGCCATTTTGAGAGATGAATGATAAGTGTTGTTGTATACGAACTCAAATAATGGAAGATACTCTTCCCATTTATACTGTTGATCCATGCAATACATCCGCAACATGTCCTCCAACACTTGATTTACCCTTTCAGTTTGTCCATCCGTTTCCGGATGATATGCAGAACTGAAGTTTATTTTTGTTCCAAGAGCTGTATTAAGTGTTTGCCAAAACCTTGACGTAATTCTTGGATCCCTGTCAGATATAATCAATTTAGGTACACCATGCAATCTGAAAATTTCGTGTACGAATCTTTTGGCCAGCACTGGTGAATCATCCTTTAGATTTCTAGCGATGAAATGAGCTACCTTAGTCAGTTTATCTACAACTACCAGGATAACATCATGCTTATTCCTAGACATGGGTAATCCTTGTACAAAATCCATGGTTATTACTTGCCATTTGTACTACGGTATGCTATGAGGATATAACAGTCCAGCAGGGTGCATATGTTCTGCCTTAACCCGCTGACACTCCAAACAATGGGTCATAAAATTTATGACATCCTTTTTCATACCTTTCCAAAAGTATTGTTGTTTCAGATCAACAAGCATCTTTGTGATACCCAGGTGTCCAGAGAAAGGTGAATTATGAAATTCCACTAACAACTTCCTCCTCAAGTCGTTCAACATAGGTACATATACCCTATTTTCATAACGCAAGATTCCTTCATTATCAAAATGAAAACCTTTATACCTTTCATCATTAGGTTCTGCAGCAAGCGCTGCCCTTACCTACAGAAAGTAATTATCAGATTCTGAGGCACTCTTTACCTCTTCCTTAAACTGAGTTCTTAATGTTATAAGAGCAAAAATGTGCCTCCTACGACTTAGAGCATCAGCTACTCTATTCTCCTTCCCTTTGATATAACTAATATCAAAATCATATTGTGATAAAAATTCTAACAACCTTCTCTGTCTGGCATTTAGATTAGGCTGAGTAAAAATATATTTCAGCCTTAAGTGATCAGTTTTCAACTCAAAAGGTTTCCCAAGTAAGTAGTGTCTCCAGACTTGAAGTGCATGAACAATGGCAGCAAGCTCCAAATCATGAGGGGCATAATTCAGCTCATGTAACTTGAGTTTTCTACTTTCATATGCAATGCCCTGATCATTTTGTAGCAAAACACCTCCAAGGCCTTCCCTAGAAGCATCCGTTACAACAATAAAATTCCCATTAGGGTCTGGTACAGCTAATATAGGTGCAAAAGTCAACTGGTCTTTCAGACTTTTGAAAGCCGCTTCGCACTTGTCGTTCCATAAGAATTTCTTATCCTTTTTCTGCAATGAAGTTATTGGTGCAGCTACCTTAGAAAAATCCTTTACAAATTTTCTATAGTAACCTGCAAGACCCATGAAGCTTCTTACTTCATGCACATTCTTTGGCGCAGGCCACTTAGTTATTGCCACTATTTTTGAAGGATCTACAGCAAATCCTTCTTTGCTTATGACATGACCCAAATAGTGAACTTCTGAATCAAAGAAAGAACATTTGGATAACTTACCATACAAATTTCTTTTTCTCAGAATTCCCAAAACTATCCTCAAATGCTCATTGTGCTCCTCAACGCTTTTAGAATAAATGAGAATATCGTCCAAGAATATAAGTACAAACTTGTCCAGATATTCTTGAAAAATATTATTCATTAAGTTCATAAAGGCTGCGGGTGCATTAGTTAATCCAAAGGGTAGAACCGTGAATTCATAATGTCCATACCTTGTTCGGAAAGCTGTTTTATGAATGTCTTCTTCTTTAATCCTTAACTGATGAACAGAGTTATGTCTATCTTAGAATAAACCGCTGCTCCACGCATCTGATCAAACAGATCGTCGATCCTTGGAAGTGGATATCGGTTCTTGATTGTTGCTTTGTTCAACATCCGATAATCAATACACAACCTAATTGTTCCATCCTTCTTTTTCACAAATATCACAGGCGCACCCCAAGGTGAAACACTTGGTCTAATCAAACCTTTTGTCAAAAGTTCTTGCAACTGTGCCTTAAGCTCGACTAACTCTGTAGTAGTCATCCTATAAGGTGCTTTGGAAATAGGTTCAGTTCCCGGTTTGATTTCAATGGTGAAGTCAAATTCTCTCTTGGGTGGTAACCCTGGTAATTCTTCAGGAAAAACATCCCTGAAACTTTGTAACAGAGGAATTTGCTTCATGTAATCACCATCTTCTTCTAAAGATTCAGATATCTTTACTGCATAAAGAGTACATCCTTTATTCTTATCCTTTTTAAGCTGCATAGCTGACAGTTTTCTAACTGAAATTTCCCGTTTCACCCCTTGAATCTCTGTTGTTTCCAGCTGATCATCTAAACACTTTATGTTCTTTTCATAGCAATCTACCTTTGCCTTATGGTCAGCTAACCAATTGACACCAATGATAATGTCATACGATCCTAAAGGTGTAACATAGAGATCAACTTCCGTGGAAAAGTTAGGTAAGTCAAGGACTGCCCCAAAAAGACACATACTCACTGTATGAACAGAGTTATTACCATACTGTACAGTCCAAGATTTATCCATTTTTCCAGCTTTTCTTTTAAGTTTAGAAGCAATTTTATTAGATATAAAACATTTAGTAGCTCCTGTATCAAAAAGAATAGTGACAGGTATGCCGAATAACTTACTCGGAACTTCTATAGGTGTCACTTGCTTTTCAGCTTGCTTGTCTGCTACTGCAGCATGTATCTTATGCTGCTGATTATGATCATCCTTCTTCAAAGGGCACTGATTTACGTAGTGATCTTTGCCACAATTGTAGCAGCCTCCTACAGGTCCCTTTTTAGGCTCAGAATTACCTCCAGCCTTGTAATTGTCACGTTGTCCTCCATAGGGCTTCTGCCCATTGTTATAATTTTTAGCAAAATTATCCCTTACGTTTCCAGCAGGCTTATTTACTGCTGCTTTCTTATTGTTATCTCCTGGAAACTTACTCTTGTTTCCAAACTTTTTCCATGGTCCCTTTTCTGGGTGCAAGAGAGGTTGAAGAGGGGTTTGCAGTCTTCTTCCGCACTTCCTCTTTATGAGCAGAAATAGCCTTTAATTTCTATTCCTGCCTTATGGCCTTTTCAACAACTCCTTCCATAGTGGTTGGACTGTGAACATCGACCTCTCCCCCTATCACGGGATTCAATCCCATGATGAATTTCCGTATTCTGAACTTCTCGTCAGTTTGATACTGCGGTACATACTTGAGGAGTTTTGTAAACCGCTCCCAGAATTCAGTTACCGTTAGCTTCCCTTGAGCTAAGTTCTGAAATTTTGTCATTTTCTGATCATAGAAAAGTTGTGGCAGCCAACGTTGCCTAAAATAGCCTTTAAATTGATCCCAAGTAATATTGGTCTCATCAATATTTAGTTCAGCTTTACGGCTATTCCACCATGAATATGCTTCGTGGGAAATCTGATAGGCTCCCCAAATAGCTTTGGTTTCCTCTGATAAGTTCCTTATTGCAAAGTACTTCTCCATTTCGCTGAGCCAGTTCTCAGCTCCATCTCCTAATGTGGTGCCATCATACTTAGGTGCACTTATCCTTTTTATATCATTAGTGAGTTCTGCTGCCAATCTGGCCTTTTTGTTTTCTGGTTGGACAGGTGCATTTACAGCATTAACATCAACACCCATATTGGGGTTGTCCTCAGGAGGTGGCTGATTGTCATTTCCAGCTTCTTCATCCTCCTCATTCCCCATCGCCTGCTGCTCAAGTACAGCTAAACGATCTCTTGTGTCCAACAGGGCAGCAAGGATCTCATCTAGTTTCTGGGTTGTTGCCGCCCCTCCTTCAGGTGGAGCATTATTCGCAACGTTCCCCCTTGTTCTAACCATTTTTTGTTACAAGAAAATTTAGGTTTTTATCATATTATGGACACAATAGGTCCAAGAGCTGCAACATTCAGCTTTGATACCAAGATGTAACATCCTCATTTTAGACAATAGAACAAGTCAATTTTTTTTTATTTTTTATTTATAATTGCATCCTGGTTCTAAATACATAATTTAGAACTCATAATTAAAATAACCATTCATATAACAGATAACCATGTGCAGCTATAATGACTCGGAATACCTCCGATCTATTCATTCCATGACTCGGTAATCTACCGATCTATTCATGAGTAATAAGAGTTGGCGTTTTTATTTAACACTTCACTCTTGCGGTTCTCTTCCCTATTCTGGGATTCAGAATGCTCTGTCCAAGGAACCTAACTGAATAATTGTTACCATTATTCATCGGCATCTCATCCCTTAGACTAGGTGAATTAGGACAACGCAATCAGCAGCTTGCGATACTTTGGCCAAAGATTTGAAACATACTGCTTATGTCTCGTATTCCTTAACGGCATACTCATCAATCTGGAATACGTCCTTCACCCCATTCCCATGTTATGTAGAATGTCTTATACCAACTTCTGTCAGTCCCTTTTATCCCAGTTAATCACTCAGGAATGGATTAGTAAGGTAACCACGTTATATGGATGCTCCCGAAGGCTAAGGATAAGATGACATACTGGGTCAATCCTAATTAAACCAGTGTTTCAAGATACCCCGAGTCTCCTAGGCAGCCATATAATGTGACCACATACCTAATCGGTCCAAAAGTAACTTGTACGAGATAAAAGTGTAAATCTTAGCGATCAATGCAAAGGGTGTCGTCATAAGTCACCTACATTGTTGTAACTTCGAGAAGATCCTAATCTTCTCGGAGTTACAACCCTGCAGTTGACTTGTGTTGTCAACCTTTAAATCCACCTCGAAAAGATCTACATAATAAAATGTGTTACGCACGTTGAGTTTAAATTACAATAAAGACGTTCCCTTAAGGTTAGCCTTTCCCAATCCCGGGATTCCTCATCCAAGTATGACCTTTCTCAATAAAACCCACTACACAGATGAGTTATTAAGACCAAGGTCTCATCACGGAGCTCTTAGAATATATATAATTCTAAAACAACGGAATTGGTCGATATCTCATAAATTTCACATGAGATAGCCATCTGAACCCCATTAGATTTATATTAGTTCTCATAACTGAATTTATATCATACTTATTAGCATCAAATATAAATGATTCAGAATCCAATTAAATGTTGTCCTGTCATAATCAGGACTAGGGATTAATAATTTAATTTAGTTTGTTTAGCGTTCTGTTTAGGTATATTTTAACCCTATCTTCCAAAAAGACAGTTACCTAAATTTCAATTTAGCTTATGATAGAACATACCAGAACTGCTAAACAATCATAAGAATTCAGTCTTATATTCTTGCAAAGCTTACATTGATAATCACAAAAGTCTCCAAATTATATAATAATAACAATGCTCTTTAGATCATTTGAACCGAAGAAGGTCAAACTATCAAGATAAGAATATAGACACATAAGTAACAATATCAATTTCCATTCCTTCAGAATCAAATACATTGTATGCATTCTGCATACTTGATACATTAATCAACTGAAAAAGGAACATCTTTCCTTATATGGTACATTTAGAAAATCAAGATGTAATTCATTTATAAATCAAATTTAATCAATCTGATTATCCTATCAGATCTGCATGCTTTTACCACTTACGGCAACCATCTGCAAAAATAGTCAACATGAGTCAGTTCGATGAACTGAGCATGATAAGCACTAACTTTTAAAACAATTGCAATCCATCAATTGTTTTCATTAAACACCCTGTTTAAATGATATAAATCACCAAACAAGTAAACATGAATCAGACTATACGTTAGGAATATATCATGTCTATAACGTGTAGTAATAATTTTCGTTACAGAGTAGTGCTATATACTTCTCCAATATTTCATCAAAATATTAGGGATCAAGAAGAACAAAGTGTCCTAAGCAATTATTCATTGTAAATCCCAAGTTGAACAAACATCAGACAATCATTATATTCAACTTATAAAGAGGAATATCATATCAATCCAATTACCTTCATTATGTAAAATCAATTACAGATGTTAGTTAAACAATTATATCAACTTATAATTTACAACAGAAGAGAAATAAACAAATTGTACATGTTTCCCTCTGAACTAGCTCATGTCTATACCATCTTTCCAAAACCAAGGCATTCACTTAATACACATGCAAATAAACCAGTCGAGTCCATCAACAGCACTCTGTTCTGTTAAAACTTAAAGTAAAGCAACTACAGTACAGTAGCCTTCTTGCAAAACAACGGTGTCTATCTACCAAGCGGACTCAGTATGACCTTACGCAAAAGTGACAGATAAGAAGATTAGCACTGAAAGGATTTTAGACACAAGGTCGAAATCAAAATAACTCCTTTGTTATCGCAATCAACCAAAGACTCATGATCATTTAAGCAATGACATTTCCCTATGACTATGCGAAGGGATTTTTTTTTAAACGAAATCCAAGCAGCATGCACAGCCACATCAAACTGGAATGTAATCAGAAGGAAAACATACACAGAATATCGTAATCACCCCTGAACGCAATCAGAGTTGAAGGTATGGTATTCACGACCTAATTAAAAGGCCATAATCCATGATATCAAGCTTAATTAAAGAAAACCAACAAAGCCAAGAACATTACATGTTCATACTTAGGCTTATACGGAAAACAGTGACATAGATTACCATTCGAGGAAAAACTAAGTCCATAAACAGTATTCACAATTAGCTTATCTAGAAGCCGACATACAAGATATCTTCCCATACTCACAGAACCCAACAAGTCAAAAACAAAGTAAACCCAACAGTTATAATCTGAAGCAGTTACACTATTTACTATCAAGAATTCACTGAGTCCCAACAACAGTAAACAAAATACATAGAAGATAATGACTCTATCCGTGCGAACATTGGTAAGCCTTTAAAATCAGGTTTATACAAAAGCTATATAATGATTTTGTAACAAGAAATCCAACGGAGCCCGTATAACAATATTTGCTCCAAGCTTACATAGAGTGGAATACATATTTAAATGCCCAACTGAGTCTGAACCACAATTCCATGTAAAAAGAAAGTATTCATTACCAAATAACAGAAGTCACCTTACTTGTTACTCTAACAAGTCTCAGACAAAGCAATTTCCAACATTCAAATATATATATATATATATATATATATATATATATATATATATAGCTTCCACAGTGGCCCAATTTATATGAATCATTCAAAAGACTCTACAGAGTTGTTCAAATAAAATACATATATCCATATTGTATACTGTCAACGGGTTGAATCCCATTACCACAATAAAAAGGAAAACAACTTCCATAGGGTCGTAATGACTACTGTAACAAAATAGTTACCTCTTCCCAAACAACTTTAAAAGACAAAACGAAACCCAACAAGTATCAATAAGCACCCCATCAATAACCACGACAGAGCTTACAAGGTTCTTTTAAAACTGAATAATCAAACAAATGTCCAGCAGTTTCCCCTCCAACAAGTATTCACAACATGCATCGACGACAAAATCGACAAGCATAACAGTGGCCTGTACCCATCACAAGAATAATTTATAGGCTCTCACCAAGCAGGCCGAGCATACATTTCTTTCATAAATTTCGCATATTTAAGCCAGAATGCAAAACACAAAGAAATAAAGCCACAGTTCGAATTTAATAAACACCCATCAAGGGATAAATGGAAAAAATCAAACCAGCATGAAGATACCATGCCAAAATCACACAAGACATCCAAATAAAATCCTCTATTACCATAAATCATTTGAACAGAGTTGTTCTAATGAAATCACTTGAAAGACAGCAAGATTTTTAAAGGTTAGGGCCTAACATGCCTGGATTTTTGCTCAAAATACCAAAGCAGACCACTGAAAGAGCTTGGACTTCCTTTTCCTTTTCCAAGTTAGAGCGACCAACCAAATTTTGCTATCTCCATGACATATATATTTTCCTTGCCAGAGAAAACAGCTAGATACACTCATACTCGCCATGCAACACAAAGAAGACTGCTGCGAAGAACCAGTGAACAGGCAGAAGGAAAACTGAAATTCACAATAAGCCAAACAAAACAACAACTTTCCAATTTGCATGCCTTCTCGCGAATTCTGAGCTCGACTACCGATCTCATTAATTGCATTTACTCCAAATTTCCCGCTCAAATTCCACTACCACCGACCACCAAAGTTGGCGATAGACAAATAGGATTTCAAGACCATTTTCAGTTTTGGTGACCTGCCACGTCGGCTCAGTTAGCCGCTTCTAAAACTTCTACCAATACCTGTCCTTCATACTTATCCTTTGCATTAAATAACATAGAAACTACTGCCCATGGTTCGGATCCCCTCCATAGGTCCCCATAATCCTTTCCCAATAGTTAGGTTAGTAACTTAAGTTAGAATTTAGGATAACACCTAGTCTAACTTCATAGAACATAGATACTAACTTAGGACATTAGTTCTTAGCCTAGGTCTAGGTTAGATTAACACTAACCCCTAGGTTAAGTTTAGTTTTAGGTTACTAACATTAATAATTCCAGTTAGGTCTACATTCCGTACACTCAGAAAAAGACCTACAACATGCATTCTTGAACAGGGTTAGCTCCTGTTCTGCTTTTAGGCTTACAAAATTGTATGAAACTGAATTATTACCTAGTCCACGATCGAGACCTTCCAGATATACTTCGATATCGGGAACCAATCCATTTCACATGATCAACCTGACTTATACTCCAGACTAGCTTATTCAATGCTTCTAGACCTTGCAACCTGTTCAAGGTCTGTAATTTTAATTCATCACGAACAAACTTAAAGCAATACTTGGATCAATTCCACTGATCCAAGGCTAGGTCTTATAGATGGATAACTCTATGATTCATTCCGAGATCAGATTAAACTCAGATACAAAATGAAATAAATAAAAGAGTCTAATCATATTCTGACTCAGTCAAAGATCTGCAATCTGCAAAGAATATACAATACATATCAAGCATGATTTCTCAATCAAGGAACACATCCTTTTTACTAAAGAAATCACATATCAACACTTGTATGCTTAGGAGGAAGTAACAACAGCTCAGGGTGTTACAGGTGGAGTGTTTTTTTATGTAGAAAGAGCTCAACTAGAGTTGTGTGGTGGTGTGGAACTTGGCAAGAAGCATGCAATGTAAGGGATCTCGAACCCAACTCAGTGAGTTGGCTTGGCAAGCCAACCACCGAGTTGGTCTTTTTGACCTTCTCCTCATTATTTCCCCTCCATTACAATCCGGTCCAAGGGGGCCCAACCAAGTATTTTTATTTATTTAATATTTTTATTTAAATATTTTAATATAATATTTATTATTATTATTTAAATATTTTATGTAAATATAATTTTAATTAATTATGAAGACTATGTCAACAAGAAATCAAGGATGCATGATGGAGCCTTTTCAAGTGGTTCAACTGAATGTGATAAATGATACATCATGTACCTTCAATTTAGGAAGGGGAATTTGTGACTCTTTTTATCCTCTCTCTCAAATTCTTCTATACATGTAGATTGGAAGTTCATTCCAAAAGGTTCCAAGAAGTAGGTTCCGATAAGTCATACAAGTTGGAAAAATTTAGACACTTTCCAAGCTTCCCTTCTCTTCACAAGCTGAGATGTTGTGATTTCTAGGCTTTGAAGCCTTTCTTCTAAAATTATAATGATAGCTTATGCCCTTTTCCCCTGATGTAATGATGCACTGTGCAAGTTCTTGAAGTAATGAGAATTATGTTTTTGTGATCAGATGAATGTCCTTTCATGATTTTTCTGCTTCTATTTTCCTCTCTCATGTTTGCAGGTGAATAGTGCAAGTTCAAGTTTCCCTTGTAGGGGGGGGGGGGGGGGGTTTGTGAAGTTCTGTGCTTATCAAGTGGTGGAATATTACATGCAAATGAGTTGTGGTGTTAGTTCACCCTTCTTAAGTTCATCCTTTTCCACTGGGAGATTGGTAGTTTATTGTCTGATCGAGTTTAACAAAGGAATCTCTTTCCCTTTGTTTGTGGTATTTTTTACACTTTCTAGTTACGATAGATGAAGGTGGTCAATGATGGAAGTATTGCTCCCACATCAACCCTTCAAGATTTTGAACATCCCTTAATTTGGTGCATCAATACCCTTAGTATAGTTTCATTTATGTGAAATCCTTTTCCTTAAAACTCATGAAGATGTTAGCTTAGGATTAGATGGTTATTTTATTACACTAGAAGTAGTAAAGCATTTAGTTTAGGAAGAGGAAGTTGGCCTTCTCTGGAGGTTCACCTCTAGCCAAGTCCCAAAGCTTGAGAGGTGATCCCATGTTTCGCAATCACACTGAATGTCATGATTAATTTTTAGTCCATTCGGGGGGTGCAGTGATTTGGTGACAACAGGTTTTAGCATGCCCAGTGGGACAAGAGGCACATATTTCATAAGTGTGTGTATCATGTTCTTTTCATTTCATTAAGTTTTTATGCTCGTAGTGAAATTTCAGACTTAGGAGATATACCCAAGAACAAATGGTGACTCCATTCGTCTAAGAACCCTACTCTTTCTGTTACAGACTTTCATTTTGTGCATTTTCCATCTAGTTTCCTTCCATATCTTTCCATTTTTCTCCCATTCATGAAGTTGTGTAATCATGGATTCATTTCCACAATGTGATTCCCACTTTCTATAGTAACACTCTCCATCTTCAAGTTATTTTAATCCACCTCCATCTTCATTCTATAATGAGAATCAACAATATGCATATCCCTCTAAGAAATGTCATGATCATTTTGTAGATTTTCAAGGGCAGGAACATGCATATGATGGAGGATATCCTATAGATGAAGATGTAAAGTTATAGCTTAAAATACAGAAACTGGAGGTAGGTATGGTAAAATTCAGATCCATAGCTCAAATGAGAGCATTCAAGAATGGTTTCAAGATAGCTTGTCCATGGGTTGGCCCTATGCCAAGTTTTTACAACTTACAGGAAAAGATTGATTTTACGACTGAAATGTTTCCTCATCTTGAGGGTTGGATCGAAGAAATAGAGGCCTATGGGTTCGATGTAATGCACTCCTTTCAATGGGTTGATTATGCACTACCACAACCTTAGGGTTATCTTTCTATTTCTTAGCCAAGGTCATTTCAGTCCAAACCTCGAATTCTAAGATTTTCACCATCAACACATGTTGAGAATTCCTTTCCTTCACCTCCTTTTCCACCTTTTCATTGTGAATATTTCATGCCTTGAATCCTTCTAAAGTTCCTGTTAGCATGAAATCATAGCACCCCCAAATGAGTTCTACATGTTTAATTTTCTAAGATAGAGTCATTTGGTGTGATTGCATAACATCAAACTTTCCCTAAGGTGTGGGACCTTGCAAGATGGGAAAGCTCTCCAGATGGAAGGTCGGTTCCTTATTCCTCTATTTAGGTGCATAAGTAGAAACTTGCAAATGATATATTCTTAATCCTAATCTAAAATTTACCAAGGAGACATGGATAGAAGGAATACATAAATTAAAACAAAGCTAAACTACGAGGTGATGCACCAAAGGAATGATGGACACTTATTTTGATAATAGACACAAACCAACAAAATGCGTATAATAAACAAGCATAGATAGCCAAATATGTAATGGAAGACCAGATGAAAGCAAAAGGGACAAGAGAGGATATAAAATTGATCACAGACATGTTTTATTGCTCTGTAGATTGATATAGTCCATTACAAAGTAGCCAAGAGGCAGAAATGTATTGCAATTTTTTGATGGAAGACCTGAACCCCACAAATATTTTTTGTTAAGAGGATAAGGGAGCCTACAAAACAAATAATTTCCAACCCTTTACAATGAATCCTACCCCCATTTTTATAGATTTGATCAGAGAGAAGAAAGAGAGAGAGAGAAGTGGGAAAAGTAGGTCGAAACTCAACCACTGTTGTTAATGCTTCTGATAAAATCTTCCTCCAAATCCATCTTTACTACATCAAACCTTGGTTTAGTGACTTGATGGAAGAGGAAATGGTGAAACAGATCAAATCTAATCTGGTTATTGAGGTGAGAAGATCTCGCATTAAAAGCCCAAAGATGTTTTCTCCATTTTTCTTCAACTAACCTCCTAAAAAAAATTCTTAGACCTCCATGGCATGGGTGAGACCAAGATCTTTCCAATGGCATTAGATTTGCAATATTTCGAGCCCTGAGTCGAAAGATATGCCCCTTCAAATTTTATATCCAGCCTGTACTAGAGGCAGGAAAACAACTTGAAAAATGGGTCTCCTTTTGATATGGGACACATAATAGTCAAATTGGAACAAAAATCAGGCCTACGGGTCCACAATTTATCTTTTTCCCTTTCCTCTAATTCCCTACTTTGGCTTTGACTTTCGCTAGAGTCAAAGCCAAAGTGGGGAATCGGAGGAAAGGGAAAAAGATAAATTGCGAACCCATAGGCATGATTTTTCTGGCTGCCAAATGTCCCATATCAAAAGGGGACTGATTTTTCAAGTTATTTTCCTGCCCTCCTGTATAGACTTGATACAAACTTTGAATGGGGAATATCTTTTGACACAGGGCTCAAAATATTGCAAATCTGATGTCATTGGAAAGAGAGGTCAGAGACTTTATTTATGAGGAGTTTAGGTAAAGAAAACTGTAGAAAACATCTTTGAACTTTCAATGTGGAATCTTCTCGCCTCAACAACCAGATCAGATTTGATTTGTTTCATCATTTCCTCTTCCTTCAAGGTGCCGAACCAAGGTTCGATGCAGTAAAGATAGATTTGGGGGTAGCTTTTATCAAAAGCATTAACAACAATGGTTGAGTTTTGACTTGTTTTTCCCACTTCTCTCTGTCTCTTTCTTCTCTTTGATCAAATCTATAAAAAAGGGGGTAGGATTCATTGTAAAGAGTTGGAAATTGTTTTTTTTGTAGGCTACCTTATCCTCTTAGCAAAAAATATTTGTGGAGTTCAGGCCTTCCATCAAACAATTGCAATACGTTTCTACCTCTTGGATACTTTGTAATGGACTATATCAATCTACAGAGTAATAAACCATGTCTATGATCAATTTTAGATCCTCTCTTGTCTCTTTTTCTTTCATCTAGTCTTCCATTACATATTTGGCTATTTGTGCTTGTTTATTGTATGCATTTTTTTGGTTTGTGTCTATTAGCAAAATAAATGTTCATCATTCCTTTGGTGCATCACCTCGTAGTGTAGCTATTTTTTAATTTCTATATTCCTTTTATCCCTGTCTCCTTGGTAAAGTTTAGATTAGGATTAAGAATAGATCCTTTGAAATTTTCTACGTATGGACCTAAATAGAGGAATAAGGAACTGGCCTTCAATCTGGAGAGATTTCCCATTTTCCAAGGCCCCACACCTTGGGGAAAGTTCAATGTTACACAATCACACCAAATGACTCTGCCTTAGAAAAGCAAACCTATAGAACTCATTTGGGGGTGCTGTGATTTCATGCTAACAGTTTTGGCACATCTGGTAGGACTAATAAGTCTATATCTTATTACAGTAGGGATTGATGTACACTTTCTGTGATCTTGGATTTTAAGAAGCCTTAAAATTGTACATCAGGTAACTCCAAAAGAAACAAATCTACTGGTTTCAGCAGCCCAAGCTTGGGAGATTCATGAGAGAAACCCAGTCTAGAGCAAGGAAAGAAGTTATATTTGAATGCTTGTGTCTATCCCTAGGTAGAGAAAGGAGAGGAAGAAGAGTTCAAAGGTCTCCATCTCCACCAAGAAGAACCTTGTCAACACCTCCACCTATAAGGCCTTTCTTTTAGTCTACAAGGGCTCTTAGGCCAATCAAAATGGTCCAACCAAATCCATATGTCAACTTCACCAGTAGTAGTCCACTCGCCTTGAATGCACAAAACCAAGTTCTGATTGCAGCATTAAAGAGCATCCCACATTTCACTAGGGAAAATCAAACTTCTCCTGGTGACCATGTCTAAGATATTACAAATGTTTGTACAATCCATGAGATCCATGAGATGGACATTGTGGTCAAGATTCTCACCTCGTCATTCAAAGTGAAAGCTTCATAATGGTTCATGAGTCTTAAAGCAGGCTCTATCCAGAATTGGAACCAGTTGTGCACAACTCTTCACAATCAGTTTGGAGAAAAAGGTGATAACTTATCTTTGTTGGAGCAACTAACAACAATCAAGAGAGATCCAAACAAGTAGTTGATAGACTTCAACCTTAGATTCAAGCGGACTTGGGATAGGATTCCAACAACAGTAAAGCCCGCTAATGAAGGTTCCTTCTTATACTTTCTTAGGGCTTTAAATTCTAATATTTCTCTGATGATTTAGTCAATGGGGGGCACTACATTACCTGTAGCCTATAGCCTCTCCATAGGGGATGAGAACCATTTGATTCAAGCTAGAAAAATTACTCCTAGGCCATCCATGCCTCTATACCCTGAGTTAGGAATCCTAGATACTAGCCAAGTACCTACATTAGCTCCTATACCCACCCGCAGGAGTCAAAGCTCAGCTAAAGCTTCCACTTCATCATTTAATACCTTTAAAAAGTTTCAAATGTGATGAAGCAAATTCAAAACTTTGGGAATGAGCTAATGACCATCAAAAGGCAACAAGCTCAGAG
The DNA here is from genome assembly GCA_019776745.2 of Taxus chinensis. Classification (NCBI taxonomy): domain Eukaryota; kingdom Viridiplantae; phylum Streptophyta; class Pinopsida; order Cupressales; family Taxaceae; genus Taxus; species Taxus chinensis. Next base: position 865,860,229 of record CM034147.1, on the reverse strand, counting down.
TTCTAGGCCATAACATCCCCAAGCTCAATATCAAGCTAGACCCCAATATCATCACAATAGGCCACCACCTTAGACTGTGAATTAGAGTCAGAACCAAGGACAACCCTAAACTGCTAGACCTTTCAGGCCATATGATTCTAACACAACTTCAACATCAAGAACATTTTTCCCAGCACAAAACAATATGACACATGAATATGATTGGTGTTTTCCATGTGAATAGCCACATAACCAATCAACGTGCTTTAATTGTGCTCTAAATCAAGCCTTGATGGTGCAAACTAGTATGGTTCCACAAGAACCTGGCCAAGATGAAGATCAACAAAAAGGATTTCAACAAGGTGGACCCCCAAACGAAACTATGCTGGTAAACTGGCAGGCCGAAAACTTATGTGGAATGAATCAATTCCCTTCTCAAAGTGTAGCTGCCAATACACGGTCCAAAAAGAGAAGTATTGGAGAGGGCAAACCACTAGATTTAGGTGACCCTCAATCTTCCATCACTCCACAAGGTTCTAGTGTTCCAAGTGTAACTCCAAACATACAAAACCAATCCAAGCCACCTCCAAAACGAATTCAAGCACTGGTTGTAACAACCCATGTGCAAGAAAGAAATGTGTCTGGGAAGGAGCAGAAAAAGGACAACACATTCAATATTATTAGTGAAAAGGACAAGTGTGAACATTTCACTCCGGGAGTCATTGGCTATTCCACGGTAGATGGATCTGTTGCAGAATTCCATGCAGAGTTGGTCAAGTTCAAATCACCCCCCTAACCAACAAGAAAGAGTGCTTCCAATGCCGTTCAGCCTAGGAAAAATCATGGAGAACAACAAGGTAAAAACATGAGACATCCTCCCTTCTATTTCTCATTAATTATTGGTGATAAATTAGTACACAATTGTATGATTGATTCTGGGGCTAGTAGTTCTGTGATGCCCAAACAAATAGCTAATTAGTTGGGTCTCTAATATGATGTCATCTCTAGAGGAGTAGTCTAATTAGATGGGACAACAGTGACTACTATGGAAATCATCAAGGATCTGAGTCTCACTCTACATGCTTGCCCTAATGTGACTGTTTTGCAAAACGTGTCAATCATAGACTAGCCATCACATTTTACTTTGTGTTTGTCCAGGGACTACACTTCCAAAATTAGACACTACCTATCTACTGATTAGTCACATATGCTCTTTAGGACAAGGTATGGAGCAAAGGCCACAATCAGATATCGACCTATTGTTGATTATCATATTGAATCATATGTGCCTAGCCCAATCAACACCAACTGCTTAGCTTTTGATCAAGAGGATCTCCTAAGCACTTCTGAAGCAAATACCAAGGTGGGATGTATCTTAGACTTGACTCTTGATGATTGGGCCAACAAAAGTCATGCTTTTGACCCTTATAAGGAAATGGAAGAATCTGAGCTAGATGTCTACTTCCTACATGAAGATAACCAACCTATTCCTGACCTAATCAAGCCAGAATACAAGGATGAAAATGAGGTATGGTAATTGTTCTTTGATGGTTCAAGGAGTAGATAAGGAGCTAGAGGAGGAGCCATGATTGTGTCCCCCAGAGGTATGTGATATTATGTAGCCTTCATATTCTAGTTTGCTTGCTCAAATAACACTACTGAATATGATACTTTAGTCCAAGGTACTCATTGGGAAAGGAAGCTGGGAATCACTTACAAGTATTTGATAATAGTGAACTGGTTGCCAATCAAGTTAGAGGACTAAATGTTGTCAAAAATGACCTGCTTAAAAACTACAAGAGTAGTGTATTGGATCTCATGGAGGATTTTGAGGCCTTCAGTATTGTTTCCATACCTAGGAAGGAGAATAAAGCTACTGATAGACTTACAACAGTTAGAGCAACGTTTAATGTGGTTGACAACATCAATAGTGAAAAATAATAGCCACATATCCATGTGGTTGTGAGGCTAGTAGTGCCAAATAATAATACATGCTAGCAGGTGTTTGAGAATGATCAGCAGATCATTAACTTTCTACAAGAATAAGTTGAAATCTCATCTATAAACCAGAGTAGACTAGAGCAGCAGTATAGGAGTCAGATAGTATAGTTGCATACAAACAATCTTCCAAAAGGCTTAGTAACACTGGAATCTATTTTCAATCCTAATGACTAGTTCATAAAAGAGAAGGCTAACATGCAGATAAAAGGAGAAGATTCAAATTCAGTCCTAGTTGGAGAACACAAAACACTTCAAAATGGCCAAGTGGCCACCAAACAAGAAAGGTATGAATTCATACAACTTTGCCAAGAATTCCCTGATGTGCTTGCTTGGAGTTATGAAGACCTAAGGGGGTTCAATCCAAAGCTAGCACAACACACCATAGAACTAGATCTAACTACCTAGCCCACCAGGTAGAAGCAGAGACCGGTCAACCCACATATTGAGCCTCTAATGAAGAAGGAGTTGAACAAGCTGATAGAGGAAAACATCATATTTCCAATCAAACACTTAAGCTGGATTGTAAATCTGGTCCCATTCAGGAAGAAAAATGGAGAAATTAGGGTGTGTTGACTTGAAGGATTTGAATAGAGCTTCCCTCAAATACCATTACCCACTCCCTTCAATGGAGAAGAGATTACAAGTAGTGTTTGGGTCAGAAAGGTTCTCCCTCCTAGATGGCTACTCAGGGTACAACCAAATCATGGTGAAAGAAGATGATCAATTCAAAACAACTTTCACCACCAAATGGGGCACCTATGCCTACAAGAAAATGCCATTTGGATTATCCAATGCCAGAGCCACTTTTTAAATGCAATGGATATGGCATTCAAGGGGCTGATAAACAAAGTAGTGTTGGTCTATCTAGATGACATTATAATGTTTTCTAAAAATTCAGTAGATCATCTCTTCCACCTAAGGCAAGTGTTCTAATGATGCAAGAGTTTTGGGGTGTCACTGAACCCCCAAAATTCATATTCTTGGCCCATAAAGGTAAGCTTCTAGGCCATATTGTATCAAAGGAAGGATTGAAAATTGACTTGGAGAGAGTTAAATCAATAAGAGCATTGCCATTGCCAAGTCACAAAAAGGCTCTTCAAATCTTCTTGGGAAAAATAAATTTTGTCCACAGGTTTGTTCTAAACTTTACTACCCTTGTTAAGCCAATAATGTTGATGCGGAAGAAGAGCTTAACATTTAGGTGGATAGATAAAGGAAAAAAAAGTTGTGAGGCTATCAAAGAATCCATATCTTAAGCCCCAAATCTTGTGAACCCAGATTTTTCCAAAGACTTCATACTACATGCCTTTTGTGGCAGTGACACAATTTCCACAATATTTGTGCAGCAGAACAAAGAAAGTACAGAACATCCAATTGCTTTCTTCAGCCAGATTCTGGTAGATTATGAGGTGAGGTACTCCTTCATTGAGAGGTAGGTCCTGGTGGTAATCAGAGGATTGAAGAAGTGTAAGCATTTGATTTTAAACAACAAAATCCAACTATTGGTCTCCCATGCGGGAGTTACAGAATTTCTTCACATAAAGGACCTAAATGAGAAGTGTGTAGGATGGATCACTCATGTCATGGAATATGACATTGAGATCAAGGTCACCAAGATGGTCCATGGGAAGGGGTTATGTGAACAACTAGCCTTAGTTCAATAAGATGAAACAACTAGTGAAAAGGAGGTTGTTTTTGATCTATACGATAATCAAGAAGAAGGGAGAGATGATGTACCTACTCCTTGTTGGACCCAAGACATGGTGCACTTCCTTTGAACAGGAATGTGTCCTCATGGGATGAGTAAAGAAAAAATAAGGAATCTTAGGCTACATGCCATCCCATATGTTCTTACTGAGATGCATTAGGGCAGATCAGGTGGAGAGAGTGCTACAAGAATTCCATGTTTAAGTAGCTGGAGGCCATTTTTCTCCAAGAGTGACAACACTCAAAATCCTGAAAGAAGGATATTATTGGCCTAAAATGTTTAGTGACTACTACACATTGATCAAAAGGTGCAAGAATTGTGCAGTCTTCAAAGGTAAGGAAAGGCTAGTAGCACTTCCATCACACCCAATATCATTCGGCCAACCTTTCATGCAATGGGGATTGGAATTCATTGGATTCATTAACCAAACTCAAGCCAAGGTCACAAATGGATCCTGACAATGACAAATTATTTCACCAAATGGACCGAGGCAGTAAAACTCAAGGAAGCAAATGAGTCTAGTATCTTGGATTTCTATGAAGGGATAATGACCAGATTTGGAGTGCCAGCTACCATCATATCAGAAAATGAATTAGCATTTATAGGTTCCATAATCATAGGACGGGCCATCAAGAATGGTACTTATTTGAGTACTTCATCAAAATATTACCCTCAAGGTAATGGCCAGGATGAGTACAAAAATAAGAACCTGCTAAAGATCATCATAAGAACTCTTGATGAGAATCAGAAGACCTGGCACAAAAAGCTCAAAACAACATTATGGGCTAATAGAATAACACCCAAGAGATCTATAGGAAACTCTCCATTCAAGCTCGTATATGAGAAAGAGGCAGTGTTTCCTATATCACTTGAGTTTCCAACATTAGAGCTCATGAAACAACTAGAGATGTATGAATTTGGACCAATGGAGGCCATGTATGTGGAGTTGGTAGAATTAGAAGAAACTAGAGAGCATGCTCTCCAAGAATTAGGCTTTAATAAATAAATTATTTGAAAAGAAGGAAAAAGTAAGGAACTTCCAGGAAGGAAACCTGGTTTTGAAATGGGATGCAGATCGAGTAAAACTAGGAAGGCATTCCAAATTTAACGCCATTTGGAGTGGCCCCTATATGATCACAAGATGTAAAAGTAGCAATGTTTTCCAATTGTCTACATTGGAGGGTGAAGAGTTGCATATTCCAGTAAATGGAATCTATCTTAAGCACTAATACTAAAAGGAGAGTTCTCACCTTGTACATATTAGTTTATTTTTCTCTTTCCTCTAAGTGCTTATGCACATTGTCTTATTGTAGTGTAGATTGCTTTTCTCCTAAGTGCTTTGCACACTCTGCATGTTCCATTTGGAACATTTATGATTTAAAATTTTGTATATAGTGTGGTGATGTTTTATTGCTCTCATGTAGTGTTTGGACTTGGCATTTGGTCAAGATCATTCTAGGTTCTAATGGGTTTCCAAGCGGCCCAGGGGTCAGTTTTAAAATTTCAAATTAGTTGCGAGCTATCACTCATGACTCCATGCCCAACGAATATGGGAAGGAAATTGGTATTTTCATCTAGCAGGAAAATACCCCTGTGAGTCACCAAATTGTTAGCCATATTTCACCCCGTGCCAAATATTGGATCGACTGCAACTCCACCCAAGGAAAAAGTCAACATTTGGGTCCGAGCCAAAGCCAAAGCAGGGAATCGAAGGAAAGGGAATAAGATAAATTATGGACCTATGGGCATGATTTTTGTTCCAATACGGCTGCCATGTGTCCCATATCAAAAGGGAACCCATTTTCAAAATAAGATAAATTACGGACCTGTGGGCTATATCTTTTGACTCAAGGCTCAAAATATTGCAAATCTGATGCCATTGGAAAGATCTCGGCCTCACCCATGCCATGGAGGTCTGAGTTTATTTTTGAGGAAGTTAGGTGAAGAAAAATGGAGAAAACATCTTCAGGATTTCAATGTGGGATCTTCTCACCTCAAAAACCAGATCAAATTTGATCTATTTCTCCATTTCCTCTTCCTTCAAGGCACCAAACCAAGGTTTTATGTAATAAAGATGGATTTGGGGGAAAATTTTATCAGAAGAATTAATAGTAGTGGTTGAGTTTCGACCTAGTTTTCTCACTTCTCTCTCTCTCTTTCTTCTCTCTGATTGAATCTATAAAAACAAAGGTAGGATTCATTGTAAAGGATTGGACATTCTTTTTTTTACAGGCTCCCTTATCCTCTTAGCAAAAATTATTTGTGGGGTTTAGGCCTTCCATCAAAAAATTACAATACGTTTCTGCCTCTTGGCTACTTTGTAATGGATTGTATCAATCTACAGAGAAATAAAACATGTCTATGATCGATTTTAGATCCTCTCTTATCTCTTTTGCTTTCATTTGGTCTTCCATTACATATCTAGCTATCTGTGATTGTTTATTGTACACATTTTTTTGGTTTGTGTCTAATAGAAAAATAAGTGTTCATCATTCCTTTGGTGCATCACCTTGTAGTTTAGATTTGTTTTAATTTCTATATTCCTTCTATCCATGTCTCCTTGGTAAATTTTATATTAGGATTAAGAATAGGTCCTCTGCAAGTTTCTACGTATGCACCTAAATAGATGAATAAGGAACCAACCTTCAATCTTGAGAGCTTTCCCATTTTCCAAGGTCCCATACCTTGGGGAAATTTCAATGTTATGCAATCACACCAAATGAATCTGCCTTAGAAAAGTAGACTAGTAGAACTAATTTGGGGGTGTTCTAATTTCACTCTAATAGTTCCCTCTTTTCTATAAGGGCCATCAAGACAAGATAATTAATCTCTTCCTCAAATAGTGAGAGAATCAGTTAAATCCCAACCCACCCCTCATCTCATAGTCTCAAATCCATTTTGGGAAGAGTGTTGTGAATAAATGATCAAATGGGAGGAGTATATGGTTAAAGAGAATAGGAAGAAATGGGCTACAAAACTTAACATGAAGTAGACTTTGTTCCTGACTAAACCTTCTGCACATGTTGAGACTCAAGAACAAGTGGAACAAACTAGTTTTTTTACTAGAAACAAATCTAGAGTTTAATGAGGTGGACCAACAGTCTACTTATTCAAAATGCAGTATTCATATTGGCTCAATTCCATCATAGGAGTTTGAATCAAAAAAGGTGGTAGAGTCTGTTGGAGAAGATAATGTGCAAGTTGAAGAAGAAAGACTCTCAAGTGTACAAGTTCATTTTTATGAGTGTAATGATCCTACCTGTCAAGCATGTCAAGAAACTACATCACTTTCGAATACAATAACTGATCATAGTGAAATTCTTTCCATGATGGGCTCGAAAGTTTCAAGTATAGATTATACCATGCATGAAGTTTCAGATTCTTCCCGTTCTTTGTCTTTTCAAAACTCTATTTTCTTAGATGAATTTGATCTTAAAAATTTTATGTTTGAAGATGAGGAAGGTCATGGGGAATCATTTGCTAATTCAGGAAACACCATAAGGGAGGTTGAACCCTTTACACATTCGGAGAACAAGGAAGTAAATTTTCTGTCAGAATTGGAGGAATATTTAGATGTAGAAGGGCTTATAGAAATACCCATTTTTGGAATACCTGTAGTTTCAAGTTTTCCCCTTAAACTAGAAGACTTGGATCATATACAATATTCATTAAATGAATAAAGGGAGGAGAACACGGGAAAAAGTAAGTCAACTTTAAAGGTTTTGGGTGAAAATGACATCATTGAAAGTTTCTTTCTTTCAATTGTGGAGCCATATTTGTTTGATGAACAAGTGATGGTAGAAGAAAACCAAGGAGATATTATTTCCCTTAATTATTCTGGAAAAAAACTGGTAAAAGGACTTAATCTTGTAGCGTTTATATGGGTTGAAGAGGCTAGAGTTGCTGAACAACTTTTCCTTTCGATGAAAGTGGAACTCCTATATGATCAGTATGCTTCAAACACTTGCAGTGACTTTCTAGTAACTCCATTTGAGGTTGTAAGTGGTTGCATGTCATGGAGGAACTCCTCATTTTCAAGAAAGGAAAAGGAAATGGAGGAGACATCAAATTAGTACCATTCATTTATATGGGAGAAGATTTTTTTATAAATGGGAAACAAGAGAAGAGTTAGCTCATGGATCATCATTCTTATCAAGGAAGTCTCTTGGTAGAAATTCTTGTCAAAATTGAAGTACAGACAAGAAGGAATATTCAACAGGTTAGACCATGTCCTATCAGGTATTTGGCTTAATTGAAGCCAAAGGAGAAGCAAAAACTAGTCACATTCACTTCAGAATCTGAGGATGATTTTCAAAGTTACGAGGATCAGTTGCAATGCTTCTGCAAGACAAATGTAGAGCAACTAAAAGAGGAATTATTTCTCTTTCTAGTTGACGTCTAAATAAATCAAGTGGAGAAATGGGCCTGTTTCAGTTTCTCACTCTCATTCTTAGCCATGACCATTGTCACATCATTTGTATGGCAATCTATTATGAGAAAAGGGAGATATTTTCCACAACCAGTTACAGGGGATTTTTAGTTCACCTGTGCTTCCAGTTAGTGTAGGGTGGTCTAGGTTTGCTTTTAGCAGCATAAGAGCAATGCACACCCTACATGTTCCACTTGGGGTATGTATGGTTTTTAGTTCTTTTAGTGGGTTTTGTTTTTTGTTTCCATTCTTTTGTTGTTCTTCACATTATTGCATCATTGGTAGGTGTCAAGGAGAAATAAATTTCAAAGTTTCCATAAGAGTCTCATGATGTGCTTCATTAAAAAAATTTCAATGTTCCATAGATGCCAAGTCTTAATCAGATTCAGTATACTTCATGCTTAGCATTCCAAGGAGGACCAAGATTGCCTATACCAAGGATATTTTAGGATGTATCACAAAGGATAAAATTGATTTTAGGATAAAAATATAGACTCCATGCCCAATGGATAACTTAAGGCAACTGGAATTATTCTTACCAGGAAATCATCCCTGAAAGGTCACCAAAAATGTTATCCATTTTTCACCTCCTGCAGAAAAATGGACAACGGGGATCTATAGGTTAAAATGGTCAAAGTTGGTGTGTACAATTTTGTGGAAATTTATTAGAAATTCCATGGTGTTCACAAGAAGGTTGAAAGTATTTAGGAAAATATTTGTGTTATATAAGGGGATTGGAGGTGAGCTTGCAAAATGAATATGGAGAGCAACATTCAATATGGCTCAGTCAAGCTTGGAATATGTGAGGATAATTATTTTTTCATCTTGGCGAGCGCATGAAAGCCAAAAAAAAATCCCATCTTTGTGTTGACCTCTTTACATGCAATGTTGGCATGTATGTGAGGGAATACCGAGTTCGAAACCAAGCTTGGGTAAATCCAAATTGGCGGAGTCAATGAGTAACTCAATGAGTCAAGTTTAAGGATACTCAGATGAGCCACAATGATCGGTTTGTAGTTATATAGTAGAGCGGGAATAGCTTGAGCTCGCATGAGTTATTTTCGATGTAAGTAAGTAGCTTGCCATGGTGACATTACAGGTAATGAGTTGAAAGTGGAACCTGTAACTCGGTCAATGCGAAGGATCTTGGCAAACTCAACTCGGTGTATTCATGAAGATGTTGACTCACATTAGGTCATGACATCGAATTCAAGGAAATGGTTCATGGAAGCAAGTGGGTTGTGATTGTTTTCATAAGAGAAGAGCTTTGTCAAATGCTGGAACGAAGTCAAGACACCTTGGCCAAGCCATCAGAGAAGGTGTTCAAGCATGTAAAAAAGGAATATGTAGGGTGGTAGCTCAGTCAACTTACTACGGAACGTTGTCGTGAGTCACAAAAGGGTCCAAGCTGAGTCAAGTTGGAGAATAGCCCGTAGGATTCAATACGAGCACAAACATGTAGGTGAGTTGATCAATGTATCCATGAAGGAACAGATGAATGATGAGCCCCTCATCGGTTTGGAGGGGGCAATGTAGTCAGTGTGAGTTGACATTAGGGTTCGGGTGATGAGCTCGATGCCAAGGCCAATGTTGATGTAACTCTGTCATGACAGGGTCATTTGGGCTCATGTCAGGTAAGGCCAAGCATCCATCAAGACAAGAACACGGTGAAATTGGAAAACCCGCTGGCATAATTCATATACAACTTTTCATTCGAAGTAATGGAATAGCTCAAAGCATTTGAGTTTCTTGCACAGGTTGAATTTAGCTTGGAAGATACCACGGGGTTGGCACATTTCAAATAGGTGGTTCAACTTGGCAACGAAAACTAGAGGGAAGGCTCACCAGGAGACTTGATTAGGAAAGAGCTCACCATGGATCAGATAAGTTGGTAGTGTGAAGTCATCGTAGGACCAAGAGCTTGAACGAGGTTGTTCGAGGTCTAGTTTTTGGGGTTTAATTTTGGAAAATATTTTTGAACAATTCCATTTCAGAATTTCAGAGACTTTAGGGTCAGAAACATTGAACGAGTTGAATATCTCCGAAGCCCGAAACTCTGAAACTCTAAAATTTAGAGTTACGGGTTTTTGGGATTCGGAGTTTATGTCTTTCAGGGTTCAGAGAAATTGAGGATCAGATTTTTGAGATCCGAGTTGATCGTTGTGTCAAGGGGGGTTCCGAGTCTTTCACCGAGTCAGAAGTTATCCCGAGTCAATCGGAAAAAATAAGGACTCGTGGTTTAAATGTAATATTTGGTGAGGCCAAGTTGTAGAGAAGGGAGGAAATTAAGGATAGCATCTTGAGTTATCCCAAGTCTTTTCCAAACCAGGAGGAGTTAGTGGGGAGTGTTGGTGCTCAAAATATTTTCGACCCATTTTACCATTGAAAATCCATCAATTTGTTGTCTCTGTCATATTTTATCTCTATGTGTTATGCCTAAGAAGTCTTTGCCTTCCTTTTTTTCCATAATCAATCCTTCCTAGCCAAGGATCATGTGTAGATCCAAGATTGTTTCCTCATTTCTCTGATCATCTGAAAAGGTTTGTATTTGGGTGTAAAAAATCAGGCTCTCCCGTTCTTTTCATTTTCGACAGTAGGGATTTTCTATCCTTGTCATTTTTTCCCTAAATACTTGTAGAAAAATGAATGGATGTAGCTTGGAGGGATGTATTTGAGCCTTGTAAAATTTCTAATTTCTCTGCCCTTGGATAAAATTTCATCTCTGGGCTCAAATGATCATTTTTCTACGTTTTACGGTTTGACGGGTGTTTCTCCTGATCAAATTTACATCCTTGCATTGAAAGTAAACAAAATACATAGAAGATAATGACTCCATCCTTGCCAACATTGGCAAGCCTTTAAAATCAAGTTTATACAAAAGCTATATAATGATTTTGTAAAAAGAAATCCAATGGAGCCCGTATAACAATATTTGCTCCAAGCTTACATAGAGTGGAATACATATTTAAATGCCCAACTGAGTCTGAACCACATAGCTTTCCATGCGAATAGCCACATAACCAATCAACATGCTTTAATTGTTCTCTAAATCAAGCCTTGATGGTGCAAACTAGTATGGTTCCACAAGAACCTGGCCAAGATGAAGATCAACAAAAAGGAGTTCAACAAGGTGGACCCCCAAACGAAACTATGCTAGTAAACTGGCAGGCCGAAAAATTATGTGGAATGAATCAATTCCCTTCTCAAAGTGTAGCTGCTAATACACGGTCCAAAAAGAGAAGTATTGGAGAGGGCCAACCACTAGATTTAGGTGACCCTCAATCTTCCATCACTCCACAAGGTCCTAGTGTTCCAAGTGTAACTCCAAACACACAGAACCAATCCAAGCCACCTCCAAAACGCATTCAAGCACTGGTTGTAACAACCCATGTGCAAGAAAGAAATGTGTCTAGGAAGGAGTAGAAAAAGGACAACACATTCAATATTATTAGTGAAAAGGACAAGTGTGAACATTTCACTATGGGAGTCATTGGCTATTCCACGGTAGATGGATCTGTTGCAGAATTCCATGTAGAGTTGGTCAAGTTCAAATCACCCCCCTAACCAACAAGAAAGAGTGCTTCCATGCAGTTCAGCCTAGGAAAAATCATGGAGAACAACAAGGTAAAAACATGAGACATCCTCCCTTCTATTTCTCATTAATTATTGGTGATAAATTAGTACACAATTGTATGATTGATTCTGGGGCTAGTAGTTCTGTGATGCCCAAACAAATAGCTAATTAGTTGGGTCTCTAATATGATGTCATCTCTAGAGGAGTAGTCTAATTAGATGAGACAACAGTGACTAATATGGAAATCATCAAGGATCTGAGTCTCACTCTACATGCTTGCCCTAAAGTGACTGTTTTGTAAAACGTGTCAATCATAGACTTGCCATCACATTTTACTTTGTGTTTGTCCAGGGACTACACTTCTAAAATTAGACACTACCTATCTACTGATTAGTCACATATGCTCTTTAGGACAAGGTATGGAGCAAAGGCCACAATCAGATATCAACCTATTGTTGATTATCATATTGAATCCTATGTGCCTAGCCCAATCAACACCAACTGCTTAGCTTTTGATCAAGAGGATCTCCTAAGCACTTCTGAAGCAAATACCAAGGTGGGATGTATCTTAGACTTGACTCTTGATGATTGGGCCAACAAAAGTCATGCTTTTGACCCTTATAAGGAAATGGAAGAATCTGAGCTAGATGTCTACTTCCTACATGAAGAGAACCAACCTATTCTTGACCTAATCAAGCCAGAATACAAGGATGAAAATGAGGTATGGTAATTGTTCTTTGATGGTTCAAGGAGTAGATAAGGAGCTAGAGGAGGATCCATGATTGTGTCCCCCAGAGGTATGCGATATTATGTAGCCTTCATATTCTAGTTTGCTTGCTCAAATAACACTACTGAATATGATGCTTTAGTCCAAGGTATTCATTGGGAAAGGAAGCTGGGAATCACTTGCAAGTATTCGATAATAGTGAACTGGTTACCAATCAAGTTAGAGGACTAAATGTTGTCAAAAATGACCTGCTTAAGAACTACAAGAGTAGTGTATTAGATCTCATGGAGGATTTTGAGGCCTTCAGTATTGTTTCCATACCTAGGAAGGAGAATAAAGCTACTGATAGACTTACAACAGTTAGAGAAACGTTTAATGTGGTTGACAACATCAATAGTGAAAAATAATAGCCACATATCCATGTGGTTGTGAGGCTAGTAGTGCCAAATAATAATACATGCTAGCAGGTGTTTGAGAATGATCAGCATATCATTAACTTTCTACAAGAATAATTTGAAATCTCAGCTATAAACCAGAGTAGACTAGAGCAGCAATATAGGAGTCAGATAGTATAGTTGCATACAAACAATCTTCCAAAAGGCTTAGTAACACTGGAATCTATTTTCAATCCTAATGACTAGTTCATAAAAGAGAAGGCTAACATGCAAATAAAAGGAGAAGATTCAAAGTCAGTCCTAGTTGGAGAACACAAAACACTTCAAAATGGCCAAGTGGCCACCAAACAAGAAAGGTATGAATTCATACAACTTTGCCAAGAATTCCCTGATGTGCTTGCTTGGAGTTATGAAGACCTAAGGGGGTTCAATCCAAAGCTAGCACAACACACCATAGAACTAGATCCAACTACCTAGCCCATCAGGTAGAAGAAGAGACCGGTCAACCCACATATTGAGCCTCTAATGAAGAAGGAGTTGAACAAGCTGATAGAGGAAAACATCATATTTCCAATCAAACACTTAAGCTGGATTGTAAATCCAGTCCCATTCAGGAAGAAAAATGGAGAAATTAGGGTGTGTTGACTTCAAGGATTTGAATAGAGCTTCCCTCAAATACCATTACCCACTCCCTTCAATGGAGCAGAGATTACAAGTAGTGTCTGTGTCAGAAAGGTTCTCCCTCCTAGATGGCTACTCAGGGTACAACCAAATCATGGTGAAAGAAGATGATCAATTCAAAACAACTTTCACCACCAAATGGGGCACCTATGCCTACAAGAAAATGCCATTTGGATTATCCAATGCCAGAGCCACTTTTTAAATGCAATGGATATGGCATTCAAGGGGTTGATAAACAAAGTAGTGTTGGTCTATCTAGATGACATTATAATGTTTTCTAAAAATTCAGTAGATCATCTCTTCCACCTAAGGCAAGTGTTCTAATGATGCAAGAGTCTTGGGGTGTCACTGAACCCCAAAAATTCATATTCTTGGCCCATAAAGGTAAGCTTCTAGGCCATATTGTATCAAAGGAAGGATTAAAATTTGACTTGGAGAGAGTTAAATCAATAAGAGCATTGCCATTGCCAAGTCACAAAAAGGCTCTTCAAATCTTCTTGGGAAAAATAAATTTTGTCCACAGGTTTGTTCCAAACTTTACTACCCTTATTAAGCCAATAATTTTGATGCCGAAGAAGAGCTTAACATTTAGGTGGATAGATAAAGGAAAAAAAAGTTGTGAGGCTATCAAAGAATACATATCTTAAGCCCCAAATCTTGTGAACCCAGATTTTTCCAAAGACTTCATACTACATGCCTTTTGTGGCAGTGACACAATTTCCACAATATTTGTGCAGCAGAACAAAGAAAGTACAGAACATCCAATTGCTTTCTTCAGCCAGATTCTGGTAGATTATGAGGTGAGGTACTCCTTCATTGAGAGGTAGGTCCTGGTGGTAATCAGAGGATTGAAGAAGTGTAAGCATTTGATTTTAAACAAAAAAATCCAACTATTGGTCTCCCATGCGGGAGTTATAGAATTTCTTCACATAAAGGACCTAAATGAGAAGTGTGTAGGATGGATCACTCGTGTCATGGAATATGAAATTGAGATCAAGGTCACCAAGCTGGTTCATGGGAAGGGGTTATGTGAACAACTAGTGAAAAGGAGGTTGTTTTTGATCTATAAGATAATCAAGAAGAAGGGAGAGATGATGTACCTATTCCTTGTTGGACCCAAGACATGGTGCAAGAGGAGTATATGGTTAAAGAGAATAGGAAGAAATGGGCTACAAAACTTAACATGAAGTAGACTTTGTTCCTGACTAAACCTTCTGCACATGTTGAGACTCAAGAACAAGTGGAACAAACTAGTTTTTTTACTAGAAACAAATCTAGAGTTTAATGAGGTGGACCAACAGTCTACTTATTCAGAATGCAGTATTCATATTGGCTCAATTCCATCATAGGAGTTTGAATCAAAAAAGGTGGTAGAGTCTGTTGGAGAAGATAATGTGCAAGTTGAAGAAGAAAGACTCTCAAGTGTACAAGTTCATTTTTATGAGTGTAATGATCCTACCTGTCAAGCATGTCAAGAAACTACATCACTTTCGAATACAATAACTGATCATAGTGAAATTCTTTCCATGATGGGCTCGAAAGTTTCAAGTATAGATTATACCATGCATGAAGTTTCAGATTCTTCCCGTTCTTTGTCTTTTCAAAACTCTATTTTCTTAGATGAATTTGATCTTAAAAATTTTATGTTTGAAGATGAGGAAGGTCATGGGGAATCATTTGCTAATTCAGGAAACACCATAAGGGAGGTTGAACCCTTTGCACATTTGGAGAATAAGGAAGTAAATTTTCTGTCAGAATTGGAGGAGTATTTAGATGTAGAAGGGCTTATAGAAATACCCATTTTTGGAATACCTGTAGTTTCAAGTTTTCCCCTCAAACTGGAAGACTTGGATCATATACAATATTCATTAAATGAATAAAGGGAGGAGAACACGGGAAAAAGTAAGTCAACTTTAAAGGTTTTGGGTGAAAATGACATCATTGAAAGTTTCTTTCTTTCAATTGTGGAGCCATATTTGTTTGATGAACAAGTGATGGTAGAAGAAAACCAAGGAGATCTTGTTTCCCTTAATTATCCTGAAAAAAAACTGGTAAAAGGACTTAATCTTGCAACGTTTATGTGGGTTGAAGAGGCTAGAGTTGCTGAACAACTTTTCCTTTCGATGAAAGTGGAACTCCTATATGATCAGTATGCTTCAAACACTTGCAGTGACTTTCTAGTAACTCCATTTGAGGTTGTAAGTGGTCCAAAGTGGTTGCATGTCATGGAGGAACTCCTCATTTTCAAGAAAGGAAAAGGAAATGGAGGAGACATCAAATTAGTACCATTCATTTATATGGGAGAATATTTTTTTATAAATGGGAAACAAGAGAAGAGTTAGCTCATGGATCATCATTCTTATCAAGCAAGTCTCTTGGTAGAAATTCTTGTCAAAATTGAAGTACAGACAAGAAGGAATATTCAACAGGTTATACCATGTCCTATCAGGTATTTGGCTTAATTGAAGCCAAAGGAGAAGAAAAAACTAGTCACATTCACTTCAGAATCTGAGGATGATTTTCAAAGTTACGAGGATGAATTGCAATGCTTCTGCAAGACAAATGTAGAGCAACTAAAAGAGGAATTATTTCTCTTTCTAGTTGACGTCTAAATAAATCAAGTGGAGAAATGGGCCTGTTTCAGTTTCTCACTCTCATTCTTAGCCATGACCATTGTCACATCATTTGTACGGAAACCTATTGTGAGAAAAGGGAGATATTTTCCACAACCAGTTACAGGGGATTTTTAGTTCACCTGTGCTTCCAGTTAGTGTAGGGTGGTCTAGGTTTTCTTTCAGCAGCATAAGTGCAATGCACACCCTACATGTTCCACTTGGGGTATGTATGGTTTTTAGTTCTTTTAGTGGGTTTTGTTTTTTGTTTCCATTCTTTTGTTGTTCTTCACATTATTACATCATTGGTAGGTGTCAAGGAGAAATAAATTTCAAAGTTTCCGTAAGAGTCTCATGATGTGCTTCATTAAAAAAATTTCAATGTTCCATAGATGCCAAGTCTTAATCAGATTCAGTATACTTCATGCTTAGCATTCCAAGGAGGACCAAGATTGCCTATACCAAGGATATTTTAGGATGTATCACAAAGGATAAAATTGATTTTAGGATAAAAATATAGACTCCATGCCCAATGGATAACTTAAGGCAACTGGAATTATTCTTACCAGGAAATCATCCCTGAAAGGTCACCAAAAATGTTATCCATTTTTCACCTCCTGCAGAAAAATGGACAACGGGGATCTATAGGTTAAAATGGTCAAAGTTGGTGTGTACAATTTTGTGGAAATTTATTAGAAATTCCATGGTGTTCACAAGAAGGTTGAAAGTATTTAGGAAAATATTTGTGTTATGTAAGGGGATTGGAGGTGAGCTTGCAAAATGAATATGGAGAGCAACATTCAATATGGCTCAGTCGAGCTTGGAATATGTGAGGATAATTATTTTTTCATCTTGCGAGCTCATGGAAGCCAAAAAAAATCCCATCTTGGTGTTGACCTCTTTACATGCAATGTTGGCATGTATGTGAGGGAATACTGAGTTCGAAACTGAGCTTGGGTAAAGCCAAATTGGCGGAGTCAATGAGTAACTCAATGAGTCAAGTTTAAGGATACTCAGATGAGCCACAATGATCAGTTTGTAGTTATATAGTAGAGCGGGAATAGCTTGAGCTCGCATGAGTTATTTTCGATGTAAGTAAGTAGCTTGCCATGGTGACATTACAGGTAACGAGTTGAAAGTGGAACGTGTAACTCGGTCAATGCGAAGGAGCTTGGAAAACTCAACTCGGTGTATTCATGAAGATGTTGACTCACATTAGGTCATGACATCAAATTCAAGGAAATGGTTCATGGAAGCAAGTGGGTTGTGCTTGTTTTCATAAGAGAAGAGCTTTTTCAAATGTTGGAACGAAGTCAAGACACCTTGGCCAAGCCATTAGAGAAGGTGTTCAAGCATGTAAAAAAAGAATATGTAGGGCGCTAGCTCAGTCAACTTACTACGGAACGTTGTCGTGAGTCACAAAAGGGTCCAAGCTGAGTCAAGTTGGAGAATAGCCCGTAGGATTCAATACGAGCACAAACATGTAGGTGAGTTGATCAATGTATCCATGAAGGAACAGATGAATGATGAGCCCCTCATTGGTTTGGAGGGGGCAATGTAGTCAGTGTGAGTTGACATTAGGGTTCGGGTGATGAGCTCGATGCCAAGGCCAATGTTGATGTAACTCTGTCGTGACAGGGTCATTTGGGCTCATGTCAGGTAAGGCCAAGCATCCATCAAGACAAGAACACGGTGAAATTGGAAAACCCGCTGGCATAATTCATATACAACTTTTCATTCAAAGTAATGAAATATCTCAAAGCATTTGAGTTTCTCGCACAGGTTGAATTTAGCTTGGAAGATACCACGAGGTTGGCACATTTCAAATAGGTGGTTCAACTTGGCAACGAAAACTAGAGGGAAGGCTCACCAGGAGACTTGATTAGGAAAGAGCTCACCATGGATCAGATAAGTTGGTAGTGTGAAGTCATCGTAGGACCAAGAGCTTGAACGAGGTTGTTCGAGGTCTAGTTTTTTGGGTTTAATTTTGGAAAATATTTTTGAACAATTCCATTTCAGAATTTCAGAGACTTTAGGGTCAGAAACATTGAACGAGTTGAATATCTCCGAAGCCCGAAACTCCGAAACTCTAAAATTTAGAGTTACGGGTTTTTGGGATTTGGAGTTTATGTCTTTCAGGGTTCAGAGAAATTAAGGATCAGATTTTTGAGATCCGAGTTGATCGTTGTGTCAAGAGGGGTTCTGAGTCTTTCACTGAGTCAGAAGTTATCCCGAATCAATCGGAAAAAATAAGGACTCGTGGTTTAAATGTAATATGTGGTGAGGCCAAGTTGTAGAGAAGGGAGGAAATTAAGGAATGCATCTTGAGTTATCCCAAGTCTTTTCCAAACCAGGAGGAGTTAGTGGGGAGTGTTGGTGCTCAAAATATTTTCGACCCATTTTACCATTGAAAATCCATCAATTTGTTGTCTCTGTCATATTTTATCTCTATGTGTTATGCCTAAGAAGTCTTTGCCTTCCTTTTTTTCCATAATCAATCCTTCCTAGCCAAGGATCATGTGTAGATCCAAGATTGTTTCCTCATTTCTCTGATCATCTGAAAAGGTTTGTATTTGGGTGTAAAAAATCAGGCTCTCCCGTTCTTTTCATTTTCGACAGTAGGGATTTTCTATCCTTGTCATTTTTTCCCTAAATACTTGTAGAAAAATGAATGGATGTAGCTTGGAGGGATGTATTTGAGCCTTGTAAAATTTCTAATTTCTCTGCCCTTGGAGAAAATTTCATCTCTGGGCTCAAATGATCATTTTTCTACATTTTACGGTTTGACGGGTGTTTCTCCTGATCAAATTTACATCCTTGCATTGACAAGAAACGTGGCCTCTTTTTGTTGGATGTGGCTCAACGGGGCACTCTGAAAATCTATGGACCCAAAACTGGTCCACGTGGAAGAACGACTCTCATTTGAATATTTGGTTTTTGATTTGGCCTTGGAATAGTGCCGGGAGGACACGTGGAGGCTTTCGTCATGTCTTCCCATACTTAGTAATTTTTCAAAAAGTTTTGAAATACCTGGGACACATGGAGGGAATGCACATGTTTGAGGGCTAGCCGATGAGGTTTATTTCAAAGAAGTGCCAGGAGGACACTTGGAGGCATCCACCCACTTTGCATTTTGCTTGGACTTTTCAATGGCCAAATGAGATTACCGCGGACCCTGACACATGGTGCCTTCCGCTGACCTTTAAGCCTTCAAAAAAAAAATTCAGGCCAAGACACGTGGTGAGGCCATGCTCATTCAAGGTCTCAATGTTTGGGGATTATCTTAAGATGCGCCATTGTGGCGTGTGGCAATTTGAAAAGTCAAAGAGGTGGGGAAGCAAACCATCAGAGGCAGATTGGATTTTTTGCCTCTTGATATTCAAAATACTAAAATCATCAAAATGACCCACAAGCCCAATAGAGAAAAGTCAAAACTTTCTCCAGTCAACAGCGGAGGTGCGGATTTTCGGGGGTAATTTGGAAATTTTTCCTTTAGTTGAAAAAAGAGTTAAAAGTGAAAAAGGAAGCGTGGTTCCACTGGGACCCACATCAGAGACTAGAAGCGGAAGTGCGGAGCTACAAGGGAAACTTGGAAAATGTTCCCTTTTCCAAAAAAGAGGTGAAATAGTAGAATTTGGCTACGGTTCCTTTGGGACCCAGATTAGGACATGTGTCAGGTTCATTTCTCAAGGGCAGAGGTGAGGAGAAAAATGTGAAAAATTTACATTTTTTCAAAAATTTGTAAAAGGGAAAGGGAACCCGCAGGCCCATTTTAAAATGGATCCCCCATGTTGATGGTCTAAATTCAAAATAGAAATCAACGGCAGTTGTGCATCTGTATCTAATTTTTCTACCATTTTCACTCTAGAGCTCTTGGGGATGCATATTATTATGGTTTTTTATCATTTCTTGGAGTATCCTGCATGCTAAATGAAGAGGAACATTAATATGGTAGCTTGGTTTGGTGGGGAAGGTCTATAAGTGTCTCTCACCATTAAATATACAATCTGACTGTCAAATTCAGCTCTAGTTTTCTTTCCTTAGCATGTGAAAGACATATTGATGTCTTGGTTTGGTGAGAAAAATTTGGGGACGTCTTTTACCATTAATATGAGATATGACCTTTGGGCTTGATGTGATCTTCCATTTCTTCTTCCCAAGAACACAAAGAACTAGATTTGATAGATTAGGGGTGGAAGTTGTTGGCGAGTAGAAGGAAAAGTGATTTACCATAGGAAGGATTTGAATGTAGGAGATGTTCGAAGAGATTTTCCCCTTGAGCACTTGATAAATTTTTACATATCTGATTATGGGAATCACGATCAAAATCATGGCAAGCACTGGTGCATTCAATGTTTAGGTTTTTTGGGGGAAAAATCTGTTGTAAAATGTTATAAATTGCACGAATTTATCATGCAAATGGTTGTAGGTTAGAAGGTTGGAGTTTTAAGGGTAAGATACTGATTTCCTAAGGGAAAAGCTTGATAGAGCGCATCTTTCTTAGAAACTATCTGAAGAATCTTGTTTATCTCCTTCGTGTTAAATTTGATCATGTCAAGATGGTTACGAGTGTACAACCATTGAAAAGATTTGAGATTGTTCTAGAAACTTTCCCCTACTGATAAATTTAATCAAACTTGAGTTAATATGTGTTATCTTTGTTCAATATTTGTGTTTGCTTCATTTATGAATGTCTGTAAGTAGTTTTTCTTGTTCCCATTGCATTCTTACACTAAAGTCTGTGTGAATCACACAAGATATTATCCTTGTGATAGTTTGGTGTCATTTGTAATTTCATTTATTGGAAGAGGTTTCATTTGAAAGTGAAATAAAAAAATTTAAAATCACTGTGACTCTTAGCATGACTATAAGATTTTTTTTTAGCCTTTGAGGGTATCTTAGGCATGATGAAACAGAGATTGATAATGCTCAATTAAGTTTTCTAATTTGAGCCTTCATTTTGGATCCTTGAAGTTTATGTGAAAAGTGTTGATCTGGTCCTCCATTGAAGCACATATTCTAGTTAAAGGAACATCATAGCTACCTTGAAGCATTCTACTGATTTTATCTCTCCATTTTTGTGAAAGTTCTCAAATATATGGTTTAATCAACTTTATCCTGCTTCACCTCCTGCCAAATTCATTTATAAAACAATGAGCCATACCCATACTACCCTTATTTTTCACGTGTTTACAAAAATGCATAATTCTTACCACCAAAACATGTTGAAACAATCAAGTTTTCATTTTCATTAGTGGCCTGAACCTTACTTAGAAAATATCTCCATTATCTAGAGTGATAGCTCATGAGAGTTATATTTTGTTGCATTGATCATATTTTCTCTAAGGTCTTCTTAACAACTTCACTAGGAAGGATATCTCCATCTCCATATCCTCCACAAACAACATGCTATAAAAAAATGTCCTCTCACCCTGGTTAAAAGGAACAACCATAAAGTAGTGAGGATAGGTCAAATACTCTTGAGGGTGCTACCCATTTCTCCACATCTAAGTGACAAAGAGCAAGTTGCATTTCATCCCTGACTACAAAATGACACAATATATGCTTTGATTATCTTTGAGCTTCCTTCTAAACTTGTGATGCTACTCAACTTCTGAAGGAGAATCAATTTGGGTACCAACACCCAATTGGCACCGTTCCTAGGGAATTGGTTCAATTTGATCCATGTGCATACATATTTGAGGTATTTGAGCATGTACACTGTTAACACACCGATTGGCGCCACTACTAGGGACATTGTGATTGCATTTCATATTCAGACCCTAGTAAACACTTATTATATGCTCAAAGTGCTAATACATTTTTTAAACATCATCTTGTGTTCGAGGCCTATAACAATTTTCAAGGTTACAAGTGTCGTGTGTAGTTTTTCTAGTTTCTACACCTATTGCACTAGCTTTCATATATAAATCTGGATAAAGAAGAGTCAAGTATTTCCATTTCCAGTTTCTACTATTGATAGACATTTTCTAGATCATATTTTAAGGCATTTGCACAACTAAGGTGGAAATTTTTAGTGGTGACTCCCTGTTGATCCGATTCTTGATGAGTACTAGTGTCTTAACCTCTGTCAATTGATATTTGTTACTAATCTTTGCAAATATGGAAGGAAGAAGATATTTCCTTGCTAGAGATCTTGCTAGGACATTATTTCTAGAGCTAGGAAAAACAAAGTCAGAAGGAAGAAAATCCTAGAGAGTTGTTGGAGATCTGGAGAAGAGAAAAGGGATCTCCATTGATGAAATTGATTGGCCTATCATTGAATATTTTCATTCAAGTGCTTCTGAATTAGGTAGCCTCTTTTTGGAATTGAATTCTCTAACTAGAGAAGGGCCTTCATTTGATTTTGAAAAGTTTTCTTCTCATTCTTCCCCTATCTTTTTAGAAGTTGATAGGGTTTTCCAAGAAACAAGGCCTTTAGGGGATATCCATTTTGAAATTTATAATCATGTGTTTCAAAGACCCTCTACCCCTTATAAACTTGTTTCTCCTCCAGGGTCACCTCCTCAAAACAACACAGCCCATCCCTCACCCAGACCTCCATTTTTTGTAAATACCTTTGGACCTATAAAGCTTGAGGGAATGGATGGTTATCCAAATGCAGTTCCTCAAGATGTAAGAAATAGATT
This sequence comes from Taxus chinensis, assembly GCA_019776745.2. Classification (NCBI taxonomy): domain Eukaryota; kingdom Viridiplantae; phylum Streptophyta; class Pinopsida; order Cupressales; family Taxaceae; genus Taxus; species Taxus chinensis. The sequence goes on along the minus strand of CM034147.1, from coordinate 865,837,473 downwards.
ACCAAAGTTCCAAGGAAATAACGCTATAACTGGTGATCAACATATAAATCTTTTTATCAATATGATGGAAGACTTTGAGATTGAACATGAAGATGTATATATATTAAATTTTTTATCCATACTTTGGAAGAAGATGTCAGGGATTGGTATAAAGCTTTGCCAGATAACTCAATTGATTCTTGGACTAAGATGAATAATGCATTTAGATTGCAGTATGGTGATAGATATGACCCTAGGTTTCTTCTATCATAATTTGAAAACATCAAGAAGAATCTTAATGAATCAGTACATGATTTCAACACAAGTTTTAACAAGACCTTGAGGAGATTTCCTGTTGGATTGAGGCCTTGTGATGAATAAGGTTTGATCAAATATTTAGATGCATTTGATAAAAAGGTTGCTTACTACATGAGGGAAAAAAACCCTACTAATTTGAGGCAGACCTTCACCATGGCTCTGCAAATAGAGAATAACATCAAGGCAATTGGAAAGCCTCCAAAAAGGGAGGGTGTGAAACTAATTAATACAGAAAAGCCTCAGGAAAGTAAGGCTGCTAATTTAGAAGAAGTTGTGAAAAATTTGGTAGGGGTTGTCAAAGAAATACCATAAAAATTAGCTCGGGTAGAAAAAGAGATTGGGCAGAATTCACAAGGTCAATACAAGCAACAAGACCAAGATAGGTTTACAAATCACCAAAGATCTTATGATAGAGGCAAGGGACCTACAAGATTTGGAAATAAACAGTCCCAAGCCAGGGATAACAGAATGGTACCTAGTCCTTTTCCTACCAAAATTTCTATTATGGAGGAGACATATGTCATTGATTGGTGTGATAGATGTTTCATGCCCCATGCTCCACGTAAGGTGGTTTAGAAAGAAGAAGAAGAAGAATATTATGATGATAATTATGATGATTTCTGCATGATGAGTTGCTTGATGAGCTCACAACAAGGGATAACTTCAACTGAGGTGATAAGTGCTAGAACTGCTACTGATTTTTGGGATTGCATCCACCGGGTACCTATTCTTTCTCCCTCTCATACTTTAGAAGTAGATATTGTACAAGATTTTGAATTTCCTAATAATGACTTTGAATATTTAAGGGCTTTAATGATAAAAATTATGATGGAGGAATCCCATCTGAGGAGGATAGGTAGTTATTGATGATTGCTTTTGTGGCTCAAGAAAAGGAACACAACACAAGGAGTAGTGTTGTCAAAGGGACAGGGCCTCAGGCCAAGAAAAAAAACTCCTTTGTTTTCAAATATACCTAAAGAGACCCTTAAGAAAGATGCATCTACCAAGGGCCTTATTGTCCCAAATAAAAATCATACCCCTCCTCATGGCTAAGCTGTCAAAAATCTTGTACTACCTAATGAGTGTGTCAGCCTTCCTTCCAATGTTGCCTTGCCAAAGTATGTCCTTATGATATTGCCCAACTATTGAGTCAGATCAAGATTTAAGTTCCAACTGTTGAGTTGCTCAGGATTCTTGAGCACAAAAAAAGGGATTTTGAATATTTAGGGCTCAAAGAGGAGAATATTTCCCTAGGTAGGAATATAAACATTGTGGAGATTCCACCAGTCATTAAAGCAATAGAGGCACCACCAGTGTTGGAGGAACTAGGTGATCCACCTGAGGTTTATTTGGGGACATCCTTAGTGGAGTATTAGTTAAATGTGGATCCATTCTTCACCACTCTAATCATTAAGGACAGACTGTTGCACAACTGTATGTTTGACTCAGGGGCATCATGCAATGTCATGCCTTTGGAAGTCATGAATGAGCTAAATATTAAAGTAACAACGGAATATGGGAATTGCACTGCTATGGACTCTAGAGAAGTACCAGTGGTGGGATGTGTGAAAGGTCTAGTGGTGAAACTTGTAGCTTACCTAGGTAAAAACTTGAATCTTGATGTTGTTATTGTGGATTGCCCATGTAAGTGGGGTATGCTATTATCTAGAAAATGGGTTGCAAGTGTTGGTAAGAGATTTCAAATGGACATGTCCTATGTCACTATTCCAATTGAGGGAAGCCTTGTGACATTACCTGGTGAGAAGAAAATGTTATATCTTGTTGAGGAACCCAACAATGCTTCTTATGAAGTATTGCATGCTGATATTGGTGTTGATAGCTCTGTGAAGTATGTTATCTTCAGGGAATATGAAATTGACCAATGTAGGTATCATGAGTAGGATGATTTTCTTGGGACTTTGATGTTTGATGCAACCTCGAAGGATATTAAAAAACTTGGCCTAGGCATGATGGGTAAGCCTAAAACAATATGGTCAGTTAGTAACTTGGATGGGAAAGACAAACAATCATATAACAAGTTGTTAAAGACATATCAGAACTGCTTAGCATGGTCATATTCAGAATGACAGGAACTTTAAGATTTTCATTGATTGTTTTCTCTAAATCAAGGTATTTTTCATCTGTATAGTGTATAGTTTTTTTGTTTGTTTTTTATCTTTCATGTTTTTGTTCATTCTAGCCTCTGGTGGCCTATTTTTGTTGATTTCTCAGTTCATTGTTGGAGATGGTTATGGTTTTGTGCTTTACAAGATGACTCCTTTTCCCAATGGATATTCTTGGCACTTGGTCTACTTGTGTTCTTGTGGCCATAATAAATCCTTCCTTTTGTTTCCATAATCAATCCTTCCTTGGCCAAGGATCACGTGTAGATCTAAGATTGTTTCCTCGTTTCTCTGATCATATGAAAAGGTCTGTATTTGGGTGTAAAAACTTGAGATCTCCTATTCTTTCTATTTTCCATAGTAGGGATTTGATTCTGTTGTTGTTTTTTCCATAAATAATTGTATAAAAATGAATGGATGTAGCTCAGAGGGATGTATTTGAGCCTTGTAACATTTCTAATTTCTCTGCCCTTGGAGAAAATTTCATCTCCGAGCTCAAATGATCATTTTTCTACATTTTACGGTTTGACGGGTGTTTGTCCTAGTCAAATTTACATCCTTGCATTGACTATAAACGTGGCATCTTAAAATGTGGCCTATTTTTGTTGGATGCAGCTCAGCAGGGCACTCTAAAAATCAAAGAAGCACTAGAAGGACACTTGGAGGCCTCGGCCCACTTTGCATTTTTCTTATACTTTTCAATGGCCAAAGGAGATTGCTACGGACCCTAACACATGACATCTTCCACTAATATTTAAGCCTTCAAAAAAAATTTACCAGGCTAGGACACGTGGTGAGCCCACGCTCATTCAAGGTCTCAACTTTTGGGGACCATCTCAAGATGCGCCATTGTGACGCGTGGAAATTTGAAACATCAAAGAGGTGGGGAAGCGACCATCAAAGGTAGGCTAGATTTTTTGCCTCTTGATATTCAAAATACTGAAATCATCAAAATGACCCGCAGGCCTGATAGAGAAAAGTCAAAACTTTCTCCAGTCAATAGTGGAGGTGTGGATTTTCGGGGGTAATTTGGAAATTTTTCCTTTTGTTGAAAAAAGAGTTAAAAGTGAAAAAGGAAGCATGGTCCCGCTGGGAACCACATCAGAGACTAGAAGTGGAAGTGTGGAGCTACGGGGGAATCTCGGAAAATTTTCCCTTTTCCAAAAAAGAGGTGAAATATCAAAACTTGGCCATGGTTCCTTTGGGACCCACATTAGGAAACGTGTCAGGGTCATTTCTCAAGGGTGGAGGTGCGGAGAGAAAATGTGAAATATTTACATTATTTAAAAAAGTTCTAAAAGGAAAAGGGAACCCATATGCCTATTTTATAATGGATCCCCCATGTGGATGGTCCAAATTCAAAATAGAAATCAACAACAACTGTGCATCTGTATATGATTTTTCTGCCATTTTCACTCCAAAGCTCCTGGGGATGTGTATTCTTATGGTTTTTTATCATTTCTTGGAGTCTCCTACACACCAAATGAAGAGGAACATTAATATGGTATCCTGGTTTAGTGGGGAAGGTCTGTAAGCATCTCTCACCATTAAATATGTAATCTGACTTTCGGATTCGGCCCAATTTTTCTTCCCTTGGCACGTGAAATACCTGTTGATATCTTGGTTTGGTGATAAAAATTCAGGGATGTATTTTACCATTAAGATGAGATCTGACCTTTGGGCTAGATCTGATCTTCCATTTCTTCTTCTCATGGCACACGAAGAACCAGATTTGACAGATTAGGGGTGGAAGTGGTTGGTGACTAAAAGGAAAAGTTATCTACTAGAGGAAGGAGTTGAATGTGGGAGATGTTCGAAGAGATCTGACCCTTGAGCACCTGAATTTTTTTTACAAATTTGATTATGGGAATCAAAATCAGAATCATGGCGAGCACTGGAGCATTCAATGTTTGGGTTTTTGGGGGGAAAACTCTATTGTAAAATGTTATAAATTGCATGAATTTATCGTGCAAATGGTTGAAGGTTAGAAGGTTGGAGTGTTAAGGGTCAGAAATTGATTTCCTAAGAGAAAATCTTGATAGAGCCCATATTTTTGATAAACTATTTGTAGAAGCTTGTTTATCTCCTTCGTGCTAAAGTTGATCATGTCAAGGTGGTTGCGAGTGTATAGCCATTGACAAGCTCTGAGATTGTTGTAGAAACTTTCCCCTACTGATAAATTTAATCAAACTTAAGTTAATCTATGTTGTCTTTGAGCAATATTTGTGTTTGTTTCATTTTTGAATGTCTACAAGTAGTTTTTCTTGTTCCCATTGCATTCTTACACTGAAGTATGTGTGAATCACACAAGATCTTATCCTTGTGATAGTTTGGTGGCATTTGCAATTTCATTTATCAGAAGAGCTTTCATTTGATAGTGAAATAAACAAATTTAAAATCACTTTGACTCCTAGCATGACTATAGATTGTTCGTTAGCCTTTGAGGGTATCTTAGGCGTGATGAAACAGAGATTGATAATTTTTAGTTAAGTTTTCCAACTTGAGCCTTCATTTTGGATCCTTGAAGTTTGTGTGAAAAGTGTTGATATCTGGGCCTCCATTGAAGCACATATTCTGGTTAAAGGAACATCCTAGCTACTTGAAGCATTCTGCTGATTTGAGCTCTCCATTTTTGTAAAATTTCTCAAAGATCTGGTATATTCAACTTTAACTTGCTTCACCTCCCACTAAATTCATTTAAAAAACAACAAAACATACCCATACTACCCCTATTTTTCATGTGTGTACACAAATGCATAATTTTTAGCACCAAAACATGTAGAAAGCAATCAGGTTTTCATTGTCTTTAGTTAGCTTGAACCTTTCTTAGAAAATATCTCCATTATCTAGAGTGACAACTCGTGAGAGTTATATTTTGTTGCATTTATCATATTTTCTCCAAGGTATTCTTAACAACTTCACTATTAATGATATCTCCATCTCCTCCACAAACAACATGCTACAAAAAAGGGTCCTCTCACCCTAGTTAAAAGGCACAACCATAAAGTAGTGAGGATAGGTCAAATCCTCTTAAGGGTGCTACCCATTTCTCCACATCTGAGTGACAAAGGGCAAGATGCATTTCATCCCTAGCTACAAAATGACATGCTATATGCTCTGCTTGTCTCTGAGCATCCTGCCAAAGCTATGATGTTGCTCAGCTTCTGAAGGAGAATCAATTTGGTTACTAATAAGGCCAGGAGAAAAGATTCAGTCATTTCGTAGGAAATAACGAAGCTTGGGATCATCATGAATGGAGTGAAGATAGAATATCATTTTATTGCTAGGTGGTCAGGTTTTTCATGGGCACTTGCTCGATGTGTTTGAGAGACATTGATCGCATGGCGAGCGAGGCATACCAGTAAGAGAATGTGACATGCTCTATTCAGGGATGAGTCGTGGTGAGTGGATCTATCATAGGAGTTCATGTTAGGTCACATTGATGGCACCTGGTTTGGAGGTGAATCTCACTAGAAAAGGAACTCGCTTCTATGCAGAGCTCAGCTCTAAGATAGGGAGGCACTCACCAATAATTTAGAATCCTATGTGAAGGATAGAGTTTAGTACAAAGGCCACATTATCGATGAAGGGTTGGTGACTTCAGCATAGATGCTGTGGTGACTTCATGAAGGACGCTCAATGTGGAATAGAAGGAGCACGACTCAAGGGAATTTGCATTACTAAGAAGGATTTAAGGAAGTGAATAAATGGTAATGAAGCTTGGCGTTTATGCGTGAATCGAGGGGTGGCACAAAAATGAAAGTGAGGGGAGCTTGGTTCTATGGGGAGCTCAGTCACATGAATGTAGAAGCTTGACATTTGTGGTGAAGTGTGTTGATGTAGAAAGAGCTTGACTGGAGTTGTGTGGTGGTGTGGAACTTGGTAGGAAGCATGCGATGCAAGGGAGCTCGAACCCAACTCGGTTAGCCAACCACCGAGTTGGTCTTTTTGACCTTAATCCTCATTATTTCCCGTCTGCAATCCAGTCCAAGAGGGGCCCGCCAAGTATTTTTATTAATTTAATATTTTTATTTAAATATTTTAATAATAATATTTATTAGTATTATTTAAATATTGGATTTAAATATTATTTTCCATTAATTATGAAGACTATGTGGAACAAGCAATCACCAATGCATGATGTATCCTTTTCAGGTGGTTCAACGGAATGCGATAAATGATACATCATGTACCTTCAATTTAGGAAGGGGAATTTATGACTCTTTCTCTCCTCTCTTTCAAATTCTTCTATAAATGTAGATTGGAATTTCATTCCAAAAGGTTCCAACAAGTAGGTTCTGATAAGTCATACAAGTTGGAAAAAGTTAGGCACTTTCCAAGCTTCCCCTCTCTTCACAAGCTGAGATGCTGTGATTTCTAGGCTTTCAATCATTTCTTCTAAAATTTTAATGGCAGCTTATGCCCCTTTTCCCTTGATGTAATGATGCACTGTGTCAAGTTCTTGAAGTAATGAGAATTATGTTTTTTGATCATATGAATGTCCTTTGATGATTTTTATTCTTCTATTTGCCTCTCTCATGTTTTCAGGGTGAACAATGTAAGTTGAGGTTTCCATTGCAAGTTTGTGGAGTTATGTGCTTATCATCAGTGGTGGAATATTACATGTAGCTGAGTTGTGGCGTTGGTTCACCCTTCTCAAGTTCATACTTTTCCACTGAGAAGATTGGTAGCTTATTGTCTGATCGAGTTTAACAAAGGAATGTTTGCCCCTGGTTTGTGGTATTTTGCACCCTTTCTAGTTGACGATAGGTGAAGGTGGTCAATGATGCAAGCATCGCTCCAACATTAACCACTTCTAGATGTTGAACATTCCTTAATTTCTGTGCATCATCATGCTTAGTATAGTTTCTTTTTTTGCAAAATCCCTTTCCTTAAAACTCATGAAGATGTTAGCTTAGGATTAGATGGTTATTTTTTTACACTAGGAGTAGTAAAGCATTCAGTTTAGGAAGAGGAAGTCAGCCTTCTCTGGAGGTTCATCTCAAGCCAAGTCCCACATCTTGAGAGTTGATCCCATGTGTCCCAATCACACCAAATTTCGTGATTCATTTTCAGGCCATTCAGGGGGTGCAATGCATTTGGTGACAACAATGGGATCCACTCAAAAACCTTGCATATTAGTGTGAGATCTCCTAAAAACTATCTCTTGGCATGATATCACCTAAAAAAATTGTTCTTCTACAAAATTTTGAGGATCCTTTCCATCCTTTTCACTTATAATATATTAGGTGTACATGTTTCTTTTGTCACTTTTTCTCATTTTTTTACATACTTTTCATATATTTGGATCAAATTTTACATCTACACATATTTGAATACTCATTTACTCTTCTCTTTTATAGGTCCTTCCTTATGGGAAGTAACATTCACATAATCAAACACATCAAGAGGACAATGACAACATGTACAACGTGATTCATACAAATACACTTTCACCCCTAGGGTCACTTCTTCTTCTTTAGCTTCCACACTTCATTTTATCACTCCACCCTTTTTCTTGTCTCCTTGGCACACTTTTTCCATCAATCTACATAGTTTTAAGGTACACATCTCTTATAGTACTTTATGTTATCAACTATTCACTCAACAACATAAAGTGGGGGAAAATGTATGACACTAAATCATGCACTTTTTATGTAACATTTCTAGGTCCTATTCACATATTATTATTCATATGATCCCTAAGTGAGAAAACTAGCAATTAAAAACTATGTTTGGCTTTTTTTCTTTGTTGATGTCTTCTTCTTCACCTCCCCCAACCTTTTTGTCTCTTGGTCTAATCCAAAAATACAATTCAAATTTTTAACTGACCTCAGGATCCCTCCTTCAAGCTCTTGAATGAGAGCATGTGTTTTATGTTTAGAGAGGCATCGAACCCCCCTTATATATTGGTATGGGCTCCCAAAATTTGATTTGATTAAGGCTTATCAACCAACTGTATACTAACCTGCCGAGTTGGGTGGGTTGGTTGTTTCTCGCAGATATGGAAGGGGAGGTTACGAGGTTAAATCCCCCGTCCCCACATTTTATTTTTCTTCTTCCTACCCATGCTTTGCTATGCCATGACCCATCCATGTCGAGCCCCCATATTGCATCCACATGCCCATTATCGGTGTTGTTGCGACCCTACTATTGTCGTTGTTGCCCACGTGTCCCTTCCACGTCCATGTGGATTCCTCCGATATCATCACCGAGGTTCCCATGGTGGGTGGATTATCCCAAATGTGGTGGGAGTGGGGATAGGGTGGGATTTATTAAGCCTTATCTCCCTATTTATACTATGGCTTATGCCACATCATTTATTCTTCTTTCTGAATGGCTTGGTACTACGAGCTCATCGAGTTGAATATGGACTTTCCCAAATGGAATGTAACTCAACATAAACATGATAAACGTATTGCATAACTTGTTCCTTGGCTCGATATGAATCATGGTGACTCAATACAAAAATTGAACAAGGTGCCTGTATGCAACTTATAAAATTGATACTTATAATATGGGGATAGTACACCTCATATCTTACCCTTTCAATGGGTTTTACAATATAAGTATCATCACACACATTTTTTCCCAAAATTTGTACTTCATTTTATTCATAAAAATGAACATAGGTATACTTTATTTTATTAAACCCAAAAATAATGCTCAACACCATGTACCTTCTTGTTGGAATGGTTGTTGTACTCGATCTGATCTGGTGTGGGTGGACTAGCTAGGTGTCATTTCCGCAGATGAATTTTTTTAGCTACATTTTATGGTAGAACATTCATGCTTTTTCTGAAGCTCTGCAAGGCATCGATTTTGTAAATGTTGACACTCTTGAATGTTGGTCAGGTCCATTTATAGTTCCACAATATGAAGGTTCTATTATTGGTGAGGAGTGACCACCATTCCTAACATCATTCCGATTAAGGTTAGTACCACCGGCCACTGATTAAATAGGTACATATCCATAACTGGTACTTTATAACACCTACGATAACCCAAGTTGATATAAAAAATATAGATCAAATTTTTAATTAACCTCAGGTTTCCTCTTTCCAGCTATTGAATGAGAGCTTGTGTGTTATGTTTGGAGAGGGGTCAAACCCCATTTATATAGTGGTATGCCCCCCAAAAATTTTAGTTGATAATGCCCATCGTCCAACTCTATACCAACCCATCGAGTTAGGTAGTTTGGTTTATTTTCTTGGATATGGCGTGGGAGATTATGGGTTTGACTCCCCTGCCCCCACATTTTCTTTTGCTTTGGGCCTATCCATGCTTCACTATGCCATGACCCGTCCATGTTGCTCCCTTGATTTTCATCCACATGCCTACTGTTGGTGCTTCCATGACCCTACCACTATTGTTGCTTCCCAAATATCCTTGCCACATCCATGTGGCTTCCGCTGAGCCTGTTGCCGAGGTTCCCATGGTGGGTGGATTATACCACATGTGGTGGTAGTGGGGATAGGGTAGGATTTATTAATAATTATCTCCCCATATATAATGTGGATTATGCCACATCCTTAACCCTTTTTCTGAATGAATTGGTACTACAAGCTCAGTGAGTTAACTATGAACTCACCTAAATGGAAATCAACTCGTCCTAAACGTGATCAGTTTGTCACATAACTTGGTCCTTGGCTCGATGTGAATCATGGTGACTCAGTGCACAACTCAAACAAGGTTCTTGTATGTAACTTATAAAATTGATACTTCCAATATGGGGTTAGTATGCCTCAGAGCTTTGCGTTTGAATGGGTATTACAATATAAGTATGATTACACATAATTTTTCCCAAAATTGGGACTTCATTTTATTGATACAAATGAGCATGGGTATACTTTATTTTATTAAACCCAAAAATAATTCTCAACATCATGTCCCTTCTTGATGTAATGGCTACACTCGTTCTGCTTTGGTGTGAGTGGACTGGCTAGGCATATTTTCCACAAATGACTTTCTTCAACTACCTTTTATAATAGAGCATCAATGCTTCTCTAAAGCTCTGTGAGGCATAAATTCTATAAATTCTGATAATTCCACAATCTGAAAATTCTGATGTTGGTGATTAGACACCACCATTTGGATCATTGTGTTGATATAGGGTAAGTACCATTGGTCACTAAAGAAATAGGTACAAATCCAAAACTTATACTAAAAAAACTCCACAATCATACAACTCCTGGCCCCAAGTTGATTATGCAAAATCTAAACTGGTCCTAAGGAAACTTCATGCTACGCAAATCTATGACTAATACGATGTCTGTTGTTGATGATGACCTCCTCTACTCTATTGTATGGTAGAAATATGCCTCTACATAGAAAAAAAATTGGTGTTATTTTCTCTAAAAAGTGCACCCTGTAGAGAGATGATTGCAGGTGTTCTAAGATTGCAAATTTTATCTCTCTCTTTCGTAGATACAATGGAAATACCTCAGTTCTATGGGTATACCTATTTTGAGGTGAGTCTCTAGTATCAAGGCTGATTCGTTATTGATGTATCATAAATTGATTTTCTAGGGTTTAAGGGTAAAAGATGACTGTAAAATGAAATTAAAATTGAGGTGATACACCAAAATTGTACAAGGTCTTTGACTGAGTACATGCACAATTGATATGGAATGAATTTCTTATGTATAGGCCAATAGTTTTCTGAAGATAATTAAGGGTAAACACTTTGATGTATTGAGGGATAAAATCACAACAATATTACTAAGTTACACATACACATTAATATCATTTAGAAATTACTGAATTTGCAACAGGGTAAGATGATTAATAAGGGAATTCAACATTCAAAATATTAATGGAAAACATACACAAGACTACAGATAATTGGAAAGGTAGAAAATACTTCACATTTAAAGGGAAAAAATGGAAAAAAAATTCTTTAGCACTCCTGTATCTAAAAATTCATCCTTTGTGCTTTGCTAAGGCACACAATATATAGAAAAATTGATTCACCCACCCTTCCTAAAAATAGACTAGGGTTGTACTCACCCATGCATTCTATTTTTATCCTTTATTTAATAACAAATAAAGGATTAAAATAAATAAAACTAATACAAAGAGGCATTAATAGCCTTTGATTAAATCATAGTCAAACTGCAGTTGACTGTTCTATTTTAGGAAAAGCATGGGTTAATAATTTGCTAATAATAAATCTTGCTTGATGAACAAATCTCCTTCTTTGTGCATGCAAATTTGTCTTCTTGTGCCTGATGTGACATCTGTCTTTCTGACCCACTTGCCCCCTTGTATGCATATGCAAAAATTATCTCCCTCTATGTGAGAAAAATAAATTCCATTAATCTGCAATACTTGGCAATATTATTCACCCATGTATTCCATCATGATGGGAACCCCCTTTGGTTCAGATGTCAACATTTTTTGTCTTCTTGTGGTCACATGGAATTGAATTTTGTGCAAATGGAAATGATGTATTTTCCTTCAACTCCCATATGGGGACCACCTTTGATGTGAGTATACTTAGAGGGTACGAGGTTTCCTTTTGTAAAACATTGAAGTCAAACTTTACAAATGCAAATGTAAAATATCTATTGGATATACTCCACCGCTTATCCTTAACCCCTCACAGCTTTTTCATTGGCATATATTATGGTATTTGATAATGTATTGGGTACATGGACACTTTTGAACTCAATCATGGCATATAACAAGGTTTCAGTCTTAGTTTGAATAAACATTGGGCCCCCTTTTTGGACACTTTAGCATAGACTATAGTCTGAAGGCATAATGGTTATAAACCATAGTCTGAAGTTACAATCAAACCTAATCATTTGATTTAAAATATTTTGTTACCCTCTTATAATGGGGTGACCCTTATCATGTCAGTGGAAATTTAACTCAGGATATAATTAGGGTTTCTGACCCTATAATGGAGGTAATGCCATGTATTGTACTTCCTAACCTTGATCAGGTTAGGTAATCCACCATGGATCAATTTAGGTAAAAATTTTTGAAACCCTATTCATTATTTTCACCCTCACGAGCTCTTCTTGAGCTAAATGAACTTTGTAAAAATTTTATGGCTACCATTGAGAAAGATTTTGAGCTCTATATCGTTCCATTTTGAAGTTCTTGGAGATTTTCGTGGGAGATTTTATGGATTCAAAGCTATTGTTTAACGTGCCGCCATTATTTTCTTCTTTGAAGCTCGTTTCTTGAGGGTTTTTACCTATGTACAGAAAAATCCTTTTGAATGTTCATCTTTCTGAACTTAGAGAGATTTCGGTAATGAATGGGCACCATCATGAAGATTTGGGGCTCTTCTTTATGAATTCGAGTTCTCTTATTTTTAGCATGAAGTTTGCATTCGGTTGGGGCTCGACCTAGAGAATTTTGAGTATGCTCAACCCTTGTTTTATTTTGTTCCACGACCATAGCTATTAATGGAGATTATTTTGAGCATTTTCTTTTCCATTCTTTGAGCTTTTTGCGATCTTCTGGTTTGAATCCCTCTGTGTGATCTCTTGGATGCCATTTTAAAGAACTCGAAACTTCACTACTTGGCACCTATGATAACACATCATGAAACTTGGGTTTGCCATCATAAGGGGAATTTGGATGTTCTCTTCTAATGGTCCATCTTGTATTTGATGCCATGGATGCGATCTTCCAAACCTGCACTCTCCATTTCCTCAGATATGAGATCCCATTAATGGGTTTTACACTGAAACTTTGACATAGCTGGCGACAAGGGTTTAAAGCTTAAACTCTTAGGTATTGTATTTACCTATGAATATTCTATTTGGTTTTGTGACTGTGAATTGGTATTTCATGTTATTTCTAAATCTGGAAACTTCGTGTAGTCTGTATCAATGAAATTTGATCATTTTCCTTGGTCAGTGATTTGCTTGAGAAACTCACTGAGAGTTCATTCCTTGGAGAGACAAAACCTTTCATACCTATTTGAAGGTGATCATTTATTCTCGACTAGTTCTGTGAGCTTGGCTCATGTCCATGGATTCATTTTCCTTTTAATTTCAAGTAAGTGATCGGAATACCTAGATCTACTAATACCCATTAATGGGTTTTCCATTTTTGATTTGGGCATGCATTTGTCTTTGATTCGTAGTTTGAACTTCTGTATTGTTTACTCTGCTGAATGGTGAAAAAATGAAATCATGGAAGTATTAGCTTTTCTCGCCTCTATTCTCTTGTTTGATTATTCCGGTTCGAGCTATTGAGATTTTGATCTATTATTATAAACCACCATCTTTGGTTTCTAGTTTATTCATTGTGTATTGTGCCTGAATAGAGTCACCATAATTTCATGCTCATTGGGGTTTCTCTATTTCTCCATATTTGGGTTATGATTCATATTGTGGGTATTTTTATTTTGTGAGATATCTTTGAGATCCTGTTTCTATTGGAATCCTCCCTGCTAGAGGGATGAAAAATGTGAGCACCGTTGATGAGTTTGAAAACAATCATCTTGATGATTCTTCTTGATCTTTGAATCACCTCTGTGCGATCTCATGCCCGTCATTATTGTGAGATTATGGGTATTTTTATTTTCATATATATTTTTTTGGGTCCTCTGGGTCAACCCAGATTTGGGTTTAAGGATTTGAATTTCGATAGTAGCCATTTTTGAGACTTGAGTTCTATATTGTTCTTACCCAGAGCTCCCATTTCCAGTCTAGATCTATAGCATTAGCAGTGAGTTTTGAATACTGTAGAATTCTCTGATGGACATCCTTGTGATTTGAACTCCTTGTTTTATCATTTAGAAATTGATCATTATCACTATTAGTTGTCTCAAAGATTTATCGTTTCACAAGAACTATGCCATTGTTGAATCTTTGAAACTCTATTTTGTATTTGAATGAAATGAACTTTACCTTCTATAGTGCTTGATGCATGTATTTTTAACCCTGGATACTTTGATTTGTAAACACAATTTGGACATCTGTATTCTTACCTCCTAATACACATATTTCAATCATTCAGGATTTAAGAAAAATGTTTTCCATTGACTGTTGATTGAGTGAAATAACTTAGATCCATTTGAACACTTGAACTTGGCTTCACTATTTATCATTTAGAGATATTTATTCTTTTATCGTACCTGTATTAGATTTAGTTGATGTTTTGATGTGACCGACAATTTTCTTTAAAGTTATGTGTAAAAATTTGTTGTGAAAACTGTAGATCTGAATAATTTGTTATTCTAAATTGTAATGTCTCAATCGTGTTCTTTCAAAGCAATTGAGGATTTGGCAAAGCATTTATGGCTTGGATTGCTGAAATCTAGAATATAAAGTTCCTTTGGAGTTTGTGTTATTTCACCATTCTTTTCTGCTTATGCCACTTGCTACCTGATTTTGGTTGTGAACTCTGTAATTCTTTAGTCATTTCATGAGAAAAATTTAAACTGAAGAAATGCTCTTTCCATAATAAATTTTTTAACTTCATAAAATATAACCTTATATAGTCCATTTCAATTTATAATGAAAATGCATACTTTTGATCTTAACAAATGATGCAGAAAATTTGAGTTAAATTTTCGCTTTCAGATGATGATATTATGTACTTGACCATCTGTTTCATTTTTCATGCTTTCTAAAAGAACATTCTTCTTATGAATTCCTTTTTTAATTGATCTTGATTCTCATGACTGAATTAATTGATATGCACTATGTGATTATTCTATATTTTGATCATCTATTTAATCCTCTGGTGTCAAGCTTTCTTAAAATGGAATTCTTCTATGCATTTTATTATACTTGTTCTAATTCAACTATACTATGAGATGCTCCTTTTGATTATATCTTTGATGTATCTTGCATTTTGATTCTGTCTTTCATGTATATTGCATGTGCTTTCTTTAAAGGATTCAGTTACGTGAAAATGTAAACACATGGATATAGAACAAACCCGAAGCTATAACAATATATATTGTATGTTCACATGTACCTATTGCTGGGAATTGGAGATGAGGATGAAGCAGCTGAAAATGAAACAAATCCAGAAGCACAAGAGAACCAAACCAAATAGGCAATGACGGGCTTATTCTCTCTCCATTTTCTTATAGTTTTAAGTATATACATCTTTTATTTCCAGTACATACAAGTTATGTCTCACGGCTTGTGTGGGTTCACTATACTTTTATTCCATATGAATAGATGAACTATTTTCATGTAATGAGATGTATATATTTCCTTTTGTACTTTCTTTCATTTGAATGGATAATAATGAACTTGTACAACTTAACACACTTAAATAATTCACTTATGTATGGAAATAAATAAAAATAAAATGTACCTTTTAATGTTCATGGATGATTGAAATTTATTCTGCAACTTGTCCTTCAAACTTGCAACATATCTATAGCTTTAGAACTTCATGTCTGGTACATGTTTCCCTTCCTACCTTCCTCAGGGCATTGCAATGGTCATTTACGGTTATTGTATAGTTCTAACGAGGGTTTCAAATGGAATGGTTGCATCTATGATGTATGGCATTCTGTAACTGCAACCTATTTGGAGTTTGATCCAAAATGACTTCCAACTATCCAAAACCAAATAATTAAAAACTATATATTTTTTTGAGATGGTTGTCCCAAACATAGCCAAACTCGTAACTCAACCAATCTAAGAAACTAAAAAGTTTCGAGTCAACCTTTTTCACAAAGGGTGTAAAAAATTTCAATGGGTACCACTAAAGAAGACACTTTACTACACCCTGTTGTATGGCCTCAGCCTATACATGGTACTAAGAAGTGTATGATGGTGACTTTACCTTACTACACAACCTTTGCCTCTACATGGTATAAGCCCCAATGATGATGATAATCAGCTACCATCCTGCTGCACAACCATAATGAGCATCTACACAGAATGAAGATCTGACATGATGCCAAGTCTACGATGATCATATGCCATTCTTTTGCATGGTCATAACGAATCTACACATAATGATGATCTGAGTTGATCTGTCACGAGATCAATAATGATGAATTCAACCTTGCTGCATGGCTACTACCTCTACATGATATGAAGCCTCCTATTGATGATGACTACTAGGTACCAATTTGTTTCATGGCCATGATACATCTATGCAGAGTGACTATCCAACTCGATATTAGATGTCTATGGTGATCAACTACATTATGCCTCATGTTCACAATGCCTCTACATAGAATGACTATCTGAACCAACACTAGTGAGCTCAATTGTATTCTACTACACCAATGATAACTCAATTTGGATATCTCCAAAATACCTCAATTCCTCCATTGCATGGTGTTATGTCTTCTTCCAGTAACCTCAATGCTTCCTCTACGTTGTCCTAAGTATCTAGATATGATCAGACAATAATGATTCATCTTCACTCTATAGCATGGAGCCTAGCCCCGAGTTTATTCCATAGAATTTGAATTGGTCCTAAGGAAACTTCATGCTATGACTAATCTTATGTCTATTGTTGAAGATGACCTCCTCCACTCTATTTTATGGTAGAAATACACCTCTTCATGGATTCATGTTAGTCCAGTGTCAACAATGAGATCATCAGATAATGAACCTCCTCTACAGCAAAGGATCTTATGATACGTCCAACATACTGAGGATCTGAGCTATAATGCTTCTTTAGTGGCACCAAATATCACTTTGTGTATAGGTGTAGTCCATGTAGTAGGATGAATATTACCAAGAGGTGTAATCAACATGTCCCAGGGATCGTTCTATCAGTTGTGGAGTTAGCAGTATACTATGTAGATCTCTTCTTAGCAATGTGATTTAGAGTTCACAAGATTTTTGGGTCAAAAATCCTTACCATTTTGGAGGTGTGATCCAAAGGAAATTACAAGGATAGGAGCTCCCTAAATCCCCTAGGATTTTCACTATGTGGAAGCCAACTCTGTGAGGTTTCCAGAGACTATTTGAAATTCGAAAATGGATCATGTACATGTAAATGGCGGCTAGCCAAAGTTAAAGTCAACCCTAGGGACAGACCAGGTGAACTAGAGAGTCATGATAAAGTGGAAATAATGAGATCGTGTAAAGGTGATGGGTTTGGGGTGATCCTCCGGTATTCAATATTCAAGTGAAATCATCTTTGGTATACAATCAAGTAAAAAAAAATTGCCGTGTGGTGGGTCATTAGGCCACCACGTGGCCTGCCACCAGTTTGCCCCATTAACCAACTTGGTTGAGCTATGTGGAAAGTTTAGGGGCAAGTTGATCTATCAAATCATTGAGATATATGATGAGTTATGTATTGAGTTATGCATGGACGAGCTCTTACATTGCATTGGCGAGCTATAGGTGAGTTCTTAAATTATATGCGGCAGAAAAAATGGGGAGTGTGGCCTAAGGAACAACTCAGTTATTCCTCACGGGCTAAATTAAGCTCAACCACATCTCAATCCCCTAAAATGTGGGATAATCCACATTGGAGTGGATAAGCCACCGTAGAGGAATCAAGACACATGACAAGAAATGGAGATGGTTGGTGAAGGCGTCCATGTGAATTGAGGGTGACATTAATGCACCAGAATGGTCGACGGAAGTGGTATAGGCTAAGTGGCATAGTGAACAATGTGGATGAGGGAAATGTTGTGTTCATGACAGATGAGTGGGAATGAGTCAATATAACTAACCAAAATGAAGATGGGAGTGGGGGAGTCAACCCTGCAACCTCTCCCTTGCATGTGCAATGTCCAAACCAACTCGGCCAACTGATTTGGTTGGTGATTAGTTGGAGGATAAGTTATATAGAAAATAGCTCGGGCCACTCAACGTCTATAAAATCCCCTCCTATCCTCCATTCAACATAAGCTCATTTAGAACTTAATGCAAGTATCTCTAAGAAAAGCCCAAGGTAAAGAATAATAAGGAGAGGAAATGGGAAATAAGTGAGGCCTTAGAAAAATATTAAAGGCCATTATTTTATGGAGGAATATTAAAGGGAGTATATTATATAGAAATTTAAAGATGTAAGTTCTATTTATATAGGCATTATAATGAAGCTCCAAGCTCTCTCTGACCAAGAAGTAGTACTCTAAGCTTGAGCCGAGGAGGACGACTGGTAAAGTTTGAAGGTGTTTTGTGGCGATGTTGTGGAGACGGAAGTCCCATTTTACTATAGGTATTATAGAGAGATATAAATTCTTATATTATAAGAGTATAAACATGAGGGCCTATATTTTATTAGTATGGGAACTATGGTTATGATGGCCTATATCGTAATAGTATGGGCATGACTAAAACCTACATCATACTAATATAGGAATTTTCATCATCTTTATTTAGGACTGATTATTATTATTAACAAGGTGATTTTAAGTCTTATCATGTAATTGGCACATTGTGGTTTGGGAGTTATTACTTTTAATTCACCAAGAGACTTCTCAAACTAGAGCCTGAAGATGTAGAGGAGCCGAGGTTCGTGAATAATCATAAAGAAACAGTAGAGCTCAAAACTTCAGTATGTTGGATGATTCATCAGATCATTGGCTTTAGAGGAGGGTCCTTATTAATTATTGAGCTTGATAGCAATAATTTTTGTTTGCTGACATCTGGAGACTTAACACCACATAACAAGAGCATTGAGGTTTCTAGAAGTATACTTAGCACTTTGCAATAGACGCGTAGAGGTCTTCATGGATACAAGAGTTATTATAAACTCACTAGAGATGTTACGGAGCCTAGAAAATGGAGTCATAGGGTATTATGAAAATAAGATCAGATCTGCTACAAAACCCGAGATATTGTCACTTGGTGGTCATGGAGGAAGTTCTTGTTCTTCAAGCTTATTGAGCCACAACTTCAATGTACATAATGTCTGGAAGATCAACTTAGGGAGAAATAAGGTGTTGTATTAGTGTCTGGAAGACTGATCAAGGAGCCATAGGGAATTTTACCATGAAAATGAATCTTGGATCGAATCTAATACAGATAGGAGGTTCTTGTTCTTCTGTATTAAGTAATTATCATACTTTGATTGTAATATTGTATTGGAATTGCAGTCGTTAAAGTGGATAATAAATTAGTTTTGTTGATGAACCTAGAGATGTAGGTATTCTACCAAACTCTATTATCTATATATGTGTAGGGTGTTTTAATTCTTACATTTCTCTAAGTTGATTTTAATGGGGTAAGTTCGGAAAATAAATTAAATCCTATAGGGGTCCGTGGTCGAGAAATTTTTTTGATCATGTCCACCTCTTTTAGGAATATTATTTTTTTATGGGTCAACCTTTTAATTTTTTATTATGAAATTCAACCAAGGGAATCCTATAAATTTAAATTTAAATGTGATCATTATGAAGGACCAAGTTTTAATAATCTACTAGTGTCATCTAAGGTTACACCGAAAGTAATTTGAAGAGCATCAAAGCATCCATGTTGGCATGTTGTGGTATAGGTGTTTTCGTTGATGAAAAACCTCATTAATGAAAAATTGGATAATGGAATGGAGTCAGATGATGCTTAGAGTGATGAAGTCATAGATATTTAGGTATGTTCTTGGTTGCATATGTTGATTCAATAAGAACTAGTTGCTCTTGCAATCCCATTCAGGTGACCTAACTAGCCCATGGAGGTTGGATCTTCTTGGTGGCTTGAGAATCATGTTGACATGATGAAGAGCATGTTTTCAGATTTCTTGGGTACTCACATGTGTTTTAGGGTGCAAATACAGGTTGATGACCATGTTTCAGGTGCTCATTAGGACTAGATATGGTTGCTAGAATGCATGAGGTTGAGTTATAGAGCTATATAATCTCATGAATACATGTAGGAAGCTGATTCATATTTTAACATGTATGTTAGGACCGTTTGGAGAGTTTTGATGATGATTTATGATGTTGTTTCAACTGACCCTAGCCTTTATAGTGTAATACCCTAAGGGCTAGCTATGCAAGTCTCAGTGGATGGAAATATTGAGAGTTATTTTTGACATGGTGATGATTGGAGGTCTTAGTAGGATGTGCCATGATCCTATGGGAAAAATATCAAGTTTTGATGATAAGTATTTTACAAGTTATGATAGTTTTTGATGAAACAATGTCAAGAACAAGGTCATTTCTAACTCAAATTGGATCTTCTGATGCTCACCCTGAATTATATTCTTTACAAAGGAAATTGTGGATTTAAAATATTTTTATAAATTGATTATATGAGGTTTCAAAAAAATAATGAGGTCATTTCATTGTCACATTTTTATGAAAGAATGTTAAGAAGGTAAACAACTTTAATTAGTTTGAAACCCTAGCTCAAAAATGGTAGGAGATATAATGCAAGGATAATGATTTAACAATGGATAGGACTCCTCCATATTTACATAAAGGTATGGTAAATGTTGATGTGATGAGTGGAACCCACTCAAACATGTAAGTTTTTGAAGAAGTTGAGTTTGGGAAAAGATTGTCCAAAGGAATTGTAAAATAAATGGACATTATTTTATATATATGAGTTTTTATTTATGTTGAAAGTGGTTTTAGGTAATGAGGATGCATAAAAATATCAAAGTGTGACCTATTTAGGTTGACTTGTTAAATGACAGTTTCAAGCAGTTTACAGAGACTGACTTGGTTGAAGGCCTTGCACTTTAAGTTGTGTTGGTTAGATATTTTTTCAGACCAAAATATGATATTCAACCATAGTACATGGGATTAAATCCCTCCACAAAGACAAGTGAGGTTTCCTATTTATTACTAATCTAAAAAACAATAGAAATAATATATACAATAGCCACACTATTGTAACCATAGGGGTTGGGATACAATCCTGAAATCCATATCAACACGAAATGGAGATATTACAACTTTAGAAGTGCAATGGATTAGAAAGGAAAATTTTTATAGATGAAATAGAGTGGAAAGGGAATGAGAGAAACATTTTTTCTTTCTAGCAAACATAGATCAAGAAATACTTATACGAGTTTTAGATAATGAGTGTAATATTTTGAAACAATTAAAATGATTAAAAGAATACTAAACAAAGAATAGCTCAAGATTTTGGATGTAATAACAATCTCTCGAGATAGATGAATCCCACAAGACAAAGGTTGTAAAATAAGACCTGTTTCTATTCTTCAATGATTAAAAAGAAAATACAAAGTTTTTCTTCTTCTTCAGAATATATCTTAATATTCAAAAAGTCCCCCCCTTTGGAATACACAAGCATACCTTATTTATAATAGAGAGAGTAGAGAGAAAATATGATAAATTCTAGCAAATAGTCTTTTAATGAGAGTTCTATTTTGCTTGACTCTCACGTAGGAGAACAAGTCAAAATTTGCTTTCTATGAGACAAACAAAAATGAAAAATACATGAAAATTCCTTGATGGAAATGACATGAAACATTATGTTTATTCTGCTTCATCATCCTTGTCTTCTTCCAACGACGCTTGCTTGTCTCAAAATTCTTGGAACTTCCGAATTATGCCCTACATCTCATCTTCATCTGGTGCACTAGAATAGGATCTCACAAGTTTCCTGAGTGTCACTTAAGTTACTAGGAAGTTTCTTCAATTTCTTGTTAAGTTTTCTTAGTGATTCCAAAAAATTCTTGATCCTTATGAACTTATTGATGGTTGCCAAATCAAAGATGGAGGTTCATGTTGAATTAATTCCTGAATTTGATTATAGAGATTGTCAGCGAGTAGAATCTTTGAGATTTCACCTAACACCTTGGTGAAGATCCTAGATAACTCTTCTTCTATGTCATTGGTGGCATCAACCAACTGATCTCTAGATTCCCTCAACTTGCTTCAAGATTCACTGAGAATCTTTATCCTGAACTTGATGGCTTTGGCTAGCTAGAAATGCTTATCCCCATGTGGAATAATTCCTTCTTCCGTTAAGATCTGAGATGGAACCTATTTCAGTGCATTGAGGGCTTCCAAAGTTAATTCAAGGTTCCTGACTTCATGTGAAAATTCATCTCCATCTTGTCACCATCCTTCTTTATTTCATCCAAAGATTTATAAACTCCCACTGTATCATCTATTATTTCTATTCCTTATAGGATTATCCTCTTTATCCATTCTTCAACCGTTCTCCCCTTCTCGTTGATCTTTTCAATCATAGGCACCGATGAGAAATCGAACCTTATAGGAGTAGGGGTAGAAGATGATGGTGTTGACTAGGAAGGCTTTGAAAGCTTTAGGAATACCTTTGTCAACTGCTCAACTTTCTCCTTTAGCTCATCCCTACTTACCTTTGTTTCTTTCAGATTTTAGCAAGGCACATTCATGGCATCCTGCTCATCCTTTTGTGCTCCTTCTATTGTTACTTTTCCCATATCAACCCTTGTAATCTGATAATCAGTCACTACTATATCCTAATTTTTTTGTCAGCCACGAGAGTGGAAATCACTACAAACTTAATCCCTGAGGCATCCACTAAAACCCTTGAAACCATTTTGGGTTTCTTGGAAAATTTGGAAGGAGAGGCATTGAGTGAATTGAAATCAAAGGCTTGTAGAGGAACTACCTTCCTCTTCCTCGGAGTCTGATCAACCAACCATTGAGGTACAATGGAATAAGTTTCTCCTATTGGAGGTCTTATGGTTGTATCTACAGGTGGAGGAAGATTTACTTGTGGAGTCGTGATGACTGCAAGTGTGGTGACTGTGGGAATGGATTCAGGGAATGAAGGTGTAGAAGGAGGAGGAATTTCTATGGCCATTGTAGGTCCATCAGAGAGAGGTGAGAGATCAGATAAAATGCTGGCCATGGCTAATAAGAGTGGTGTCGAAATATGAGATGAGGAAGATTGGGAGAGAGGATGTAAAGACTCTAAAGTAAAAGCTTGAGAAGTAAAAGAAAGACTTACTTCCATCAAGAAATCAACAAAATGAGAAACAAGAGGTTGACTAACCTCGATTTCTGAAATGATTTCTCCTTTTTCTGGAAGAGGAGGTGAATCCAAGATCTCAATTGCTTGTGTAGGAGTAGTAGATGATTTGGCCCCTTGCTTTTCTACTTTTCTGACAAACTTAAACTTTATTTGCATCTTTATAGGTCTTTTATCCTTTTCCTTCTCTACCTTGGAGGGTTCTGGTTTTAAAGTAGTTATTTTTGAAAATCTCTTTTCCTTATAACTCATTCCCCAGGAAATGAGCCATGCTTTAGTCTAGACAAGAGTATGAGTAGCTCTTTCAGCAACAGTCCAATTGATGGCTGGGAACCCAAGTTGGTCTCCATCTAAGTGTTCATACCTAGGTTCAAGAACACTTTCATTGTCCATGGTGCCTTCAGGGATATCAACTAGTTCTAGCATATGAATTTCTTCAAGTGTCAGTCTGCTATTGTATTTTCTTTGGATGGAAACTTCATCATGAAGATCAGCCTAAATATCTTCCACAAAGGGCACATGCAGGTAAAATGTTCCATATGACTTTAGGACTCCTCGGATGTTGAATCCCTCCCTTATCTTCATGTGCTTCTTCAATTTTTCCTGAAGTTCATGCACCACGTTCTTGGCCTTAACCATGGTGGAACATGTATACCTTCCAATGGAAATGGGGAAGGAGATGGAGGCTTTGTACCTAATTTGTTGGAATTTGTGAAAATCCAACAATTGTCTGACCAACTCCATGAGGATCAGTTTTTCACCTGGGAACCTAGGAAAATGGAAAGGATTACCGTGGAACCTTACCACCCAAAGATAAGTAAACTTATTGAATTGCAAGAATATGCAACTCCATTTTGACACTTATGTCCATGCTTCATCAGAATCCATTTTCTTCCTCATATCGGGATCCAATCTGTAAATGTTTTCATAGAAGGTGTCATTCACTCTTCTAAATTGGTCTTTAGACCCTTTTATTTTCAGCTGTGGGAAGTACCGATATATGTTTTCTATTTCTCGGTTTCCCTTTGCATCTAGCCCTTGATAGTTTCTCATGCCTACTTCCACATAGGTGACGTATGACATCATATAGAAATTTCCGGTAGACAAGACCATTTTCATTTGGGAGTCTATCTCATTGCTTATTAGGCTACCCCAATCAATCCCTTGGTCATTTTTCTTTATGATGACCATGAAATGGTACATCCACCCTTGGAATTATTTTAAATCTGGGAGTCCAAATAACCGGCTTAGCAGGGTGATAATATCACTGACTTCAAGAATAAAGTCACTTCTAGGGACCAACTTAGGAAACCTAGAAACAGCTGGCTTCTAGCCTTGATAAAGAACTTCTTATTAACATGTTTGATGTTGTCTTCCTGATCTTTTTCCTAGGCCTTTTGTGCTGATTTAAAGTCAAAATAAACATA
This sequence comes from Taxus chinensis, assembly GCA_019776745.2. Taxonomy (NCBI): domain Eukaryota; kingdom Viridiplantae; phylum Streptophyta; class Pinopsida; order Cupressales; family Taxaceae; genus Taxus; species Taxus chinensis. The sequence continues at coordinate 865,812,786 of CM034147.1, read as the reverse complement.
TTCCATAAAGTGGGGCAACTTTAGGAGTTGATCAAAATAATCTCCATCCAATTTTATTATAGACTCCCTTGCTTGATTTCTTACTGAGTGGGAGGCTGAGTCATAGTGGGAAGCGCAAGCCAGGATGAATTCAAGGCATCAGGATGATATTGGAAATCCTTCTCTGAGAGGGAGACTTCTTCTGGCTATTGACTTCATCCATGAATTCTGAGAATAATAATCAATTCTTTTCTAGAAGTCTTCCATATCTAGATTGCCGAGATCTGTGTCCCAGATGTCATAATTGTAGCTTACATAAGAAGAAGACTCCTTCAGATACTTATAATTCATCTTTCCTGACTTGTTTGACTTATCCTTAGATGGGCTAGGGTCTGACATGAGTAGTCTTGAAAATGACTTGATGACTTATGGAATAGTAGTTGGGTGTGAAAGCTTGTCGGAAAATAACACAGACCCAACACACCGCTTGGGTTTAGAAACTTGCAAAACAAAAACTAAAACCTGAAAGAATGGAAAATTTTGGAGGATGTCAGACACTTTGAGAAACCTGAAACACTGGCATGGTGTACGTTAGAAATTAGGGCATACGATGCATCGACGAAAGCTCGACACAAAGCAAAAGTGAGATGATGTCGAGCAAGTAGAAATAACCGACACACTACAGAACTTGGAGGATTTTGAACACCTGTTAAGACCCAACACAAGGTGGAGAAAACAATATGTCAAGAAGTTAGCAAAGCCCAAAACAAGGCAGAAACTGGATGATGTCGAGTACCTTGTAAAACCTGAAATCAAGGATATCGGGTCTCTGTCCTGTTAGAGCATGAAAAATTTCCTGCTTTGTTCACTCATTGGATTTTAGATTCTTTTGAAATCTAAAACTTATTTAAATATATGTAAATAACCAAGGAGTGGATTTCAAACAAAATCCCTACTAGGAAAAGGACAAGAACAAAGGGAAAAATACCCAAAACCTTAAAACAAAAATGGAAGAGGAAAAGAAATGGAAGCCAAACAAAACACCTCAAAAATAACCCCAAAAAGCTTCAAAATGGAAAGAGGAGAAAAATACCTTTAACAAGATCAAAAAATGATCAAGAATGGACAATGAAATCGACTGGGAAGCTCAGTCAAGTCTGGAGGTGGAAAAATCATGCACAAAAATCCAACGCATAAAAAACATACCAGGTAACAAATGACGTGGAAAACCACCTAGGTATAAAACCCTAACATTAATTACACCTCATTTGACACATGTTCCAACTACCAGACAACTAGACATTAATGACATGGCATCATTTGTGGAATGTCTGAAAACCTGACACAAAGGGTTTTGGTTTAATTTAGGTTTCAGGTTTTAGAAAAACATGAAGCATGACGCATGAGATGTTGAGATGCTCCTAATTCCAAAAATCTCAACACAAAGGCTTCATTCGGGTTTCAGGTTTTGGGAATCACACAACATGAAACATGCATTGGATAAAACATGTTCTGATGCTTGGGGGTTCCAAAAAACTGACACACTGCCAAGACAATTGGGTTTCAGGGAACATTAGACATGTAACATGTAAGAAACATGCTTTCATGCAATGAGAACCTGAAAACCCAAAAGTCTCCTTTAAAGGGGAATTTTAAGAGATATGTCTACAATTTTTCTATGGTTATCTCATTTTTAGCTGGAATCACTAAAACGAGATAACAAGCTAGAAGGAGTTCCAATATGTTCTAGAAAAAGGATTCATATTGAGTTCCAATGGTATATTTTTTGTTTCATGATAATGAGGTTTGATGTGTTTTCTAGGTAATTTTATGGATAATATAGTTTTTGGTTTTGCAGTACTAGACTATTTTTGCTAAAAGATTGAATTGATTACAACATGATATGGATGATTTGAAGCTTGATACCACCTGGAACGTGAAAAGGGATGAATTTGGAATCGATAGGATCAATTTGGAGATATTTAAAGTGTCATCAAGGGTGTGAATTAGTTGCATTTGTAAAAAATATTTTTAGGAACCTAGATTTGGTAAAGTGTAAAGTTGTTATGGTTTGAACATATAATTATTTCATGAGATCTAAAATTATTATAATTTTCCTACAGGTTCTGGTCCTTCCACTTATTTTTCACATGCCATAGTTGAGTTTATCTTGGGTGTGCATGATTCCCAAAGGTGAAATCAAGTTGTTGAAAAGTGTTGTTTTGTGAAGGTAATGAGCCAATGGTACCATTAAATGAATAATATGAATGTTCAAGTCAATTGAGACCATGTTTGATGTTTAAATTTCATATTAATCATGTGTGGTGATTCTTAGAGCTTTACTAAAATTATTTTTTTCACGGGGGTATTTTTCTCATTCTAGTGATGTAATTTTGAGGATTTTTGGTGCAAGATAGATGGTTTTGGCATGACCAACCTATATGGGTCATATGTGAATATCATGATGAATCATATGGGATGTTTTTAAGTTTGTATTGTCTAGATAAAGGATGGAAATTGAATTATTTTGAATTTGAATAAAAAAAGAGCCTATAAAAGTGATGTTTTGGGTGCAAATTTGATTATCTTTCAGAAATACTTTTACCTTCTTTGAAGAACCCTTACTACAAATCAAATCCCCTTGGACCTATCCTAGAACCCATATAACTACAATATAGGTTAGTACGAGGTGGTCTTCATGTAAGTTTCTATGAGGAGTATTTGAGTAAGGAAAAGGATTGTGAAGTTTTCTTGATGATGAGTTGATGAAGGAGGGAAGAGTTTGTGTCATATGTTTGAGTGTTAATTTCAGAGCATGATGATGTCATTGCAAGGTATCTAAAGTATTTCTACGTCTGATAATGAGTTGAAGTCATTTGCAAAGAGGAATATTTTCTTGTGTATTCTTGAGGCACGGTTGATTGTATTGGTATCTCTTGATTATATCTTGTTGTCATATTACTAAAGGAAACAATTGTTGTGATCTGATTTGAATATAAATAAAGATATTTTTTTTCTATATATTGTGTTATTATTGATATGTATGCATAAATATTTTCTTTTGTGGAATATGTTTCATTGTGAAGTATATTTAATTGTGATCAATAATTAATGTATTTATTTCATAAGGATGTGTGTTTGATGTTTGAAGTATAAATTGGAAAGGTTTTAGTGGGGACTGATTCACTCCCCCTCTCAGTCCATTGTCACTTACAACAATTGGTATCAAAGAATACTCTTGGAGCCAACCTAACAATCTAAAGGGATATATCTGGTGACAATAATGATTGATATTGATTAATTAAGATATGATGTAGAAATTTTTAAAGAGAATTTGCAGACATTGTGTGAATCTCATGAGGAAATAATCAATGCTTTTAAGGCCTAACTTGAGGAGGACCTAGCTGAGTTGAAGATCAAGAGGTAAGAGTGCCTCAAACATGAAGTTGAGAAAGAGGATCTGAAGAAAGAGTTAACTACCATTACAAGAAAGGTATTATATTTTCATAAAATTTTAGATATTTTTTATAAGATGTTAGGAAAATAAAAGGCATATGGTGATAGAACATGTCTAGGATTCGAGGAGGGTTCAATCAAATCAAAGAGAACCAAGGAAGAACAAATTCAAGGATATCCTGATAGAAGATAGCCAAATATGGGAGAGAATTAAAAAATTCATTATAATGGAAGATCATCTGTCATATAGTAAAATGCATATAGGTATGGAATTTTTCCTAATAACTATTATAAGCATGGTTTTTATGGACATAAAGAGAGTATGTGCAATGTTAAAGTTGAGAAGAAGGATGGTTGTAATGGAAAATCTTAGAGACATCATTGTGAAGGACATAATGAAGAGGAATGTCAATGAAAGAATGAGTAAAAGGTAAGTCAGAAATATGGTGTAGAATGTTACATCTGTCATATAAAGGGACATCTTGTAAAATATTGCAAGGATGAACAATTAAACATTAGGAGGTATATAAATAAGTTCAATGGATATTGTTTTTCTTGTAATTATTTTGGATATAAAGAAATCAAATGAAATAAGAGATAGATGGAATGCTTTAGGTTTAATAAGGTATGGAAAATTGCATGGTTTGTGATGTAGGGAAGTTAAATAAAGGATCTCAAACCATGAAAAAACATCAAAGTCAGAAAGGGACTCAAGGATCCAAGCCACAAGTCCAGGATTACAAGAAGGAGAATGAGGTTATCCAAATTGTTCAAGAGGATCTCAAACATTTGATTGCTCAAGAAAATGATTTTATTGTATTAAATTATGAATAAAAAAATAATGAGTCAATCAAGGAGCCAAAAAAGGCTTGGTACCATCTTAGGTATTTCTTCTAGATCCTCCATGATGACATATATGTCTACTATGCTTCTTAGATGTATGAAATATGAAATGAATAATTGGAGTGAGGGGGAGATATTTTGTTATGTGTTTTTCTCCTACATGATGTCAAGCTATGTCATTTTAGGTTCTTATGCATTCCCTTGTGGTGTTATATGGTTGATCCAGTTGTAGTTTCCTAAGTTATAGTCCCAGGGTCTCAAAGTGTGGTATGATTGTGGTCACAACTATGTGTTTACATTATCATCGTGTATTGTCATTGAGTGTATGGGTCATGTTGGAGTCTCAAAGAAGGACTATAATGTCATGACATATATATGAAGATTCTTCTTATAGCTTGAGTCTTTGACTAAGTAATGTTTTCTTGGATAGAGGTCTGTGATATCTCACAGTGTCAATTCTGATTCAAATGGAGTGTCATGAGTTTTTCATAAAAATAAAGTGTTTTAATAAAATATTTTTAAGATTATATAATGTATGTGATGCTATAAAGAATTATCATAAAGTAATTCAAAGTGCGAGTTGTCTCTCAAAGTCTACATGGTCATTCATTGGTTTGTCAATGTCATATAGGGTGTGTTAAGTCCAAAGGGTCTAGGTCATTTATTCTTGTGAAGAGTTTAGTATTCTTCATGATGTTTAGTGCTATATTTCTTGGTGAATAAGGACTTGAAAATAAAAGTGTCATCAAATTATGATAACATGAACAAATCATTATGTTGAAAAGGTCTATGATAGTGTTCTTTAGAGTTTTTGTGACTAAAACTAAGATGTTTTCATGCATGTAAGTGGTATTCTATGGTTCTTATTCAAAATTTGAGTCTCGGGACATTAGGAGGAAAATATTTCAGTGTTTATGGAAAATTTGTTGCTCTTGAATTCAAATTTTGTGCATGGTTGAGGTATCTCTACCCTAACTGGGTGTTAACAATGCATATCAAGTAGTATGAAAGGAATATTGATTTTGAAGGTGTAAATTATTGATTCCAATGCCAAATTTTTTGTACACAACATCTAGAGTGTGAGTGCTTCAATATTATATTGGTTTTAGTCCCTAAAAATAACTAAAATTATGGGAATCTTTAACAGTTTAGTGAATTAACAATGAGAATGAAAAAGGCTTAATTTTTAAAGGAAGAAAGTTCAAACTTGGTTGATTCCCTCAAGTGACAAGCTACAAGGTTCTTGGATGTGATTATATGAGAAAATGGGTTCTCAAATCAATTGATCTTCCTATGTGAAAGTGTCCTTGTGAAAAAATATAAGTGATTTCTTCTCAGGTAAGCGTAAAAGCCTATGAGAGAAAGATAAGATGAGGTTAATAATTTGTAAGGTTGAGATATGATAACAAGATGGTATTGAAATAAGTATAATGATTTAAAAAGGGAACCCTTAACTCACAAGTGAATTCTTAAGATATGACCGTGACAAGTTCAAAGTGCTTCAAGAATAAAGTGGCTCTAGGTGTCAAGAAATTCTGATAAGAGCTTTAGAGGAAAGGGAAGCTTGTGAACTAGTACAAGTTCATCAGAGTATTGGAAGAATGTATAGTGCTCAGTAAAGGTATGATCATCTACCCTTCCTCACAATTGAAGTGATAAAGTCTGCTAAATATGTGCAATATCAATAACAACCCTTTAAAAAGAAGAAAGAGTTTTGTTTACATTGTATTTGAGTTGTCTACAAGACTAAAGATGATATTTTGGAATGCAATTATGACTATCTAGTGAGGGATATGTGATAGTCTCATAAAATTATCAGAATTATTCAAATGGTATACAAAGGTGTCTCAGGGGTCTGTTCTTATCTATAGTGGAAGATGAACAAGTGTGTAAAAATATGTCTCTAGGAAGCCATAATAAGCTACTGTACTTGAAGAATGAAGAATTTTTTTGTGATAGTGGTATTGAATATGAATTAGATTGAAATGTGTATTTCCTCTCTAGACAAGGTAAAGGTAAAAAAATCTTAGACGAGATAAATATAATGTTATATGAAATAGATACTTGGTTCTAGAGGTTAGAGCCAGTCTGTATGTTCATAGTTTGACTCTATGACATGTATGTGACCTATTGGGATTGATCATTCCTCGTGAAGGATAAAATGTGAAAGTTAGTATACTTTGTAATCTATTGAGAGTAATTATTTGGATCTTCCATAGGTATGGAACTTGTAATGTTTGAGGATTTGTGTAATAACACGCTACATGTATGAAATGCTCATTATGAGTTTTGAAAAACATTTTTGAAAAGTATTTGATGATATGAAAGATGTGGATCTTCTCTAAAGAGTGTCTCAAGTGAATCAAATTTATCTATTCCTTGTTATAAATTATCAAGGTTGTAAAACTGAGATCTCAGAGCAGTAGACATTTGAGAATTTGGTGCATGTTCTTCTTTCAGTGTGAATCCGAAGTGAGCTTCTACAGTGCTGTTGTCCACTCAAAATTCCCCACTCTGATAACAGTGTTTAAGTATAAGAAATTGAAAAAATCTGTGTTTTGGGTCATTTTGTGTGAGGGCCTGTCAAAACTGATCTGTCTCTGCATTCTGCCCGATTGGCCGAAATCCCCGAAGCTGTCCCAATCAATAAGTTGCTGTTGTTCCAATTTCGGCCAAATCATCCTTCCCGACTTCACACTCCTGTCCCAAATGTCCCAAAGTTAAAAAGGCGAGCTTTCCCATTTTCGGCCAATTTTCCCGAACCGCGTCCTTCGCGCAATAGCTGCCCCATTTTAAAAAGTGTTTCCCAAAGCCGGTCAAGTCGCGTACTTCGAAACTTTTTGTCCTGAATGTCCCAAGTCCAAACGGGCCCTTTGTTCCAATTTCGGCCGAAACACCCGAATCGCGTACTTCGCAATTTTCATCCCATTTGTCCCAAATGCATTTGTGCATAAAGCCGTGTGTTTCGCGCATTCGCGTCTCACATGTCCCAAGGTACCAAATTCACAAGTTTTTCCCGCTCACTAGTATGATGCTTTTCAAATTGGTGGTTGTGTATTCAATGGTCTGATACATTTCCAAAATGATGTGGAAATGAGCTGCTTCTACATGTGTAAAAATTGGGACCAAATTTTGATGCTGTAGCATTGTATGTGCATGGTCCCAATTTGACAGGGGAGAATGATCTTCTCTTGCAGAATGAAGGAATTGATGGATTTCAACATATGAGAGGTATATTTAAGGTGTTTTCTCTAAGGAAACAAAATTTAAGGTATGGCAGAGCTGAAGCCATGGTGGATGACATGCTTGTTGCTGGGTTAAACATCATCGATGAGGCTATTAAACTACATGGAAGGTGTTTTGCAACTATCCTCTGCTAATGGATAAAGAGCTTAAACTCTGGAGCAGTTGCATTGTAGGGGACATGAGAACATGAATGCATTTTTTCCTGACTCAAATATGAGTGCTAGGAATGAGTGAATTCTTCAGGGATGTGCTCAAATGTTTTCCTTTCATTGAATTCATGCATTAAGGGTAAAGAGCAAAGTCGAGCTTTGTTTTATAGATGAGCAAAGTGGCTTTGTTTTATACTAGAGATGGTTGGTTTAAGTCTAGGAGAGTTACGGAATGCATGGTCATGATGTTGTTTAACTCATCAAATTCGACCTATAATACACTAAGGCATCTGTTAAATAGATCTTAAAGAAATCAATAGAAAAGGGTTTTCATTCTTTTTCTATCTAATTCTTGTTATCTCTGTGTTTTCCTTTAATATTGTGAAGATCATTTTGTTCCTAACTCGTTTAGTCTCTCTGATTGCATACTGTTCAGTTTTGCAAATACAGTGATCTTGTACAACCAAGGAAAATCAGTCACAATGGTTGAGCAATGCTAAGAAGTGAAAGACTTTAGAGCCAAATATGTGTCTTGACAAGTTGATATGGACCATGAATGCAGGTAAAATGGATTTTTAGTTCATGTATATCATTCTTGGCATGATAAATGGAGGGTAAATTATGTATAAGGTAAAATAAAATACCTTATTTGGTATGATACATTTCCAAAATGATGTGGAAAGATGCTTCTACATTGTATATTGTATGCATGGTATACAGGGGGAGCATGATCTTCTCTTGCATTGATGATTTCTTGAGAGGTATATTTAAGGTGTTTTCTCTATGGTAGTATGAATAAGAGTAGTGCTTCGATGTGAAATGGTCAAATTGGTATACTATTTGCTTGAATGGAGTATGAAGGAAAAAACATAGTTTTGATGTGAAAGTGACAAATTTTTTTTTAGCATGTATATCATTCTTGGCATGTTAAATAAGAGTATGCTTCGATTTTGGTCTGGTATACTATTTGCTTGATGGAGTATGAAGGAAAAAAACATAGTTTTGATGTGAAATGACAACATTCTGAAGGTAGATGATGGTAATACAACTTAAGGAAGAGGTAAATTGTTTTCTTCTTCATGATTATTGGAATGATTAGGTTTTTTATATGCTCTTCCTAGGGGGATACTAGTGGTTTTATGCTTGAAAAGTGGTAAAAATACAATTTTTGAGAGAGATGGCTTATTTGTGAGCTAGCATGAGACGTTTGGTTGATTTTTATAAGTAAATGGTGGTCCTATGAAGCTGAGGAAGGTGAAGAATATGCATGTATATGAATGATTTTTTCATTAATATAAAGGGGGAATAAGTTTAGGTTGTTTTCCATCAATGATAAAGGGGGAAATTGTTAGCATGTTGTAGTATATGTGTTGACATTGATGCAAAACCTCATTAATGAAAAATTGGATAATGGAATGGAGTTATGTTATGATAAGAGTGATGATATCATGGATATTTAGGTATGTTGTTGGTTTCATATGTTGATTTAGTGAGAATTACTTTCTCTTGTAAACCCATTCAAGTGACCTAGCTAGCCTAGGTGTTGTTACATGGAGTTTGGAGCTTCTTGGTGGATTAAGAAGCATGTTGGCATGATGGAGATCATATTTTAGGTCCTCATTTGGACCAGGTGATTAAGATAAAATGTGAATTTATATGCTTAATCTAAATGTTATTGTAGCAATAAATAAATGATAATTAAGTGCAAAAATAATACCCAAGAAAACTAAGCGATAGATTATGAAACCCTAATTTCAATAGAAAAAAGAGGTACTTATTTGATTCACAATAAAATCTATAGTTTTATAGAGTGCTAAACATATGAATAGAAATTTAGGAGTGTCACATAGAGAACTAGAAAATTGTAGATCTGGAGGAGTAGGTTGGATAGGGGCGTCTTGTAAGAGGCAGGAGCACCCACAGGCGCTATAGACTAGAAATAGGTGCCTACATCTACGGAAAATGCTCAGAAACACAAATTTTTAGGGTCACAATTTGTTCAGTATTATTTTCTTTTGGTTGTTATGAGGTCGTACAATGATTTTTGAGTTTGCTGGAAACCTAGAATGAAATATGAACCTATAAAACCCTCAAATAGACGTCAAATACCCAAAATGAAAGATGCAAAATGAGGGGTCAATCTATATATCCTCAGGTGTCACAATGGCGAACTTACGACTGAGTGTTGCACTACATCTCAGACCCAATGTATTTCTATATGTCTTTGTGTGGAATCATTCCCTAGTTGGATATTGTGCGTGTCACACTTGATAGCGAGAAAATAGCTACATATAAATAAATGCAGTAGATTTCTGCATGCAATAGAATGAGCTTCCCTCCTATGAAGTATATGTAGAAAACCATCTATTTTATCTTGTAGTAGATGCTAAAATGGATTATTTGATGCTATTAAATAACATTTGGATGGAACCTTAGGTGGTGATAGCTAATTCTTAGTGCTTGGTCCTTTTTATGATCACATAATTTTATATTTATATTATTCCCTTGCTTGAATTTTGTAATTAACCCCGAAAATAATGACTATCAAAAAGAGAAGATGCTAAAATAGATATAAATGACCCAAAAGATGTGATTAAAGTAAAAATAGGTTAGGAGTTCCCAAAGGGGATGAGAGCATCGAGCGCTGGTTTCTTGGCTAAGCGTTGGTGTCTAGACTCAGAGAAATTCAAGGGTCAGAGGTCAAACTGAGAAAAAATATATTCAATACCAAATTTTTTCATAGAAATAAATAAAATATGTCCAAGGACATGGTTTAATTAGTAATTTTCTTACCTAGGAATCATATGAATAATGATATGCAACCATGACTAGATAATTAGCCACAGTTTGTGATTTTGTGTCTACACTAGGTATGGTTGTTAGAATGCATGAGGTTGAGTTTTGAAGCTATATAAGCTCATGAATTAATGTTGGAAGTTAATTCATATTTTACCAAGTATGTTAGGACCTTTTGGATATTTTCCATGATGAATGATGAGGTTGTTTCAGCTAACGCTAACCTTTTATAATGCAAAACCCTAAGGGATAGCTATGAAAGTCTCATCAGATGGAAATATTGAGAGATAGTTGTCAAATGGTGATTATTGGAGGTTTTATTAGGATATGTCATGATGTTTTGGTAAAAATTTCAGTTTTCTATGATGATTATCTTGCAAGTTATGTCAATTTTGATGAAATATGGTCAAGAACAAGGTCATTTCCATCTTGAATTGGATCTTCTGATGCGCACCTGAATTATATGATTCACATGGGACATTTTTGATTTTAGGTATGTTTATAAATTTATTATACAAGGTTTGAAATAAATAATGAGTTCATTTCATCATCAGAGTTTTATGAAGGAATGTTAAGAAGGTAAACAACTTTTAACGATTTTGAAACCCTAGCTCAAAATTGCTAGCAACGATAATGATCGTAAGTGGAAATAATTGATTGATAGTGCATGGATTATTATTTTATAATGGAGAGGAATCCTTCATATTGATAGAAAGGTATGTTATAGGTTGTGGTGATGAGTGCACCCCACTCAAACATGTCAGTTTCTGAAGAAGTTTAGTATGGGACAAGGTTGTCCAAAGGAGTTACAAAATAAATGGACATTGTTTTTATTATGAGTTATTCTTGAAATCCAAATTGGTTTCAGGTCACTAGGATTCAAAAAAAATAGCAAAGTGTTCCCTATTTGGGTTGATTGGTCAAAGGGTAATTTTGGGAAAGTTTCAAGCAATTTGTAGAGATTGGCTTGGTTAAAGGCCTTCCATTTGGAGTTAGAAGGAGTTACAATATGTTATGAAAAGAGGATGTAGAGTGAGTTCCATTGGTATAACTTTGGTTTCATTATGATGAGGTTGATGTGGTTTCTAGGTCATTTTGAGGACAAGAAGGTTTTTGGTTTTTCAAGACTGTACTATTTTTGCTGAAAGATTGAGTTTATTAGAGCATGAGATGGATGAGTTGAATCTTTATACCACATGGAAAGTTAATAAGGATTAATTTTGAATTTATTGAATCTATTTCGATATTTTTATTGTTTCATAAAGGTTGAAAACTGGTTGCATTTGTAAAACCGATTTCTAGGAAACTTGATTTGGTAAAGGGAAAAGTTGTTATAGTTTGAACATATGATTGTCTCATGTAACTTAACATGCTTAAAAAAGTTATGAAGGATATTTTATTTCCATTGAGTGGTCACATGCCATTTTTTAGCTGATCTTGGGTGGGCATGATGCCCAAAGGTGAAATCAGGTTGTTGAAAAATGTTGTTTTGTGAAGGTAACAAACCATTGGGTCCATTAAATGAAATAATCTAACTGGTTATTGTAAATTGCGACCATTTTTTATGTTTAAATGTAATATTAATCATGTGTGGTGATTTTTATATCTTGAATAAAATTATTTTTGGCGTGAGCACATTTTTTGCATTCTAGTGATGGGATTTTGAGGATTTTTGGTGTAAGATAGATGGTTTTTGGAATGGCCGGCCTATATGGGTCATATGTGACTATTTCGATGATTAATATGGGATGTATTTAAGTTAATATGGTCAAGATAAAAGAGGGAAAAGAAAATATTTTGAATTTGAATTAAAAATATCCTATAAAGTGATGTTTTGGGTGCAAAGTTGAATATCGTTTGGAAATTATTTTATCTTCTTTGAAGAACCCTTGATGCAAAGAAAATTACCTTGGGCCTAGACCAAATCACCTAGAACTAAATTATAGGTTAGTAGGTGGTTTTATTCATGAAAGTTTATATGAGGAGCATTTGAGCAAGGCGAAGGATTGTGAAGTTTCCTTGATGGTGAGTTGATGAAGGAGTGAAGGGTTGGTTTCATGTCTTTGAGTGTTAATTTTAGAGCATGTCGATTTTATTACAAGGTCTCTAAAGTATTTTCAGTTATGATAATTATTTGAAGTCATTTGGAAAGAGGAATATATTCTTTTGTGTTCATGAGGCAAGGTTGATTGTATTGGTATCACTTAATAGATATTGTTGTCTTGTTGATGAAGACAACAATTGTTGTGATTTGATTTGAATATAAATAAAGAAATTTTTTGTGTATATCTTGTGTTATTATTGATATGTATAAATGAATCCTTGCTTTGGTGGAATATGTTTCATTGTGAATTATTTTTTATTGTGATCAAGCATTAATGTATTTGTTTCATGAGGATGTGTGTTTGATGTTTGAAGTATAAAGTGGAAAGGTTTTATTGGGGAATGACTCACCCCATATTAGTCCATTTTCAATTCAAAAAATCCATCTAGATATCATTCAAGAGACATCATACTGCATTCTTATGCATACACTTCATAAGATGGGAAATACATTTTGACATCCATACATCTAATTACATTGCTACATCTAATTGTTGCTCACTATTCAAGTGTATCTTGCACAAAAGCCACCTAGGGCATGATTCTTCACATACACACATAGAACTACATGGAGTATGAGATGTAGTGTAATGCTCATTCATAAGTTCACTCTTTCGGGTGACTGATGAGGTTAATCTGAATCCCCATTTGCATATTTTTATTTTTAGGATTTGATGTGTTTTGTGGTTTTTTAGGAGATCATTTTTGTCTGTAGGTTACAAGAAAATTCTGCGGGAATAGTGCAACACAGAAGAGACAAACAACAAATGACAGTGACATATAAGTGACACAAAATAAGTCACTTTCTGACCATTTTTGCATTCATAAGAACCCAGAAGCAGTGTACATCACCCATGTGCCCTTGACCTGACCCAAACATCCCAATCTGTCTTATTATAATAGTTATACAATTTTCTAGGTTCGGTTGTGACATTTCATTCTCATGTTTCATCAGTGTTCTATCTCAATATATCTTAAGGATTATTACAAAATTGGATAAGTCTCTTATTCCCTCTCTTTCACATAGGGTTTAATATTTCTCTAGTTTATTTATTAGGTCAGATCTGTACTTTATTTCTTATCTATTGTGTTATGACTTTACAATAAGGATTTCACAAATTTTGATATTTTTAAAATCAATTTCAAATGTTGACAGTGCAAGGGATGCCCACAACCAAACTATTATTTTCATGACTTGTTATCCATGGTTTTGGTTTGAAATATTGATCAGAGTATTTAGGGGCCCCCACAGTGTAACCAATAGTTACTAACATATAGCTATAAATATATTCATACAAGTGACGAACCTTGAAAGTTACGTATCATAATTATGAGAAGTGTTAAGATTGTATAAATAGGTAAAGATTGTACAAACATTTGTGATCCTACTATACAGTCCTGCTCATGAGCATATTTAGATCAAAGTATTAGTATTGAAGAACTCTTCTATCCTTATCTCTATATTCCATCATTGAAATCACTTAGATCATTCCAAGATCATATTAAATCATATAAGTGCACTCAATCCCTTGTATTTTTTAACTCTTATTGTAACGCGTATATTTGTTAAAAATATTAACGCATTGTTATGATATTGAATGATTAATGTTGGAAGTTAATTAATCATAATAACCCTTATAGCTTCTATTTCATTATTTTTTTTGTTATAGTTGTAAATCTTAATAAAAATTAAAAAGGGTGAAAACATAAACTAGAAAAAAAATACATAGATTGATTGAACTCACACCCAAGACATGCCAAGTATTGGGCGTATGAGATTAATCTTCATTTCCTTGTGTATATTTTTTTACACCTTCATTCATTTCTAACAACCTTGGCTTTCACCCTTGCTTGTTTAGAGAGTAATTTTTATCTAAAAAAATGTATCATGGACTCAAGGTAGCCTTAGTTTTATTGAGTAGGATATTTGTTGATGGCGAATCACATCACCCCTAAGTGTCTGCAACTCGATGCGTTGGGACTCTCAGTGCGATTGCATAACATGGAGCTTTTCCCAAGTGTGGGACCTTACGAAATCAGAAAAGATCTCTTTGGATGAAGGCCGGTTCCTATTCCTCTGTTTAGATGCACACGAAAAAATGCAGAGGGTTTACTCAAAATCTAATCTAACTTGCCAAGGAGATAGGGTAAGAAGATGTGTAAAAATAAACCTAAACTAACAAAGGTGATGCACTGAGGAATGAAGAACACCTATCTTGCCAATAAACAAAAGCCATTAAAATGTGATGCAAGATTATGCATAGATAACAAAATTTGCAGTGAAAGATCAAGAGGATGTAAATGAACACAGAGAGGGTTGAGAATCATCCACAGACATGCATTACTTGCTCCAAAGATTGATACAATACACTAAAAAATGCCAAGAGGCAAAGTTGCATTACAGTTTTAAATGGGAGGTTCGAACTCCACAAATTCACCTACCAAAGAGAAGAAGGAAGGGGCAAAACAGGAATGTTCGACCTTTAGAAAGAAGCCCCTCCTTACAATTTACAGGAATAATGATATAGGGAAGAGAGAGGAAATCCAAATATACCCCAACCACCTCCAGGTTGCATTTTAATTTATCTCATTATGGTGGTAGGTGAAAACTCTAGCAAACCTAAAAAGTGGCGAACTGTATTTTGCATTTTTAAAAATTTTTTCTCACCCACTTAAAGATATCCAATCTTAGTTGGATAGAGGACCTTGTAATATTTCTGAAAAGTCCAACCTTGTGTTAATCCGAGCTCCCTGTGAAAAGTTATGGCCGTCTGAATATCTGTGCCAGGGTCTACTTCCTATCAGCGCTCAAAATGTTGTGCCTCCTGAAGGTGCGCCTTGGTGCATCCATCTTCATGTTGACATACCCTCTATCATGCACCTCTTACCTGTGCCATGGGTGCATCCATTTCCATGTCGACACCTTCTGTCATGCGCCTCTTACCTGTGCCATGGGCGCATCCATTTTCATGTCAACACCTTCTGTCGTGCACCTCTTACCTGTGCCATGGGCCCATCCATTTTCGTGTCGACACCTTCTGTCATGCACCTCTTACCTGCACCATGGGTGCATCCATTTTTGTGTCAACACCTTCTATTGTGCGCCTCTTACCTGTGCCAAGGGCGCATCCATTTTCGTGTCGACACCTTCTGTCATGCGCCTCTTACCTGCACCAAGGGCACATCCATTTTCATGTCGACACCTTCTATCATGCGCCTCTTACCTGCGCTAAGGGCGCATCCATTTTCGTGTCGACACCTTCTATCGTGTGCCTCTTACCTGTGCCATGGCATGAATTTCTTCGTGTCGACATTTTCTTACCTGCGCCATGGGCTGTTGGTGACACAATAAATATCGGGCTTTGATTTTCTTTGATTTCCATATTCTTCTTCTTGCCTATATCTACCTGGGGGGGAAGATATATACAACAATTTGGCGACTCAAAGGGATCACCTACCTGCTAGGTAGAAGATCAGTGGCCTTTTAGCAATCCATTGGGTATGGAGTCATAAGCAATAACCTGAAACCATCCTGATATCTGATCCCAATCCTGATACCGCAACTCATTCTCCAAGAGCACTCTGAACTGTAGAAAACAACCTGAGAGAAATAAAACCTATGCTGAAGCACTTCGGGAAACTGAAACCTAACTACAACAAGACAATGTGCCTCCGCACTTAGAGGAATTGAAAACTAGGCTAATATTTACAAGGGTAAACCTTATCCTTTTAGTAGCAATGTTTAAGATAGATTCCATTAACCAGAATCGGGAGTTCTTCTACATCCAATGTAGACAATTAGAAGGCATTACTACTTTTACATCCCGTGACCATGTAGGGGCCACTCCAAATGGCATCAAACTTGGAATGCCTTCCTGGTTTTGCTTGATCTGCATCCCATTTTAGAACTAGGTCCCCTTCCTGGATGGTCTTTGCTCTTGCCTTCTTATCAAACCATCTTTTTACTAAGGCCTAATCCTTGTCAAGCATCTGAACTGCATGTTCTCTTATTTCTTCCAATTCCATCAACTCTGCATACCTAGCCTCCATTGGTTTGAACTCAGACAACTCCAACTGCTTCATGAGTTCCAATGCTGGCAATTCTAATGATATAGTCAATATTGCCTCTTTCCCATAGACCAACTTGTAGGGAGAATTACCTGTAGATCTCTTTGGCGTTATCCTGTCAGCCCATAATGCTGATTTTAGCTTGGTATGCCATTTCCTTTGGTTTTCATCTAGAGTCCTTCTAATGATCCTTAGCAAATTCTTGTTCGTGGACTCTGCCTGTCCATTACCCTGCGGGTAATAATTTGAAGAGGTGATTAAATAGATTCCATTCTTGACAGCCCATTCTGTAATATTGGAGCCTATGAATGCCAATGCATTGTTTGATATGATAGTGGTCGGCACACCGAACCTAGTCACTATTCCTTCATAAAAGTCTAGTATGCTAGACTCATTTTCTTCTTTGAACGCTACTACTTCGGTCCACTTGGTGAAATAGTCCGTTGCCATGAGAATCCACTTGTGGCCTTGGCTTGAGTTTGGATTTATGACCCCAATGAAGTCCAATCCCCATTGCACAAATGGTTGGTCAACCAAAATTGGGTGCAATGGAAGCACTGCTAGTCTTTCTTTTCCTGTGAAGAGTGCACATTTCTTGCACTTTCTTATCCATGTATAGCAGTCACTGACTACTGTCGGCCAATAATACCCTGCCTTCATTATCTTGAGAGCTGTTACTCGTGGGGTGAAATGTCCTTCGGAATATCCAATGTGAAAATCTCGTAACACCCTCTCAATTTGACCTGTCTCAATGCACCTCAATAGAACTCTATTGATGTCCTTTTTAAACAAAACACCATCAACAAGCACATATGGAATGGCTTGTAATCTAAAGTATCTCCTCTTTTCTTTTCTCATTTCTGGAGGGCATAGGCCTATCTGTAGGAAGTGTATCATATTCTGAGTCCAACAAGGAGTGGGCGCATCATCATTTTCCTGTTCTTGACCATCCAGTAGTACCAAGACAACCTCTTTTTCATTACCTACTTCAACTTGCTGACTCAAAGCTAGTTGTTCACATAATCCCTTTCCACGGACCAGCTTAGTGACCTTAATTTCGATGTCATATTCCATGACACGAGTGATCCACCCAGCACGTTTCTCATTTAGATCCTTGTTTAGAAGGAAGTCCTTGACTCCCGCATGAGAGACCAATAATTGGACCTTGTTGTTTGAGACTAGGTGCTTGAATTTCTTTAAGCTCCTGATCATTGCAAGGACATGCTTCTCAATGAAAGAGTACCTTGTTTCGTATTCCTCTAGACCTTGACTAAAGAAAGCAACTGGTTGTTCTAATCCCTCTTTGTTTTGCTGAACCAAGATTGCAGAAATTGTGTCTCCACCACCGAATGCATATAACATGAAATCCTTGGAGAAGTTTGGGTTGATGAGAGTCGGAACTTGAGATATAGCCTCTTTTATTTCCTCGAAACTTTCCTTGCCTTCAGATGTCCACTTAAATTCCATGCTCTTCTTCAACATCAACGTTATTGGCTTTACGAGAGCTGCAAAGTTTGGAACAAACTTGCGGACAAAATTGATCCTTCCCAAGAAGCTTTGAAGAGCCTTCTTGTGACTTAGCAATGGAAATGCTCGAATTACTTCAACTCTTTCTGGGTCAATCATCAATCCCTCCTTTGAAACAATATGGCCTAGAAGTTTTCCTTCGTGAGCCAAGAATATGCATTTTTTGGGATTTAATGATACCCCAAATTTTCTACACCTCTGAAATACCCGCCTCAAATGAAAAAGGTGATCTGCTGTATTTTTGGAGAATACCATGATGTCATCAAGATATATTAGAACTATTTTATTGATCAATCCTTTGAATTCCATATCCATTGCCCTTTGGAAAGTGGCTCCAGCATTTGATAGTCCAAATGGCATCTTCTTATAGGCATAGGTGCCCCATTTGGTGGTGAAAGTCGTCTTGAACTAGTCATCTTATTTCACCATTACCTGATTATACCCTGAGTAGCCATCTAGGAGAGAGAATCTCTTTGAACCAGATACTACTTGCAATATTTGTTCCATTGAAGGAAATGGGTAATGGTATTTAAGAGATGCCCTGTTGAGGTCTCGGAAGTCCACACACAACCTGATTTCTCCGCTCTTCTTCCTGACTGGAACCAAGTTTGCAACCCAGCTTGAGTTCTTGATCGGGAATATAATGCTTGCCTCTATTAGCTTATTTAGCTCTTTCTTCATTAGAGGCTCAATGTCAGGGTTGACTGGTCTCTACTTCTGCCTGATGGGCTTAGCATCTGGATCCAATTCTATGGTATGTTGTGCCAACTTTGGATCGAATCCTCTTAAGTCTTCATAGCTCCAAGCGAAGACATCTGGGAATTCTTGGCAAAGCTGTATGAAATTTGATTTTTCCTGCTCAGTGGCCACTCTACCAATTTGAAGTGTTTTTCCTTCCCCAACTAGAATTGGCTTTGAATCTTCTCTCTTAACCTATATGTTAGCCTTTTCCTTACAGAACTGGTCGTTAGGGTTGAAGACAAAATCCAATGTTACTAAACCCTTGGGAAGCTTGTTTTTCCGCAGCTGCACTACTTGATCACCATACTACTTCTCTAATCTGTCTTGATTCCTAGCTAAAAATTCAGCCTCTTCTTGTAAGAAATTGATTATCTGTTGATCGTTCTCAAACACTTGCCAGCTTGTGTTATTATCTGGAACTGCTGGCCTCACAATCACATGGATATGTGGCTGTGTTTTTTTCCCTTTTGATGTTGTCAACCACATCAAACATTGCTCCAACTATTGCGAGCCTATCCGTGGCTTCATTTTTCTTCCTGGGTATGGACATGATGTTGAAAGCTTCAAAATCCTCAACAAGGTCCCATACCCTATTCTTGTAGTTCTTCAGTAGGTCATTCTTTGTAGCATGTTGTCCCCTGACTTGATTGACGATAAGCTCGCTATCCCCGAACACCTACAAGTTCTTTATGCCCTTTTTCCTGGCCCAATGAAGTCCATGAATCAACACCTCGTATTTAGTTGTGTTGTTTGAACAAGAAAAATGGAAACGGAAAGCTGAATAATATTTGATGCCTTGAGGTGAAAGAAGCATAGCTCCTCCTCCTGCACCTTGCCTACTCCTTGATCCATCGAAAAATAATTGCCATACCTCATTGTCATCCTTATGGTCTGGTTTGGTGGTGCTAGGAATAGGCTAGTTTTCTTCATGTATGCAATAGACTACTAGCTCAGATTCTTCTATTTCTTGGTAGGGATCAAAAGCATGTACCTTGCTTGCCCATTCATCAAGAGTCAAATCTGGGATGCTTCTGACTTTGGTGTCAGCTTCATCTGTGCTTGGATAATCTTCTTGATCAAATGCTGAACAGTTGGCATTGATTTGGCTTGGAGTATGAGGCTCAATATGGAAGTTTGCAATTGGTTCGGATCTGGTTGTGACCTTAGTACCATATCTTGTTCTGAACAACATGTGTGACCAATCAGCAGATAAGTAGCCTCCAATTTTAGCTGTGAAATCCCTTGATAAGCATAGGGCAAAGAGTGGTGGCAAATCTATCACTGACACATCTTGCAAAACGGTAACGTTGGGGCATGCATGCAAGGTAAGATTCAAATTTTTAATCACTCCTACCATTTCTACTGTTGTCCCATCCAATTGCACTACCCCCCTTTGATATGACTTCATATTGGAGACCCAGCTGATCAGCTATTTGCTTGGGCATGATAGAACTACTCGCCCTAGAATCAATCATGCAATTATATACTAGTTTATTGCTAATGATTAATGAAACATAGAATGGAGGGGGTTTCAAAACTTTACCTTGTTGTCCTCCATGATTCTCTTAAGGATGAGCAGCATTTGTGAGGACATTCTCTTGCATATGGACCTGCTGGTTTGAAGTTGACCAATTCTTCATGGTAGCTTGTAGAAGATCTCTTTGGCCTAGGATGGATAAGGATTCCCACATTGATATATTCACATTTGTCTTCTTCATTTGGTCAATGATGCTAAATGAGGATGAAAGATATCTTTTCTGTCCTTTAGGCTACACATTCATTTCTTGTGCATGGGCAGCAACAGCTAGCATTTAAGTTGGTTTAGAAAGTGGTTTGGGTTGTTCTTGCATGTTTGGAATTGCATTTTTCTTACCAACACCTTGTGGAGTGATGGAAGGTTATAGATCACTTGGAGCTAATGAATGCCCTTCACCAATATTCCTCTTCTTTGATCTTGTGTTAGTTGCTACACTCTGAGAAATTGTCTGATTCATGCCACAAAAATCCTCAGCTTGCCAATACGCAAGTGCGGTATCATTTGGACCTATGTTTTGCTGAGATGTCCCTTGTTGCTGATTTGATTCTTGACTCACTTCACCCTCAATGCTAGTAGTTGTCACCATCAAGGCTTGGTTTAAAGCACCATTAAAGTACATAGATTGGTTGTGAGGTTCATTGCATGGGAAACACCAATCACACTCTTGAGCTATGTTGTTTTGGACTGGCACTAATGCTTTAGAGGAAGATGCAACATTGGGGTTATAGGGATGAAATGGTCTATTAGTGGGAGGCCTTACTTGGCTTTGATTTTGATTTACAGTCTGAGCTGGTGACCTATTTTGTTGGTATGGGGGCCTACCCTGGTACTGTGCTTGAGGCTGATACGGTATAACACTTTGAGCTTGTTGTCTTTTGATATTCACCATCTCATTTCCAAGGTTCTGCAACTGTTTCACAACCTCTTGGAGTTAATTTGAAGCACTAGATGATGAAGTAGAAGTTTCATTTGAACTTTGATTTCTAGTTGTGGGAATATGAGCCAAAGTGTGTGTTTGACTAGTGCTTGGATTTTCTAAGTTTGGATACAAGGGCATGGGAGGCCTAGGAGCCAGTTTACCAGCTTGAATAAGATATTTTTCAGCCCTAATGGCAATGCTATAAGCAGCAGGTAAGGTTGTGCCTCCCATAGATTGAATTAACATAGAAATATCAGAATTCAAAGCTTTAAGATAATATAGAAAAGCACCTTCAGCTGTTGGCCTAACAGCCACTACAATTCTATCCCAAGATCTTTGAAATCTGAAGTTGAAGTCAGTTAGCTGCTCATTGGGAGCTCTCTTGATAGTTGTCAATTTTTCTAGTAGAGACAAATTGTATCCTTTTTCTCCAAACTGCTCATGGAGAACTATGCATAACTGATTCCAATTTTGGATAGAACCAGCTGCAAGGCTTCTAAACCATTGCAATGCCTTCCCTTTGAATGAAGATGCTAGAAATTTGACAGAAACATCCATTTCATTTATCTCGTGGATTGTACAAACGTTAGCAATGTCTTTGACATGATCACCAGGAGTGGTATGATTTTCTCCAGTGAAAAATGGAATGTTCTTCAGTGCTGTAATTGGAACTGGATTTTGTGCATTGAGGGCAAGTGGGCTGCTGCCAGTGAACTTGAAAAAGGGATTTGGTGGTATATGTGCCATTATGATTGGCCTAAGAACTCTGGTTGATGTGAGAAAAGGTCTACCAGGTGAAGGTGTAGACAAAGTCCAGTTAGGTGGAGATGGTGATCTTTGTGGTCTTCTTCCTCTCCTTCCTCTTCCTGGTGATAGTTGCAAGTGGAAAAATAGCCCCTCTTCTCAGGTATTAGACTTGGTTCGAATTCTTCTCATGTGCCTGGGAAACTATTGTTGCTGAACCACTGAATTCTATCCCCTTCGGAGTCGCCAGATGTGTTAGATAATGAGCCTGAAAATGCTAGATCTGCCAAGTTACACACCAAACTTGACAATATTTAAACTCAAAATTTTGAAAGACCTGTATTTTTGAGATTTTAGGGTTTGGAATTTGATTCAGAATGACAGTCCCGAAAACCCAAAAATGCTAGATTTCTGAAATCCTGAAATCCGAAATTCAAAAAACCATGAAATTTTGAAAGTCAAAATATCAAAAATATAAGAATACCCTTTTGAATATTATTCCCCGATCTATCAACTGGTGAAATTTTGACTTGTTTTGAGCAAGTTAAGCCCTTCAAAATTGATTTCAAAGTTTAGCCAGAAAGGTGAAAAATCTGAAATTGTAAAACCTGCAATTTTTTAAGTCTGAATTTCTTGAAAATTTCTTCAAATCTATGGAATGACCTCTTGTCCCACCGAGCGTGCCAAAAATATTGATGGCGAATCACAGCACCCCTAAGTGTTTGCAACTTGATGGGTTGGGACTCTCAGTGTGATTGCATAACATGGAGCTTTTCCCAAGTGTGGGACCTTGCGAAATCAGAAAAGCTCTCTAGATAAAGGCCGGTTCCTGTTCCTCTGTTCAGATGCAAAAAAAAAGTGTAGAGGGTTTACTCAAAATATAATCTAACTTTCCAAGGAGACAGGGTAAGAAGATGCATAAAAATAAACCTAAATAACAAAGGTGATGCACTAAGGAATGAAGAACACCTATCTTGCCAATAAACACAAGCCATTAAAATGTGATGCAAGATTATGCAAAGATAAAAAAATTTGCAGTGAAAGATCAGGAGGATGCAAATGAACATAGAGAGGGTTGAGAATCATCCACATACATGAATTACTTGCTCCAAAGATTGATACAATACACTACAAAATGCCAAGAGGCAAAGTTGCATTACAGTTTTAAATGGGAGGTTCAAACTCCACAAATTCACCTACCAAAGAGAAGAAGGGAGGGGAAAAATAGGAATGTTCAACCTTTAGAAAGAATCCCCTCCTTACAATTTATAGGAAGAATGAGAGAGGGAAGAGAGAGGAAATCCAAATCTACCCAACCACCTCCAGGTTGCATTTTAATTTATCTCATTATGGTGGTAGGTGAGAACTCTAGCAAACCTAAAAAGTGGTGAACTGTATTTTGCATTTTAAAGAATTTTTTCCCACCCAATTAAATATATCCAGTCAGAGTTGGACAGAGGACCTCGTAATCTTTCTAAAAAGTCCAGCCTTGCATTAATCTGAGCTCCCTGTGAAAATTTATGGCCATATGAATATCTGTGCCAGGGTCTGCTTCTTGTCAGCGATCAAAATGTTGCACCTCCTGAAGGTTTGCCTTGGCGCATCCATCTTCATGTTGACATACCCTCTGTCATGCACCTCTTACCTGTGTCATGGGTGCATCCATTTCCGTGCTGACACCTTCTGTCATGCGCCTCTTACCTACGCCATGGGCGCATCTATTTTCATGTCAACACCTTCTGTCATGCGCCTCTTACCTGTGCCATGGGCGCATCCATTTTCATGTCGACACCTTCTGTCGTGTACCTCTTACCTACACCATGGGCACATCCATTTTCGTGTCAACACCTTCTGTCGTGCGCCTCTTACCTGCGCCAAGGGTGCATCCATTTTCGTGTCGACACCTTCTGTTGTGCGCCTCTTACCTGCACCAAGGGCACATCCATTTTTGTGTCGACACCTTCTGTCGTGCGCCTCTTACCTATGCTAAGGACACATCCATTTTCATGTCGACACCTTCTATCGTGCGCCTCTTACCTGTGCCAAGGGCGCATCCATTTTCATGTCGACACCTTCTTTCGTGCGCCTCTTACCTGCGCCATGGCGCGAATTTCTTCGTGTCGACATTTTCTTACCTGCGCCATGGGCTGTTGGTGACACAATAAATATCGGGCTTTGATTTTCTCTTATTTCCATATTCTTCTGCTTGCCTATATCTACCCAGGGGGGAAGATATATACAACAATATTTTCCTTTCAAAAGTATTGATCTATGTCCATCATTATATTAACTAGTCAGTGTCATATGTTCTTGAGCCTATATCACTTTTCCTAGCACATGTTTCACTTTATTTTAGTATTTTAATTGTAGAAAAAATATTTGGATTTGGTATTGGTTTATCACTTGCAACATTCTAACCTTATCTTTCCTTGTTAATTTAAAACATTTTTCATGTTGATGGTAATTTCATTCTTTGTAAAAACACTTCCATTATTGGTATATATATACATAAGCTGATATTACATTCCACATTCAACATTGTACGTATTTGTTCATGGGGTATCGAATCCATGTTTTTGTTCACTTCATATTCTCTGTATAGAGTGTTAACTCAATCTTAGAAATCCTAAAACTATATTTATTGTATACAAGATCATATATGAGTCACTACATATGGTGTCTCACCATTTGAATTTTTTATAAATTCATGACCAGGTTTTTCAAGGTATGCTACTTCAGTTTAATGCTCCTCAATTAAATTTTCTTTTAGTATTTCATCATGTTGTCACCTTGGGGAAAAAAATTTAGTTTCTTTTATTCTCATAACTTATACTCACTAAGAGCTTATACTTTCTCTTTATATCCTAATGATTCCAAAAAATTCTTCTATTCTATTCATTTTGACCTCATCTCTTCATCTATAGGTTTTCTCGACAATAGGATTTCAATGATGTATTATCCTATTTTAGAGTTCTGGCCAAAGATTATAATTTATGAAAAATTTATAAATTCATCATGATTCACATAAAAAAATCTTTTACACTTATTAACAACTCAAATTGAAATATTATCTCTTGAATTATACATACAACTTGCTCAATACTTGTCATTTTATAGAATATTCTATAGTATTACTACCTTCCTTTGTGAGTTATGGGTCTATAAGTAATTATTTTCCATGAATACATTTTCAATCTTAGAAATGGATTTCTTAGATTACTCCCATACTCAAAAATGTCCCCTCACACTCATGTAATTTCTTAGCCTAGGTCATCTTCTTAGACACATACTTTCACCATCTCCTTGCCTCTTTTCCACAAGAAGCTCATCCTCTCATACTTTTCCTACATGTACGTGATAGGACCTTCTATAATGCATGATTTCATTTTATATATTTTAATTTTTTAAGAATATAATTTAAGATTCTTAAAGTCATTCGATCTATGTGTCAATACAGAGGAAATTATTAATAATTTGCATTCCATGATATATTAATGTTTTGTGCAAGACCTTTTAATATGATCTGAGTATAATTATGTAGTCTTAATGATTATAAAATATTTTGTAGGGCTTGGATTTTTTTATGATTTCTCCCAGGGTTTAAGAATTTAATATCATCATTCGTTTTGTAATAGGGTTCAACAAGACACTTGATGGTGAATCCTTTCATATGCATACTATGGGAGAAGGTGGTTGGGATAAGTCATGTACAAGTATTACACTTTCTCAATTCTTATGTAGAATTAATCTTTTTGCGAGTTAAAAGATTAACAGTATCATTTTTCATCTCTCTTAACTACCAATTTTTATCATTCCTTTCAAATTGAGATTGCAAGACTTTAGTTTATTTTCTCACTATAGATTTCTAGGTTTTGATTTTTAGTCACATGGGTAATTTTTTGTGGTTATATTTTGATTAGTATAAGGTTTAATATTGGGGTTTAAAAATAAATATTGTAAAGGTTTATATTTTATTGGATTCATATTTTCTAAGATGATCTACTGGTTTCTTTTTTCTTCGTTTTTTTTTATTATTGGCAAATAGTTTTTTGAAAGGGACTATACCCTTATACAAGAAGGCTCAAAAAGCCAGATGTGAACAAATAAGGCCCAACTCACAAGAGAAAGAACAGAAGTAGGAAAAAACCTGCACAAAATAAAACTCAAGACGGACAGCTGCAAATCAGCAGAAAAACAACTGGTTTACAACGATCAAACAGCTGCTGCTCGACAAAGAAAGTGAAACAATGATGATCAGCATAGCAGCACCGAGAAACTAGCGAGGCGGAGAAGCGGTATTCTTGGAGGATAATTTTTTATTTTTACGCACCGTAATCCAACCTGTAGCCGCCTCCATGATTAGGGTATTGAAACAAGGAGGTGTATTTTCCTTATCCAAGGAGGCGTATTTTCCTTTTCCGTTTCTTTTTTCTTCGTTATTTCTAACTAAGTCATTTATTTATTTTATATTACTCAACATACTTCAACATTTAGTTGAGTATGGCACTTCGAGATGGATTGCTATTAGTAATATTGAAGCTTGTAATCCTTTATATTATTTATTTATCTATTATACATGCATAAACTCATAAAAATCATTCAACTCATTCAACTCATAAGAATACACAAACCCAGAAAATCAAAACACTTAACTCATAGTTTTTTTCACAAATTCAACATGCAAACTAGTAGAAATTATTCCATTAAAACTAAAAACACATAACACCACAAATAATTAGTTATAAAATATAAAAATTATGTTTTAAACTATCAAGGAGAAGCTCATGCCTACAATGTCCAAGTTTTTTCTCAACTCAACTTCCTTTCTCTTGTAATTTTCTCCCAAAATTGAAAAAAAAATTCCATTAAAAAAAAAAATCATTTTGAAATAGAGCTCCTCTATATCCATTTCCAGGTTAGCATTCATGACTAAAAAACATGCACAATGGAGAGATATTCCATTTCCTTTGAAATCCTTCAAAATAAATCAAACGAAACAAACCAAGTGATCAGAGAGAGAGAGAGAGAGAGAGAGAATGTGACCAAGTTAAGGGTTGGATTCATAGGGAAGCTAAGCATTCCTAAGGATCCAACCAACCATTAATGCAAAATTTAAAAACCAAAACCTCTCAATGCATTTTCTTCATGCTATGCAAGCATGCCCACTACACACTACATTAACAAGTATGATTTGAATTACATCTTCCAAGTCCTTTACCCAAGTTCCACCATCAAGACATTAATACATTCCACCCACTCTTTGTCAAGTGGATTCATATTCTAAGTTAATGAAATTCAAGACATTAATACATTCCACCCACTCTTTGTCAAGTGGATTCATATTCTAAGTTAATGAAATATAATGTCTATGTATTTATTTAAAACTTAATGTATTCACCCACGGCCATATGCCAAGGATTAAAATCAATAATTTGTATAAAGAAGTTACAAACTCGTAACATGCCACAACTAATGCCGAGTGGTTTAACACATGACCTAATATGAAGATTCCAAGAGAGAAAAATCACACAATATAGTTTCAAAAATTGTCTTTAAAACATATATAAAAAAAATGTCAGTGTGAGCTAAGACTCTTGGTTATTAACTTAACTTCACTTAAACAAAGCTTGAATTATTTTTAGAAATGCAAAATTGTACCTAAAAATTAATTTTAAGCAGCTGATGGTCTATTGGTTTTCTATACGGTCATCAATTTTGGGTCTTCAAAGGGAATAATGTTAGATACTTTCCCTTGAAAAGAGTCATCATCCTGATGACATATTTAATTCATTCAAGAAAGTAAAACACTTAACCAATAAGGCGTAACAAAGAATATATTCAGAAAACCATGAATAACTCAAATTTTCTAGAAAATTTACACTTCTAAAATTTCTTCAAGCTATAATAGGTTTGATAAAAATAGTAATTCAGAACATAATAGGTATTCATGAATAAGAAAATCATTAATAAAGTTAACTAAAATAAAGTAGCAATAATAAAGAGTATTATTTTTCCTTCTTAAACATGATCAAAGGAAAAATATAAGCAACTAGTGTGTCACTTGTATTTTCCCAAGTTGCGCTTTCTTCATAATATTGGTCCCATTGAACCTTGCATTGAGAAATATTAAAATTTTTAAGCTACAACTTATGTGTTTCTAAAATCCTTATGGGCTCAACCATGATGATCTTGGGATCTTGCACTTGCAATGAATCCTAATTTAGTAAATGAGTTAATTCAGCAACACACTTCTTTAACATGGATACATGGAAGAAATCATGCATTTTAGACAATGCAAGAGGTAAAAAACATGTATGCTACAGGACCTATATCCTCTAAGATTTCAAAGGGTCCCAAAAATATAGGTGATAACTTGGTAACCTTACCAAAGACAACGAGAATATTTTTGGTTTTACCTCCAATAAGAAGTACTTATTACCAATATTAAATTTCATGTCCACTCTTTTTAAATCAGCATAGCTATTTTTCCTATCTGCTACTTCCTTTAATCACTCATGAATGAGTTTTATTTATCCTTTCATTTCTGTTAACATTTCAGGCACTACAACTTCCCTATCTTCAATGCTATTCCAGATGATAGGTTTCTGTACCTTCTTCCATACAAGGCTTTGAAAGGATCCATTTTTCAGTGAGGAATGATTCATATTATTGTATGGAAAATCAACTAGTAGAAGGTATTCTTCCCACTTGTATTGCTGATCCATAAAATACATCCTCAACATATCCTCTAATACTTGATTTACCATTTATGTCTATTTATCGGTTTTTGAATGATAAGATGAATTGAAATTCAGTTTCGTTTCTAAGGTCGCATTAAGCATCTAAAAACAAAATGGAAGTCATCCTAGGATCTATATCTAATATGATCATCTCTAGTATTCCATGCAATGTAAATATTTCTTGAACAAATATTCTTGTCAGTACTGGGTAATGCTCTTTTAGATTCCCAGGTATAAAATGTGCCACTTTCATGAGTGTACCCACCACAAACATAATTACATCATGTTTATTTTTAGAAAATTCCAATCCTTGGATGAAATCCATGTTAATTACTTGTCGTTTATATTGAGGTACATCATGCGAATACAAAACTCCCATAGGATATAAATATTTTGCATTAACCCTTTTCCATTGTAAGTAGTGAGCTACATAATTTATTACATCATTTTTCATTCCCTTCCAGAAATATTATTTTTATATCAACTAACAATATTTTTACCCCAGGATGAGTTGAACGAGGCACATCATTAAATTCCTTAAGTACTTTAGGTCTTAATTCATTTCCCAAAGGAGCATATACTTTGCTGAAATAATGCAAAATTCCATCATGTTGAAATTTGAAACCATCATACCTCTTATTGATAAGATTGTTTACTAATATTGTGTTAAGCTACTGATAGTAAGGATTGGATTGAAGTTATTCTTTAACTTCATCTTTAAACTAGGTTCTTAAAGTAAAAATAGTATAAATATTCTTCCAACGGCTTAAGGAATATGCTACATGGTTTTCCTTCATGTTAATGTAATTTATATCAAAATCATATCGTGATAGAAATTACAGCCACCTATGCTATCTTGCATTTAGATTTGGTTGTGTAAAGATATATTTCAGCCCCAAGTGGGTTATTTTCTATTTAAAAGGTTTTCCTAATAGATAATGCATTCATACTTGCAATGTGTACATGATAAAAAAAAGTTATAAGTCACGGGGATCATATATCAGCTCATGTACTTTTGATTTTCTACTCTCAGAAGCCACTACATGTTCATTTTGAAGAAGGAATCCACTGGATTCTTCACTGCAAGCATCATTTACTACCATGTAATTTCCATTTAGATCTGGACCTTTTAAAATTGGAGATGAAGTTAGATTCTCCTTCAATAAGTTGAAGGATTCTTCAGACTTATCATTCAAAACAAATTTCTTGTTTTTCCTTTGTAAGACAGTGAATGGAAAAACCACCCTAGAGAAGTCCTTAATGAACTTCCTATAATATCGATCCAGTCCAGTGAAGCTTATGACTTTATGGACATCCTTAAGGGATGTCCATTCCACATTAGCCTTTATCTTAGATGTTTAAACTAATATTCCTTATTTATTGATTATTTGACCCAAATATTGTACTTCATTTTGATAAAAAGTACATTTGGATAACTTACCATAAAGTTTGTGCTTTCTTAAAATTTGCACAACTGTTCTCAAATGTTTATCATGCTCCTCAATATATTTGGAATATATAAGAATATTGTCAAGGAACACTAACACAAACTGGTCAAAGTATTCCCATAACACACTATTTATCAAATTCATGAAGGATACATGCACATTAGTGAGTCTAAAAGGTAAAATAGTGAACTCATAATTCCAATAGCGTGTTCTAAAAGTTTTTTTATGGATCTATTCATCCCTAATTATTAGTTGATGGTAACCATATTGTAAATCAATCTTTGAATAAACTAAATCACCCCTCATTTGATCAAAATTATTGTCAATTCTAGGTAAGGGGTATCTATTTTTTATTGTTACCTTTTTAGCATGTGGTAGTCAATGCAAAGTCTTAAGAAACCATAATTCTTCTTTACAAAGATCATCGGTGACCCCCAAGGTGATACAATTGGGAGGACCAGTCCTTTGGAAAACAACTCATGAAGTTTATCTTTCATCTCTACCAATTTAGTTGTGGTCATTATGTATGGTATTTTTGACATAGGCTCAGTTTTCGGTTTGAGGTCAATGATGAAATCAAAATCATGTTTAGGTGGTAAACTAGGTAGTTCTTTAGGAAATACATATATGAATTCACTTAGAAGAGTAAAATCATCTCTTTTTGGTTCAATTTGTTTGATGTAATCAATTATTTTTATTGCATACAACATACAACCTTTATTTTTATTTTCAGTTACATGGAAGAGATTTGTCTCACAACGAAATATCTTTTAACACCTTGGGTCACTTCTATTTTATTCTGGTCATCAAGGCATATTATTCATTTTCTTAGGAAATATACATATGTATGGTGTTGAGACAACCAATTTATGCCTATGACAACATCATAAGACCCTAAGGGAGATACAAAAAGGTTTAGTTATGTGGTAAACTTAGGAACCTCTAAGGTTTCTTCAAATAGACATTGGGTTACTCTATGAACAACATTACTCCCATATTTAACACTCCATATATTTTCCATGTATCCCACCTTTCTGTACAATTTAGAATCTAACTTAGAATAAACAAAACATTTAGTTGCTCCATTATCAAATAAAATGGTAATAGGTAAGCCAAACAACTTACCCTATACTTTTATGAGAGTGGCATGTTTCTCACCTTCGTAATTTCCTACAGGAGAATTAAATCTTTTATGGAATGGTTCTTTAGATCCATCATTATTATTTGTATTTTTGATAACTCCCCTGATTATTGTAGGGACAATTGCTAGCATAATTATCACCTTATCATTTGAACCATCATCCAATAGGCCCCTTCCATTAAAATTTTTTCTACAAACTAGAACCGTTATGCCCCTATTTTTTGTTGTTTGTAGTAAGCTTATCTACAGTATTTTCATTTTCAAAAATTCCTTTTTGACAAAATATCTTCCACCATGTATTTTTAGAAAAGGGATGAGAGGATATATTACTTTCGATTTTATGTTTTTCCTCTCTTGAAGCGAGGATCCCACACAGTTTTTGTTCCTACTTTATGGAATTTTTAAAAACTACCTCCGTAATGGATGGTCCATAAACATCTACCTCTCCCGTTATGATAGAATTCAAACACAAACTGAACTTATGGATCTGGAAATTCTCATATTTTTAGTATTGGGGAACGTATTTCAGAAGTATAGTGAAATATTCCACATACTTAGTTACTGACATTTTCCCTTGAACTAAACTCTAAAATTAAGTCATTATTTTTTCAAAATACAGCTGGGGAAGCCAACGTTGACAAAATTATCCTTTCAATTGTTCCTAAGTTATAGCTGATGTCTGAATTCCTAGTTACATCTTATGGTTCTACCATAAAGAGGAAGCTTCATGAGAGATATAGAAAGCATCCCAAACAACCTTAGTTTCCTAAGAGAATAATCTAATTTCAAAATGATTTTCCATTTTAGTCAACCAATTTTTAGCACCATCCTCTAAGGAAGTTCCATAAAATTTTGATAGGATGATTCTTTTTACATCCCTTTTCAGTTTAGTAGTGATGCAAAATTTCTTATTTTCTTACTCATTCTCATTTTCATGCCACTCAGGATGTTATTCCTCATGTTCTAAATTTTCACCCCAAACATGCTGCTCCAACCCAACAATCTGGTTATGGGTTTTTTGGAGAACTAAGATGCTCTCATATAGTTTATCATTAGCTAACCCATATGGATTTGTTGAGATGGTTGCATTATAATTTTTCACTCTTCTTCTAACCATTATATCATGTTGAAACAATAATGAAATTATTATTAGAACAATGAACCCATTTAGTCCAAGAGTTGGAACCTTTGTGCTCTGATACCATAATGTAACATCTCATTTTTTTTCTAAAAACTGAAGTAATTTTTTCATTTTCTTTCCACAATCCAATAAACAGAGTATGCAATATTGTTAACCCAATACAAACCAATTAATGTTATTAAACAATTATATATTAAGTTAAGTTTGATCCATTTGATATCTCTTCCATTTTTAAACCTTATACAACTCTTAAGGTTACATCCTTATCTACCTTTAATCCACTCTATGCGAGAAATCAAACAATATTTAGTATGATTACGTTCACATTTTTCTAGGTTAAGATAACTATATTTCCATCCTTAAATGTCTACCTCGAAAGTCAATTACTTAACTTCATACTCTAATATTTGACATATATAAAGTAAGGATAAAGTGAACAAAGAATACAATCATCTACTTGCATTAGTTTGGATAATGTTTCCAGCCATGCATAACCACTTATCCTGAGACCACATACAAGACTTATGGACTGATTACACAAATATATAATTTTTAGTTGCATAAGTGTAATGCAATGTAGCAATAAATGAATATGTAAATGAGTAAAAAATTATACCCAAGCAAATTATGCTAGAAAATATGAAACCCTAGTTTCAAAGAGGAGATAAAATGACTTAGTTAATTCACAACCAAATATAGACTATGCCAAAGTGATGAACTCATGAAAAGAGAGGAGGAAATTTCACACAGAGGCTCAAAAAACTATGTGACTGGAAGATTTTCCTAGACTGGAGTTCCTGGAATGGGTCAGGGGCACCTATGGGCACCACAAACCTACTCTAGGTGCCTATGAATTCTCAAAACCTTAAGAAACATCCTTATTAGGGTCGCAAGATGTTTGGTTTTCCTCTCTTCTTGTCACTAGTATGTCACACAATGATTGTTGATGTCGTTGATAAGCTATAATAAAGAAAAATCAAGCAAAACCCTCAAAAGTGCATCAAATATCAAAAAAATAATAATGTAAATGAGGGTTCAAAATATCCTTAGTTATCAAACAAGTGATCTTACGAATGAGAATTGCACTACATTTTAGACCCAATGTAGTTCTATATGTGTGTGAGAAGAATTTTTCCCTAGGTGGCTCTAGTTCATGTAGCACTTGATAGCGAGAAAATAACTAGATGTAGAAGATGTAAGTAGATGTGTGCATGGAATAGAATGAACTTACCCTCCTCTGAAATGTATGTAGAAGAATGTAGTCCCTTTCCTTTGAATGAATTCTTGAATTCTCTTGAATAGCCTTTGGATGTAACCTCAGGTGATGATAGCTAATGCCTAGTGTTTGGTCCTTTATTATGATCACATAACTTTATATTTAAATGATTCCCTTGCTTGAATTTTGTAATTAACCCTTGAAAGGATGACCATAAAAATATAAGATGCCCAAAAGGCTAGAGAGGATGCAAAAGATATGAGTAAAGTACAAATATGTGAGGGGCACTAGAGGGGAAGGGGGTGCCTAGCGTTGGCATCCTAGCTATGCGTTGGTGTCTGAACTCGGAGAAGCTGAAGGGTTGGAGGTCAGACTGGGGAAGAAGGTGTGTAAGAAATAAAGTGGAAATAGAAAGTAAGCAAAGGTGGCTAAAGACATGGGTTACTTAGTACTTTTCTTACTTAGGAATCATACAAATAGTAGTATGTGATCAAGACTAGATAAATACCCTAAGTGCATGATTGTGTGTCTACATTTTCCCCCACTTCATGTTGTTGAGTGAATGATAGATAACATAAATTAGATAAGATATGTGTACCTAATAACCATGTAGATTGAGGGAAAAAAGTGTGCTGAGATATAAGAAAAAGCGTGCAGTGATAAAAATGTGAAGCATGAAAACTAAAGAAGAGGAAGTGCAAAAAGTGATGAAGATAATGACCCTAGGATGAGAGCATGTATGTCGTTTTCATGATTGTACATGTTGTTGATGTTTATTGTGATGATGATATTGTTGATGATGTGACTACCACTTCCAATAAGGAAAACCAGTGATGAGAAGAGATTATAGAAAGGATCCTGAAGATGATGTAGAGGAATGAGTTTTTTAGACGATCACATGTTAGTCGTTCTGACTGTGAGTTATTGGGAGATCTCACGCCAAGAACAAAAAAAGTGTAGGGAGAAAAGTATGGTGTCATCATCCATAATTTAACTACTTCCTGAAATGTAGAACACTACTACAGGTGGTGTGTAAAATCCCAATGCGGTTAGAACATTACCGACCCAATGTGAAAGTAGAAAATGTTGTGTAGTGCATTCATGATGAGTGCTAGGGATCATGTGCCCTGTAAAATCCACTGTGTGAAGTGCTGAAAAATGTGTTGAACTGAAAAAATACTGTGTAACTAGCCCTTAGTCACTAACGTCCAGGAAGGGTCAGGGATGCTGAGGCACTACTATTCTTGTCTGGGTGCTAGTTTTTGTGCGGTGCTGAGGACCCAAGTAAGATTCTAAGCCCTATTTGAGACTAAAGACTTTGTTGTACTAGTACTGAATGTTTTTTGTGATGAATGTAGAATGTTTTATGGGGTAAATAATTCACCCAAATGATGCCCCCCTTGTTTGGGGTGCATGTGAATTTTCTAAGGAGTATGCGGTCCAAAAGAGGACCAATTGCTATGTTAAAAATGTGCCTGGAAGGGGGAAGTAGTGTTATTTATGAAAACCAATGAACACGTAAACAAATTGGCTAGGAGACAAGTGTTAGTGAAAAAAAAGACAAACACGCATGTGGAAGACAAATTTTAAGCTAAAAAAAGTAGACAATGTGTAAGCTAAGTCACAAACAGATAATGTAGACAATAAAAAGCATGTTACAAACATTGGACATCACTCACGATGTCACAATACAATAAAGGATGTAGTGGCCAAAAGCATATAAACAATCAAATAACATGCAAGACATAGGAAAAATCCCATTAACAATGACAAACAAGAGCAATCAATGTAATAGACCACCATGGTAGCAAATAAACCTTCAAAGAAAAAAGATTCCATGAAGCACCCATTAGCATGTTAGGAAGATAAAATGTATGTCAAAATGTGTGTAATCTGATATAGTAATTTGCTATGAAAAATGACACAATAACACCTCTAGTGTACAAAAATTGATGCCCCTAGGAGCCGATGTGGGATTGGTAATAGGTAATACGCCAAGGATCCATGTTGTATGAGTGGATCTATAAAATCTCCAATCACAACTAGAAAGCAAGTGAATGCACATGTGGATATGATAAAGATAATGAAATACAAAATATCAGACTAACATGTGTAATAAAATTTGTATGTAACAACTAAATGCAAGAAATAGTAAATGTGGCCAAGATATGGAGTATGTAATGGATGAAATTGAATGGTATGCAGAGGAAATGATAGGAATAGCGTTCCCCCGAGTGAATTTGTATATATGATATTAGTTTCATTTATACATGCCCCCCTTAGTAGCCAAGAATAAACCATAGAACAAGAGTGCATCATTGAGAAATGCTCTAAACGGTGTGCATTAGAAAAATATGCTCAATAGAGCATAGAGCGTATAGAGTAAGTGAGTGAGTGAGTCAATGAGTTTGGTGAGTGAATTAGTGCGGTGAGGTCCATTTTAGATGTAGACCCTCAGTAGTCAAGTCTGGACCGTGGAACTAGAGTGCGTCATATGGTAATGAGCGCATTGTGTAAAAGCAGATGTACAGAAAGATGTAGTCGTGAATGTGTAGAGTGAATAATGTGCATAGTTTGATGGTAGATATTGCGATGATAGGATGTCGCATATGTGTGAAATGTGTAGTGTGTAACATTGTAGTGTAGTAATGTGTTAGTGTAATGTGTAGTGTGCGAGGTTCATGTGTATAGAATGTCCTCAAAAGTTAAGTGTGAACCATAATACGAGAGTAGTTCATCGAGTAATGGCGATACTAGAGTGTATCAAAATGCATGTAATGGATTTGAAATATTAGATGTTAAGTTGTGGGATTGTGAGATGTGTACCGATGTTAGGAGGGGGGGAATAAGCATGATGCCCCCTAAGTGTGTAATGGTGAGATTGATCATGTAATGTCATCTAAGATGTTGTCATTGTCATGGTCAAATATGTATGGAGAAGTGTATGAGACTTGGTAAGAAATTATATAAGTTTGATCAAGTATAGAGCCATTGAAGTGTAAATTGTACATGTCCATAGCATATTTTCAATCGGTGAAAGAAAGCAGTGGACAACCATGTGCATACCAATGAGTAAGATTTGGTGAATAGCTTAGAAATGATTCATTGCGAATGAAAAAGTGGCTAAACAACATAGGGAATGAAATATTAGTATGATCAGGGTCTAACGTGCCCCCCATATAATCAAGCCAAGATTTTCTGAGTGTAAATGGAGAAGTGCGAGGAGCACGTGAAGAAAATAATGTGAGATAAAAGAAGTAAAGACAATAAAAAATAGTAATGTGGATAAATCCATGATAAATATGAGGGCCATGAGGTTGGGGAAAGATATAATCCACTATAAATCCTAGCCAAGTCAATCCATCATGTGTACATATAGTGTCAGAGAAAGTAGGATTGAATGGAATGTGTTCCTAATAAGAGTCATTCATGAAAAGTGTACATGCAAATAGAGGACATGCTAATGCAAGTTTCTCATGAGAATGTGAAGGATATGGAATGACATCCAATGTTTGGATAGGCCCCTGATAATGTATCATAGTATTAGTAGAAGTAGGAGGAGGTGACGATGCAGGTGGGAAAATATCTAACATACAAATAGCACCCACAAGTGGTGGAAAATGAGTCATATAATCCATGGGTTTTGGTTCATTAGTGGTATCAAATGTTGGAGTAGAAAGTGTAGTGGTTAGATGATGACTGAAATATTTAAATGGGTGACAATAACTAGGGATTGTATAGTTCAAGCCATCGTGTAAAAATTTAACACATCAATGCACTGTATAAGGTAATGCTTGCATGGAATGAAGCCATGGGATACCAAGTAAGTAATTATAATGAACTAGGAATTCAATAATGAAGAAGATTGTAGGAAGAGTTTTTGACCCAATAGTGATAGGAAAAGTGATATGGCCTATGCATGGAAAAATAGAAGCATCATATGCATGAAGAGAAATGGATGAGGGATTAACATAAACAACAGAAAGGACACGCTTTCCAATTAATGATAGAGTGCAAAATATTGAACTCGCATCCATTATCGATTATGGTTCATTTGATACCCACATTATTAATGTGAATAATGATGTACAAAGGTGGATCATTGTCAAAGACAATGAGATCGGCAGCAAGATTGGATGGAAAAGCAATGTGTTATATACTATATCTAGATGAATATCAGAAGGAATGTGAGTAGTAGCCAAGAGAGTAATTATTTTAGCTCTTAATTCAGGGTTGATTAGCAAGAAATCATGAATAGAAATATCCATGATGATAAAATTATAGGAATATGAAAGAAAAAAGTATGATGACCCTAAGAGTATTCAAAATGAGTTAGGTTCAACAAATTATTATGAAAATATAGAATATATATCTAAATCTAATGCAATGTAGAAATAAATGAATATGCAAATGAGTAAAGAATTCAAGACCCAAGAAAATTAAGCTAGAAAATATGAAACCCTAGTTGCAAAGAGGAGATAAAATGACTTATCTGATTTGCAACCAAATTTCGACTGTGTCGAAGTGATGAAAAGAAAAATATAGAAGAAGAAGTGTTACACAGAGCCTCAGAAAAATATGCGACAGGAAGATTTGTCTGGACTAGGGCACTTGGAATGGGTCAGGGGAACCTACAGGTGCTAAAAACCTCCTCTGGGTTCCTGTGAATGCTCAAACCCTCAGGAAAACTATTTTACAGGGTCACAAGATGTTCGGTGTCCGTCGCTTCTTGTTGCCAGTACGTCAGGTAATGGTTGTCGATGTTTCTGATAACCTGCGATAAAAAAAATAACCTGCAAAACCTTCAAAAGTGCATCAAATCCCAAAAATAAAAGAATTCAAATGAAGGGCTGAACTATCCTCAACTATCAAATAAGTGCTCTTGTGAATGAACAATGTACTAAATTTCAAACCCAATTTAGCTGTAGTGTGTGTGTGTGTGTGTGTGTTAATCGTGTCTTAGGTGGCTCTTATGCATGTCACACTTAATAACGAGGAAATAACTAGATGTAGAAGATGTAAGTAGATGTGTGCATGAAATAGAATGAACTTCCCCTCCTATGAAGTATATGTTGAAGAATGCAGTCCCTTATCCTTGAAAGAATGCTAGAATGGATTCTTGAATGCTCTTGAATAGCCTTTGGATGCAACCTTAGGTGGTGATAGCTAATGCTTAGTGCTTGGTCCTTTATTATGGTCACATAACTTTATAATTTTATGATTCCCTTACTTGAATTTTGTAATTAACCTCGAAAAGTCTAACCACCAAAAAGATAAGATGTCTAAATGACTGAAAAGGACCCAAAAGATGTGAGTAAAGTACAAAGAGGTCAGGGACGCCTAGAGGGTATGCGGTCGCTTGACATTGGCATCTCGGTTGGGCGTTGGTGTCCAGACTCTAAGAAAATGAAAGTTTGGAGGTTGGACTAGGAAAGAAAGTGTGTAAGACCAAAAGTGGAAAGAGAAAGCAAGAAAAGGTGGCCAAAGACATGGGTTGATTAGTAATTTTCTTAAGAATCATATGAATAGTAATATGTGATCAGGACTAAATAGATACCCAAAGTGTGTGATTTTGTGACTACAGGGACATAGTCTTCTGCCACCAAACAATATATCGATACAATTATTTGGATCTTTTTGTTTAAGAAGGTGAACATGTTACAAAAGAGAAGGTATGTTATTTATAGGATCATCTTTGTAAATGAAAAGAACCAAACCCACTTAGGGTCTTTATGGAATAGGGAGAGACCACGTAATGGGTTACCACCATTTATTCCTCTTTCCCTAATCCCTAACTACCCTTAGTTAGAAATATGTCTAGATTTTTGCGTGATATTATATCCAAACTACGTCATGATTAATGTTTTTTATTTGTAATCGAATTTCATTATGCAACAAGTCCTACGAAACTTAAGTTATTCCATTATTTATCTAAGTTATAGTTGAGGGGTATTTTTTTTGAGACTCTTTTAAGTCATTTGTTATGTTCTAAGCAGGCCTTAATAAATTATTCAAGTTATGGACTAGCTATTAGTCTCCCTTTAGTGAATAAATTTATTTTCATTATAGGTTTCCCATATCAAAGATTGGTTTTATTCATTATCTTCTAGTCTATTTAATAAAGAAGATAATACCATTTACTTGTGATAATTTACTTATCATGTCATAAAGAATAATGATTCAGCCTAATTGATTTAAGTAACCACACGTCTTTTTATTTTTTAGCTAGATGTTCATTAATCAAATTTACTAATTGCATACCTTATTATTTTGAAGTATAGATTATAATATCGCTCCCTACCACATACATTTTACTCAATACTTAATTAATGATCAATACCATTATTCTCATGATAAACATCATATCCATTAACATACTTTTTGATGTCCTTAATTAATCATAAGACTATTTTAAGTGAATGATTAAATTAAGTAATGTTATCATAACACATCTAAAGACCTTTGGTGCACTTAATTAATTAGATAAGCAACAAACTATACAGAGATAAAACCATAAAAAATAGGGATGTAAATAATATATACCCTTATATACCATGTCCAATTAAAAACTATTATATTTAATCCAAAGATAGAGGTTGTAAATAGACATAGAATCACTCAAGGATGTGAAACCAAATTTCTTCATTATACAAGCAACAAAATCTGTTTTAGGATTATACATTAGGGTTATATGCCCATCTTAAACAACTAAGTTTACTTCATGGAATCATCTAATAAAAAATAAGGAACTTCTTGAGGTTATCCTTTTTTACATAAAACCGTGAGGTCGTAATCAAATAAAAAAATATTAAATCAGTCCGAAGTATTCACTTCATAGCTTATCCTATTTACATGTACGTTTGCTAGGAGAGAGAAATATACATGGGTCAGTTCGAGAGAATTGACATGAGTCGACTCACTCATATTCTATATCCTAACTATTGTATAAAGAGAATAACAATCAAGGTTTGACCCCATAGTAGATCAAGTTAACTTAATTAATTTAAACTAACCAAATTAAATCAACAAGAATAACATCATTAACATGCATCAAACCATAATAAATCCACAAAAATTTAACTTTACTTATAATTCATATTCCATCTTATTTAATAAAAAATAGCTAACATCAGTTTGTAATTCACAAAAAAACATAAAAATTCATCAATTAATAAACTTATGTAGATTAATCATAGTCTTTCTACAATTCAATCAGCTAAGAATTCATTTCGAGAAAACATCAATATCCAACAAGCCAATGCTTCTTTCCTGTTATGACAATATTCCAACAATTCTTAGCAACTTCTACATTTAACAAATATTAAATTTTATATGTAATCTTAGTACAAAATACAACACTTGTCTAACTATAAAAAAAATGATTGGAACCTACATATTATCTTACAAAATGTTCAAATCTAACAAGAAGATAGAGAACAAAACACCCTCGTACATTTTCATTATGCTTACCCAAATATTGGTGACAAACGCTCATAAAAAGACATTCAAAAATAGTAACTTTTGTATCCTACTTTAAGTCATTGGACGTTAATTGTAAGATTATGTCAACTAAAGGCGCTAATATTTTCTTAACTCAAACAAAATTTGCACACATTGCCATAACAAAATTACAACACGTAGACCCGTTATGGGTATTTCCAAACTACTACTAGAAAACACATAGTTTCAACTATAAAAATGCAATCCCAACATAGGAACTCATACTCATTCCCTTCACAAGAAAACGTGAACCCAGAAAGTATAAATAATTAAAATTCATAAGAATACATGAACCCAGAAAATTAAAAACACTTAACACATAAATCTCTTCACAAATTTGACATTTAACCTAGTAGACATGTATGAATTGAATACAAACCATTTTCTTTAAAAACCAAACACACATAACAACCCTAATCGTTATTAAAGGAATATAAACATTATGATTTAGAGTATTAGGGAGAAGCTCATGCCTGCAATGTGCACATTTTTTTCTCAACTTAGCTTCCTTTCTTCTGCAATCTTCTCAAGAAATCGAAAAAAAACAATGCATTCATCAAAACATTCCTTTTTGAAACAGAGTTCCTCTATATCCATTTCCAGTTCAGTATTCATGACCGAAAAATATGCATAGTGGAGATAAATTCCACTTCCTTCGAAACCCCCAAAATTAGCTCAAACCAAACAAACCAAATGACCAAGGAGAGAGAGAGAGAGAGAGAGAGAGAGAGAGAGAGAGAGAG
This sequence comes from Taxus chinensis, assembly GCA_019776745.2. Taxonomy (NCBI): domain Eukaryota; kingdom Viridiplantae; phylum Streptophyta; class Pinopsida; order Cupressales; family Taxaceae; genus Taxus; species Taxus chinensis. The sequence goes on along the minus strand of CM034147.1, from coordinate 865,770,749 downwards.
AGAGAGTGACTAAGTTTAGGGTTGGCTTCCCGGGGAAGCTAACTGTTCTCTAGGAGCCACCAAACCATTATTGCAACATTTAAAACTTGAAACCTCTCAATGCTTTTTCCTCATGCCACACAACCATGGCCACTACACATCACATTAACAAGTATGGTTCGAATTACATTTGCCGAGTCATTTCCCCAAATCACGAATGCCACAAAACTAACTTGCCACGAAAGCCCAACAAGACATTAATACATGCCACCGACTCTTTGTCAAGTGGATTCATATTCTAAGTTAATGAAATCCATTTAACCTCTATTTATTTAATGAAACCTTAATGTATTTGCCCTTACACATATGCCAAGTATTAAAATTAATACTTTGTATGAACAAGTTACAAACTCATACTCTGCCACAGCTAATGCCGAGTGGTCTAACAAATGACCCAATATGAAGAGTTCAAGCAAGAGAATAAACATGCAATATAATTATTACCGTCCGTATACTTTCAAAATTGGCTTGTAAAACATATATGCGACAGAAAATGCCGGTGTGAGTTAAGACTCTCGACTGTTAAGATAATGCCATTCAAACAAATTTTGAGTTATTTTCAGATATGCGGAATTATCCCTAACACTTATTTTTAACCAACTGACGGTGTATTGGCCGTCAATATGGTTGTCAATTTCAAGTCTCGAAAGGACGGATTTTTACAATAAACCTAGCTAGACTGAAATACATAAGGCTCTTAAAATAGAATTATATTTCCGGTTTCTTTGATACCAAATGAAGGAAACTACATAGAAAATAAACACAAAAACACATAAATATTACTCTTAGAAAACCAAACATTGGGCTCTTTGCTTAGAGTTTTTGGCAAAGCTTTGCTACTCAAAATCTTACATTGCAAACGACTAAAAACAACTGCTATATATAGAAATCCCACAAGCGTGAGAGAAAGGCTTAAACAGCACGCACAAATCGTCGCCCGGGCAGAAACGACAAAACATTTCGGGGCAGTGGTCGAAAATCCGATTTTTAAATAGAACACGAGTCGGTTTATGTGTATGCATCGTGAGGACGGCGGTTAAATTTTGCATCTCGACAAACAGTCGCCCAAATTAACATTGGGATTTGCACTGTCATGTAAGGAAATCACTGCAGAAGAATAAAGTCTTAGCTCACCAAAATGACAAATGCGGGTAATTTGGGTTGTATTTCCAACACATGCATGTAGTTTTAGTTTGATCACTATCTAAATGGCTATCGATTTAATCTTACATACAATATTCACCATAGATAAACTTTTATTTCAATTCAGTACTTCAATAACTATTGATCTATCACACATGGATTACAAAGAAAGAAGATAAAATGCCCATTCAAACTCATCACTGGAATTTCTGCTTTCTTAATTTAGCAATCACATTCAAGCGGAGAAGGCAGTTCTCGTATGGTGTCAAGGACTGGATACCAACCAATTTGTGGAGCCTGATATTTCAAAATGGCTGCTTTTCTCCTCTTCTTCTCTACATTGCTACCCATGCGCACACTTTTCTTCTTTCTCTCACCCTCACTACCATACAATGAAACGGCTCTCAAAGGCTCAGATAATGCATCACTGCCGTTTATGGCCTTCGCTTCCATTACCTCATTTTTCTCGCATTGTAAGAAGTCCATCAAACATTTTCTTTCGCAATTGTCGCTCTCCTTAATTTTCTCTTCTTGTGGAGTTTGCTTCTTTTCTATATCCTCTGCTAAATTTGGACAGTCGACTAGAGCAGAACTCACTGAAAAACATTCGTAGAATTCCCTTGCGGTCGGGGTCGACTTGAAAAAATTCTGCCCATCCTCTCTCGAAGCTACTTTGCTATCTTCGACTGAAACGTCAATCTGCACAAAATCCCCCTCTCCGTGAAAAATGATACAAGATGGAGATCTTTCTAAAGGGAGCCTTTGTCTACAGGCTCTGTTTTTTTCGAATTAAATCCTCATTTTTGCAGTACAAGCAACGTGGCAAACACCGTCGAAAAAACCTTTTTCTACCCATAACTAAACTAGTGCTTGCTATTCTGTTTTCAAGCGTTTTGAGCTTTAATATGGCTGCTAATAAATCCAAATGCAAACTTTAGTGAAGCGTTAATAATGTCGATTTATTAAACAAATTCGACAGCGGCGGAACAGTCGAAGATATCGACGACTCAGAAAACATAAGTAAATTGCGTCGTCGATTTTATCAAGGCAGAATGTGGCAACGCGGTGGGAAATATTTACTTCGTCGACCTGATCACAAAAACTGGTGTCGTGTATATTCTTCGGATCATTTTTCTCGTGTTTTTTTCCATTTGAATATACGGACAACATTTGGGGAATTAGCGTTCAAATTAGGACAAGGACACGATGAAACGTTTTCGAGTTGCAGCGTCTATTTTGTGTCAAACCTTTGGAAGGTTTCCCTTTGTCGCTTGAAAAAAACCTAACAATTAATTCTTGTCGACATATATCTCTATTTGGGATTTACTCGCATCAAAAAGAGTTACAACTAGCAGTTGCACCCCAAGGTGCAAGGGACAAGTTGATAGGAGGTAGAAGACTAATGCATGCAATAGGAGAAGGAAGTTAAAGAAGGGGAATTGGAAATTGAGGAAACGGAAAGTGAGAGAGACAAGAAAGAAAATGTGTGAGTAATGTTGTGAAGCTAGAATAAACGTTGACAAATGGAACATTTTTGTTGATTAATGAATGCACTAATAAATTCAAAGGTGAACTCCAAACTATTGTATGTTCTTTTTAGATAACTTTTAAAAATTAGCAAATATAGCTCTCTCAATCTGTCTCTTGTCAAATAAGGTTTTTAAGTACCTAGCTCACTAAAAAGGGAATATCTTTTTCTAGTGAAGATGTTGTGATGTATTGGAGAAGCTATATGATGTCTATGTTGTTTGTGTGACATGAATTCTGTACATAAAAACATGTCAATTTATTATAAGTAGGCTAAAGCTTTAAAAGTTTGTCAACTAAAAGTGGCATATATTCAACACTGCCTGAAATTAAACAAATGAAAAGGTAAAGCATGGATGACAGGTGCATCGAAAAGATTGTAGTTTTTCACTACTTTGATATTGAATTCTTGTGTGGTTCAAAGAGACATTAAGAATCCTTTCTTTAAAAGGAATAAAAGGGTATTCTATCTACTAAAATTATGGTCAAGATTAATCTTGTACAAGTAGCACTTGCACCCCAAGGTGCAATGGACAAGTTTATAGGAGTAGACGACGAATGCATGCAATAGGAGAAGGAAGTTAAAGAAGGGAAGTGAAAATTGAGGAAACACAAGTGAGAGCCAAGAAAGAAAATGTGTGAGTAATGTTGTGAAGCTAGAATAAACGTTGATAAATGGAACATTCTTGTTGATTAATGAATGCACTAATAAATTCAAAGGCGAACTCCTCACTATTGTATGTTTTTTTGAGATAACTTTTAAAAATTAGCAAATATAGCTCTCTCAATCTGTCTCATGTCAAATAAGGGTATACCTACACTAAAAGGGAATATCTTTTTCCAGTGAAGATGTTGTGTTGTACTGGAGAAGCTATATGATGTCTATGTTGTTTGTGTGACATGAATTATGTATATAAAAACGTGTAAATTTATTATAAGTAGGCTAAAGCTTTAAAAGTTTGTCAACTAAAAGTGGCATATATTTAGCACTGCTGAAATTAAACCAATGAAAAGGTAAAGCATGGAGGATAGGTACATAGAAAATATTGTAGTTTTCACTCATTTGATATTGAATTCTTGTGTGGTTCAAAGAGACATTAAGAATCCTTTCTTTAAATGGAATAAAAAGGTATTCTATCTACTAAAATTATGGTCAAGATTAATCTTGTACTACGGTAGTCTTGTAAACGGTTGTGATAGAACATTGAGTGAATATACTTGCAACAAAAATTGAATGGAAGAAAGATTGATGTGTATTAATATATGTAAAGTGTTAAGACTAAATCTTCTCCAAGACAAATTTTTTTTTTTAGTCGAACAATTCTCCAACAAATGATTGGCTTGAAGAAATGATTCAAGCTGCTGCATAAAGCAATCAAAAGTGAGACATATAGGATCTGCATTTTTAATAGATCGAAGTATTATTATTAACTTTGAACTACATACCTTAAATAATATTGGGAGTTCGATTGATTTTCATGTTGACTTGTTGTTAAAGAGTTTCTCTAAATATGGGAGACATTTAGTAAAACATGATCTACAAAAATACCAATGAGTAACCTCTAGCAGAGACTAAGATGCTTAATTAAATGCAATTTTTCAAATCTATGTTAGATATCCATCTTTTCTCTGATATAAGTAGAATGTCTCTCACAAAAAAATTTATTGGGAGTCTTAACAAAGTTGACTATGGTTCTGACTACCCAATTAAAGGTACTGCGCTGTACATCTATGAAATTTGAAGCAATACGAGACTCAAAATAGCATAACTCCTCAAACCAATTGAACCCAGTTTATCAAGATGCCTGTCTAATACATACAATTTTTATTACCAAAATCATTGGAGATTGTGTTAATTATCACATGGAATTTTATTTAGTACATTGTAGAAAACTATTGCATGGGATTAAAGCGTAAAAATATGTATCACCTGCATTCGGGTTAAGATACAAGAAATAAAAAGAAGCACACTTGCATTGAGCACAGTTACATTTTCCTCTCTGAACCAGCCTCCTCTACCATCACGTCGCCAACCTGCTGCTCTGAACTTGAACTCTATCTCTATCTGTTTCTGAAGCTCCAACGGCTGTTCATGAACTATATTACTGATAACCTTAGAATTACTCTGCACAAAAGAAGTTATGTTGGAATGTACATCCGTGCTGGCCGCATGATGACAGTCTCAACTCTCCAGGGTATTTTTTTTTATCAAGTCCCTTTACATTTTTTGCATGTAAAAATGCAAAGAAAGTCCCTTTTCCTTTAATTGAATTACAATCAACATTTGGAATCAGTGTGTTTCCTAATGCATTATTTCCATTGGTAAGGACACCTGAAGTTCCTTTTCGTGTTTTTTCAAGCAAACGACATTTTATAGAGGCAGATAAATCAACTGGATTGTTTAGAAGAACATTTCTAGTTGTAGAAGCTTCAGACAAAGCTATCCTCTTCTTTATATCTTCCTACTTATAGATTTCATTTTCCTTTAGTTTGGAAGCTGCAGCTTGATGCTTTGTTCCTTGGTCGTGCATCTGCATGGCAGATAAAAGAACATTAATAATCCTTAAGCAGTCAATAAAGAAGGAAAACGCAAAACCACACACACTCTCATTTATTATACATATTGTATCAATGATGAAGGTGAAAAGAAATCATCTTTATATTTGAAGAAAATATTGCTAAAGATATAAGTCTGGTTCTACTAGTGTCAGATAAGCAAAAGCTTGTGATTCCAAATACTGTTTGGAAAAATAGGATTTAATTTCAAATGAGTTTCCCAATAACATTTTTATATTCAACATTGGTTGAGTTAGATAAAATCTATCTTATCCCATAAGATTTCGTCTTGTTTTTCTTTTTTATACATGTTATTACGTTTATTTTGATGTTTATAAGGTCTACTCATATCATTTCTAACCCTTCTTGGTAGGACTCTTCAATGTTTAATCTCATGAAAAGAAAGTTCAAATGCCAGTAACCTCTCAGATTAAGATACTTTACTAAACAAGTTCAGGATTATAATCCTTCGATCTAATCAGCAGACTCAACAGATCAAAACGCTATAGTTTAATGAATAATCTAATCGGCATGTCTTATCAGGCAAAGATCCCGATATGCTAATATCTAAGTTACAGGAAGCATTAATTCGGGAGCAGATGCAAGAGTGAATCGTGTAAAGTGATCCAAGGGTCCCAGATTTAGGAATTCGGTAACTTGCACTTTTTCAAATATGTGCAAAAAAGTACTGAATCATAACAAATTCATTTCAAAGTTAAAAGTCACATTTCAGAATGGCATGGAAGTACAGATTAGGCGTGATTGCAGGGGATATATAAGCAAGATCCAGTATTGTGTGGAGTGTGGCAGAGGTTCTAGATTTAGGATTTGGGGATTCAATGGCATGCATATTTTCAAACATGAGCTAAAAATACAAAAAATAATATCAAATTCATATACCAAGTTGAAAAACACATTTGAAATTACATGCAGGTGTAAATTAATTGTGGATGCAGGACGTATATCAGGAAGATCCAGGCGAATAGGGTTGCAACCCAGAACCATTATCCTCAGTCTAATCAGCTAAGTTTTACATTAATGAATATGGAATTTCGTAAGATTTATGCAAAGACTCGAAAAAAAAAAAAAGTGAAATCAGAAAAGGGAGGCAAGGGTCCTTTCCTGATTGAGCACCCATTTCTTCATTTCCAACTTGTAGTTCCCCTGTTGTAGCACAGGTTAATCATCACACTCGGTACATTAAAACATATGCTACTAGGAACTCTCTTGAATGTAAATTCTTTGTCACAATAGCTACAATACTCACTACCATACTGCTGGTTACAAAAGCGTCTCAAAGGTTGCTCTTTGCACTTGTATGTACCAGCTAAGAACTGTCTTGAATGTGGATTCTTTATACAATAGTTATGACACTCACATCAACCACACTGCTGGTTAACAAAAGAATCTCAAAGGCTTCCTGTGACCATGAAAAAGAATTCATTCAATTTGTAACACTATAACACAACAATGACATATATTATGCTACTTAACTTACAACAAACAGAAATCCATACACTGATTTACGTAATCCTGATCTGAAAGAGTGAAATACTAAAACAGGGTTAATCAACATCTTCCATAACAGGAAACAAGCAGAGAGCCTCCTTGCTCTGCTGATCAAGCTTCACAGTGCAAATTAGATCAAGGAAATCTTACCAAAACGAGCTAAATGCATGCACTCACCACAGTGAGGAGATGAAGATCATGCATTATCGATATGTCATAGCTGTTCAAACGACAAATAGCCAACAAAAATCTTTGTATGCTAACAAAACTCATAAAACCATATCAGGCCAAGCAAACCAACACCTAACATTTGCCGATAGTATCAATCCAATGTTTTGGAAATGACTAAACTGTCATTTAACCATTTCTCACTGGTGCAAAAGCATTGCGAGTAATGCCTAGTAACCGATTAGATCTCAGAGAAGGCATAGTAGCAGCAGATCAAGGAACCCATTACCACACAGAGCAAGTGCATGTAATCACTCCCCTGCTAAACAAATAGCCGGCACTCACAACCCAAAACTCATATTTAAGTGCGGCTCCCTGTGCACAGCCAAATACTATTTTAATGGCTGGCTAATGATTCCTCCTGTTTAACAGAGGACACACAAATCATGCGAGCCGGGCAAAGAATCCTTTGCTCGTAAATGTAGCAGACTTTGGGTACGTCTGTCACGGCATAGCCAGCATGCATTGAAAACATATAATCTTTCAACAGTTTTTTCCAACTAGTCCACTCGACTCAAAACTATTAAGGAACTCTATAACTCTTGTGCACAGTGAAACAAGAGATTAAGTGTGCATATCATTCGCATGGTCTTGCAAGGCGCAGCAGCAGATATGGCTCGTCGATGGATAGGCGTTAAAAATTGTGTTTTATGTGGAAAATGAATGACAAACATTTACGTCATGGAATGTAAAGAACACCTATTTAATTATTGTTATTGGTACGATTTCAAAGTTTCAGTGATACGTGTTCATCTTTTATGTACTCTTTATTATCCTCGGGAAGGCTAGGATATTGGTTTCAACTCACTCATTAATTTATTTCTCTTTGTTCAATCACATGTTTCCATGTGGATTATTTTGAAATTAAGTTAAAGTTTAATTTTACACTATTGTATTTTAGCTCTATTTTACTGGCCGACCATTTTATTTGGCATTGTTTGTGATGAAACAAATTTGTCCTCGATTATATTTAAGAGCATTTAAGATGGTCACTGTTTATGGCGTTTGATTAGTGTTTCTGGGCTCGAGAATAGAGACTTTGATGCATCGTTGAGATCATGAAAATTATTGGTGACTGCGGATGTTGAGTTGGTCAAAACGGTTTGCCATGTGTAGACAATCTCGCACCTATGTTTGTTGCGTTTGTCGATTCTATTGTGGGTTTGTGTGTTGGATCTCCTCCACCTCTCTATCAGATGTAGCTTCTCTGTTACATTCACCAGGCGAAATGTCTCTCAACTCAGCAATTGGCTGTTGATCACCGAGTACTCTTTTTAGCCACCTCGCTACTTTAGAAGCTTCCGTTTGCATTTTCTTTGGCAATGGGATTGACATTATTTTTAGATGTTGGAAATTAACAATGGCATATGCAACGAGGCATGGCCACGACTGGTCCCTATGGCATCAAGGGTGGCAAAGGTGCTCGGGTCAGATGGTCCTCACCTCAGTTTTGCTAGAGGTGACGGGAAAAGGAAAAGGGGAAACACAATAGTCTGATTAAGGAGGCCTTTGTCATGCTTGTGATTGCCTTCAACTGGAAGGGTTCTACTACTCTCCAGGGAGAGAGAAGATGCTGCTAATTCAGTCCCATGTTTCACCATAGGCCGCCTCTGCTCATACTATGTGCTTCTGCATCACAAATCAAACCTTCCCATAATGACAATTGCTTTTTTAACCCATCGCTCTTCAATTTTCTATTCCAGATGAGTTGTAAAAATAAGGTTCCTTGATTACAACTCCGTATGTTATAGAGGACATGGTAAGTTGCCTCTTTTTCTCTATATTTCCAATTACTTATTTTCAGTGACTCCAAAGTATGCTCATAACTACCTAGCAATTTACATCTCCCTGGCACGTTATGTTCTCATGCATTATTCACTCTCGAATGGCGATTTTATTTCTTTAGCAATGTGTAGTTTCTCTTACTTCACCTCTCAAAAGTTTAATGCAAAATTTGGCATTGGCAATAACATATATGCAATTGCTACAATGGGGTTTGAGCATGGTCTTCTAGAATATATTATCATATAATTCTAAAATTAACTAGATTGTTTTAATTCACATTGGAAAATACATGCCCTTTTAATACCTCACCTATTTTGGAAAGAAAGTGTGTAATTTATAACTTATGTCTTCAAAGAAATGACAGAGTTGTTCAATTAATAAATAGGGACAAAATATAGTGAGCTTTACATAATACTTCATGATCATAGTTATTTCTGTATTTCATACCTGGTACTTTTTTGTACACTTTCAATAACTTCGTGTTGGAATTTGGATGAACTCAATTTCAGTGCATATTTCTTTGGGGACTAATATTTGTGCATCTAACCAAACAATCAGAGGAAACATTGGCTAGAATATTGATTGCACACACATCAAATTCTTCTACATCCCTTTCCCCGCCTTTATTATGTTGTCTCAGCTTTCCATTACTCAAAACAATCCAATTATCTCACACTCCTAAGTGTTGCACCCTATCAGCATGTACATTGCACTATTTGGAGCAATTTCTAGTAATATTTGTATTTCTAATCTCACAATTCTCTTCCCTTTTAACTTTATTTAAAACCAACAAGATTCGTGAAGCGGCCACTTGCTGCCTACAAGTATTAATCAGAAAGAACATAACAAAATGTTCAGTTTAGTGCTAATAGGTTGCATGATTATTTTTAACTGGACTATAATACTAATTCTATAGACAATTTATTTGCAATTAACACATCTAACTACTACAATTTTAGAAATGCAATGCTTCAATCTTTATTCTTTCAAGGATGTTTGTAGTTTACTATGAGTTTTAAGTGTTTATTTCAAGATGGTGTTGCTTTTATAGGAACATTGAATAGAAAATAGTAACACTTTTTACCTCTTTCGTGCTTGAGTATTGAGCATTTCTAATGGTTGTAAGAAATTTCAATCATTTATGAATGCTTTTAATACTATACATTTTTACCACATTCTAGTACTTGAGTCTAATATTAACAAGAATTAATAAATAGTGCAAACTTGACATTACAATCCGTCTCAACATCGATTCAATTATTTCACTACAACGCAATTACTTTGGTAGAAATAGCCATACCACTGATTAATACCTCAAACTTATATAATCAATATCTTAGACGTTGTTTCTCTTATTTTTATGCTATTTGTGACGTTGGGATCATTGCTCCACCTACTTTTGTATGGAAATATGATGAAAATTCATTCAAGTTATATTTTGGTCCCATGACCCTCATTTTTGACAAACCTATTTGCATGTTTAAGGTGTATATGCTAACTATGACACTATTCCTAAGACATTATTCAAAGTAAATTCAATATACATCTATATTATTCTATAAAAAATTGACCTCTATTGGGTAATTTTTTCACACTTTGTACTTTCTATTAAACAAAACAATTTATTTGCCATCATCGTATGCTTGGTTTTCAACAATTGGCATTTGCGCACAACAACATGAAGTTTGTGTTCCCAACGAAAACTCTGATTACATAACATTGTGGAATGTTTGAATTGATAAACATCCCCAACCTTGTAAATTTCCCTAGTTCTTCCTCCCCCAATGTCAGAAAACACCACCTTCGACAGGATTTCTCATATCACGACCTTGTTTATTATAACATCCTTTTATGTGCATTCCATGATGTTTTTGCATGTTAGGTCCATGAAGTGTATCATCACACCAAACCTTACTAGGCCCTTATTTATATGTATCTCATCCTTGACATCTCGTAACTAGTTGGAAGTTGGTTTATGTAGTGCCCACTTCCCTTCGATACTTTTTTGATTTTTGATTTCTATACTGTCGACTACACTTATGGACATGATTATGGCCTTTGATTTGGTATGATGTTAGATGTTAGATATATTGAACTGTTGTTGATTCAATTCATATTTGATGCATGTAGACCATTAGAGACATTTGATTTTGATGTTGTGGACATGATTATATATATATATATATATAATATATATTTCTGACATGTGATACCTTTTGCCACACTTCGTAGGATTTGATAACGGAAATTATGTTGTGATCACTTTGACATGGATGAAATGTTAGATAAAAATGTTGCCATAAATTTGTAAATGATTTGTAATTACATACATGATATTTATTCATATATAGATGATTTTAGATTTATATTGCATAATTTGGTATGAATGTTTTAATGCAGGCATGAGGCCGAAGGAGGTATTCTTTGTTTTGTAGGTATATTTATATACACAAAAACATCGGGGGATTGGATACCAACCACATTGGAATTCTAGATGAATTCAACTAGGGTCAACATGGCAACATCTAGTTATGTGTGTGTTATAATTATTTGGTTAGGGGAAAATTGTGACCAAGGGGTCATGTGTTGTTTTCGTTTAAATTCAATTTCATTGATGTTAGTATGTGTTTCTTTTAGTGATGTAATTTACTTGTTTTAATTATTTAGATTGTGATGTAAGTATTGTAATCCTTTATTATTCATGGGTTGTAGTGTCTTAAAGCTAATTTAAATTTTTGCTAAACTAATTAAAGATGTGACCAAAAAGGATTTCATTTATTAGACTTGATTTACTCTTGGATTTTGTGTTGAGTGCTGTATGCTTGAGTCTTGAGTGTAGTGCACTCTACCCTTCATGGGAAACTCGAATTTGGCCTTCGAGGCCAAATTTGGAAGCTTGTGGGACAAGTCAAATTTATCCCACACCTCGTAAATGTCTATGCCTACCCTACCTATGTGTTGGGGGGTCAAAATCAGGCCTTATTAGGTGTTTTGGGAAGATAAAAAAGTGAAATATTTATTACACTTTCTTTCAAGTATTTAATATTGTCTTTTGGGGAAGTGGGCTTAGATGGAGTGTGTAAGTTTCTTTTCATTCCTTAAACCACTTTTTAATTGTGCTTTGGAATATGAGATTGACCAACGTGATGTGGAGTGGAGAGGAAATAAGGTGGAATCCTACTTGGAACGACATCATCCTCCTCTCTCCTTTTCCTATTTATTGAAATCTTTTTGCTTTTTTAGGGGTTACTTCATTATTTTTGTGCTCTTGTATTTTGGAGAGTGAGAGGAGTTTCGAGACAGCTTGTGAATTGTTGGAGCTTATGGATCTGCTTTCTTTGTTTTGAAGGATCTTAGAATTTCATTCTTGGAACAAGCTCTACAATGGAGAGGTAGGAGATTTACCTTAGTTTAAATTATGGTTTTATTTTGTGTTTAAATGTTTGTGTTGACTGTTGTTTTCATTTGGAATGTTTTTTGGGTATGGGTAGATTGCTTAAGTTTGTAGTAGGAGGAGACTATGGGAATCTTTCTTGTATGGAGGAATAAGAGTTTTCTTTCTTGTGGATGGATTTTGGGTAGGGTGCCCCACCTTGTATGAGTAATGCTTGCATTTCTTCTTGTTTCTTGTTATGAGGGAGGCATAAGAGATTGAGGGAGACATAAGAGTACATGGTGGTATAAGGGGTACTTGAGGGAGGCATAAGAGTTTCTAAAGGATTTTGAGACATACATTGGAGGCTTAAAGGTGAGCACCCATTCCCATTAAGAGGCATAAGTGTCCTCCCCACGGGTCTTACTCTTTTGGCTTTCTTGATAAGCCTTGTTATATTGTTATTTTTGTTGGTTCTTCTTACTTGTGTTGTTGTTGTTTTTGAATGTGAATGGAATGGATGTGAAACTATTTTGTCAAGTATTGTGGAAAATTTTTGTTGCCATGAGTTGAAATCATCTCCAATTGTAATGTTGTTGGGGCTTAGGGGCCAATGGAGAGGATTGATTCTCCCCTCCATTGGATATATTGGTTGGGTGGAGAATGTTGCCTCTCCCCCTATTTTTTTTTGAATTAAACAATCTTGAAAAATCTATCTTTCTTGGAGTGGTGGAGCTTGGAGTGTTGTTGGAGACCTTGAGAACTTACCTTTGTGAATAAATTTATTTGTATTCCCACTTAGCAATGGAAGAAACTTGTAATAATGTATTCCCTTATTTTATTTATATTTTGTATGTTTCCCACATCAAGTGGAGAACATTTTATTGATCTTGTGAAGAAAAAAATTGCATTTTATTGTTGACTATATTGAATTGTATTACATATTGAAAATAAAGAAGAAAGATTTGTATTATAGAATTAGTTTGAGAAAAAGAAAAGAAAGTATTTCTCCTTGTTGAAATCTTGGATGTATTATGAGAAAACTAGTTCCTTGTGTTAAAATATTTAAGTTATGTAAACAGAAAAAAGGAAGTTCACTTTCATTGAGTAGTTTTTGTATTGTAAAGGTGAGATAAGAAAATGTAGAAGTTGTTAGAGGTTGAACTTGCTTGCATGGTAAACTTGAATGGAAAAATAAATTTAGTTTAGCTATTTTGAATGTATGTACATTGTACTGAAATGAAAGAGAGAAAAAGTTTGAATATATTGTATTTAGAGATGTTGTGTTCTTTACATAGCAATAAAAATTATAATGTATAAGTAGTTATAGATTCCTTTTGCTCTTGTAATGGAAAGAAAACTAGATGAGCATAATAGAATGATTTTGTAAGTAGATGTGTTTCATTGCATTAGATAATTTTTTAAAAATGAGTAGATTTAACTAAGAAATGAATAAAAGAGAAATAAATCTCTAATATGGAACTTTAAATGAATAAAAACAAACTCGGAATGCTATTTTACATATTTTAATAACTTTTAGTTTTTTTGAAAATCTCGACATAAAGGTTCTGTTTCTCAGAATAACCATGTGTAGAGCACCCCATAATTGCGCTCAGTAAGGGTCTAAGAACCAGCCACTCCATAGGGAAGTGGTCCATGGTTTGTCACCCAGGCAGTCCTACGACCGTGGTCTGGTTCTGTCACTTATGAAAGAACTCTGCGGATCCGTGCCTGTGTGTGAAATTTATCCAATTTGCACCAATTTCTAAGTTGTAAAATTTAACCTATGATTACCAGCAAGAAAAAAAATGAGTAATCTTATGGATTTGAACAATAAAACATACAATGGTGGATATAAAACATTACTTTTCATTTACAACAATGGGGGTAGGGTTTTCCCCAAACTTTAAAGACCCAAATACAAATGGTTTGTAATAAAACCAGATTGGGGACAAGAGATCCCTCCCAATCTTTGAATGAAATAGAATATATTAATAAAACTAAAACTAAACTAAGGCTAGACTAGATCTCCATGAAGAATCCTCCATGGTTCTCCCTCTTGTGCTTCCATGGCTTCCTCTTCTCCAACCTACAAATTTAACAAAATGAAAATAGACCAAATGAGGAGAATAGAATAAGAAAACGTTTTAATATCGAATTTCATAAGGATTTTAGGGCTAAGTTTGAAAACCTAGGATCTAGTGGCCAGGATGGATTTGATCTAAGGGTGGAGGATTGACCCTAATTTTATTAGGTATAAATGTATTTGAAAATGTCTTGTTTAAAATCCTTAAGAGTATGTGTAGATGGGTGAGTGGGGCCATCTAATTGCCTAGGGGTGTAATGTCCCTTTTAGTCCTTAGTATGTTAGAGAAATTTAACAAACGGACTTTTACACTATTAAGATAATGAATTTAATAAATCAACGTAAGGTTAACCTTGTTAGGATGGAACATTTTTTAAAGAGAAAAAATTAATTAATTAAGTAAATTAATCCTTGTACATTCCTATAGAATAATTGATTAATGGACCCTAGAGATAATTTTGAAAACATGTAACTTTTAATTAGAGTTGGTTCTTCAATTGTAAAGATGAGTTAAGTAGAGTAAGTTAAGTTAATGAAACTTAAAGGTTAAGCACCCTTGTAACCCTCTTTATACCTTAAACAAAAAAAAATTGGTCACACTTTTTAGCTTAAGTGTTGGGTTGTAGCATATTCTTAGAGCATCACTTTTGTGGGCATTACACTTGGCATCAGAGTGATGGGTTAAAAACTATGGACCCTTGGGCATACCTAGAAAACATGAAACATGAAAATTTAACCTAGTGAAAATTTGGTTCTTTTAATCTAGAAAATCACAACGTCTGATAATTGTATAAATTAGAAAACATACAAAAAAATTAAAACACGACCTAGAAAAATGAACTAACTCTCATCTTGATCTGTGCAGGAATAAAGGATCAGACGAGGGGCATTTTCATATAGACCTAGACATACCACCGCCAGACAAAGCTATAGCGTCCATTCTACCTCATGTTTTACAGACGCTTCAGGATGTCAATGCCGCTATATGTGGAGAGCCCTTGGGAGGATGATTTTCTAGACATGACATAAAGCCATCAGTGGAGCCCCATCTATCCCCTCAACATAGCGAGGAGTATAGGGAAGTTAACTTCCACATAAATTCTCCCAAGGAAGAGTCACCATAGAGAGGACATGGGGACAAGATCTTAGGACATAGGGACAGGACTTGGAGCCCTAAATAGAGGGAGGAGCATGTAGAGAGACCTAGGGGTCGTCAGATGTTATCTGCAAACCATATCAGGGAGGTCCTAAAGCTATGATCATCTCACTATTTGGGTGATACAGGTAGTTTTTAGGAAAATCCCTGGTTGGTGAGCTTGAGAAGATGCTTCAAGATCTGCCCTTGTACTAGCAACACCAAATCTCATGTTTTGATCCATCTTTTGAGGGATGTAGTAGGAGTCTTGTGGAGGACCATGGAGAAGATGCTCCATGTTGACTTTGAGAAAATAACCTGGGAGCTATTTGAGGAGCGTTTTAGGAGAAGGTATTTTCCCAAGAGATTTATACAGCAGTGGATAGATGAGCTTCACAACCTCCGTCATGCATCGATGACTGTAGCTGAGTATGAGAGTCAATTTATGAACCTACTCCAGTACGTGGACTATATGTAGTATGAGCAGGTATGGATTCACAGGTTCATCGGGGGCCTGAACTTTGGATTTGGGTGGCGTGGTACGCATTCACTGCCCACAGGCATTAGTAGAGGCTGTGGAGAAGGCCTAAATTACAGAGGAGACATAGTGGAAGACACAGTAGGCTAGAGAAAGAGTTCGGAGCCATATCCAGCTGATGCAGGATGGTAGATCGAGGGGGTTAGTTCCTCCTGCATGTGGTGGATAGAGTTTAGGACAAGCTTCATTTAGGCCACCACAGCATCCACCCCAGTAGCAACAGTAGCAGACCCACCCACCTTACAGACCTTCTTAGAGATATGATGCTTGTAGAGGGTGGAGTATGGGGCCTCCTCCTAGGTGATCCCATCAGGACACATAGGGTGCACCGAGAGCTCAGTCAGTAGGAGCTTGTCAGTAGAGACCTTAATAGTCCATAGCTGGATCATCATGATCCATAGCTCAGACATCTAGAGTACCAGCCAGAGCTGCATCCCACTGGAGAGGACCAGGCAGCTGTTATGGTTGTGGTGTTGCTGGACATCATTAGGAGAGATATTGCCCACATAACCCTAACAACAAGGGTAAGACATATATCTCAGAGCCTACTATTAGAGATATGGCACGGAGCTATCGGATCTATGCAGTGGTCAAGAACTACCAGGCTGAGCACCAGAGTACTATGATAGAGATTACAGGTAGTATTGGTGGTGTTTCTACCTCTATATTGTTTGATTCAGTTGGATCTTCTGATTATTTTATTACACCATCCTTAGTAGATCATTAAAGGCTAGTGGAAGTTAGGTAGGTTCATAGTTGGGACGTTGAGATGGCTTCTGGAGCCAAAATTTATGTAGACTCCTTAGTTAAGGAGTGTGTAGTGGATTTGGGACCCTTCACCACTACCTCAGATCTTTGAATCCTTCCTTTAGGATCCTATGGTGTCATTTTGGGCATGGAATGGTTATCTACTCATAGAGATAGAGTGGACTATTACCATAAGACTATTTCTTGCATAGATGATCTTGGAGTGGAGTTAGTGATATCAAGGAGTTAGGAGGCATTGTTTCTATTCACACCATCTCCTCTATGCAAGCTTAAGTGGTGTGTGCGACGGGGTTGTCAGATGTATGTTGTTACGGTTAGTGAAAGATTTGAGGATGAGTCTAGTGGACCATCCCTTGATGACCATCCCATTTTGAGAGAGTTTTCTAATGTGTTTCCAGGGGAGCTACTGGGGTTACCTCCCCCAAAAGAGATAGATTTCCACATAGATCTGGTTCTGGGTGTTGAGCCTTTCTCACGAGCACATTATCGAATGACTACCCCTAAGTTATGTGAGCTCAAGTTGTAGCATTGAGGGCCTTCTAAAGAAGGGCATGATCCTTCCTAGTGTATCCCCTTGGCGTGCACCGATGATCTTCGTGAAGAAGAAGGATGGATATCTACGGTTGTGTATTGATTACCGTTAGCTGAACAAAGTAACAATCAAGAATAGTTACCCCCTTCCACCATTGATGATTTATTTGATCAGATGAAGGGGGCCACATTTTTCTCCAAGATAGATCTTAATTTGGGGTATCATCAGCTCAGGATTACGGAGTTGGATATTCATAAGACTGCTTTCCATATGAGATATGGCTACTACGAGTTCAAAGTGGTACCTTTCGGTTTGACGAATGCCCTTGCAGTGTTTATGAGCTTGATGAATGGGGTGTTCAAGTATTTTCTAGATCGCTTCATGCTCATATTCCTTGATGACATTCTTATTTACTCACGTACGCATGAGGATCATGAGGAGCACCTTGGCCAGGTTCTTCAATGTCTTCGTGAGTAGCATCTTTATGGGAACTTGGAGAAGTGTGCATTCTTTCAAACAGAGGTGCAATATTTGGGCCACATCATTTCTGGGGAAGGTATCATAGTTGTTCCTTCCAAGATTTGAGCTATCATGGATTGGCCAACACCTACTAATATGACTGAGGTTCGCAGCTTCATGGGTTTGGCAGGATATTACAGAAGATTTATCCAAGACTTTTCTCAGATTACGCACCCCATCACTTCCTTTCAGCGGAAAGGGAAGAATTTTGTTTGGTCAGATAGATGTGAGCAGGCCTTTAGTACACTGAAGGAATGCCTCACGATAGCACCTATTCTTGCAGTGCCAGATCCTCAGGTAAAGTTCTATGTTTGCACAGATGCTTCTTTAGCAGGGCTTGGTTGTGTGTTGACACAGGAGGACAGAGTAGTTGCTTTTGAGTCTCTTAAACTCAAATGTTATGAACTCAACTATCTGACTCATGATCTTGAGTGTGCAACAGTTGTGCACGCCTTAGTATGGTGGAGACATTTCCTTCTTGGCCGAATATTCACACTTAGGACTGATATCTTGATTCTTCACCACCTCTTCATGTAACCCAATCTCAATTCTCATCAGCGGCGTGGGATGGAGTTACTTTGTGAGTATGAAATGGAGATAGAGCATGTGAAGGGGAAGGGGAATGTGGTTGCATGACACCTTGAGTAGATGAAGACATGTGGCTATGGCTACTTCATTGGGCACTAGATTTGTGGAGTAGGATTTTTTAGTAGCTTCCTTAGGATAGTTTCTACCTTGCAACTAGAGTAGATATTGAGTCCCAGAGACCCCTTGAATGGAAATTTGATGGATTATCATTAGAGGAAGATGGCCTTCTCAGAAACAGAGGTTGAATATATGTTCCTACAGATGGAGGCTTGAGGCAGGACATTTTGACAGAGGCTCATCGTGCAACTTATTCAACCCATCCCAGGGTGAGGAAGATGCATGCACCTTGAGATAGTTGTACCATTGGAGAGGACTTCAGAGAGACACGGTTTTTTTTGTGTCATGCTATTTAGAGTGGTAGAGGGTGAAGGCTGAGCATCAGCATCCAGTTGGCCTTATATTTCCTCACGCCATACCAGAGTGGAAGTGGGACACCATTTCTATGGACTTTATCATTGGGTTACTGACGTTGAGATACCACCATGACACCATCATGGTCATAATGGATAAATTGAAAAAAGTAGCTCATTTTTCTCTAGTGAAGACCACCTATACAGGCTAGTGGAGTGGCATGGTTATATCTTGATGAGATCATCAGATTACATGGGATTCCACAGAAGATAATTTGTGACCACGATCCTTTGTACACTTCCCCATTTTTGGACCACCATGCAGCTTGCTCTTGGGACGAGGATCAATTTCAGCACAACATATCACCTTGAGATAGATGGAAAGATAGAGCGGGTGAATTAGATCCTAGAGGACATGCTTAGGATGTACCTTATGGATCACCAGTCGAGATGGGAGGAGTATTTGTAGTTGGTGGAGTTTTCCTATAATAATAGTTTTCATAGTTCAGTAGGCATGGCTCCTCTTCAGGCATTATATGGAAGAGAGTGCAGGACGCCTCTTAGTTGGGACAGGTTAGAGGACATGGTTTCTCTTGGGCTAGCATTATTGTAGGATATGGAGAAGTAGGTTTCATTGATTAGACAGAATATTGCAGGAGGCGCAAGAAACGATAAAAGAAGTATGCGGACTAGCATAGGATAGATCCTAGTTTTGAGGTGGGCATGAATGTGTTTCTTCATGTCAGACCGCATAAGAGCCCCATCTCCATTACTGAAAAGGTTCTAAGCTTGCTCCTAGGTTTGTGGATCCCTTTGAGATCTTCGAGTGCATCGGTCCCTTGGCATATCATCTAGCGTTGCCACCTAGCTTGTCTCACGTCCATGATGTGTTTCACGTTTCTGTTCTTAGGATATATATTTCTTATCCTTCTCATGTGCTAGATTGGATTGCACTTTGCAGGTGTAGGATCAGGCGCAAGTTATGTTGGAGCCCATCCCCATTATAGTGCGCATAGGACACTGGGCCTTCGTGGCAGATGAGATTGACCATAGGTTTGGGTGTAGATGGGACAGATATAATGAGACTACAGCTACATGGGAGGATGCTACCATTTCTTTGAGTGTAGTTCCCACACCTATTTCAGTGACATACAAGGAGGAAGTCGAGTCTAAGGGGAGGGGGATGTAGTGTCCGCTTCCATTCGACGACATTTTTGATTATTGATTTTGAAACTGTTGACTGCACTTATTAACATTGTTGTATTGATTTTAATTCAACATGATACTAGATGTTAGAGATACTGAGACTGTTGTTGTTTTCATTTCATATATGATCCATGTGGATTATTGGAGACATTTTATGTTGATATTGTGGATATGACTTTTGACATGGTATATTTATATATATATATATATATATATATATATATATATATATATATATATATTTCTGACACGTGATATATTTAGTCATACTTGAGTAGACCTTTGATAATTGGAATTAATGTTGTGATCATTTTTACATGGATGAAATGTGGAATAGAAATGTTTCTATAAATTCGTAAATGGTTCCTAATTACATAGATGATATTGCATAGTATATAGATGATTTAAGATTTATATTACATATTTTGGCATAAATGTTTTAATTCTAGCCACGAGGATGAAGGAGGTATTCTCTTTTTTACAGGTATAATTATATTCACAACAACATCGGGGGATTGGAGACCAACCACATCACTGGATTTCTAGATGAATTCAACTAGGGTCACCATGGAAATATGTAATTGTGTGTGTGTGTTAGAAGTATTTGGTTAGGGGAAAATTGTGACCAAGGGGTCATGTGTTGTTTTGTTTTAATTTTCCCTTTTTTTTATTAATGTTAGTATGTGTTTCTTTTATTAATGTAATTCACTTGTTTTAATTATTTATATTTTGATGGATGTATGTTTACCCCTTTTATTATTAATGGGTGGAATTGTCTTAATTAATGCTAATTTAAATTTTGTCCTAAACTAATTATAGAGGTGACCAAAAAGGAGTTCATTTATTACACTTAATTTACTCTTGGATTTTGTGTTGAGTGTTGTATGCTTGAGTCTATGAGTGTAGTACACTCTAACCTTCATGGGAAACTCGAATTTGGCCTTAGAGGCCAAATTTGGAAGCTTGTGGGACAAGTCAAAATTGTCCCCACACATCTTAATGTCTATGCCAACCCTACCTATGGGTTGAGGGGTCAAAATTAGGCCTATTAGGTGTTTTAGGAACATAAAACGGTGAAATGTTTATTACACTTTCTTTCAAGTATTTAATTTTGTCCTTTGGGGGTGTGGGCTTAGATGGAGTATGTAAGTTTCCTGTCATTCCTTCAACCAATTTTTAATTGTGCTTTGGAATATGAGGTTGACCAATGTGATGTGGAGTGGAGAGGAAATGATGGTGGCATCCTACTTGGAGCCACATCATCCTCCTCTCTCCTTTTTCTATTTATTGAAATCATTTTGGCTTGTTTGGAGGTTACTTCATTATTTTTGTGCTCTTATATTTTTGAGAGTGAGAGGATTTTTGAGAGAGCTTGTGGATTTTTGGAGTTTGTGGATTCTTTCTTGGTTTTGGAGGAGATTGTAATTTCATTCTTGGGACAAGCTCTACTATAGAGAGGTAGGAGCTTTACCTGTCTTTTGAATTATACTATTATTAAGTGTTTATATGTTTGTGTTGAGTTTTTTTTTCCTTTGGAATGTCTTGTCGGGTATGGGTAGATTACATAGGTTTGGAGTATGAGGAGACTATGGGGAGTTTTCTTGTAAGGAGGACATAGGATTTGGAGTATGTTGTGAGACTATGGGGAGTTTTCTTGTAAGGAGGCATAAGAGTGCTCCTTTCTTGTATCGAGGGATTTTTTGTTGGGTGCCACACATTGTATTCTTCTTATTCTTATTATGATGGAGGCATAAGAGACTTGAAGGAGGCATAATAGTATATGGAGGCATCATGAATTAATTGAGGGAGGCATAAGAGTTTTATAGGGGATATAGAGACATACATTGGAGGCTTAAAGGTGGTAACCCATTCCCATTGGGAGGCATAAGTGGCCCCCCCCATAGGTCTTACTCTTTTGGCTTTCCTTGATAAGCCTTGTTATATTGTTAGTTTTTCTTGGTTCTTCTTCTTACTTCTATTGTCGGTTGTGTTTGAATGTTAATGGAATTCATGTGAAATTATTTTGTTCAAGTTTTTTAGAAGCTTTTTGTTGCCATGATGTTGATATAATTTCCACATTATGATGTGGTTAGGGCTCAGGGGGCCAATGGAGAGGATGGCTTATCCTATTCATCAGATGTCTTGGTTGGGTGGAGAGTGTTGCCTCTCCCCCCATTTTGTTGTGAATCCAACAGAATCATGAGAGATCTATCTTGCTTTAGAGTGGTGGATTTTGGAGTGTTTTTGGAGACCTTGAGAACTTACCCTTGTAAATAAATCTCATCTTTATTCCCACTTAGAGTGAAAGGACTTGTAATAATGTATTCCATTATTTTACTTATATTTTGTATGATTTCCCACATCCAGTGGAGAACATTGTAATGACCTTGTGAAGAAACAAATTTGTGTTTAAATAGTTGTACTATTGATATTGTATTGTATGTGCAAATAAGCAATTAAGAAAATAACAAAGAAAGGATTTGTAATACAGAGCTAGTTTGAGCAAAAATAAAATGTTAGCATTTCTCCTTGTTGAAATCTTGGATGTATTGTGAGAAAATTAGTTCCATGTGTTAAAATATTTAAGTTATATCAATGGAAAATAGGAATTATCACTTTCATTTTGTAGTTGTTGTATTGTAAATGTGAGATCAGGAAGTGTAGAATTTGTTAGAAGCTGAAACTTACTTGCATAGTAAACTTCAATGGAAAAATAAAGATTATTTTAGCTATTTTGAATGTATGTACATTCTAGTGAAATGAAAGAGAGAACAAGTTTTGAATATATTGAATTTAGAAATGTTTATGTTCCTTACTGATTTTATTGAACTGCAAGAGTTACTTTCTCAAGATGGGTCAGGGGCAATGTACAATCTTCGGGAATAACCCCTCGACTTTAGATTACGATTCTGCTCTTGAAATAAAACAGTGAAGCCTAATCTCTTTTACCTCCCTGTTGAGTAACATACATCATCTATTATATGTAGTTAGAGATACCGACCACACCATGCTATTGGGAGTCTTCAGGGAATGCTCCTGGTGAACACCATTATTCATCCACCCAGCCTTAAGGAGGCCTAGTGGCTATTTTCCCAGTCCCAAAGAACAGTGGCCAAGTGAAAGAGAAACTCTTCCAACTGTGTGCCTGACGGGAAGGCAGTTCCCTACACAATCATGTCTTAGTTCCTTACATAGAAAGACAAATGATAATGTACAAGTAGTTATAGATTCCTTTTGCTCTTTTAATGGAAAGAAAACTTAGATGAGCATAATAGAATGATTTTGTAAGTAGATGTGTTTCATTGAATTAGATAATTTTTTAAAATGAGTAGATTTACTAAGAAATGAATAAAAGTGCAATAAATCCAAAATCTAGAAATTTAAATGAACAAAATCAAACTCAAAATGATTTTTTACATATTTTAGTAACTTTTAGTTTTTTTGAAAATCTCGGTATAAAGGTTCTGTTTCTCAGAAATAGGACCACCGCCTTGTGCAGAGTGATGGTCCTGTAACCACCACTTAGGCTAAGGCAGGTGGTCTCAAAACTACCTGCTCCATAGTGTGGCGGTCCGACGGTTTGTCACCCAGGCACGGCGGTGGTCCCAAGATCAGCTGGTCTACTCTGGGTGGCAATTCTGTCACTTATGACATAACTCCATGTGGATTTGCGCCTGTGTGTGAAATTTATCTAGTTTACACCAATTTCTAAGTGGTACAATTTAACCTGTGATCACTAGCAAGAAAAAAATGATTAATCCTATGGATTTGAACAATAAAAGATGCAATGGTGGATCTAAAACATTCCTTTTTCATTTACAACAATGGGGGTATGGTTTGCCCCAAATTTTAAAGACCCAAATACAAATGGTTTGTAATAAAACTAGATTGGGGAAAGAGATCCCTTCACAATCCTCGAATGACATAGATTACATGAATAAAACTAAACTAAGCCTAGAACTAGAGCATCGACTGAAGAATCCTCCATGGCTCTTCCTTCTTTTGCTCTCATGGTCTTCCTCCTCTCCATCTTACAAATTTAACAAGAGGGAAATACACCAAATGAGAATAATAGAAGGAGAAAAGGTTTTAATAGAATTTTCTTAAGGATTTTAGTGCTAAGGTTGGAACCCTAGGATCTAGTGGCCAAGATGGATTTGATCTAAGGGTGGGGAATTCAACCTACTTTTCTTAGGTAGAAATGTATTTTAAAATGTTTAATTTAAAATCCATTAAGGGTATGTGTAGATTGGTGAGTGGGGTCCATATAATTGCTTAGGGGTGTAATGTCCCTTCTTAATCCTTAGTATGTTGTATGAATTTAGCATAGAAGGACTTTTAAACTATTAGGATAATGAAACTAGAGTAAATAAAGCATAGAGGTTAAACATATTACAGTTGAAGGAACATTATTAAAAGAGAATAAAATATTTAATTAAGTAAATTAATCCTTGTACCTTCCTATAGAATAATCGATTAATGGACCCTAGAGATAATTTTGAATACATGTAACTTTAACTAGACCAGGTTCTTTAATTGTAAAGCTGAGTTTAGTAGAGTAAGTTAAGTTAATGAACCCTAAAGGTTAAGCACCCTTGTAACCTTCTTTATAACTTAAACAAAAAAAAATCAGTCGCAATTTTTCAGGTTAAGTGTTGGGTTGTAGCGTATTCTTAGAGCGTCATTTTTGCGGTGCGTTATAGTTTATGTATTAATAGGGACATAATTTGAAACAAAATCCATCATAAGCTCATAATACAATCCATGAAATAATGTATTATCTATCAAGAGCATTTTAGATTAAATCAAGTGAAGAATAGAAAATTCTTTTTACCTTCCGCATGAATTTATTGAGAACTTGAATAAATTTTAGAAAATCGAGAAATTAATATAGGTACTGTTGAATTTTATGTTTGAAGACCCGTGTTAAATCAAATTTTAGTTTCACGAATTATTGTAATTCTTGGTGTTTTGTTTTCAATACTAAATAATATTGAGGACTCTTACAAAATCAAGATAGTTTAGTTATTCCTAGTTTATCAGAAATGGACCCAAAACACAATATTTTCTCTATGTTTTTAGTTTTGGCTTCTCACTTATCATCATGAAGAAGAAGTATGAGTTTCCGAATGATCTTATTCATGAATACATTGAATTCTATATGAGTTTTTTGTATGGTAAAAAAAATGAGGCTAAATGTCAAAGAAAATCCTTATTTTAAGCACATTAATGTCTATAACATCATCTTCATGGTTAAGCAAGTGCACATTTTAAACACCATAGTTAGGAAAATAGTCTTCTATTCACTGTGATTCTTCATGTTCGCTTGCTAAAAACTCATTGATTTTCATAGAATCATAATATGAAAATTATCTTATGATAATTAGATAATCCAAATTATTTTCTCCTCCCATTGTCAAGCTTACATATTATGATTAAATAGGGTTGACTTTTATATATATATATATATATATATATATATATATATATATATATATATATCGATTAATTTATATAATAATGTTATGTGTGTTTATATAATATGTTTAATATAAACTCAATTTTTCCATGATACATTTTGGTCAATGCATTATCTTTTACATCACACTTGGGTTAGATCTTACTACAAGGTTTAATGGGTCTAATTTTCCTTGTAGTATAATAGCTATACTCTCCTATATAATGTTAGATCTTGTTTACATAGAGAAAAATATAAAGGTGTATAACGGGTGTATAATTTTTCTACAGTTACATTCATTGTAACATCTTAGAAATATATTTTATTTGAAATGGCCAAAAACATTGAAAAGCTAAGCCACAATTTGGATTCTAGAAATAAATAGAAAAATTATATAGAATGTATGATATTAAATCAAAACATTGAAAAAATAATAATTATATGAAATGAACTACTTATATGAGGGAAAAAAGTTTAAAATATTAGAGAAGAATGAAAAAGTTGTGTAGAAGCAATCCATTAAATTTGATGATGGTCTAATGTGTCTAGTAAAAAATTCACATATGGGGACAAGAGTGATTCATTAATTTGTTGATCCAAAATTTATGGAGAATTTGGTGAACAACACATTAAATTTGGCAAATTAAAGTGTTGTAGAAGAAAGCAATTTAATTACTATTGTAGTGTAAAATAATATTGCAAACTTCTACCACTTCAATAGCCCTCCTACCAGGCCTTTATGCCTTATACGAATGGATTTCGGAACATTGGAAACCCTTCTTATTGGATAAGATTGATATGTATCCTTTCACAAGAGGTATTTTTTGTGTCTATTATTTGAATCTTTTTTTGATAGATATCGGGTTTTTAATCATATATGGGATTTCCAATCTCACTAACTAATCATAAAACTGTGGTTTCCATCCTCTAACTCCTGTATAAAGACATCCCTGGTAAAACCCGTTTGGATTATATTACCTCCTTTACCTATGAAGTTCTGAGGGGAAGCTAGCTGAAAGTCCATTGTGAATGCTATAGGAAAAGCTATTGCCATGGACAATCAAACTGAACTTTATCATCACACTACATATGCCCGTAATCTAGCAGAAATGGATACTTCAAAGGACCTTCCTACTTCTATCAAGCTTAAAGTTAAGGATAGAATTTGGAATGAATCTCTGGACTACGAAGGAATTTATTTTAGATGTAGAAATTTCTTCTCTCTAGATCACCTGGTCTTAGATCGTACTATCAAGAAAATATTCAACAGTAGAGGTAATTGGTGGAAACATTTTCAGAGTAAGCACCTAACAATTTTTGTTGATTTAGATTCAAAATCATATGAAGAATCTTCTCATACTTCTAAATTGGTCCCCCTGGTGGATTGAAGGAGAAAGTTGAGCTACCCAAAACTGATGGTACTATCACAAAAAATCTGCAGAATCCACAAATAGTCTCACATTCTCAAGGGAAATCTCCCACCATCAATCTAGATTTGGTTCTTCTGATTTACTTAGAGGATGATAATGAGGAATGGATAGAAGTGAAGAGGAAAAAAAAGAAAAATATTAAGCTCAACACCTCTAATTCCAAGAACATGAACTGATCTAGTTTTGTTCCAAATCTTATTACTTATCTAGGTTTCAAGACCCTTTTTGTTTTTATGGTGCTAAGTTTTCCATAACTGGGCTTCAGGCTCGTTGTGTTGCATTGTTCTATTTTGTTCTAGTTTGGTAGCTTGGTTTCCCCCTTCTCTGTGATTTATGTTTATCTTGGGTTGGATCCCCTTTGTTTTCTTGTGCTCCTTTGGTTATATCTTGGCTCTAAGACCTATTTTTGTACTTGGGGTATGGTCCTCATTAAAAACCATTTACCAATTAAAAATAGTAATATTGCAAACTTATAACATAAAATTATTTATTACATGATTATAGAAAAATAAACCACAAATGAATAACAATAAGATCTACATTTAGATAAATTTTTGCCTATAAAATTTTACTTCACTAATATTATGACTATCTTGAAAAAATAAAAAAGTTACTATCTTTATGGAGAGATGTGAGCTACAACTTTTAAGTTATTTATCCAATGATTTAATGTTACAAATAAAGGTAGAAATATGTGAGAAGATAGGAGAAGTTGTTGATCCCTACTATACATATTACAAATTGGTGGAAAACTTTGAGGAGAGATAAGAAATGTTCTACAATACATTCTCCCCTTTTCACACATTGGTTCTCATGCCTTTATATCTACTTTTAGAAGGAATTGAACAATGCAATTATAGAATATGAATTTATTTTACTTGGAATGCGAATACTCATGACATGTATGTTCCCCATGAAGTTGTGAGGTTTTATCATGATCTGAAACTACAAATACTATTTTATGCATTTTATCCTTTTTTTTAATTTTGCATTTTTAAGGCCCGCAAAGAATTTTCAGACCCTAAATTTCATTTGGTTCCCTACATAGGATGTGGAAGGAATTTTTGTGGGACACCTAAACTAGTTTACTTGAAAAGCTTTCTATTGCATATTATAGTCTACAATCGTTGCAATGATCTAGGTGAAATGATCATGACAAGATTAATACTAGTGATGTATTAGTATTCTTGATATTTTTGACAAAAGAATGTCCTAGAATGCCACTACATTATTTGACCTTTTTTGAGAAGCAATGAACCTCATTGCAGTACTATGAAAATTTTAGATGAACATACAAATTTTTTATAAGTTATTGGCTAAGTGTACAAAGATGTGGCTTTCTTTTATATAGAGAAGTGACATGTGCTTTCTAAAAAAGAGAGTTTAAGTTTGAGTGATGATAATTGATATATTGGTTTATAATTTTATAATGGTATAAATAGATCAAACGTGGAATTTGGAGTTTAGGGTTTTCTCATTTTTAATTAAAAAATTACACAATTTCCATTTTTCTTTTGAAAGACAATAACTTATTTGTGCAAGAAAACACATGGAATGATGAAATAACATTCTTGTGTATGGTCATTAAATATTTATACTAAAACAATATTTTGTGAATGCATGATTTATTTTCAATGATTAGCTCAATATATGTTTTGGAAAAATATTGAAATATTTATTGCTTTTGCAATCCCAATTTATATGGATTTTAAAACAATATTGTGGCATGAAAAATACCTCAAAACTAAAAAAATTCTTATTAGAAAAATGCATATAGTTTTATTATGATGCATTTTTTCTAGCAATTGGTATTTTTAAAAAATGGAATATATCAATGCGAATAGTAAAATTGGTGTAAAAAGTTAATACAATATCAATTTTATTCAAAATAGAAAATTAAGATAATATTTTTTAAAAATGGGTATGCAAATTAAAAATATGGCTAAAAAACCATATTTTATATTTTACAAAAAATATTAATATAACCTATTTTCAAATAAGCAAAATAACATCAAGGTGGTATAAAAATTGTGACAACCATTTTACTTTCTAGATAGGCTACCAATAAATAGTTACAACTATAGCTAGTTATGTCTGTAATGGTCATATCCATAACACATTAAATGATTATGTCCATGGGGGTTAAAAATTGTAAGTGCTTACAATCATAACCCTGGAAAAGGTTACAACCGTAACCCTACTCGAAAAAAATAGAATTCTGTGCTACCAACTCTTTAATGAGTTTATCTCAAGATTTTTCCTTCTTATTAAGGTATTTCAATATTGTTAGCATAATCGGTTGTGGAAAATAGGTGTTTTACATTATTTTTAGATTGTTTGGTGTAACCTTTTCTATTGCGCCAATATCACAATTTTTAGAGACTATATATTTTTGTTACCACTATTCCTGACAGGTTAGTTACCATATTATGATAAATATATTTGTATATATATGCATTGATAATGAATATTGAGCCACTACATTCACATTTTGTTCTAGAATTGGTATCAGAGATTTTTGGATCTAGCAGACTGCGTAAAGATTAAGGAGGAAACCGACATCCTTCTTAGAGATCAAAATGACCAAGGAGGAAGTTGTGTCTACTATGAGCGCTTTCTCTTCTAACGTCCAACATAACAAAAGTAGCAGAACCAACGTGGAGACATGAGGATTGGTATTATATGTATTCTTTTGACTGGCGTGGTAGATTTTCAGACCGAACATGTAGAGAAAGATAAAGGTGAAACTTCAGCGACTTGATTTCTTCTATTCCAACGTGAGGCACAACAGACACATTAAAGGAGAAGCATTGAGATTTAGAATTATATTCCCTAGAACCTGTACACTCATGACCAGAGGTCCGTGTGAAATCAGAGGCACAACGAGATTTGGAAAGCATTGTGCAATACTCTGCAGCCAACGTGGTTTTTTTTCTGAAGAACACTGCCATCGTGAGTACCAGTTGCACAGTAAGGAGATCTTGAAGACCATCTTCTTCCTTTTATCAGATTGATCTACGTCTCTTATTTTTGCTTAGTTTTAATGGAAATTATCGTCAGGAAATATTCTAGTTTAAACTTTCATATGTGGAAGGTTAAAATACAAATGTAATTAATGCATAGAAATTTGTGGGGCATCATAAACGTGAATGAGAAACAACACAATGATGCAAGAAAATTATTAGAGTGGGAAAAAAGAGATGAAAAAGTGAAAGCTATTATTGGCCTTGCACTTTCAGATTTCAAGTTACATCATGTCAATTTAGAAAAATCATCTAAGAAAATTTGGGAGATGCTTAACACCTTGTTTGGTGTAAAAATAGAAAATGCCCAATTTTCCCTGAAATTTCAATTATATAGATTCAAAATGGATGATGGAATTACTATGTCAAGTGATATAAACAATTTCAGGTCTGTTATTAGGAAAATTGATGGGGTAAAAACTAAAGTTGAAGATCAAGATGAAAAATCTATTCTATTGAGTAGTCTACGATATAGATATAACAATATTGTATTTACTCTTAGTCAAATATCATCAAAATCTCTCAATGATATGATTACAACACTACTTGTGGAAGAAAAAAGGATGCATGTAGAAGATGAATATATTTTACAAAATGAGAATGCACTTTATTCTTGAATTTTTCATAAAAATTTCTATATTGACAAACGGGACATAAAATGCCACTAGTGCAAGAAGAAAGATCATAAAATATGGGACTGTCTTGTTCGAGTGAAAGACATTCTCGAAGAAAAATTCAAGCCCATTAAAAATAATGTTCCTCAAGTATAAGATCCACCATATATTGATTAAAGTGAAGATTCAATTGATGAGGTTGCCTTCACTTCACATCTATTGTTGTGATGCATGTAGTAGCACTTTACTAGAGGCTAAAGGATACACAAAGGTTGGAGGAAAATTGGTGTCCTCTCGCGAGTCACCTATATATGATGGGTCGAATCATTCCCTTTGGTGACATTTTTAGTGTATTTAATTTATATTGTGCGTGGTGTAATTTTATTGCGTGCCATGTGGTTTATTCAATAAAAAATATGAGCATTATTTTCCAGTTTGGTACCTCCTGATGAAGAACATTATGAGGAGCAAAAGCATTAGTGTAGAGCTTATTTCTTGGAAAAGGTTTTGTGGAAAGTACAAAAAACCGACCGACATGTATAGTTAGCACCTCCTATAACCTCTAGGTTTGTGGTCAACCTACAGACAGAAAACCATAGGGGTTTATGGTAATCCGGGAAACCACCAAAGGTGTTAACAGAGAGATATACTCCTGTCACTTCTAGTTTTATGGTAATCCTGCAAGGAAAAATCCAATGTGTTACCAAGCCCATGAAGCTAAAAAGATGGCATGCCACCTCAAAGGTGAGCAGGCTATGCGGAGAGTGTAAACATGTTTTACCATGTTTGAAATAAGGGGGGTACACTATTTGAAAATATGATGTTTAAAATAATGTAATAAGGGGGGAATTTTATCATAATAAATTGTAGCAAATAGGTGTTTAACATTATTTTTAGACTGTTTGGCGTAAGCTTTTCTGTTGTGCGATTATCACATTTTGTAGAGAGTTTATATTTCTATTACCACCATTCCTGGTAGGATAGTTACCTATCTCTCTCTATATATGCATTGGTAATGAATATTCAAGAATTGCATTCTCATTCCGTGCTAGAAATATTTCTCTCCTATTAGAAAGATATTTTATTTTATTCACTTTTATTTAACTTTTAGTTCATGGTTTTCTTACATGCTTGAATAGGAATTTCTTTCAAGCATTTTCGTTTTCTTTGGATTTCCTTTATCTATTAAGAAGAGTTGTAATTTTTGTAAATCCAAATAAAATGATGATTCAAACAATCCTAGAAATAAAATATTTAAATATAGATTTACTCTATTTAAATGGTGATAAGGATCAACGAGAAATAATATATAAATATCAACAAAGAATACAATTTAATAGGTGTAATCTACATATAAATGTAAAAATGAATCCTTTCAAACTATAAATAAGACATCGAATAATTTTGATCAAAATTTAAGTTTTAAAATGTAATTCACCATTCAAATGAGAAACTATATTTTATGGGAGTAATCCAATTTTGTTTGTAATAGTAACGATAATATTAGTTTTTTTATTGTATTGAAACTAGCAATTAGACATGAGTTACAAATTATGTTAGAAGGGATTTTCATATATAATCTTGCATGTGTAATTCAATCCATTACAACCACCAAGATTTATTCTCTTCATTATCTCCAAGCATTATATTGATTATAATAATCTCTCTCACATTTATTTTTCGTGAAGCATATTAGAGTAAATGATGATCCTACCAACCTTATTACATTATCAATATACATATATTATGACCAATATCATACACGACTCTTCAATTCATGTTGCTATTGATTCTACAACTCAAAAAATCCCTATTCTATCAAGATGAGAATCTAATAACTTTCCACCCTTATTGTCTGCAATTGAACATTGTTTCATTGTGCACCTTCATTGTTTAAATATGTATAGTGCCCACTCCTCTTCGACATGGATCTTACTAAGATGTTTTCTTACTTTGGACTGGAGGCATGAAATTTGTTATCATATTTGATCAGTAGACATTGATAGATGGACACTATTATATTTGATTAGTAGTTTCTTAGACATTACAGATATTTTGATTACGGATATGTGGTGACTCCTAATTTTAATTATATGCATGGATTGATATTTCAATACAACTATCACATTGGATTTCGATACATAGATTTTGTTAGACAATATAATTAGGCTTGTGATCTTATTGTTGTCGATGAAATGAAAGAATTGAAATATATTTAAATCGTAAACAATTGGTGAAATTACTTGATTCTAGTGATGATTTAGTTGTGTTAATTGATGATGTGAATTAATATACATACATGTGTGTGTGTATGTGTGTGTGTGTTGTTTTGATGTCATTGATATGCTTACGAGGAAGGAGATGTATTGTTTTGCTTTTTGCAAGAAATTGTAACACAACAAACAAAAGGGGATAAGAGACCAACAGTGAAAGAATTTTGGGTATTGGCAACATGTCACCTTAGTAACTTGTGTTTTTGTATGTTGTTTTTTTGTTGATATTTTGTTAGGGGGTCCCATTGGGGGATGGCCTCAAATTTGACCATGGCTAAATGTGTTGTTTTCCCTCTTTTCATTTTCTAATATTTTGTGAGTATGTGATGTATTATGGTAATGTGATTCACCTTATTATTGTTAGTTAATGTACTCTTACTTAAGTTGATTAATCATGTTAATTAAAGTAATTTCGGATGTGATCAAGGGGTATTTAATTTTGGTAGATTATCCTGTATTTTATTATAGATTTGAAATGGATTTGATTGGTTTTGGTGTTGTGTACTCAACTTTGGATGTAAAACTTGTATTTTGGCATAAAGGCTATTTTTGGAGGCTTGTGAGACAATTTAAGGTTATCCCACACCTCTTAAACTTACCCAAAAACTATACCTATGATGTGGGGGGTTGATTTTAGGCTTCATTATGTGTTTTGGGGGAGAAAATAGGCAATTAATTTCACTCTATTACAAAGCTTTTAATTTTGTCCTTTGGAGTTTGGTTAATGGTTTGTGTGTGGAAGGAGAACTTGTCACATTCTTACCCACAAATTTATGAGCTTTGAGTTTTGTGTTTGACCATGTGAGGTGTAATTGAGTTGAAGTGATGTGGCATCCTATAGGGAACCACCTCACCTTCCTCTTCTCGTTTTTCTGTTTATTCAGGTTTATTTAATGTTTTTGGGGGTTATATGTTTTATTCTTTAGACTCTTGCATTTTTGGGAGGAGCTTACTTTTGGAGTAGTTTTTTGAACCTTTAGAAGATTGGTTTGTGCTTTATTGGAACTTGTACAGGATTGGAGCTTGTACTTATGGATTGGATACTCTTACAATTGCAAGGTAGGGACTTCAACCAAGAAATTTTATGTCTTATTTTGTTTGTGCAAATGGTTGCATATCGAATGAATGTATGTGTGTTTTTGTTTTTAGGGATAAAATGGCCTTTAAGGTTGTGTACAAGAAAGAAAATTGGGATATTATTGGACGAAGGGATAAGTTTATATTTTGCATATATTTTGGAGGGTAGTTTGTGTTACGTGTACCAACTTGTTAGATAATATGAAATATTTCTTATTTATATTGTTATGCTTATCTTGAGGGAGGGATAGAGTTAAGGGAGCCATAAGGGTTTTGAGGGAGAAATACGAGAACTTGAGGGAGGAATAAAAATTTTGAGGGAAGCATAAGAGTATTGTTGGTATGATGATTTGGGTTTTTGGAGACTTTTAAGGTGGGCACCTAATCGCACTAGGCGGCCTAAGTGAATCCTTATGTTTCTTCTCTCTCTCTTAACTTGAATATTTAGTCTTTGTACTTGGGAAAAATTATATGTTTTTTGTTATCTTTGTCTTATGATTTTGTGTATGAGAGTTGTCTGAATTGCTTGTTGTGGAAGCCACATAATAGCTACATTTGGTTGCCTTGATACCTCTCTATTGCTTCATTGTTAGGGATCAAGTGGCCAATGATGAGGATGAATTCTTCTCCCCATTGGATTATAAATTGGGTCGAGAGTGTAACCTGCTCCCCTTATTTTTTTTGTTTCTGTTTAGATATTGAAGAAAATGGTAGGAGCTCAAGTTGTCAGCCTTTGACATAATCTCATTTGTGGAAGATTTTCTAAACTTGCATTTTAAATAGGTTTAAGTTCATGTACGGTCTTATGGAAATCATGGTTTGTATGTTCCACTTAAGTGGAAGAAATGTATAATCTTGTATTTTAAAAGAGGATACTTTTAAAGGCTTTAATTTACTTTCTATTGCATGTATCCTCCAAACATGTAAATTTATACCAAAGACTGTTCGAAAGTTGTATTTAGCAATAAATACGTATTTCTTTCAAACCTTGAAATGGTATCTACAAGGAATATATTATTGGTGCCTACTTCTCTATAAAATGGATGTTGTAAAATAAAAATATATATGATGAAGTTACACTTGTTCACTAAGGATAAGGATGTCATTGCACTTGAGAAATAAAAAGAAACTCCATTCTCACCCTTATTTTGTAAAATAGCTCTGTGGTAATATCATCAGCCAAATATCCTACAATGTATTAAGAAAAGAAATATTGCGAACTCAATTGGTGTCCTTAGTTAGAGACAATGAAGTTATTTCGTCTCTTTAATATTTGTCCTGGTTTGCCTAAGAAAATCTAATAGTTTCCTACTATCCCACATAGATGTTTAGATCCAGAAAACTATAACTACTTGTACATATGCATTTCACTATATAAATGAATTTGAGTATATTTTTATATATTTAGGAAGGATACTTGCATCTATAAAATGGTTAAACTCCCTCCCTGCATTAAAGTTCTAATGTATTGTGTATCAAAGGAACTATCTAAGTTTGAAATTATAGTCAAAATTTAGGACAAAGTCTATAAGGAGTAAGTTGTATAGATCAATTGCTGTTGATCTAAAGGAAATATGTTCAAACTGAGTCTCCACATTTCAAAGTAATTAATATAAATTTGTAAATACTTTTCCTTATATTTTAATTATACAAATAAACTTAATGGGTTAAATCAAAATAAGGTTAAAACATATATATATATATAAACAAATAAATTTATTATATTTAAAAAAAATAATGCATAGCCATTTCTCATCACTTTATGTGGCTATATATACTTAATTAAATATTATTAAACAATTCTCAATATGGAACGACCACATATATTAAACGGATGTAGGAAACTCTTAATCGTCCCCACACCTCCCCCACCCCCCATGTTGCTGTTTTAATAAGGGTGGAGGAAGAGGGGGGGAATGCCATCTCCCCCCCCCCCCCCCCACCTATTATTCAATTGGGGCCACAGTAGGATTGAGCGGACTCGCCCCCCACCCACTTATAACATTGCGAGTATTGGTTGGGAGGTAACCCTAAACCCTAACTCTGCATAACCAAAAGGACACGGTCTTGGCTTTATGCGACTTCACTATGTATAGTTTTACTCTGAAGGCTGATGGCCATTATATGTTTTAAGCATACATACATACATTCATATGTATGTATGTATCGGCCGTATGTACTATCTATACATACACACAAATATATATACACTCAAATCCTTCAATTTGTGTATATAATCTATTTGTAAACCAAAGAATTAAATTGGGGAGCCAACAGTGCCCATTATAGAAATGGGGTAGACCAAAAACTAATAATACAATAACAATATTACAATGTAGAGAAAACCCTATTGAGAGGGATGAAGAATAACCCTCCATATCTCTCTATCCATCTAAGAACTTTTAGAATGGCTTCAATAGCCTACATGCTTTCGACAAACCTACAAAACATTAAAACTGATATAAGATTAGGGAAAGATATAAATAAGAAAGTAAGTCATAAGAATTTTTAGGGAATTTTAGAAAACCTAGCATCCTAGGCCCCGAAATGACTTTGATCTATTGGATGAAATTTCATTCTACAACTTTAAGTGATGTGGATGTTTTTGTGGGAGTGGAAATTTAATTAAAAAAGGTATGGGTAATATGGGTTGAATGGGGACAATTAATGTGGTATTATAGTGTTACTAGTTGCAATTGTGACCTTTATTGTTATAGATAAATGAGTTTATAATTGACTTTGAAATTAGTACATAGTGTTCATTGATAATTAAATAATTATGAAAATGGTAACTTTGTAAAAGAATCAATAAGTGATGGTAATTATTGGAATTTAAAATGTGTAGTTAGATGACTTGATGTGGGAATTTTTTATTTATTTTTTATGTGAAGTTAAGACAAAAATCCAACTTAGGATAATATTGACTGAGATGATATTTTTTAATGGAAACGATGAATTAAACATAAAACCTACAAGGGGTTTATAGACCTGAGATGGTTGGAATGAGTGATCATAATTAATTGTTAATTTAAAATTTAATTACAAAAACCTTATGAATATGTGGACTTTATGAATCGTGAAATGTGGAAATCTAGTTGGTAGGTAATCTTGTTAACTAAACCTTTTAAAACAAAAAAAAATTACTGGAAAATTTTCCCTAATAAATTATTGAGTTTTGTCTGGGATTTTTTGTGTTGAAAATGTGGGTGTTATACTTGGTATCAGATTCGTGGGTTCAATGCTTGGACCCTTAGGTACACTCAGAAACATAGCCAGTTAACCCAACACAACCTATAACTAGATCACACAACATTACATGATATTTTAAAATGTAGAAAACCTAGAAAAATAAAACAAAACCTAGATGATGATAAACTAACTCCTATCTTGGTTTGTGCAAGAGGCACGAAAAAGATGAGAGGATATTTCACGTGTAGTTAGATATACCACCCCCAGAGTAGGAAGTTGCTGTTATATTTCCGCAGATCCTACAAAATTTATAGGATGTCAATACAACTATATGAGGTGGATTAGTAGGGGTATGAACTAGCCAGCTTGATAGAGAGCCATCAGTAGAGGCTTGTATCCCTTCTTGACACAATGAGGAGTACAGAGTAGGGAAATCCTATGCAGAGTTAGCTAGACCAGATTCACCTCAGGGGGGTCATTGAGATAGAGCTATAGGATATAGAGGTACATCTATGAGCCCTAGTATTAGGGATGATCATGAAGAGAGAACTAGGGGTTGACACACATTAGCTGCAGATCATATTAGAGAGATACTGAAGCTATAACCATCTCATTATGCTAGTGATACAAGAGGATTTCAGGAAGAGGTTTGGTTAGTGAGCTTGAGTGGATGCTTAGGCTATACCCATGTACTAGCAACACAAAGGCTCGTATTACGATTCATCTTCTAAGATATGGAACAGGTGTTTGGAGGAGGATAGAGGAGAAAAATATCCATGTGGATTTAGAGACTATTACATGGGATCTCTTTGAGGAGAATTTATGTATCTGATATATTTCCAGGAGGTTTATTCAGTAGAGGATCGATGAGTTTCATGACCTGCGACAAACATGTATGATCATGGCTGATTATGAGAGTTAGTTTCTAGAATTTCTTCGGTATGTTGACTAGATGTAGGATGAGCAGGTTAGGATTCATAGGTTCATCAGTGGTGTGAACTTGGATTTGGATGGGCTAATTTGTATTCATTATCCGCAGACATTAGTTGAGGTCATTGAGAAGGCCTACATTATAGAGGAGACTTTGGGGAAGACACAACATGCTAGAGATAGAGTAAGGAGCTATATTCAACATGTGTAGGATAGTAGATCAAGGGGGTCTGATAATCCTCCTTGTGGCAGGCATGGTTCAGAAAATTATTCTTTCAGGCCACCACAGCAGGCACCTCAGTAGTAACAGCAATAGACTTGACCACAATTTAGACCTCCCCAAATATTTGAAACTCATAGAGGATGGAGTATGAGACCTCATCCTATAGAATCCATAGGGACATCGGGAACACCTAGAGCTCAATCAGCTAAAGCTCTTCAGTAGTGACCACAATAGTTTATGGCAGGATCACTGAGATCCACAACCCATACCACTAGAGTACCTATTAGAGATGTGTCTCATTGGAGGGGATCAAGTGGTTATTATGGATGCGGTGAACTTGGAAAAAATTAGAGAGAATGTCCAAAGAACCCTAATAATAAGGGTAAGGCACCTATTTCAGAGCCTACAGTCAATGATATGGGACGCAACCATTTGATTTATGCAGGGGTCAAGAACTACCATGTAGAGCATCAGAGTACAAAGATAGAGACTATAGGTAACATTCATGGTATCCCTACCTCTATATGGTTTAATTTTGTCTCTTTTGATTCATTTATTTCACCATCATTAGTAGATCAATGTAGGCTGGTGGCAGTTACGAAGGACCTTAGTTGGGATGTTGAGATGGATTCTAGAGCCAAGCTATCAGTGGACTCCTTAGTTAAGGAGTGTGAAGTGGACCTAGGAATCTTCACCACTACCTTGGATCTTTGTATCCTCCCCTTGGGTTCATATGAAGTTATCTTGGACATGGATTGGTTATCTACACACAGAGCTAGAGTTGATTGTTACAACAAGGTTATATCTTATGTAGATAGTTTGGGAGTCGAGTCAATGATAGTTGGAGTTAGGAGACCAATCTTTGTTCACACCATATTTGTTTTGCAGCTGAAGGAGTGTGTGTGATGGGGAGGTCAGCTATATGCCATCACAGTTAGTGAGCAATTGGAGGATGAGACTCATGTATCGTTACAATATGATCACCCCATTTTACAAGAGTTTTTATATGTTTTCCCTAGTGAGTTATCAGGGTTACCTCCCCCATGTGAGATAGAATTTAATATTTATTTTGTTCCTGAAGCGTAGCCTATCTTACACGCGCCATATAGGATGACCACACTTGAGCTATCTAAGCTAAAGTTTCAGTTATAGAGCCTTCTTAAGAAAGGCTTAATATGTCCTAGTGGATTCCTTTGGGTTGCACCAATGATTTTTGTGAAGAAGAGGGACGAATGTTTGCATTTGTGTGTTGATTACAGATAACTAAACAAAGTAACAATAGATAATCATCACCCCCTTCCACATATAGATGATTTGTTTGATCAAATGAAGGGGGATATTTGATGCATAATCAAAACACCCCTGATTGTTTACAACTTGATGGATTGAAATTTTCAATGTGATTGCATAACATGGAGCTTCTCCCAAAGTGTGGGAATTTTCTATTGGAAAAGCTATCCGTATGAAGGTTAGTTCCTATTTCTCTATTTTGGTGCACACATTCAAATTGTGGAGGATATATCCTAAAATCCACTCTAGCTTGCCAAGGAGAAAGGGTTAAGAAGATTACAATAGATTAAACCTAAACTAATAGAGGTGATGCATTAAAGGAATGTTGAATAACTTTCCTTACATGGAAATGAATGTGAAACAAGATTGAAGAGGATGAACACCAACACAGATCATTTTCTTATAACTAATTCATTCACCATTAAACACAGAACATCAAATATGCAATGCAATAACCATGCACAAATAACCAAGAAACAATGAGAGATCATATGAAAATAATTAACATAAGAGAGGGTTGAAATTCATCAACATAATTCTATTATTGCTCCACAAATTTGATAAAGTGCATTACAATGATCCAAGAGGCACAAAATTACATTACAACTTGAATGAGATGATTGAAATCAAAAAATTCACTTGCAGACAAGAGAAGAAGAGAGGGTGCAAAACAAAATTATCCAACATTAGAACAATACCCGTCCTTACAATATATAGGAGGAATGAGAAAAAAAATGAGATGGAAGGATTATAAATCTTGATTCAACCACCCTAAAATGCATTGAATTCACCTAAAACAATGATGGGTGCCACTGCAAAACTCATTCACCCATGTAATTTTCCTTATTGGGCAAGAAAGTGAGTCCATACCCCATCATTGCAGTAGGTGAGAAACCTAGAAAATTCCTCAAATGGTAGACTATATTTATTCATTTTGAATAAGTTATTCATAGTTGTGTAGAGGATGTTGAGAGATTTCGAAAAAGTACTTTCATGTGTGCAAATCTGAGCTCCCAGTCAAAATTTATGCCCATCCAAAGGTTGGGGTGCCATACTGCATTAATGCAACTGGTTGGTCCTATTCTTCGGACTCCAAAATGCCTTGCAACCTCCAAAGTCTTGAAAATTCAGACCTTTAGAATTTGGAACTTCGGAATTTTTCATTTCAAAGATTAGTTTACTCTTCATCCATTTGAGTGCTTGAAAACTTCAAAACCCTGAAACCCTGAAGTCTAAAATTCAGACTTCAGGTTTCAGACCTTTTTCCTTTTGGACATGAAACACTGTTCATCCACTAATTCACTTTGAGAGTTCCAAAACTCTGAAATCTAAACCTCCAAAAATGGGACCTCTGAAATTCTGAAATCAGAACCTCCAAAATCTCAAAAATTATTGTTTTGTTGACCTTGAAACCAAGTTTGACCCCTAAAATTTGAACCCTTTCAGACCTCAGACTTTAAAAATTTTAGGCATTATCTTGCAATTTTGTGTTTTTCTCAGTGAAGCCCCACACTTCCAAACCCCAAACCTCCAAACCTCTGATGTCTTAAATTTGGACTTTGGAGTTCAGAATCTGATCTATGACATCATTGATCCCAAAATACCGAACCTTTCAGAATTCAAAATTTCAGGATTTTTTCTTGTTTTATATTTCTGTTCCTACCTCCGAAAGGCTCCACCTTTGAAGTTTGAAATTTAGACTTTGTAGCTTTTTCTTTTCCTGAAATTCTCTGAAATGCTCGGCCTACTTCAACCATATTCGACCAAAATAAAAATGAAATCTCCCATGACTAAATCAACCCCATTTCTTAGTGCACAAGTTCATGTTTGTTCTATTTTTCTTGAGGGGTAAAATTGGATAACATGGATACAATGATTTATAAGATAGAACTTAAGTCTGGTTCTCATCAGCTGAGGATTGTAGAGGTGGATATCCATGAGAAAAATTTCTACACGAGGTATGACTAGTATGAGTTCACAGTTTTTCCATTTGGTCTGACGAATGCCCCTGAAATATTTATGAGTTTGATGAATGGGGTATTCAGGAATTTTCCTAACCTTTTTGTGCTCATATTTTTTGATGAAATATTGATATACTCACATACATGTGAGGAGCACAAGGAGCACCTTCAACAGGTTCTACAGTGTCTTTAAGAATAGAAGCTTTATGGGAACCTAGAAAAGTGTGCATTCTTCTAGAAAAAGTTTTAGTATTTATTTCAAATTATTTCTGGGTAAGGCATTACAGTCGATCCTTCCAAGATTTGAGCTATCATGGATTAGCTAGTGCAAACCAATGTGATCAATGTGAAAAGGTTCATGGGATTTGTAGGTTATTACATGAGGTTTGTTCAATATTTCTCTTGTATTGCACATCCCATCACTTCCCTTCAACAGAAAAGGAACCACTTTGTTTGGTCAGATAGATTTGAGAAAGCCTTTAGGAAACTAAAGGAATGCCATATGATAACACCTATTTTAGTTGTGCCATATCCGTAAAGGGATTTCTTCATATGCACAGATGCTTCAATGACTATAATATGGGGTGTATTAATGTATGATGACCATGTAGAAGATTTTAAGTCTCGCAAACTCAAGGATTATGAGCTCAATTATCTGACTCATGACCTTGAGCTTGCTACAATGGTCCATGCTTTGGTGTGTTGGTGACATTTTCTATTAGGTGGGAAGTTCATTATTATGAAAGATCACTCAAGCCTTTGGTTCCTCCTCACACAACCTCATCTCAAAAATGTTACATGGATATTATTTGTGAGTATTGTTATCTAATTTTGCACACATGGAAAAATTTGACAACGGGGTCTTATTATGATCAAATCAATACATTAGTCCTAGGGACCCACTTCTGGTCATCATGGAGATAAAATGATAAAAAAAAAAAATAGGTTACATGGGTGAGCTCACCTAGCATTAAATGGTACAAAATTAAGCTCAACTTAGTGTAGAGATCAGTTGATAGCTCGGTCAAATCACAATGCCATCTAAGAGATCAAATTGGAAAATGAAGGGAACCTTGTGAGAAGTACGACAAAGCTCAATGAGAGTTGATAGGTGAGTTGGGTCAATATAAGAGTTCGGTCAATAGGAGTTGACCTAATAATTAATGAGTTGTTTGAGAAGGCTAGCTCGTATAGTTTGGGATGTCAATTTAAGACATAATACCAAGCTAGCTCAAGTGCACTTAGAATGAGCCAACTCAAGATTAGTCTTGAACGAAGGGTTATCTCATGAAGTGAGCTTGGTTGCGATAGAAACTAAACTCAATGAAAGTCTCAGTTAGTAGCTCAGCTAGGAGCTCGACATGGTCAAGAGTAGAGCTTGGTTTAGAGCTTAATCAAGTTAGAAAAGAATACACTTGAGATCTCGCATGCAAAAATAATAATTGACTTAAGTCATAGGAAAGTATAAGTTAAGGCTAAAGTGGCCTTCGTGGAGATGAAATCATGGCAAGCCAAAGTGTGTTCCGTACTCAGGGAATTTTGAAGGATCACACTAACTCTATGGAGAATTGGGGCCGAGCTGGTGGAGAATGAGGAGATTTGAGCCATAGTAGGGATTGTGGAGATTGCAAACATAATTGCTGAGTTTTGAAATGGTATAGCTCATTGGGGATTTAGAGGGTCGTGCGGCCATGGTGGAAATTTCAAGACGACAGGCCAGGCCAATAACTCTATGTAGGGGAGGTTCAGGAAAACATGGCCAAACAGAGTATTAACAGTGGCAAGCCAAGGAAGAAATTTTACAAATAAAACATACCAAGATGGATCCCGATTCCATGGTCAAAATTAAGGTGAGTTACAGAGTTATCTGCTAGGTTAACAGGATGGTTGGTAGCGCAAGCGAGTCATGGAAGAACCACCACTTTCAGGGGGGCTAATTTTGGGATCGTGAAATGGCATAGTTATTTCAAATGGCCCAGGATTGAATCCACAACATGTAAGGTGAACACGCTCAAATAAGCTCATGATGGAGTTGAGGGTACTCATGTCGGTTGAGTCTAGAGCTCAATGCAGTGGAGCTCAGCATAAAATTTTATGGCTCAGTAGAAAGCTCGACATAGGGAGACAACTCGGAGGGAAGCTCTACAAAGATTAGCTTGACCATGAAGACATTGAAGAGATAGTTCCACATGGATTTTCATTGTAGAGGAGCTCGGTTCCAATGTGAAGAGGAACTTGTTCAGATGGTGGTTCAATGTGACATGATGAGGAGATAGTTTTGGGCCCATAAGTACGAAGTGTGGTGAAGTTAGCTCATTGTGCAAAGGAGAGAAATATTCGTAGAGGTAAGAAAAAGTTTTTTCATTAGAGGCAGAGCTTCGTGTTTCATCACCATGACTAGAACTCATCGATCCACAGGAAGGATCTCATTTCTCCCAAAGGGTGATTCAATGAACCAAGGAAGGAGTAAGTATGGTTGTCATCAGAGTGAGCTCAATGGTATGACATCTCATTCATGCTCATGGGAGTTCCGATGAACTTGTGCTGGAAGCTCAGATAGAAAAGGGATGAAAGGAAAGTGCTTCAAATTTTAGGAAGATTGTCGCATGATAACAGTTGGAGGTACCTCAATACCATAGAGGATTTTAGGTGAGCCCATTGTAATGTATTAGTCTTGGAGTTAGATTCATAGAAAGATGGTGGAGATTTCTCGGCATCAAGTCTCAAGACGAAGAGATCGCATGGCGAGGGATGAATACCGAGGAGTATCAAGATAGGAAAGCAAATATTTTTTGAGGGATCTCAAATATGTCAACGTGAGAACAATCTAATCTCAAGGGATAAGAAAGTTGAGTCTAGTGAGTTTAGGGATGGGAAATTGATCTCAACTCAGGTGTTAATTCATGTACGAAGTGAGCTCCTCAAAGTGTTTTCTTGGCTATGAGAGAATCTAGATGATGCTTAGGCTCAATGTACAAAAGAGGTGAACTGTGCTAGAGAATGCAACGAGATAGAAAACTAGGTGCAAGAAGAGCTCGAGTTGATTCAAGAGGAGTTGCATGAGCTTATGCACATTACGTTCATGGGGATACACATGAGGAAGGTTTATTGTGGAGCAAAGAGCAGAAAAATCTCATTAAAGAGCCTAACTAAGTGATGGGTGAGCAATTTATTCTACCCTAAGTGTTTAAACTATGTGACTAAGTTCATTTCATAAGATAACTACGAAACATGAAAAGAAATCACATCGGTCTGAGTTCACAGGGGAATGATAGTATCTAGGTTGACCGATGGAATTGCATCAAGCTACTTGGTGGGAAGCTGCCAAGT
Organism: Taxus chinensis; assembly: GCA_019776745.2. Classification (NCBI taxonomy): domain Eukaryota; kingdom Viridiplantae; phylum Streptophyta; class Pinopsida; order Cupressales; family Taxaceae; genus Taxus; species Taxus chinensis. Next base: position 865,726,009 of record CM034147.1, on the reverse strand, counting down.
CATGTGCCAGGGAGAAATATTGAATTCGCTCAACCGAGATAGTTGTTAGGATCACTAAGCTTAAGCTCATGAGAAAAGAAAGTTAGGAAAATTTATAGGGAAAATCTCAAGGATAATCTTGGTCGACAAAAGGATTAGACTCGCCAAAGTTGAACCATTGACGGAGAACTAGAATGGTAGGTTGAGAAAGTCAAGTTTGTGAAGAGATTTATCATTGTGGTATGAGATCGTGGCAGATAGAGCTTAACTCTAGGATCCGAGTCAATACTAATCCATTTAGGTTGCAAACTCAACTATGTGATCCGATGAAAACACCAAAAATATGGTATATGTATCTCAACATTGATGGATTGGTTCAATGTGATGGACTCGGTGATAGAAGGAGCTCATCAGTATAAAAAAGGGGCTCCGATATAGGAACTCAGCTTGGTCGTGCTGGTAGGAGTTTAACTTGGTGGTGAACTTGTTGAAGAATCATGGTCGCAGCAGTAGGAGATCAGCTTGGTTGTGCTAGAGAAAGGAGGAGCCCATGCCCAACTAGGTGAGTTGGCTTGGCAATCCAACCACCGAGTTGGTTATTTTTTGGCTCATTCACATGGATTCCTCCCTCTTCAGTCAAACCAGTCAACAGGGGGTCCCACCATTATGTTTTAATTCAATTAATATTTTTATTTTAATTATTTTATTAATAGTATTTATTATTATTATTTAAATATTATTTTAATTAATTAAGGATTAAGTCATCAACATTAATGGCACATGATGGAAGCTTCTCAAAGTTGTTCAAAAAAACTATAATAAATACATCATGTGGATTCAATTTAGGAAGGGAATTTATAAATTCTTCTCTCTCACACACAAATTCTTCTATAAATGTACGTTGGAAGCTCATTCCAATAGGTTGGACAAGTTAGATTTCTAAGATAAGTGTATAGTTTTCAAGAAACCTCCTTCTACAAGTTGTTCTTGTATGTTGAGGGAAATTTCAAGCCTCCTTTCAAGACTATAATGCCAACCATTGCCTCTTTTGAATGTATGATGCATTGTGCATGTTATGGAAGTAATAAAATTGTGTGTTTTGTGAATAATCTCGATCCTTTCATCCTTCTATGCTTCTTTGTGCCTTTCTCATGCTTGCAGGTACACTATGGAAGTTCAAGTTTCTATTGCAGGTTCTTCAAGTTTTGTGATTATCAAGTGGTGGATTATCGCATGTAGTTTAGTTTTAGTGCTTGTTCACTCTTCTCGATTTCATCCTTCTTCACGGGAATACTGATAGATCATTTTTCTGATTGAGTTTAACAAAGGGAACACATGCTTCCCAGTCTGTGGTATTTTGTAACCCTCTTTAAGTTACAATAGGTGAATTTGTCTTGTGGCGCACAACACCCTCTTCAAATTAACCCTTCTTGAGTCTGACAACACCCTTTATTTGGTGCATCACTATCCCTAGTATAGTTTTATTTCTTGTAACTCTCTTTCCCCAAAACCCATGAAAATGTTAACATAGGACTAGATAATCATTTATTGCATTAGGAGTAGTACATCACTTATTTCAGGAAGAAGAAGTTAGCCTTCTCCAGAAGTTCACCTTGAGTCCAAGTACCATAGCTTGAGAGGTGATCCCATGTTTCCCAATCACACTGAACATCCTATTCACATTCTGGCCATTTGTAGGGTGCAGTGATTTGGTGAAAACAAGTATGATATGGAGATAAATCATGTGAAGTGGTTGCAAACACTTTAATTCATCGGAGTCATTTGGTTATGGTGACAACATTTGGTATAGACTTGAGGACCAAGATCTTACAATAACTCCCACATGATAGCTTCTACCTTTCAGCAAGAGAAGAGATTGAGTCTTAGAGACCCGTTGAGGGGAATTTTATGGATTTACATTAAATTCATATGGAATTATCAGACATAGGGGTTGGATTTATGTACCTAGAGATGGAGGATTGCGACAATACATGCTTGTAGAGGCACATCATGCACCCTATTCAGCCCATCTAAGGGTGAAGAAGATACACACCACTTTGAGAAATTTATATCATTAGAGAGGGATTTAAAGAGATATAGCTTGATTTGTGTCCCATTGTTTAGAGTATCAGAAGGTGAAGGCTGAACATCATCATCCATCTATCCTTCTTTATCCTTATGACATAGTGGAGTGGAAATGGGACACCATTTCCATTGATTTTATAGTAGGGATAGGTACGTCGAGATACCACTACGATGCCATCATGGCCATTGTGGATAGATTAACAAAATTGGATCATTTATCTTTGGTGAATACCACTTATATAGCTAGTGTAGTGGCACAGGTGTATTTGGATGAGATTGTCAGACTGCATAGGATTCCATAGAAGACTATTTATGACCACGATCGCTTGTACATCTTTCATTTTTAGACTACCATGCAACATTCTCTCAGAATGAATATCAACTTCAGTATAACCTATCATCCTTAGAAAGATGGAAAAACTGAGCGAGTGAATTAGTTTTTAGAGGACATGCTTCAGATGTACATCATGGATCATCAGTCGAGGTGGGAGGAGTATTTTTACTTGGTTGAGTTTGCTTATAACAACTTTCAGAGTTGTATTGGTATGGCTCCATTTCAGGTGTTTTATGATAGGGAGTGCATGACACCACTGAGCTGGGATAGGTTAGAGGATAAGGTATCTCTTGGGCTAGCTTTATTAGAGGATATGGAGCAGCAGGTTGTCATGATTAGACATAGATTACAAGAGGCTCAAGATAGGAAGAATAAGTATGTAGATAAGAGGAGAGTTGACCACAATTTTAAGGTGGGCATGAAGGTGTTTCTTTATGTCAGGACTCATAAGCACCCTATAAATTATGGAAAAGGCTCTAAAATTGCTCCTAGATTTGTGGGGACATTTGAGATCTTGGAGTGGATCAGTCCCTCAGCCTACCATCTAGCTTTGCCACCCAGCTTGTCTTGTGTCCACAATGTTTTTCATGTTCATATTTTGAGGAGATACATTCCATTTCCTTCTCATGTATTGGATTGGACCACATTACAGGGGAAGGTGATGTTGGAGCCTGTGAAAATTTTAGAGTGTAGGAACCTGGTCCTTTGAGGTCGAAAGATTGATCAAGTGTGTGTCTAGTGGGATCAATTCTATGAGACAACAGCTACTTTAGAGGACATCAAACCTTTGAGAGCATAGTTCCCACACTTGTTCCAGTGACTTCCAGGAAGAATTCGAGTCTAAGGGGAGGGGGATGTAGTGCCTACTCCTCTTTGACATGGATCTTACTATGATGTTTTTTTACTTTGGATTGGAGGCATGGACTTTGTTATCGTATTTTATAAGGAGACATCAATAGATGGACATTATTATATTTGATTATTATTTTGTTAGACATTATAAATATTTTGATTATGGATATGTGGTGACTCATAACTTGAATTATATTCATGGATTGATATTTTAGTATTGCTGATGATCTAGAGTTACTGCCTTCTATTTATACTGACACATTGAGTTTTGATACATATATTTTGCTAGACGATCTAGTTAGGCTTGTGATATTATTGTTGTCGATGAAGTGAAATAAATGAAATTTCTTGAAATTGTAAACAATTGGTGAAATTACTTGATTCTAGTGATGATTTAGTTGTGTTAATTGATGATGTGAATTGATATGTATATCTGCATTTTATTGTTTTGATGTCATTGATATGGGCACAAGGCCAGAGAGGTATTGTTTTTATTTTGTAGGAAATTGTAACACAACAAATAAAAAAGGATAGGAGACTAACAATGAAAGAATTTTGGGCATTAGCAATAGGTTACCTTAGCAACTTGTGTTTCTGTATGTTGGTTTTTTGTTGATGTTTTGTTAGGGGGTCCCCATTTGGGGGTGGCCTCAAATGTTTCCATGGGTAAATGTGTTGTTTTCCCTTTTCATTTTATTTTATTTTGTGAGTATGTGATTTATTATGGTAATGTGATTCACCTTATTATTGTTATTGAATGTAATCTTACTTAAGTTGATTAATCATGTTTAGTAAAGTTATTTGGGATGTGACCAAAGGTTATTTCATTTTGGTAGATTGTCCTTTATTTTATTATAAATATGAAAAGTATTTTATTTGTTTTAGTGTTGTGTACTCAACCTTGCATGTCAAACTCGAATTTTTTCTTAGATGCTATTTTTGGAGGCTTGTGGGACAAGCTAAACTTGTCCCACACATCTTAAAATACACATAAACTATACCTATCATGCGGGGGGTTGATTTTAGGCTTCATTATGTGTTTTGGGGGAGAAAAGAGACAATTAATTGCAATCTCTTTAAAAAAAATTAATTTTGTCCTTTGGAGTTTTGTTAATGGTTTGTGTGTGGAAAGAGAACTTGTCAAGTTTTGATCCACAAATTTATGAGCTTTGGGTTTGGTGTTTGACCATGTGATATGGAGTTGTTGAGGAGAATTAATGTGGCATCCTTCATGGAGCCACCTCACTCTCCTCTTCTCTTTTTCTATTTATTCAAGTTTATTTGATGGTTTTGGGGTTACATGTTTTATTTTTGATCTTGCATTATTGGGAGGAGCTTACTTTTGGAGTCCTTGTTTGAAACTTGAAAGATTGTTTTGTGCTTTTTCTGGAATTGAAAAATCTTTGAGCTTGTTCTTATGGATTTGATACTCTTACAATGGAAAGGTAGGGACTTCACCCATGCTTTTTTATTTATTTTTATTTTTTGTGCAAATGGTTGTAAATGAATGAGTGTTGGGTGTTTTAATTTTGGGGATAGTATGGCCTTTAGGTTGTGCAGGAGAAAGGAAATGGGGATCTTTTGGAGGGAGGCATAAGAGTATTGTTGTATATTTTGGAGGGAGTTTGGGTTGTGTGTCTAACATTTTTAGATAAGTGATATTTTTACTTACCTTGTATGTCTTACTTTAGGGACGCATAAGAGTCTTGTTGGTATGTGATTTTTGTTGTTTGGAGGCTTTTAAGGTGGGTACTTAACCCACTAGGAGGCATAAGTGAATCCATATGTTTCTTTTCTCTAGGCTTGGATATTGAGCCTTTGTACTTGGGAAAATTGTATGTGTTTTTTTATTATTTTTGTATAGTGTTTATTGTGTTTAGAATTTGTGTGATTGATTGTTGTTGAAGCCATGTAAAAGTTGCCATGGTTGATTTATACCTCTTATTTCTTCACTATTAGGGCTTGGGGGTGAATGAGGAGTATGGCTTCTTCTTCTCATTGGATTATAGGTTGTGTGGATAGCATTTCCTACTCCCCTTATTTTTTTGTTGTGATTGGATTTTAGAGAAATGGAGGATTTCAAGTTGTCATCTTGGAAAGAGTTGTTTCGTGGAAGATGAAACGAAAAATAAATAGTTATTTTTGTAATTTTGGCCATGTTGGTTCCACCTCGGAGTAGAAGGCTTGTATACACTTGTATAGTAAAGAGAATTTACTTGGAAATTTTTATTATAAAGTCATGTATTGGAAGTGATTGAAAGGAGGACTTTGAAAGTTG